>ML058395.1:891275-1491275 GCA_003013855.2 Liriodendron chinense | reverse complement strand
CTTTGATGCCGCTGCTTTGCCAAGGCTTCAGCTCCAAGATCAGCTACCTTGCATGTGATGCTCCATTGGAGATGCCCAATGTGCTAGGGAAGGTAGTTTTGAGATCTCTACAACTTATAGGAATGGGTTACCTAGAGAGTCTCACCTACAACGATCTCATCATAGAGTATTGGATAGGAATATGACTATCAAGATCAATCCAATCTCTAGAGATCAAAAGAGGGACAAGTGCATCTTCTTCTTGAGCTTTGAATGCTCCATACTTGTGATGAATCACAAGGAAGATCACTTGTTTGGGTTAGGAATAGGGCTCTTAATGATCTTCAACAATGGTGGCTCCTATCTCCTCAAAATCCCCTCTCTAAGCTCAAAAACGAATCCCCCATCTTAAATAGATTTTCTTCCAACGGTAAAAAAACGGGCAGATTCGCGTATCTCCGATTGATCGGAAGAAGGTCCGATTAATCGGAGACCTGTTCGATTGATCGAAGACAAGTCCGATTGATCGGAAATCTATCCAGTGAAGTCTCTGGAAGATATTCCGATTGATCGGAACACTGTCCGATTGATCGGACGAACCCTCCAATGGATCGGAAGACTGTCCGATTGATCGGAAATATGTCCAGTGGATTTTCAAGGTTGCTGGAAAAATTTCCGATTGATCGGAGCTTATGTCCGATTGATCGGAGTCCTATCGGAGCCAACGTTCGATTGATCGGAGATCAATCGAAAACTGCTGTTTTGAGCTGTTTTGTTTACAGCAGCTTCCACCTCTTAAATTAGTCTAACTTATCATGTTTTTCATGGAGTTCTAAGACTAATGATGATGACTAAGGGTATACCTAGTTGGTCCAAGTCATCTAGGAGGTTTTGGGTTATGTTTTGGTCAAGGTTAAGGCACACCAAGGCATCACTTTTACCTGTTTCTTCTTCCTTGATGCAGCAGGGCCACTTGAGTCTTTTGTCTTCATCTTCATTAAGCTCAACCGACACTAGACTCACTGACCTAAGTAATTGACAAACAAGGTGCACTAGTATACCACAGAAAAGTGCACTAACAATCTCCCCCTTTGTCAATTACTTACAAAAACCTAACCTACCAAAACAAAATACATGTACAAGAGATTACATTGATATGAAATTAAATACAGGACTCTTGACATGCCTAAACTAAGCTGCTCCTCTTCAGATTGCTCCCTCATAACCTGTCAATCCCTGCATCACAAAACATAGCAAACTAGTTTTAGTGGGACTTGATCTTTCTCCCCCTTTTTGTTAGCAATTGACAAACTATTCTCTCCCCCTTAATGATATATCAATTAAGGTTAAGGGAAGAGAAGATGGTATGTCGCAGTTATAACTATAAGCACATGCTAACTAGAGAGAGTATAGGGTGCATGATCATATAAAACATGGAGCATGCTAAGGAACATGATTAACAAGAAAATGTACTATACTAAGCATAGTTAATCATGTAAAATTGGTCATCTATGATATACATTAAGCATTTAAAGCTCAAAGGCTTATAGCCCAATCAACCAACCTCCCCTATTGGTATATCAAGACCAATACTAAGCAAAGATTAGCATACAATGAGGCATAAAAATCAAGATGATTAGCTAGTCTAAGCAGAAGGATAATCTAGCAGCAAATATATAAAATAGAAGCAAGGCTAAACTACCAGATTTGGGCTTATGAGGCTTGAATCCTCTGATTTGCCCATACACACAAAAATGAGGCTGAAATCCTCAGATTTACCTATTTAAGCATTTCTAGCTACCCTCACTAACTATGTTTAGTTTGATATGCCTAAGGGTAACTAATTTCCTCAACACCCTCATAAAATGTAGCATGAGGTGAGGGGTTGGGAACTCCTTCTACTCCTAGAAGGGATAGCGGTCGGGATCCCCTCTTAGATAAGCGGGAAGAGCTAGATCTTTATGTTGGCTCTCATCACTAGCGGAGTCATCAGATTTGGATTTGGACTCCTCCATTTCATCCCAAGTGGCAGCCATTGCCCTTTTTGCCCTTCGGTTTAGGCAGTTTCCGGACAATCCGGGGTAATATGGCCACGACGACCGCAACCGTAACAACGGACGGACGAAGGTTTGGATGATTTTCCTTTATGTTTATCACCCTTCTTGTCCTTCTTGTCACGGCTATTCCCTTTATCAAACTTGAGGAATCTCTTGAATTTTTTGTTTAATTTTTCTTCCTCATCATCCTCATCATCGCTATCTTCCTCCGACTCACTCTTAATTTTCTTATGTTTGTGAGAGGATTTTAGAGCGATGTTTTTCTTCCTAGAGGGGGCCTTAAAGTGTAGTTCATAAGTTTATAGGGAACCTATGAGTTCTTCTACTTTCATGTTATCTATGTCTCTACACTCCTCTAAGGCAACTATCTTGGAGTCAAATCTTTCCGGGAGGGACCTAAGAATTTTTCTACAAATCCTACCTTCCGGAACCCGATCCCCCAAGACAAACATGGAGTTGCAAATATCTGACAATTTAGTATAAAACTCCATGAAAGTTTCAATCTCTTCCATCCTAATGTTTTCAAATTTGGTGGTTAAGAGCTGAAGCTTCGAGCGTCTTACTGTGCTAGTTCCCTCGTAGGTAACCTCAAGTATATCCCACGCTTCTTTTGCAGTTGCGCATGTGAGAATGCACTGAAATTCATCCGGGGATACCGCACAGCAAATCGCATTGAGAGCTTTGGCATTTGCCATGTATTGAGCTCTCTCTATGTCATCCCATTTGGAATCATCTTTGGGAATGACAATGACTTTCCCATCAACCTCCACTTGCTCGGTGGGCAAGGTATATCCAATTTGTGTGCTAAGCCACACCGGACGGTCCATGGATTGTAGAAAAATTCTCATTCTAGCCTTCCAATAAGCATAGTTGGACCCGTCAAAGAAAGGTGGACGGTTAGTGGTACTCCCATCTCGGTTAGATATGATGCTAGTGCTCCGGTATCGGATCTTACTCTAGATGGTTACGTCCTTGAAGAGCAACCCTCTCTGATACCAATTGAAATTGCATCGGGAAGTCTAACACGACACCCTATGCATACACGTACGAAAGCTTAAAGAGCAACTAGAATTATAGCTAAACCTATAGGAGGGGGGTGATTAGGACCTTTTTAAAATCTTTTCGCCTACTTAACAAATTTAACAAATTGAACTACGTAAGCGATAACACTTTGGCTTCCAAGCCTAAGTGGGTCCAATCAAAAGACTAGCATATTATAAAAGCTATAAACAACCTAGTCTAAACAAGCATAGATTAATTAAATGATTAAGCTAATGAAGAACCTAATCTATGCCACTCAAATAGACTTGAGTGAGGATGGATCAAGAAGTTCAAGTCTACTTGAGGTAGTGAAAGTACATCTTATGAGTGTGGATGTGCCTATCAAGTGCCTAGCATACATTCCTAACTAAGCATTCATAATTAACAAGTTAAACGTAATGCATAAGGAGTAATGTGCTCAATATAATCACAAACACAAGCATGTATAGTGGTTCGACTACTTGTCTACTCCACTCCCGGTTCAAGTACTCAACCCTTTTGAGCACACCGGCATTCACTAGGGAGTTTAAATCTGGTTCCTCCCAACCAAGGTGTTTTAACTCGGATCCACCCAACCGGGGAGTTTATAGGTTCCTCCCAACCTACACGTTTGCACCTGTGTTGGTGGCTCCCCCTTGAAGACTTTGTTTAGGCCGACTAACGAGCCAAGGAACGGCTAACATCCTTAGATTTTAGGCCCAACTAATAGGCCAAGGATCGGCTAACGACCCTAAGTCGAGTTTGTCAAACAAACTCTACACTCAACTCCCACAGGGAATTGAGTGGATGGACTCTTAATAAGACAACCTTACTTTTCGGATTGAGCCCATTGTAGCGCCGCTTTGGGTTGCTTCTTCTCGCTCTTCCGTGCTTGAATCAGTTCCCCTTGTGCTCCCTCGATCTTTGACCCCGCTGCTTTGCCAAGGCTTTAGCTCCAAGATCAGCTACCTTGCATGTGATGCTCCATTGGAGATGCCCAAGGTGCTAGGGAAGGTAGGTTTGAGATCTCTACAACTTATAGGAATGGATTACCTAGAGAGTCTCACCTTCAACGATCTCATCATAGAGTATTGGATAGGAATATGACTATCAAGATCAATCCAATCTCTAGAGATCAAAAGAGGGACAAGTGCATCTTCTTCTTGAGCTTTGAATGCTCCATACTTGTGATGAATCACAAGGAAGATCACTTGTTTGGGTTAGGAATAGGGCTCTTAATGATCTTCAACAATGGTGGCTCCTATCTCCTCAAAATCCCCTCTCTAAACTCAAAAATGAATCCCCCATCTTAAATAGATTTTCTTCCAACGGTAAAAAAAGAGGCAAATTCGCGCATCTCCGATTGATCAGAAGAAGGTCCGATTGATCGGAGACCTGTCCGATTGATCGGAGACAAGTTCGATTGATCGGAAATCTATCCAGTGAAGTCTCTGGAAGATATTCCGATTGATCGGAACACTGTCCGATGGATCGGAAGACTGTCCGATTGATCGGAAATATGTCCAGTGGATTTTCAAGGTTGCTGGAAAAATTTCCGATTGATCGGAGTCCTATCGGAGCCAACGTCCGATTGATCGGAGATCAATTGGAAACTGCTGTTTTGAGCTGTTTTGTTTATAGCAGCTTCCACCTCTTAAATTAGTCTAACTTATCATGTTTTTCATGGAGTTCTAAGACTAATGATGATGACTAAGGGTATACCTAGTTGGTCCAAGTCATCTAGGAGGTTTTGGGTTAGGTTTTGGTCAAGGTTAAGGCACACCAAGGCATCACTTTTACCTGTTTCTTCTTCCTTGATGCAGTAGGGCCACTTGAGTCTTCTGTCTTCATCTTCATTAAGCTCAACTGACACTAGACTCACTGACCTAAGTAATTGACAAACAAGGTGCACTAGTATACCACAGAAAAGTGCACTAACACTTGTAACAAGCCTATTGAAATAAATAAAAAAAAGCATGAAATCCTAATCCTAATCTACGTTATACCTCCATCAGACTAGGAGATCAAATATCCTGATACACAGGATCAGTCAGAGGAATGGACATACCTTCTGAAGGAAAGTTCTCAAAGAACAGCTTTAAACGCTGACCATTAGCTTTAAAGCTATTTTTCGTTCCTTGGATTCAACAACTCAACAGTCCCATATGGATAAACAGTTTTGACAATGAAGGGACCGGTCCATCGAGACCTCATTTTTTTTTAAAATAGATGTAAGCGAGAGTTATAAAGAAGGACCTTTTGATTGATCATGAAAGTCTTACGAAGGATGTTCTTATCATGGAACACCTTCATATTATACTTGTAAATTCTCGAATTCTCATATGCCTCATTCCGGAGTTCTATAAGTTCATTCAATTGAAGCTTGCGCAGTGAGCTCGCTTTGTCAAAATCGAAATTCATCTTCTTAAGTGCCCAATATGCCCTATGTTCCAACTCCATAGGCAAGTGACAAGATTTCCCATAGATAAGTCTATAGGGTGACATTCCAATGGGAGTTCTAAAAGCTGTACAGTAAGCCCAAAGTGCATCGGTAAGTCAAAGCGATCAATCCTTGCGATCAGGGTTTATTGTTCTCTCAAGAATATGTTTAATTTTCCCATTGGATATCTCGACTTGTCCACTTGTTTGTGGGTGATAGGGAGTACTCACCTTATGATTAACACCATATTTCTTCATTAATGCTTCAAATGGCCGATTACAAAGTGAGACCCTCTATCACTGATACTGACTTGAGAGGTTCCAAACCGAGAAAGAATGTTTTCTTTTAAGAAACGAATGACTGCTTTATGGTCATTGGTCCGGCAAGGAATCGCCTCGACCCACTTCGAAACATAATCGACGGCAAGTAAGATGTATAAATTTTCAAAAGAAGATGGGAATGGGCCCATGAAATCGATGCCCCAGCAATAAAAAATTTCGATTATTAAGATAGGATTGAGTGGCATCATATTTCAACGTGATATTCCTCTTAATTTCTGACACGGCTCACAAGCCTTACAAAACTCATATGTATCTTTAAACATGGTTGGCCAATAGAACCCACATTGCAGAATTTTGGCTGTGATCTTCTTGGCCGAGAAGTGGCCACCACATGCTTGAGAATGACTAAAGGAGATGATATTGTGTCGTTCATCATCCGGCACACATCTCCTTACAATCTGATCCGGACAGTACCCGAACAAGTATGGGTCATCCCACAGGAACTTTCTTACCTCACTAAAGAACTTATCTTTATCTTGCTTTTTCCAATGTGTTGGAATGATACCTGTAGCAAGATAGTTAACAATGTTTGCATACCATGGTAATTGGGAGACTTGGAAAAGTTGTTCATCGAGGAACATGTCATTGATCTTAGTCATCTCAGAAGAATCGGAGAGAACAAGTCATGAGAGATGGTCAGCCACTACGTTCTCTACTCCCTTTTTATCTCGTATTTTTATATCAAATTCTTGGAGTAGGAGGATCCATCGCAACAAACGCGGCTTAGCATCCTTCTTAGAAAGAAGGTACTTAAGAGCGGCATGATTGGTAAATATGATGATCTTGGATCCGATCAAGTAGGATCGAAACTTGTCCAAAGAAAATACTACGGTTAAGAGTTCCTTTTCCGTAGTGGTGTAATTTTCTTGAGCCGAGTTTAGATTTCTATTTGCATAGTAGATGACGTAGGGCTTCTTCTCTTTTCTCTGCCCTAGAACTGCCCCAATAGCATAATCACTGGCATCACACATGATCTCAAAAGGAATGCTCTAATCAGGTGGTTGCATTATAGGAGTACATGTCAACGTACCTTTGAGTTTGACAAAGACATTTTGGCATTCCTTATTCCACTCGAATGAGTTTTCCTTTTGAAGGAGGTTACATGAAGGATGAGAGAGAGTACTAAAGTCCTTAATAAACCTCCTATAAAATCCGGCATGTCCTAAAAAGGACCGCACAACTCGTACACTCTTGGGTGATGGAAGGTCAGAGATAATATCGATTTTAGCTTTGTCCACCTCGATTCCTTTGGCTGAGATAATGTTACCAAGGACTATTCTCTTTTGAACCATAAAGTGACATTTCTCCCAATTAAGCACAAGGTTCTTGTCTTCACACCTTTTCAAAACAGTTTTTAAGTGCCCAAGACACTCATCAAAGTTTCTGCCAAATACTGAGAAGTCGTCCATGAAGACTTCGAGAATTGTTCCCACCATATAATGAAAAATGCTCAACATACAATGCTAAAATGTGGTAGGGGCATTGCATAGTCTAAACGGCATCCTCCGATAAGCAAAAGTGCCGAATGGACATGTGAATGTTGTCTTCTCTTGATCCTCACGGGTGATCTCTATTTGGTTATATCCCGAATATCCATTGAGGAAGTAAAAATGGGACTGACCCGCTAACCTTTCTAAAATTTGATCAACAAATGGTAAGGGAAAGTGGTCTTTCGTCGTGACTGTATTTAGCTTCCTGTAGTCAATGCACATTCTCCAACCGGTGGTGACCCTGGTTGGCACGAGTTCATTGTTGGCATTGGCTACAATGGTTATCCCAAATTTTTTAGGCACCACCTGAGTTGGACTCACCCATTGACTATCGAATATTGGGTAGATGATACCCACATCCAATAGTTTCAGCACCTCAACCTTAACCACCTCTTTTATGTTTGGATTGAGGCGTCTTTGTGGCTACCTAGATGTTTTCGCATTCTCCTCAAGGTGTATGCGATGAGCACAAATCAAGGGGTCTATGCCTTTGAGATCCACAATAGACCATCTGATGGGATTCTTATGTTCTTTTAGAGTAGCAATCAGCCTACTCTCTTGCTCCTTATCCAAGCGGGAAGAAATCACCACCGGATATGTCTCATCTCGACCTAAATAAACATATTTCAAATCAATGGGTAATGGTTTTAGGTCGAGCTTCGGTGCTTTGATATTGGATGGAATAGGCTTGTTCTCGCTTAAGGGCAAAGGCTCAAATAGTGCCGTCCATCTTTTATTATCAAGTACCAGCATAACATCCAAAATGGCATCCATATCTCATATCATGTCATTGTCAATCTCATGAGAGTGGGCCAAACATGCCTCCAAAGGATCAAAATAGAATGTCAAGGGGGATGTATCTTCCATGAATGACTCAATTAGATTTATTTCGTGGACCTCGTCATCAACTTCCCGTGGTTGTTTGCATAAATAAAAAATATTCAGCTCGAGTGTCATATTTCCAAAGGACATTTGTACCAGCCCGTTTTTACAATTAATAATTGCATTGAAGTGGCTAAGAAAGGGCGGCCAAGTATAACAGGATTTTGAGCACTGGTACTTATCACGGGATGTGTATCCAAGACAATAAAATCCACTAGATAGTAGAATTTATCAACTTGGACCAAGACATCTTCAATCACCCCCCTCGGTATACGAATGGATCTATCAGCAAGTTAGAGCATGGTTTTGGTGGGTTTTAATTCACCTAACCCAAGTTGTTCATAGACCGAGTATGGGATGAGGTTAACACTTGCCTCTAAGTCAAGTAAGGCTTGCTTGATCCGGTAGTCACCTATGATGGATGAGATGGTAGGACTACCTGGATCCTTGAATTTTTGGGGTACCTCTTGCTTGATAATGGCACTCAAAATTTCAGTCAAAAGTACCTTGTTATGAACATTGTGTTTCCTTTTGACTGTACATAATTCCTTCAGAAATTTGGCAAAGGATGGTATTTGTTTTGTATCATCTAACAACGGGATGTTGATCTTCACCTGCTTAAAAACTTCAACTGATTTTTAGATTTTTATCTAACGGTTTGGGTGAAATTAACCTTTAAGGGAAGGGAGCAACCGGGTTGAATTGCCTTTCCGGATCTTTCTCTTGTGGAGTGTCGTTAGAGCTATCATCATCTTTGGCCTTTTCCGGATCATTAGACTTTATGGTCTTCACCGGCTTAGATTTATTGATTGTCTTACTACTCCTTAAGGTGGTGATAGCTTGAACATGCTCCAAATGTTTGGAGGAAAGGCTGGAATCTTGTATCTCACATCGGGTTCTCGGATTAGGGAGAGGTTGGGCAGGAAGTGTGCCTTTCTCCCTAACACTCAGATGTGTTTCAACTCTAGCCATAGATAGATGTCTTCAAGTCATTGATAGGCTTGAGATGAATTTTGGTTGATTTTAATTTGTTCTTGCATGAACCCATCTATTTTCAGAGAATTATTTCTATTGTATTCATCTTGGGTCGAGACGAATGCACGCAACATCTCCTCAAGCGAAGCTTTTGGGTTGTTGTTTGCATTCTCAGATGGACCATTCCTCCAACTGAAGTTGGGATGGTTCTTCCAACTTGAATTATACGTGTTTGAATTGGGAGCACTGAATGGTCGTTGATAATTGTTTATGGCATTTGATTGTTCTTGTAAGATTTCTTGAAACGCAGAAATTGTAGGACAATCCTATGTTGCATGTTGATTTCCAGCATAAATTCCATAAATAATTTCAACTTCTTTCGAGTTAACCTTCTCTCCTTTCTTCAATTCCATGGCCTCGACTTTTCTTGTGAGGCTAGCTATACGTGCACTTTTGTCATCTTCTTCGGAAAGGATATGAATTCCTCCATTTTCTTTTTGTTGGCTTGTCTTGGGATTTAATGGATTAGATGTATCCCAAGATTGTGCATTCTCGACCAAAACATCAAAATAGTCACATGCTTCCTCGGCCTCTTTATTCATGAATTCTCCATTGCACATCATCTCTACAAATTGGCATATGGGTGAAGTCAATCCTTCATAAAAAAAACTTATTACCCGCTAACTTTCGTAGCCATGATATGGGCATACATGTAACAAGTATTTAACCTCTCCCAACATTGGAAGAAGGTCTCATTCTCTTTTTAAACAAAATTCATGATTAGGCGCCTCAACGTGATTGTTTTGTGAGTAGGGAAGAACTTTTTAATGAACTCCCTAGTCATCTCAGTCCATGTGCCTATTGATCTTGGCCTTAATGCATCTCTTTAAGTGAAAAAGGGAACAATTTAAGTCGTATCACATCATCGGATACGTTTACAAAGTGCAACGTTGCTATTACCTCATCAAACTCTTTAATGTGTTATTACGCGCTTTCACTGTCTAACCTATAGAATCTAGGAAGGAGTTGGATTACTCCTGGTTTAAGATCAATATTCCTTGCATTGAATGAAAAGATTATGCATGAGGGAGTGCTCGCTCTTGCTGGTTGCAAGTAGTCACGTAAACTTCTTGGTTGGGGAACATTCTCAACCTCATTCTCTCCTGTTTCAGTTTGATTCGGGCTCAGATTTTGATTGACCCTAGGATTTGGTTGATTTTCAGCCATACTATCAGAAGAAATTTGAAAATCTAGATGCTTCTTAGCACGTGGTTCCTTATCAATTCCTTCAACAATTCCCCCTTTCACTGATTAAACGATTATTCGAATCCCCAACCTAATGGGGCATGCAAATTCAAAAGAATGAAACAGGAAAAAAGAATTCTTCCTTCCTTTCTTTACTCCTCTCTAAAACCGAAGCACAAGGTGTCTTGCAATGGCTGAGCCAGAAGCAAAGATAGAGATTGATTTCTCCTGGTCAATAGGGGTTCAGAGAACTCCCCACCCACTCTTTGAATCTATTGAGAAAAGTAGTAGAAAAAGAAAGAGGAATAAAATTGAGAAGAGAAATCTCTGAGCACAAGGTGATCCAAGACGACAATGCCGACCAATAGGAATCAAGGCAGCTCAAGGCCAACCTATTAGAGATCCAAAAAAGGAGTCTACACCCACTCTACAAGAGATAAATAGGACAAGAATGAATAGGGGAAGAAGGAGAATAAGGTTGGAAGGACAAAACCTGATTTAAGAACTTAAGATGCCCAACTTACTTCTTCTTCAACTTCCTAAAATCCCTGCAAAAGAAAAATTAAAATGAAACAAACTAAATTAGTACTAATAGAAAAATTCCTAAAAATTTCAATAGAAACTATCTTCAGAAATTCTATTAAAACCGTTAAATCCCCGGCAGCGGCGCCAAAAACTTGTTCGCTCCCCAAGTGTAGGGTTGCAATGTAGTAATAATTCGGTAGAGTCGGAGGTCGTTCTCAGGGACTAATATAGGAATTCTCAAACTTTCTTCTAATAATCTCTAATTGAAATCAAACTACAATAATCTGTAATTGTGAATGTAGGAGAATAATCTGTACTTTGAGATGAAATTAAGAATCTAAAGAAGCACTAGGGTGTCGAGGATCCACTCGTAGTAATCCTTAATGCATAACTCGCATTGGTTTCTCAATTACACAACTAGAATCGAAATCAAATCCTATCTAGCCAGAATATGGAGCAGTTAATTCAGTAAAACAGTCTGTTCCATGTGTTGTTCATCAACATGATTCACTCAATTCAAGTTAGGACTTGAGCACACTCAATGTATAGGTCAATCCTAGTTCCAATGGGTTAATATCACAATCATAATAATCATCAAACCCTGTCACTAGGCTTAACTATATTATAATTTGAACTTCATCCAAATCATATAAATAAGCAATACATGTTTCAGACTTCTCATAAAAAGTAGAACTTTGGTTTGAAGTTGCCACATGAAGAACCAAGTCTAGAGCGTCTTGAATCCAATTCCTCGGAGCGTACAAGTCTAGATCTATGCAAAACAACTAAGAACTAAAGCAATTCTTCCAAACATCCATGAGTCATCATAAGTTAAGAAAAACTACTTAGACCTTTATTCAAACTCAACAAACCATTGTTCTTCAATCAAAATCTAACTTGAAACCAATAAAAAACGAATTAAAGCATCTTAGATCTACTACAAGCTTCACCTCTTAGCCCTATCTAAGAGATTTAGCCGGCCATACTAAAGAAAAACAGGAAAATTAATGAAAACATGAAGAACTAGAAGTAAACTAAGAAGAGGAAGTATAGAACTCAACAAAACCAACACCCACTATGATAGATCTCTTCTAGGATGCCTTAGGAACGTCGTGGAGGACCCCTTTTATAGCTTTCAAGCCTTCATAGCACAGAATCCTCGAGAATTTGCGTAAAACTTACGCACTGCGGAGAGAAATCCGGACCGAAAATAGCAGTTTCTGAACTTGAGCGATTGGGCGATTGATCGACTGGCTGAGTGATCAATCGGTGGGTCTTAGCGATCAATCGTTCAAGGTTGGGTGATCAATTGATGGGAGCAAAAAGTGTCCAGAGAGTTCAGTAGTAATTCCTGATTTTTTATGATCTGAGCGATTGATCTCTGAAGCTGGGCGATGGATCGGTGATGATGGGCGATCAATCGGTGATGGTCGGGCAATTGATCGATCGGACCAAAAAGTGTCCAGAGAGTTTCAACAGCAATTCTTCAAAAATCTGCATTCTATCCATAATCGCTCAGGCTGGGCTATCAATCGCAATTCTGCACTTTAGTCCAGCAATAATTTTGTCAATTTATGCTGTGAGCGATCAATCGCTCAAGTCTGTCAATCAATCGCTCAGGCTGAGCGATCAATCGATGGATCAATCTCTGGATCAATCTTCAGAAACTGCAACTTTCTGCATCTTACTCTTATGGCCTTGCAGCTCTGCACTTTGCTTTTTCAGGACAATTCAGGACTTTTAACATGATTTCTTCAAGGTTTTTCTTCTCATCTTTGGCTCATCAAAGCTTGGTCTTCAATGTATGTAAAGTGCTCTCTCAAGCCTTGAATTAGTGAAATCTCCATCTTATTCCTACAATCACAAATCATGTATTAAAGTAGTCTTTTAATCATGCAACCCTCAACAAAGAGCTCCTGCCACAATGAAGTAAGAAACCCTGACCCCATCAGCACTCTTAGAACTAGGCAACACAACTTCCAACAACCAGTAAACTAAGATGCGCGCTAATTCACAAGTCGGCGTAAGCTCATTCGGATTGCGAATTTATGTTCGAAACGTTCCTTCATCACGACTCGGTCTTCCTACAAGGTTTCATATTTTTCATGATCAATGCTTCAAAAAGAAAGAAATTTCCTATGTCAAAAGAAAAGAAGCTAAGAGCATGCAAAACGCGAAGTACAAAAGAAGGTATAGAAAGAAATGTTACTTCATCCTTTGGCTAAAGTAAATCAACAGGTCGTGGTAATGAATCTTCCTAATATTGTCAAACTACGACAACTCAGCAAACAGCTCTATACAAGCCTTCGAATGATAAGCATCTCGAGGACTTTTAAGCCAAGACGAAGACAGCTCTTCATCAGTTGGGATATATTCTTGGTAGTATTCTCCTAGTAAGGACAAATCATCCATCATCCGGAGATCCGATAAAGTTATGCTCATCTCCCCATACGGGAAGTGGAATGAATTGGTAACAGAAGACTAGTAACTCAAAAAGCTCCAAAGGATTGTCGGATCATGGAAGAAGTGCCCAGATGTTGCATCGATAGCCTAATACAAGATGACCTGCTTCAAAACCCTCTCGTGACGGACCAAAATCTCTTTTGCCCGCGACTCATAACCAACTCGCTCGTTCAGATGGACCTCGCGTATGGAAACTTCTCATCGCCCACATCATCGTCTTGTCCATATGCCGCAACCTTTGCTAAATTGTCTCGAAATAATGGGCTAGATAAAGAGCAGTGAGGATCACAAGTCGGCGCAAGGAAAACCATTTCTCTTGGGAGACCTACCCGCTCCTCTCTCCCATCATTAACCATTAAAGTAGTAAACAACTGCTCAGGAGCAGATGTCCACCTTTCAACCCTGTAGAATTAAAAAGGGCCTTGAACATTGGTGGACTCGATACTCGGGAGAAGCCTGTGCCTCATAAGAGATTTCTCATGTGTGATGACTCGGTCGGTATAGGGGTTTGTGATGGAGAAACCGCACGTCGTAATGATCTTATTTCCATCCTAGCCGATCTTCATCCGGTCATTCTTCGGATCAACGAGCTGTGTCGATTGCTCTGCCTGGCCGACTTCCTCAGCCGATTTCTTACCTCTATTCCATGTCTTCTTCTTCTTCTGACCTTCTTGATTATCCTCGAGATGTTGGACATGCAAATTAGAAGGATCTGCTTTGACGACATTCGGAGCACTAGGAAGCTGACAATACCGAGCAGACCATTCCTATTCAGCCCCTTGCGTCGGAGACTCTGATACAGTCTTATCCACGTAAATACATAGTAACACCTCATGGGGAAGCTGCTTAATACGATCAGAGAAATCTTTCACTTTAGGATCGACTGTCACAGAAAAGCGCAAACAACACTCCGCTGTAGACAAATCGGTAGGATCTCCAGCTACCCTCTTCTTCCCATGTTGCGCAGATGAAGGGCGAGAAACTTGCGACTCGAAAACTTCACCAGAAGATCCTTCTATTGTCGCCATGATTCACTGCAACACATAAACGAAGGAACATCAGACAGAAGACCAGTGCATACAACAGGCAATGCAATAAGGTACGCATCACAAGAAACGAGATAGCATTCATCCAATCATGGGTTTCACACACAAATCACACAGATAAACACACGCACAAAATAATGACCCACAAGAGCACAACAAATACAATAACAATCCCGCGTATACACTCGGAGTGCCTGCGAATTCGCACTAACCCCAAGTTATGCATATGCCCCCGCTTGGAAGCGTACATCATGGAGTCATTCAAAAGAGCGGTTACAGGCCGTAAAAGACCAATACAAGCAGCATCTTGTGGGTCCAAGGTACTAAGCTCTAATCATGCTCGAGCATTAAGCAAGGTAGCCACAAACGGCATCGAATTTGACTGAGAATGGACCCGGATATGCAAATTTTTCACCAAGGGCAAAAGAGGCGCCAAAATGTAAAATTTTCACCAAGTATTAGGACCACATGCGCCCAACGAGGTGCCTCAGGCGCATGTGGCCCCTCACATGCGTTCAGCCTGTAAATTTAAGAGATGTAAGTCTGCCATATGGAATTCCAGGCGCATGTACACCTCTACATGCGCCAATGGCCTATACCACATGCGCCCAGATCATGAGGGGATTGTCCCCCATGCACCAACTCCACCAAGGGGAGTACCACATTCGCCTGGGAGCCTACATACGCCCATGCTCTAAGAGGCATGCGCCCACACTCCAATGAGCAACCACATGCGCCCAGGGCCTAGGGCACATGAGCCCATTAATAGTCGGAAGGGTACATGTGCCCACTCCCCCATGAAGAGTTCTCTCACCTTGTAGAATCTTACTTTTCTTGATTCGAAAATGAGGAAATGACTCCGGTGTCACCTATTTATACTTGAGCCTGAGGACCGATGCACCACACTAGCCTGACGTAAGCATCCATCGCAGTACACCAGGGGAGCAGTTATTGGGGCTCAAATCTCACCTATGATAAAATGATGTACGACAGTCCATCTACGACAATTCATACTATTTTCAATCTTGGAAAACACTCGAAAAATGCGATCAGACTGCCAGTGCAGCCCTGACCAGCACAGTTGTGAACAAAATATTTCAGAATGAAACTGGACATGCGTATTGCAGCCAAATGATCCAAAATGCCCTAAAACCTTAACCTGCAAGTTCCAAAGTCGCGCGATGCATATTATTATTTACGCACTTCCAAATGCATTTTGCCCTGATTGAATCCGACTATAAGAGACCGAAAGCTTGTAAATGCTATTTTTGAAGGTAATTGGACATGCGTATTGAAGCCAAATGATCCGAAATGTCAAAAACCCTTAAATCCATAATTTGAATGCCATACAATGTACACTTTTACCTGCGCGCACCGAAGTGCATTTTACCCCTATTTGGAGCTAATCGGGAGGGTCCAAATTGGGAAGGAACTACCAAAATTCATAGCAGATGACCATCCACACCCCATCCCATTCATTTGATAAGTTGATCATGGCTTAAAATTGACTTGGCGTCAGTGACTTCGATCCTCGAAAAAGTAATTGTCCTCTGGAGGTCGCCCGTCGGAGCCAAAATCCTAAAATATTCTAAGTATGCCTACACCCCCATCACATGCGCATGGGAGCTCTGCTCAGCCTCTTTCAAAAATTCAAAAATTAAAAATAGTCAAGTATGGGCACATGCACCCACCACGGGGCACATGCGCCCATACTAGGGCACATACGCCTGGTGCATGGTCACATGTGCCCACACCATAAGCACATGCACATGACTCCCCTCTCCAAATTCATGCGCTCAGTAACTTTTCATTTTTTGGTGGACCCGAAACCCGATTAACTACTATAAATAGCGCACTCACTTGTTAGAGAAGGGACTTCTTCATTTCCTGGAAAGGATCGTCAGAACAAGGTAGAATCCTTGCCAGAATCCTCGCTAGAAAGGGACATGCGCCCATCCTCTCGTCGGATGCCTTCGTCGTAAAGGGATTTCTCCCACTTGAGCAAAATGTAGAAGGAGAAAGGGATAAAAATCTAAAAAATCCCTAAGTGGCAAAGCCACATGCGCTCACCATCCCAAGTCCTTAGTGGACATGCGCTTAGGGGAGGAGGGCAAGCGCATGTGCTCTGCCATATGCGCCCACCTCTCTCTCTTTTCCTCTCCTCTTTCTCTCTCTCTCTCTCACTTTCCCTCTCAGATGCGCCCAAGGCCATTTCCTTTTGGTTTTGGCTTGGAGAAAACTCAAAAATGCTAAGTCACAAAGTGACATGTGCCTAGGGTAGGAGGGCAGGCGCATGTGCTCTACCACATACGCCCACCTCTCTCACCACCTCTCTCTCCTCTTTCTCTCTCAACATGCGCTTGAGGGGAGGCTACATGCGCCCCCCTCATAGCCACATGCATCCCACTCCCACTCCCATGCGCCCAGACACTGGTTGAGAGTGGAATTTTCCATGGTGTGGCCCGCCTTTGATTTGGCTGGCTTTTCGATCAAACCAACTCTCCTGGACACACAACAATGATGTCTATCCATCCCCTGGGTCAGATCTTCCAACGGTCAATGTTAAGTGGGCCAAATCAGTAATTTAATCAAAATGACCAATACTTAGCCAAATTTGTGAACATGAAAATCCTTTCGAAAAGAGCGGGAAACGGCCAAAATCGAGAAGAATTGAGCAGAATTTGACCGACCTAGAGAGAGACTTCTCTTCTCTACCATATGATATATCATAATGATGCACCGCAACGAGGTTATCCGATCTCAAGATCCTTAAATACCACAATTGAAAGGTAAACAGGCCCGATACTTAGTCATTTTCAGCCTTGGGAAGTGCCCTGTTGGCTAAAAAATCGACTTACATTGAGTGAAACGAAATGCAATTGCACTGACGCCAAAGTAGATCCAAGCATCATTGCAATCCTCATGGACATGATTCAACATTGTTCGGAGATGATCATCATCGGTATTGTTCGGAGATGATCATCATCGGTATTCACTAAATACCCCAATGAGATAGCAAACAGGTCCAGTACTTAATCATTTTCAGCCCTAGGAAGTGCCCTATTGGCTCAGAAATCGACTAATGCCAAGTAAAACCAACCGCGATCTCAAAGATACGAAGGCAAAGCTAATGTCCTCATGCTATAAAACAGCTGAGTCTAACATTTACAGGACATCGATCCCTATTGTTTATCAGAAATTGGTATAAATGGGTGTTTATCAAACCCGATACTTAGACATCCACAAGCATCAGAGTTGGCCGATCCAATCCATCGGACTTAAACTTCTCGAGGAAATATAGCTCGACACAGCTTCTCCCAATGACCTAATCATTCGAAATATCGATTATCAATAATGACGTGGATGAATCAAAGATATGTACAAAGCAGATTAATCAAATCAAATGTATAATTCACCCGATGCACTAAATATCAGCATAAGTGCAACCCTTTCTTGAGCATGCATCAAGCGTATTTACTTTGTGTTCTCTGCATCCATTACATGAATTTTATTCATCTCGGATCGAAATACGAAATTAAATCAAAGGGACTATCGTCATCATCGAAAATTGTAATCAAAGAGCTCCAAAATATCTGAAATACTTCATTATGAATTATCATCGCCAAGACCAGTTGATGTACGTCCCATCCAAAGAGGGATCCGTCAGTTGAGTAGCTGAGGTAATAGTGGTGTGTCTTCAAGTAGTCCCTGTCCATGGAGACGGTCAATGACACTATGTTGTACCACTTAATAGACATTAATGTGTCTTTAGTGATCACCCGTCCACAGAGATGGTCAAGGACACTATGTCGTACCATTTGACAGCCATAAATGTGTCTTCAAGTAGTCACCCATCCACAAAGATGGTCAATGACACTGTTGTACCATTTGGTAACTATGATGCATCTTCTTGTGGTCACCAGTCTACAATCACGGCCAATGGCGCTGCGTTATACCATTTAGTAACCATAATGTATATTTTGGTGGTACCCGTCTACAGTGACAGTCAATAATACTATTGTATCATATGGTAGCCGTAATATGCCTTTTGGTGGTCACCCGTTCGCAGTAACGGATACTGGCACTGTGTTGAGCATGGCAACCATGATGTATCTTCTAATGGTCACCCGTCCGCAGTGACGATTAATGACACTATTGTATCACATGGTAGTTGTAATATGCCTTTCGGTAGTCACCTGTTCGTAGGAACGGATACTAGCACTGTGTTGAGGACGACAACCATGATGTATCTTCCGATGGTCACCCGTTCGCAGTAACAGACACTGGCACTGTGTTGAGCATGGCAACCATTATGTATCTTCTAGTGGTCACCCGTCTGTAGTGACGGTCAATGACACTGTGTTGTATCACATGGCAATCTAATATGCCTTCCGGTGGTCACCCATTCGTAGTAACGGATACTGGCACTGTGTTAAGCACGTCAACCATGGTGTGTTTTTCTGAAAGTCATTCCGTCCATAGAGACGACCGATGACACTGTGAGGCATTACATGGAAATTGTGGCATGTTTTCCTGAAAGTCATTACATCCACAGAGACGACCGATGACATTATGATACATGACTTAGTTAAAATCCAGGTTGCTACTCAACTAGGAACATCGGAAAGAACATGGGACAAGCATTTAACTTGTCTAAATGATGGCTCAGTCCATAAGAAACTCGAAATTTGGTCTCTGCGACCGTGAACTCAAGATCATAGTCATTGACGATCTAAGTTACTCGCTCAATCTATCCGGGTTTTCTCTTTAATATTTCATTTATTGTATAACTACATTCATAGTGGAATCTTGTCTCTTCGTACCGTCGTTTTCTCCTGTAAGGGTTTCCACGTAAAAATCTTTGTGTTGTTTGTGGTTTGTTTTATTTACAT
This sequence comes from Liriodendron chinense, assembly GCA_003013855.2. Classification (NCBI taxonomy): domain Eukaryota; kingdom Viridiplantae; phylum Streptophyta; class Magnoliopsida; order Magnoliales; family Magnoliaceae; genus Liriodendron; species Liriodendron chinense. The sequence goes on along the minus strand of ML058395.1, from coordinate 1,471,920 downwards.
TTATGCTCTTTTAATACTTTATTTAACTTATCTATGATGCATACATTCATTTACTTTTTCCTTTTAATCAAAGGTGATCCTCCATTAATGTAATTGAAGGTTCGTGACTAGTTCATAGCCTGAAATGTAAAAGATCTCGGAATCTCTAGAATAAACTTCACCTTGTGGTGCTTTCTTGTGTATACTTTGTGATTGCTTATGATTGTCGATGAACGCTTCTATACTCAGAATTCCCTGGAATAACAAAACACAGGAAAAAACTGCCTTTGGGCATTTTTCTAGTTTTAACAACATGCAGAATGCACAGTAGACCATTCATGTTCGGATTTGTCTATTTGTCAATAAATCGGTGGGGATTCTATGTGAACACTTATTATGTTTAGAAAATTTAGGAAGTCAATCTCTCATCCTTTAGTTTTTTTTTATTTTTGCACTTATTATATGTTTTAAAGTCTATAGAAACATAGTTTCCAAGTGAGAGTTGATTTTTCATAGAAAGGGATTGTTTCACGCTCGTTTTACTCAGGACTAGCAAAATGCTGGTTGGGGGGGGGGTGTGTTGAGCCTCTAATTTATACATTTTCCAACCCACTACATCACATTATATGCATTGTTTGTATGCTTAAAAGACCCATCTAATGCATGTTTTGTGGATGTAGGATTGAGAGAGAGACTTCACACAAATGATAGCTAAAATATCTATTTAAAAGCTCTTGGATGAAGACCCAAGGTGGGCCAAAGAAGGAAGAAGAAAGGAAAGAAGAAAGAGAAAGAAAGAAAGAAAGAAAAAATTGAAGAAACAGAGCTTAGACCGGCCAAGACCGGTCGGCCAAGAGGACCATGACCAGTTAAGACCGATCAGCCATAGGCAGGGGCCCTCTCAAACTCGCTATACAAAGGACCAAATTGGTCCGACCGGTCAAGACCGGTCGACCATGAGGTTGGCCCCCTCTCTGAATCTCTGGAGGACCACTGGACAGGTTTGACCGATCAAGACCGGTCTGCCAGCCAGCCTTGACCAGTCAAGACCGATCGATGAGTGATTTTTGCTAAAAATCAACAGCTTGCACAACAAGCTCTAAAAAAACATGCACAAGTGAGTAAGTGTTGCGCAATTCTGAAAGATTCTGAGGCGGTAGAGCCTCTTTACTATAAAAGGACACCTAGGGTTTATTCCTAAGGCATCAAAGAAGATCAAGAACTTCGTGGGAGGTGAAGAGGATCATTGTGGAGCGTCTACGACTCTCCAGAATCTGGTTTTTCATGTTTTCTAGTTATTTTTCATTGTTTCTAGTTAAAGCATGATAATGCTCGGCTAGAACCTCTTAGCTAATTTAAGTACTTTACTTTAAGTTGGATTTTAAGTTCTAGTTTGAATAAAAGTTGGTATTTTTGGATGTTTTATGAGAGTTTATGTGCTTTGGACATGGGTTCCTTGCAATTCTATGAGATTATCATGTTTGAATTGATTAGATTCAAATTTTAGTAATCCCTAAGTGTACCATAATCCATTAGCTTGGTCGTTACTTCAAAGGCTACATATTCAAAATTTACGTGCTTTATTAAGACTAGAATTTTATTCTTTAACTTAAGTGGGGATTGTTTGTGTTTGAATGTTATATCTTCCAACTAGAAGAAAGATAGAACTTCAATTCTAGTTGTGTTATGCTTGGATGAATGAATTCACATGGGGGCTACCATAAGTGGATCCTTATGGCCTTAGTTCCATTTAAATTATAGATTTTACAAGCTACTGTTTTAAGTTAGTTTATGAACTTGAACTTCTTAATTAATTAAAATTGGAGTTGCTGGAATAACTTGAATTGGTTTACCTAATTTCCTATGGATCGACCTCTGTCTTACTGACATTAATTACTACATTGCAACCTTGCACTTGAGGCAAGCGAACAACTTTCCTTAGTTTTGGACGGGATCTAAATACTTTCATATGATTTCTCTTTTTCATTGAATTGCTATGGTTCTCAGATCAAGTTCTAGTATTGTTTGCAGCAAATAATGGCTAAAACTCGTGCCTCTCTACTTACTGCTCATGATTGTCTTCGACGACTTCTTGCTTCCCTTGATCACCTTGATGCTTGGTCATCCCTTGACACCTAGTTCGACGAAGTATCTGATGCTCTGTCTCAGCTGGATGCTAATTCCCGCCCTATTCTGAAGGCTATTCGGAACCTCTCCCTCATGGCTTCCATCTTCAACGAGTATAGGGAAGATACGTTGGGTTTGATTGGCAATTTTCTCTTTCAAGAGGAATTGGCCATACTTGAGGAAGCAGAGCCTCCTGTGGCTACTTCTTTATTCGACTTGTTGGGTAAGTTCCATTCCGCGAGGAGAGAACATCGTGCTAACGAGAGACTCCTTGCCCATATCCTTTTGTACTGTGGAGGCGGAAGTTCGGGATCATTAAGCTGAGATCTGGAGGTCAGTGAGGGAAGCTTGGGGGAAGCGCGAGAGGCTTTCGGTTGAAATACCCGCTGCGAAACTTCAAGCTGAGCGGGAATACCTGAACTTCAATTATGTACAGCAACGCATCTTCGATTTGATGGACTTGATCTTTAAGGAGGTCCAGATACATGTGAAAGTAGATGAGTTGAAGACTCAGGTCTTTGTTGAGCTCTGAATTGTGCATAGTCTAACCCCAATTCATCACTCATTATGCATGTTTATTATGATTTAAAAGACTACTCTAATGCATGATTTGTGATTATAGGAACGAGATAGAGATTTCACTGATTCAAGGCTAAAAAGAGCACTTGACATATGTTTATGTCGGATTTGGTAACAGGATCCTCCAGACGTTCACCTTCCTTCAATCCAGCTTCCTTTCGAACCTAAAAAAACACAAGAGAAAACTAAGGGTGGCCGGCGTCCAACCGTTGGCCCTCTGAAGCTTAAGTCAGATGGGACATGGATATAAAAGGAAACAGCGGGATATCAGCTTAGAGATTGTGTACCTTTCTCATCTATGAGGCCATCCATTTATATAGGTTCAAGTGATCCAATCTGTTACGCAAGACGTTAAGATTACTGCTGATTTCTGGGGATAAGGTGTTTATCCTGTTGATCCTTAGATAAGGGGATGGCGTGGTCCAATTAGACATCTGGTCGATTACGTTCCCTAATGGTGATCCCCTGAGGTTCGGAGCCACGAACAAAGATAAGCCCAAAATCGGTCTATATGGGCTGCTGGTACTAAAAAAGTGGAAGACGATCGGGCTTAGGGATAACTTCTTGCATATTTGAGATGCAGAACCTTTCAAAGCCACAAATCGAGATGCTCGCATATTCAGAAGGGTATACCGTACTTTCCCGATATGCGAGCCACGACCAGAAGGGGTTGGTGGTTTGGAAGTTGCGTACCGTAGTTTTCCAATATGCGAGCCTCAACCATGAGGGCTCGCAAGTCGAATACCGTCACAAAGGCGCTCGCAGGCCTCGAGTTTTCACTATCTTCGACCACTGCAATTTGGCTATAACAGATGCCCCCAAGTCCTTGCCGTCAAGGAGTCTAAGGGAAGGACTTGCTTACTGGCACGCATAACCACCTAATGCCTTTCTCGGAGGTGAAGCCGTACATGATTGGATTGTCATTGATGAGCGCCAGCTTTCGCAGCTTTTCGGTAGAGAGGAAATGAAGAGGCGTCCGCCACTGTATCCGTGAAATTAATAACCATGTCTGTTCGACTGTTGTGCCAAATGAACGATCGCCGCGTGTCACCATATCTTGAGGAATGATTGCTTATAAATATACGGAGCCTGCAAAGTTTTCGAAATTTCATCCAAAGTCTACGAAAATCCTCCCTCTCTCCTTGCTTCCTTCTTTCCTCTGGTGTAACTCTCTATCTCTGGTGTAACTTCGTTTTTGTGGTGAAACTCCGTTCCTCCGATTCCTTCTGGTATAGCTTCGTCCTTCATTCTTCCTCTTTCCCAAAGTACTATTTTCCTCCCTCTTTTTATCTTAAACAACCATGGCGGGGGATTCTGATGAGGAGACCGTCCCCTGGGGGATGCTACCCTAGAATCTTCTTCCTCCAACAATGCGAGGGTTCCAGCTGGCAGATACTCTGTGTCCGGGTACCCTTCCATAATGACGGAGGAACGGCTGAGTGAGTTGCGGGAAAGATACCAAGTTCTCAACTCAGTTATTTTCCAGTTGCTCGGAGAGGGAGAAACCCCGAACTCACCTCCCCCCGGTTGTGTAGCCCTTTATGAGTATTTCTTCATCCTTGGGGTGCGCCTTCTGTTCGCTTCCCCAAGTGTAGGGTTGCGATGTAGTAATAAACTCGGTAAGACCGAGGTCGATCCACAGGGACTTGTGTAGGAATTCACAAACACATCCAATAGTGTCCTATTGAGAGCTAACAACCAGATTTTGTATGAGATTGATGTAAGTAATAACTTTGAACTAAATTGAAGGTAAACGATTATAAAAAAGCACTAGGGGTTCAAGGATCCACTTGTAGCAATCCTTGATGTTCAATCCACTATGGTTTCTCACTTTCTCAACTAGAATCGATATTAAGATCTATCTAGCCGGATGATAGAGCTGTTAAACCAAACAATCTGCCATATGTAAGACCAATGCATATAACTCACTCAATGCAAGCTAGGCTGAGCATGCTCAATTGCATAGGTCAGTCCCAATACCAATAGGCTCAGATCACAATCATAACCATCCTCAAGTCCTGTGACAAGACAAGGCTAGATTATGATTTGAACTTGATTCAAATCACATGCACAGTCCCCCATAGCACAGAATTTCAGAAAAGTAGAACTTTGGTAGGAAGTTCCCACATGAAGATCATAGTACTAGAGCGTACTCCAATTCCTCGGATCATACAGGTCTAGACTAGCAAACAACAATTAAGAACTTGAGTAATTCTCCCAAACATCTATGAGTCATCATAAGACTAAGAAAAACTACTTAGAACTTGTATAAACTTCAAACCATTGTTCATAACACATGAAATTCAATCTTAAAACTAACTTAAAACGAATTGAAACATCTTAGATTCACTACAAGCTTCACCTCTTAGCCCTAGCTAAGAGGTTTAGCCACTCATGATCCAAGGAAACATGAAACAACTAAGAAAAACATAAAAACAGCAAAACAAACTAGGAGTAGTTATGGAACTCCCAAATCCACTTCTTCCGCCTCCAACCTTACTTAAATTCTTCTAAGATACCCTAGGAATGATCCTTAGGTGTCCTTTTATAGTGGGGAGGCTCCGCAACTTCGAAATATTCGAGAATTTGTGTAAAACTTACGCACCGCGCAAAGAAATCCGGACTGAAAATAAAAAGTTCTGTTTAATTCACATGGCCGACCGGTCGCACGACCGGTCTGAGTGGCTGGCCAACCGATCACGACCGGTCGTGCCTCACTGTGAGATAGTCCAGCAAGCTCTGGAGGTGAAATTTCTTCCAGACCGGTCAGACTGGCCTAACCGACTGGTCGGACTGTGTTTGGCCTACGTCCAGAGAGCTCAGCATGTATGGGAAGCTGGCCGACCGGTCGCATGACCGGTCTGACCTTCCTGGCTGACCTGGTCACGATCGGTCTTGGCCTGTTTCTTCTATATTTTCTTTCTTCTTTCCTTGCTTCCTTCTTTCTTTGGTGCACCTTGGGTCTTCATCTAAGGTTCTTAAAGAGGCCCTTTTGTCATCAATTAGGCGGAGTCCACTCTCAATCCTGCAATCACAAAACATGCATTCAATTAGTCTTTAAATCATAAAAATCTCGCACAATGAGTGATGAATTGGGGTTAGAATATGCACAATTAAGAGCTCAACACACCCCCAAACCAGCATTTTGCTAGTCCCGAGCAAAACATTCGTGAAACTAATTCCATTCTTCAAAACTCAACTCTCTTTCGAAAACCATCCTTCTATATATATCCCAAGACATACAAGTGTAAGATTCAGAAATATTAGGTGACAGAGGTTGAAACCACAAACCCTCAAAACATGATAAGCATTCATATGAAATTCCCGCTGATTGGTTGAAAAATAGAAGAACTTGAACAAATTCAACCTAGTGTGCATAGTGAAACTTCATCTCATGAGTTTTCAGGATTATCTTCTTCATAAATCAACCAAACTATAGATCTCAAGGTATATGGAGCCACATCAAGCCAATGACAGGAATTTGCCTTACCGTCCTTCCGACGACTTTCACACTACGTCCCATTTCCAGCTTTGGTTACGGGTAGACCATCCCCCGGTTGGTAGTAGGTAGCCCTAATCGGAATTTTCCACCATTTTTTCATCATTCCCAATTTCATCCTTCCTTTTCCTTTTTCTTTTAATTTAGATAGGATTTTTAAAAATCCATATCTTTCGTTGTTTTCTCATGGACAAGGATGGACAGAATACCCCAGCCTGGTTTCTCGGCACCTTAAATCAAAGTCTAGCTAACCCACAAATCACATAATCCCTTCAACCCATGAAAATCGTGTAATGTGAACTAGGTGTAAAAGTGTTCAGATTTTCTATCAATCACAGAATTAGGGGAATTCTCATATAAAACTATTATGCCAAGAGAAGATCAAGATTTACAACCTCATACACTTCATATCCCCTCCTCTTATGCTCATATCATCTTGAATTTATAGAACCAAAATTTTCCAAAAGAGTTTTGAATTTTAGAAAAATTGAAAATTTTCTACATTATTGCTCGAAATGTTACAAAACGCTGGATTCATCCAAGTGATCCTACACCCCCCCAACCAAATCTTGCATTGTCCTCAATGTAAAAGATGTGCAATGAACAAAACATGAGAGCAATTTGAACATAAAAGGGAGTGAGGAATGAGAGTACCTGAAAAAGTGAAAAGTGAAATTCTTCTTCCTTCTAACAAACCTAAGCAAAAGCAAACAAAAGCAACAAAATCCTAATCCTAACTACTCTATACCTCTATCAGACTAGGAGATCAATCATCCTGGTAGATAGGATCAGTCAAAGGTATGGACATACCTTCTGAAGGAATTTCTCAAAGAACGGCATTAATCGCTGACCATTTGCCTTAAAAATGTTGCCGTTCCTTGGATTTAATAGCTTGACAATCCCATATGGATAGACATTTTGCACAATGTAGGGACCGGTCCATCGAGATCTCAACTTTCCCGAAAATAATGTAGGCGAGAATTATACAGGAGGACTTTTTTGATTAACCGTGAATGTTTTTCGAAGAATATTCTTATCATGGAATATCTTCGTCTTGTCCTTGTAAATTCTCGTATTCTCATATGCTTCGTTTCGGATTTCTGCAAGTTCATTCAATTGTAGTTTGTGCAACGAGCTTGCCTTGTCAGAACTAAAATTCATCTTCTTAATTGCCCAATATGCCTTATATTCCAACTCCACAGGAGTGACAAGCCTTTCCATAGACAAGTCTATAGGGAGCCATTCCAATAGGGGTCTTAAAAGCAGTACGGTAGGCCCAAAGCGCATCGGTAAGCCGAAGCAACCAATCCTTGCGATCGGGGTTTACCGTTTTCTCCAAAATGTGTTTAATCTCCCTATTGGATATCTCAGCTTGCCCACTCGTTTGTGGGTGATAGGGAGTGCTCACTTTGTGTGTTACGCCATATTTCTTCATTAAGGTTTCAAATGGGCAATTACAAAAGTGAGACCCTCCATCACTAATGATGACTCGAGGTGTACCAAACCAGAAAAGAATATTCTCTTTTAAGAAGCGAATGACCGTTTTATGGTCATTATTCCGGCAAGGGATGGCCTCGACCCATTTGGATACATTGTCAATGGCAAGCAAGATGTATGCAGTTTCCAAAAGATGATGGGAATGGACCCATGAAATCGATGCCCCAACAATCAAAAATTTTGATTATTAAGATGGGATTGAGTGGCATCATATTTCTACGGGAGATTCCTCCCTATTTCTGACAAGGTTCACATGTTTTGCAAAACTCATGTGTGTCTTTGAACATAGTGGACCAATAAAACCCACATTGTAGAATTTTTGCTATGGTCTTTTTAGCTGAGAAGAGGCCACCACATGCCTGAGAATGACAGAAGGAGATGATACTTTGTTGTTCATCATCTGGGACACATCTCCTTATGATTTGATCGAGGACAATACTTGAATAAGTATGGGTCGTCCCATAGGAATTTTCGCACCTCAGTGAAGAATTTATCCTTATCTTGCTTTTTCCAATGTGTAGGAATTGTACCTGTAGCAAGATAGTTAGCAATGTCCGCATACCATGGCAATTGGGAAACATCAAAAAGTTGTTCGTCAGGGAACATGTCATTGATTGCGGTCGTTTCAAGGGAATCAGTGAGGACAAGTCGAGAGAGATGGTCAGCCACGACATTTTCTACTCCTTTCTTATCACGTATTTCTATGTCAAATTCTTGGAGTAGAAAGATCCATCTTAACAACCGTGGTTTAGCATCCTTCTTAGAGAGAAGGTACTTAAGTGTGGCATGGTCAGTGAATATGATGATCTTGGATCCAATCAAGTAGAACCTAAACTTGTCCAAGGCAAAAACTACGGCTAAAAGTTCTTTTTCAGTAGTAGTGTAGTTTGCTTGGGCTGAGTTTAGGGTTCTACTTGCATCGTAGATGACACATGGCTTTTTCTCTTTTCTTTGGCCTAGCACGGCCCCAATAGCATAGTTGCTAGCATCACACATAATTTCAAAAGGAAGGCTCCAATCAGGTGGTTGCATTATGGGAGCACATGTCAACATACCTTTAAGTGTGGTAAAGGCATTTTGACATTCTTCATTCCACTCGAACAAAGTTTCCTTTTGAAGTAGGTTACATAAAGGACGAGAGAGTGAACTGAAGTCCTTTATGAACCTTCTATAAAATCCTGCGTGTCCCAAGAAGGACCGCACATCTCATATGCTCTTGGGTGGTGGAAGGTTGGAGATAAGATCAATTTTCACTTTATCCACCTCAATTCCATTTTGTGAAACGATGTGACCAAGTACAATTCCATTTTGATCCATAAAGTGACACTTCTCCCAATTCAGCACAAGGTTCTTCTCTTCACATCTTTTCAGCACAGCTTTCAAGTGCATAAGGCACTCATCAAAGCTACAACCAAATACTGAAAAATCATCCATAAAGACTTCGAGAATTGTCCCCACCATGTCAGAAAAGATACTCATCATACAACGCTGAAAGGTGGCAGGGGCATTACATAGTCCAAACGGCATCCGTCGATAGGCGAAAGTGCCGAATGGACATGTGAATGTAGTCTTTTCTTAGTCTTCATGGGCAATCTCTATTTGGTTGTACCTTGAATAGCCATCAAGGAAGCAAAAATGGGAATGACCCTCCAACCTTTCTACAATTTGATCAACAAAAGGTAAGGGGAAGTGGTCTTTCCTCGTGACAGTGTTTAGCTTCCTGTAGTCAATGCACATTCTCCAACCGGTAGTGACTCTGGTTGGCACGAGTTCATTATTGGCATTGGCTACGATGGTGATTCCGGATTTCTTAGGCACCACTTGAGTTGGGCTCACCCATTGACTATCGGATATTGGGTAAATAATACCCACATCCAATAGTTTCACCACTTCGGCCTTAACCACATCCTTCATGTTTGGATTCAGTCATCGTTGTGGTTGCCTAGATGTCTTCGCATTCTTCTCAAGGTGTATGCGATGAGTACAAATCAGTGGGTCTATGCCTTTGAGATCCGCAATTGACCATCCAATGGCACTCTTGTGCTCTAATAGAGTGGTCATTAGCCTACTCTCTTGTTCATCATCCAAGTGGGAAGAAATCACCACCGAATATGTCTCATCTTAACCTAAATAAATATATTTCAGCTCACTTGGTAATAGTTTAAGGTCGAGTGTTGGTGCCTTGATATTGGATGGGAGGGCTTTGTTCTCGTTTACAGCCAAAGGCTCAAATAGGGCCCTCCATCTTTTATTATCAAGTACCGGCATCGCATCTAGAATGGCATCCATCTCTTGTATTGTGTCATCATTTATCTCATGAGAATGGGCCACACATGCCTCCAAAGGGTCGGAAGAAAATGACAAGGGGAATGTATCTTCCACGAATGATTCAATCATGTTTATTTCGTGGATATCCTCATCAACTTCCCGTGCTTGTTTACATAAATAAAAAATATTAAGCTCAAGAATCATAATTCCAAAGGACATTTGTACAAGCCCGTTTCTACAATTGATAATTGCGTTTGAAGTAGCTAGAAAGGGGCGGCCAAGTATGACGAGAATTTGAGTACCGGTACCTATCACGGGATGTGTATCCAAGACAATAAAGTCTATTGGGTAGTAGAATTTATCAACTTGGACTAGAACATCCTCAATCATTCCTCTCGGTATATGAATGGATCTATCAGCAAGTTGGATTGTGGTTTTGGTCGGTTTCAATTCACCTAACCCAAGTTGTTCGTAGACTGAGTATGGAATGAGATTCACACTTGCCTCCAAATCGAGTAAGGCTTGTTTAATCCGGTAGTCTCCTATGATGCATGAGATGGTTGGACTACCCGGATCCTTGTATTTTTGGGGCACATCTTGTTTGATGATAGCGCTCAAATTCTCAGTCAAAAGTACTTTGTTGTGAACATTGTGTTTTCTCTTAACTGTACACAATTCCTTTAGAAATTTGGCATAAGATAGTATTTGTTTTATGGCATCCAACAATGGAATATTGATCTTCACCTGCTTGAAAAGTTCTAATATTTCCAAATTTTTGTCTAAAGGTTTAGGTGAAATCAACCTTTGTGGAAACGGGGCAACCAGCTTGTATTGCCTTTCCGGTTCTTTCTCTTGTGGAGTGTTGTTTGAGCTATCATCCTCTTTGGAATTTTTCGGATCCTTAGGCTTTGGGGCCTTCACCGGTTTAGATTTGTCAATTTCTTTCCCACTTCTCAAAGTGGTGATAGCTTGAACATGCTCCGTATGATGGGAGGATGAGCTTGCATCTTGTGTCTCGAATTAGGTTCTTTGGTTAGGAAGAGGTTGGGCAGGAAGTGTGCCCTTCTCTCTAACACTAAGATGAGATTCAACTCTAGCCATTGATGTTTTCAATTCATTGATGGCTTAAGTTGAATTTTGATTGAATTTCAATTGTTCTTGCATGAACCCATCTATTTTCAGAGAATTTGTCTTGTTATACTCAGCTTGAACCAATACAAATGCACCCAACATCTCCTCTAACGTAACTTTTGGAGTAATGACTAGAGATGGACCTAGTATAGGTTGAGCTTGAGGGATATTGGTTGCATTCGCAGTGGGTCCATTCCTCCAACTGAAGTTGGGATGGTTCTTCCAACTAGCATTAAACATGTTTGAGTTTGGAGCACCAAATTGCCGTTGATAACTGTTTATGGCATTTGATTGTTCTTGTAAGATGTCCTGAACTACTGAAATTGTGGGACAATCTTGTGTTGCATGTTGATTTCCGGCACAAATTCCACAAACAGTTTCAACATCATTGGAGTTAATCGTCTCTCCTTTCCTCAATTCCATGGCTTCCACCTTTCTTGTGAGACTAGCCACCCGTGCACTTATGCTATCCTCTTCCGATAAGACATACATTTCCCCTCTTTCCTTTTGTTGGCCAGTCTTGGAATTTGTTGGTTTTGATGTATCCCAAGACTATGCATTCTCAGCCAATTCTTCCAAATAATCCCATGCTTCATCAGCTTCCTTATTCATAAACTCTCCATTACACATCATCTCTACAAATTGGCGCATGGGTGAAGTCAGTCCTTCATAGAAAAAGCTTATAACCCGCCAAATTTCATAGCCATGATGTGGGCATGTGTTTAGTAAGTCCTTAAACCTCTCCCAACATTGGAAGAAGGTTTCATCTTCCTTTTCGGCAAAGTTCATGATAAGGCACTTCAACATGTTTGTTTTGTGAGTAGAGAAGAATTTTTTTATGAATTCCCTATGCATATCAGTCCATGCACCAATTGATCTTTGCCTTAATGCATGAAGCCAACCTTTAGCTTTATCTTTAAGAGTAAAAGGGAAGAATTTGAGTCTCACCACATCATCAGTCACATTAGCAAAGTGCATGGTGGTTATTACCTCATCAAACTCCTTAAGGTGTTGATAGGCACTTTCACTGTCTAATCCATGGAATTTAGGGAGAAGTTGGATCACTCCTGGTTTTAAATCCACATTCCCTACATTTTGTGGAAAAATTATGCATGAGGGAGTGCTCGCTTTTGCTGGTTGCAAGAAATCACGTAAAGTTCTTGGTCGGGGAACATTCTCAACCACATTCTCCCCCGTTTGAGTTTAGTTTTGGCCCAGATTAGCCATCGGATTAGGTTGATTTGCAGCCATGTTTTCAGAAAAAATTGGAGAGTTTAGATGTCTCCTAGCACGTGGCTCTCTGTCAATTCCTTCAACTATTCCCCCTTCACTTATGAGTCGATTATTGGAATCCCGAGCCCAATGTGGCATGCAAAACCAAAAAAAAATATGAAACAAAGAGAAAGAAGAATTCTTCCTCCCTTTCTTTACTCTTCTCTAAGACCGAAGCACAAGTTGTCTTGCAATGGCTAAGCCAAAAGCAAGGATAGAGACCGATTTCTCCTGGTCAATAGGGGTTCAGAGAACTCCCCACCCACTCTTTGAATCTTTTGAGAAAAAGTGCAGAAAAAGAAGAAAGAGGAGTAGAGGTAAGAAAAGAAATCTCTGAGCACAAGGTAATCCAAGACGGTAGAGCCGACCAATAGGAATCCAGGTGGCACAAGGCCTACCTTTCAGAGATCCAAAAAGGAGTCTCCACCCACTCTACAAGAGACGAATATGATAGGAATGAATAGGAGAAGGAGAAGAGTAAGGTTTAGAAAGATAAAACCTGATTCGACACTTGAGATCCTTATATCTTCTTTAGCTTCCTAGAAATCCTTGCAAAAAGGAAAATCAAATAAAACAAACTAAGTTAGTCCTAGAATCCTAAAAATCCTAAATAGATACTAATTTTAGAAATTTGTGAAAAACCGTCAAAGTCCCCGACAACGGAGCCAAAAAAACTTGTTCGCTTCCCCAAGTGTAGGGTTGCGATGTAGTAATAAACTCGGTAAGACCGAGGTCGATCCATAGGGACTTGTGTAGGAATTCACAAACACATCCAATAGTGTATATTGAGAGCTAACAACCAGATTTTGTATGAGATTGATGTAAGTAACAACTTTGAACTAAATTGAAGGTAAACGATTATAAAAAGGCACTAGGGGTTCAAGGATCCACTTGTAGCAATCCTTGATGTTCAATCCGCTGTGGTTTCTCACTTTCTCAACTAGAATCGATATTAAGATCTATCTAGCCGGATGATAGAGCTGTTAAACCAAACAATCTGCCATATGTAAGACCAATGCATATAACTCACTCAATGCAAGCTAGGCTGAGCATGCTCAATTGCATAGGTCAGTCCCAATACCAATAGGCTCAGATCACAATCATAACCATCCTCAAGTCCTGTCATAAGACAAGGCTAGATTATGATTTGAACTTAATTCAAATCACATGCACAGTCCCCCATAGCACAGAATTTCAGAAAAGTAGAACTTTGGTAGGAAGTTCCCACATGAAGATCATAGTACTAGAGCGTACTCCAATTCCTCGGATCATATAGGTCTAGACTAGCACACAACAATTAAGAACTTGAGTAATTCTCCCAAACATCCATGAGTCATCATAAGACTAAGAAAAACTACTTAGAACTTGTATAAACTTCAAACCATTGTTCATAAACATGAAATTCAATCTTAAAACCAACTTAAAATGAATTGAAACATCTTAGATTCACTACAAGCTTCACCTCTTAGCCTTAGCTAAGAGGTTTAGCCGTTCAAGATCCAAGGAAACATGAAACAACTAAGAAAAACATAAAAACAGCAAAACAAACTAGAAGGAGTTGTGGAACTCCGAAATCCACTTCCGCCGCCTCCAACCTTGATTAAACTCTTCTAAGATACCCTAGGAACGATCCCTAGGTGTCCTTTTATAGTGGGGAGGCTTCACAACTTCAGAATATTCGAGAATTTGCGTAAAACTTACGCACTGCGTAGAGAAATCCGGACTGAAAATAGAAGTTCTGTTTAAATCACATGGCCGACCGGTCGCACGACCGATCTGAGTGGCTGGCCGACCGGTCACGACCTGTCGTGCCTCACTATGAGACAGTCCAGCAAGCTCTGGAGGTGAAATTTCTTCTGGCCGACCGATCTAGACCGGTCGGACTGGCTTGGCCTACTGGTCACGACCGGTCGGACTGTGTTTAGCCTACGTCCAGAGAGCTCAGCATGTATGGGAAGTTGACCTTCCTGGATGACCGGTCACGACCGGTCTTGGCCTGTTTCTTCTATATTTTCTTTCTTCTTTTCTCCTTTCCTTGGTTCCTTCTTTCTTTGGTCCACCTTGGGTCTTCATCCAAGGTTCTTAAAGAGGCCCTTTTGTCATCAATTAGGCGGAGTCCACTCTCAATCCTGCAATCACAAAACATGCATTCAATTAGTCTTTAAATTATAAAAATCTCAGCACAATGAGTGATGAATTGGGGTTAGAATATGCACAATTAAGAGCTCAACACCTTCCCCTTCACCCCTTTATTCGCGGCGTACTCCGGAGTTACAAGATTGCCCCCGGGCAACTTATTGTAAACGGTCGGAGAGTAATTCTGAGCTCTTTCGTTCTTTGGGCGCAAGCCGGTAACGGAGAGTTAACTGCAGAAGAGTTCCTCTGAATGTACCAACTCAAGAAAGCTCCCTCCAGCGAAGGCTAGTATTACCTGTGTTACTGGCACCGGGATAATTTTTTCTTGGGGAAACCCTCTTCGAATTACCCTAGATGGAGGAAACGCTGGTTTTATGCTTCCGGGAGCTGGGAGTCTGAGACAGGGTCCACCTCTGGGGGCCATAACGTGAGCCAATTTTTCGGTGAAGGTGGGCTTAGCTTCACTCTTCCTAGATTTATGAACCAACTTTGGATTCTCTGCTTATCTAACCTTTACTCATGTTTGTAGGTGTTCCGATTGTGGGGAAGCCGAACTTGAAAGGAGGAATTCACGAGAAGATCGTGAAGGTTTACAAGTTACCTGCTCGCAACAGGCACATTGAGGCTTGTCTGTCAGCCTCTCGACTCGCAGCTGCCAGGTTGATATCTCGCGAGGAGGTCGCGATGACTGAACGTGGGGGAGAAGAGAGGGTTTCTGCCTTGCTTAAAGGGCACCGGCTCGAAGAGGCAAAAGAAGACATTTGCCGGTCCCTCTCACCCGTCTAATCGGCCAGGTGAAACTGCCCAAACCCCACTACCTAAGACTGCGGCGGCTACGCCAGTGGTTTCTGAACCAGTGGTTCCTCTTGAGCCACCGATCATTGATATCATTGACAATTCCCTGAGGAACGACGGGGCGGGGTCAAGTTGCCCCCCAGCCGAAGAACCTCGTGAGCCAGAAGGTGCTCGCGAGATGATTCCTGCTCACGAGCAGACCGCTGCTCAAGATGCAAGCCCAGTTGGGCTAGTCGTAACCCAGCCCTCTGGGTCGGAACATTCACCGTCCCCAGCCACCTACACCCCATCTGCAAGTTTCTTTTTTATAACATCTCCCCTCAAACTTTTGGTGCCCTCCCCGAACCAAGTCCTGAAGACATCTCTCTTGACGTGGGAGTGAGGATGGTCTAGGTAAAATATGCTCTGATTTTATCCTATTTTTTGCTTTCTTTGTTGACTTTCGAACGCTTATCTCATAGTCTTCTTTCTTTTCTGCAGGGCTTGGATCTCATCATACGGATGAGGCATGATATCCTCGCCGCCCGTCGTATAATAGATGAGGCCGAGGGGAAGAGGGTTGCCTTGGAGAACGCGGTCCACAGAAGGGACCAAGTCATTAAGTCCGCGAGACTTTGATCGCGAAGATGACTGAGGAGAGAAAGATCCTCACCAAAAAGGTCCAAGTCCTGACTGATAGATATCGGACTTTGGACTCGAACTTTGCCAAGCTCGCGGAGTGAAGGAGAAGGTAGAGAGAGAAAGAGAGAGAGAGAGATCGTCCGTCAAGACAAGATCTCGCTGGAGGAGCAGCTCGTAGAAAGCAAGTCGTGGCTCAAGGAAGTTAGCGACAATCTGGAGAAAGAGTGCTCCACCCTTGCGCAGTTTAAAGATGACTCAATCCATTGGGAGGAGGAGAGAGTGGCCCTTGTCAAGATGCTCTCTGAAGAAGGGGCCCGAGCCATCATGGAGTTTCGGACTTCGCAGTTGTAAGACGATGAAAGATATGAGTCGTATGATGCTGGTCGCGACTTCGCACTGCGAGTGGTGCAGCGAATGTCTCCATCTTTCGATGTGGGAGAGTTCGAAAAGGTCGTGGCTATCATAGCTACGGAGGAAAGACCGGCCGCCGAGAACAAGGTGACTGAGGTCACTCAAGTGGGAGGGGTCTCGGAAGTGGGCCCTGAGGCTAAGAGTACCGCTCCTCCCCCGACCGATGCGCAAGGATGACCATCTTTCTTCTTTTTATCCATCTTATGTATCAGATTTTGCTTTTCGTTTGTAAACAACTTGACCTTTGTAGTCAATGAGATGAATGAGAAAAAAACATTTTGATAATATTATTTGCAGTCCTATTTCTCCTTCTTTTGGTTCTTGCTTTCTCATATACTGAATGCCTTCGTACTTAACTCACGAAGCAATGAGTTAGGCTCAATCCGGGGGTCTTGGTGATGATGTCCGTGTGGAGATAGACTGATCTATCGATTGAGGCTTTGATTCTACTAAGGGCAGAAGATTGGCCAAGAGAATGTGTGTATTCTCTTCGGGGCTATTCGGGTCCAATCAAATGGAGTAGTGACCAAAAGATAATCCACCTTTATTCGAATATCGTTCAAACTTATATCGAATTAAGGGAAATACCGTAGCAGATTCTCTACGTGCCAAGGGCGACGTGCGGGTCTTCCTTGCATATCTTCGAGATAATAGGTACCTAGTCGCACAATTTTGATAGCTCGATACGGGCCTTCCCAATTTGGGTCCAACGAACGAGCAGGAATTCCGAGGTTCTGTCTAAGAACCAAATCGCCGAGTTGGAAAGCTCTAGGCCGGACCTTGGCGTCATGGTAGCAAGAAATACGCTGTTGATAGGCTGCTGCTCGAAGCTGGGAGGCATTCCTTCATTCTTCCAAGAGGTCGAGATGAAGCTTTAGACCTTCCTGATTATTAGTAGGGTCATACTGCTCGATCTGATACGAGGGCACCTGAACTTCGACTGGAACCACTACGTCGGTGCCGAAAGCCAATGAGAACGGAGTTTCCCTGGTCAACGTGCGAGTTGCAGTTCTATAGGCCCATAAGACTTCCGGCAAGAGTTCTGGCCACATGCCTTTACATTCACCGAGCTTAGTCTTTAAATGATGTTTAATGATCTTATTCACCGCTTCAACTTGCCCATTAGCTTGAGGATGATATGGGGAGGTGCGAACACTTCGTATCTTCCATTTGTCACAGAATTCTGAGAACGCGGCGTTTTCGAATTGCCTTCCATTGTCGGTGATTATAGTATGGGGAAGCTCATAACGGCATATGATATTTCTCCATACGAACCTGGTAGTCTGCTTTTCAGTGATTTTAGCTAATGGTTCTGCCTCGACCCATTTAGTGAAATAATCGACTGCTACGATTGCAAATCTGTTCTGACCTTTCCCGGTGGGCAAAGGCCCGATGATATCGACTCCCCATTGGGCGAAGAGCCAAGGGCCATCCATTGGCGTCATTTGCTCGGACGGTACATGATGTATAGGAGAATATCACTGGCACTTGTCACATCTTTTTGAAAATTCGATTGCGTCCGCCTTCATAGTGGGCCAATAATACCCTAGCCTCATTGCTTTATATGCTAGAGAGCGTCCCTTAGGGTTCTTACCACATGCCCCCTGGTGTATTTCATCGAGAACACGACGTGCTTCTTCTGGATGAAGACACCTTAAGTATGGTAAAGTAAAGCTCTTACGAAATAGTACTCCGTTAAGTAATGTATACCTGGCAGCACGATGACGAATTTGCCGTACGGATTTCTTATCATCCGGGAGCTGTCCAGCTTTGAGATAAAGGACGATGGCGTCCATCCGACATGGAGAGGAGCATATTGTGACTACTTGCTCAGGGGTCGTTTGACAAGTAGTCGGAGCATGAAGATGCTCGATGGGAATGGATCGCAGTAATTTAGACTCTGGTGTAGAGGCCAGCTTTGCCAGGGAATCTGTGAGTTTGTTCTTCTCGCGAGGGATGTGAACTATTTCATATTTCTTCAGCTTCGCGAGCAGGATAAGTACTCAAGATTTATATAAAGCCATCCGCTCTTCTTTCGTCCCGAATTCCCCGAGTACTTGATTGACTATGAGCTGAGAATTGCTATGAATAAATAGACTTTGAATTGAGAGAACGTTTGCTAGTTCAAGGCCGACAATCAGAGCCTCATATTCTGCTTCATTGTTTGAGACGTGAGAGTCAAATCGTAAGGCATATTGAAAGCGCGACCCATCAGAAGCAACTAAAATTAAGCCCGCTCTGCTACCGGTGGCCCGTGAGGACCCATCCACAAAGAGCGACCAAGGGTCTGGTCGCTGGTCGTAGAGTTATCATTAGAGGAGGAATATGTGAATTCGGCAATGAAATTGGCCACGGCCTGACCCTTAATGGCGGTTCTAGGGCAGAACGAAATATCATGCTCGCTGATCTCAACGCCCATTTAGTTAATCGCCTCGAAACTTTAGGTTTTTAAAGGACCTGTCTTAACGGATGATTTGTTGGCACCAATAATAGCATGGGCTTGGAAATAGGGTCGCAGTTTTCAGGCGGCAGTGACTAAGGCAAGGGTTAATTTCTCCATATCAGAATACCGAGTTTCGGCATCCACCATTGCTCGACTAATATAATAAACAGGGCCTTTGTAACCCAGAATCTTCTCTTATTAACGCGGCACTAACGGCTGTTGAAGACACAGATAAATAAAGAAGAAGCTGCTCGTGTGCCACACAGGTTTGGATAAAATGGAGGATGCACTCATATATTGCTTCAATTGTTGAAATGCTTCTTCGTACTGTGGAGTCCACCCCCAATCAGCTTTGGTGGTGGTCGAAGGAGCTTAGAGAAGGGTAAGCACTTATGAGAGGCACATGAAATAAACCTGTTCAACGATGCAATGCGACCATCCAGACGTTGGACATCTTTGAGAGTGGACGGAGACTTCATCTCGATCAAAGCCTTTATTTTCTCAGGATTCGCCTCTATTCCTCGTTGACCGACCATAAATCCGAGAAATTTCCCAGTGGACACTCCGAATGCACATTTTTCTGGATTTAGCTTTATCTGATACTTCCTCATTAAGTCGAAGGCTTCTCGAAGATCTGCGAGGTGGTCAGTTTTCTACGACGCTTTTCACGAGCATGTCGTCGACATAAACCTCTATATTCCTACCGATTTGCACGGCAAATATTTTATTGACCAGGCATTGATAGGTGGCTCCTGCGTTTTTAAGACCAAAAGGCATTACCTGGTAACAATACAAGCCGCGGTCAGTGATGAAGGTAGTGTGTTGACTGTCGGGCGGATGCATCATAATCTGGTTATAACCAGAATAAGCGTCCATAAAACTGAGCAGGGCATGCCCTGCTGTTGAATCAACCAATTGGTCGATTCGCGGAGTCTGGAAACTGTCTTTCGAGCACGCTTTGTTCAAATCAGAGTAGTCAACGCACATTCTCCACTTGCCATTAGCCTTTCGAACGAGGACCATGTTCGTGACCCATTCTGGGTAGTCAACTTCCTTTATAAAATTGACTGTTAGCAGCTTCTCGACTTCAGTCTTAATCACCATTTGCCTTTCTGCAGTGAAGGCACACCGACGTTGGTGAACAGGTTTGTACTTCGGATCAACATTCAAACGATGTGCTATGACGCTAGGGGTCGATACCTGGCATATCACAATGGGACCAAGCAAATACATCTTGATATTCGGTGAGGAAACGAACCAGATTTTCATGAAAGACACTGCTTAAAGAAGATCCAACGTAGACAATTTTGGATGAATTGTCTTCAAATAAGTGGATTGCAACTGTCTCTTCCCCTGGAGTTCCTGATTGGAGGGCACTCTCCCTTGGGTCCAACGATGTAGCCATCGGAAGGCTCGATGAATTTTTTGTCACCATCATAACTGGTGTTGCCTGGGCCTTCTTTCGCTCTTGTACGGTGATCTCGTAACACGCTCGCGCTTCCTTTTGATTCCCTCGTACAACCCCGACTCCATTTTGAGTAGGGAATTTGATGCATAAGTATAGGGTGTGTAAAGCTGCCCCTACCTTATTGAGCGAAGGTCGGCCCAAAATGGCGTTATACGCTGATCTCCGATCCACCACGAGGAAATTAATGAAGATAGTAGTTTTTGCTGGGCTTTCTCCGAAGGTGATTGGAAGGTCGATGCTTCCTTTCGGTGTTACCACTTCACCCTCCAAAACCGACGAGAGGAGTTGAGACCGGTTCGAGTAGGCCCCTGGCGAGTGCCATTTTGTTGAAAGCTTCCAGGTAGAGAATATCAGCGGAGCTACCTGTATCCACCATAATACGATGAGTCAAATAATTTGATACCTTTAATGCAACCACAATGGAGTCTTCGTGAGGGAAGTGAATCCCTTTTGCATCTTCAAGGGAAAAGGAGATCGGAGGATGGCCGGGATTCGACGCATTGGGCGTCTTTTCCAACCACTAGATATGCTGGGGCTTCTGAAACACTTTGCGAGTGTATGCTTTTCTTGATGCTTAAGAATCTCCTCCGACGATGGTCCGGATCTCACCAGTGGGTTCAACGTCTTCTTACGAGGTATGATGTTGAGGTGACTTCTTCTGGTGTGATGGGGCTTCCGCCTTTTAGGTGAATGACCCTGTCGAGCTACGAATCTCGAAGATGACATTTCCGAATGAGAGCTTCGATGTGATCTCGCAGAGATATACAATCTTGGGTGTTGTGCCCATGATCTTTGTGGTAATAGCAAAATTTACTCTTATCTCTTTTTTCAGGATCAGATTTGATCTTTGAAGGCCACTTCACGTAAGGCTTGTGCTTCATCTCCATTAATACTTTCTCAGGAGATTGGATAAGAGGGGTATAATTATGATATTTACCAAAGTAAGGCTTCTTAGGGGAGCGGTCTCATCGATCACGCCGGTATTTCTTATCGGGAGGAGAAATCTCCTCAGGCTTACGCTTCTTGCCCTGTACACCATAACGTGCCAAAGCGACTTCTTCTGCATTGATGTATTTCTGGGCCTTTGCCTGAAACTCTGTCATAGTTTTAGGAGGGTTCTTATACAAGGCGAATCTGAATTTTTCGCCTGTAATTCCGGTTATAAGGGCGGTGAGGACTTTATCTTCGGTATAACCTCTAGTCTGGACGACTTCTGCAGTGAACCGAACTGTAAACTCCTTTATCGTCTCCCCATGTTGCTGCTTCAAGTCCATTAAGTGAGATGCTGACTTTTTGGTACGGATGTTTCCCATGAACTGAGAAAGGAAGAGCTTCGATAGCTAAGAGAAGGACTCGATGGATCAGGGTTTTAGCCCTCGGAACCATGTATGCGCTGCATCCTTTAAGGTTAGGAAAAAAGCCCTACACATATTTCTAAACCATGTCCCTCCAGCTCCATAAGAGACTTATACGTTTCCAGATGTTCGAGAGTATCGCCAGTGCCTGTATACGAAGTGATGATAGGCGTGCGATACTTCTTAGGTAAGGGTGCTTCTATGACCTCACGGGTGAAAGGAGATTCGGATCGATGTATTGACGCAACAGCAATAGATGGTCGATTCGTCTGATATCGCTGTTCCATATCGTCGAACCGATCGTGGATTCTTTTGAGGTCTCCTTCCCATGGTAAGGTGTAGCCTGAAGTTTCGACGGCGGACCCCTGAGATTGCTGTTGCCGAGAGGTACTGAAGTGTATAGAATGTGGAGGGGGTACAGGGACTTGGTTGCTGAGTGGCATTCGATTTGATGGAGGATTTGGCTAGGTTTGTGGCTTGCCCGCAGAATGTCTGGAAGCCACTGGTATAGGTTGTACCGGAGGCCCTCCCGGAGGTTGCGCTGGGACTCCAGAAAATGCTGATCAAGCCGATTAGATAAGGCTTAAAACCCAGCTTTGAGAGTTAGAAGTGTGTTTCTGAGGAAACGCATAACGTCTTCTTGATTGCCGGATGCATTGAACAATGGGTTTTTTTATGGCACGTTAGGATCTCCCTGGGGGATGCCCGTCGAAGCAGTCTAAGGGAGGTTAGGCGCTGGTTCGGTAATGTCAGGCGGAGGTAACGTCTGCCCTGAAGTGGAAGGATGAACCGTCTTTTTGGGAGGCATGGTAGGAAACTCGATCAGTGATTAGAATGGCTAATCCTGACAATCTGTTCCCACAAACGGCGCCAATCTGTTTACGTCGGATTTGGTAACAGGATCCTCCAAACGTTCACCTTCCTGCAAGCCAGCTTTCTTTCGAACCTGAAAGAACACAAGAGAAAACTAAGGGTGGCCGGCGTCCAGCCGTTGGCCCTTTGAAGCTTAAGTCAGATGGGACATGGATATAAAAGGAAACAACGGGATATCAGCTTAGAGATTGTGTACCTTTCTCATCTATGAGGCCATCCATTTATATAGGTTTAAATGATCCAATCTGTTACGCAAGACGTTAAGATTACTGTTGATTTTCGGGGATAAGGTGTTTATCATGTTGATCCTTAGATAAGGGGATGGCCTGGTCCAATTAGACATCTGGTCAATTACGTTCCCTAATGGTGATCCCCTGAGGTTAGCAGCTACGAACAAAGATAAGCCCAAAATCGGTCTATATGGGTTGCTAGTACTAAAAAAACGGAGGACATTCAGGCTCAGGGATAACTTCTCTCGCATATTTGAGATGCAGAACCTTTCAACGACCACAAATTGAGATGCTCACATATTCAGAAGGGTATACCGTACTTTCCCGATATGCAAGCCTCAACCAGAAGGGCTCAGTGGTTCGGAAGTTGCGTATCATACTTTTCCAATATGCGAGCCTCGACCATGAGGGCTCGCAGGTCGAATACCGTCACAAAGGCGCTCGCAAGCCTCGAGTCTTCGCTATCTTCGACCACTGCAATTTGGCTATAACAACAGCCATTGAAGATCAAGGACCTAAGTGCAAAAGGATCGAATAAAGAAGCAAGGGAGAAAAGGAAGAAGCGCAGAAAACTGCACTGAAGACCGGTCGGTGATTCAACAGAGACCCCCCTCACACTGCAAAACTCACTGGACAAAGAACGACCGGTCGTCAGACCGGTCGACTGTTACTCGGATCTGTTGTCAGACCAGTCGAGCACTCAACAGAGAAGGGGTGAAAATTCCAAAAGCTTGCTGGATAAATTTTGATGTTTTACAACCGTTTATCCATAGGTTCAGACCAGTCGTCCGACCAGTTGACAACGTAACTGAGCTTGCTCAAGAATCTTCGAAATTTGTTGCGCAAAGCACTATTTTTACAGAATTTCTTAAAGGTTCTTCACAATTGGAGCCTGAAACCTATAAAAGGACTTCTCCTCTTCATACCCAAGCATGCTAAGACGTGGGGAAGATCAAAGAAGCTTTGGAAAAGGATTTTTTTTTATTGCTTTTCTTCTAGTTCTTAGTTAGTTTTTATGTTTTTGAGGCTTTTATTTCAAGGATGTTAGAGATGAACTAAAACCTCTTAGCTAGGGTCAAGAGGTGAACCTTTTGATTCATTTTTTATGGATTGATGCAACTTAGGTTTCTTTTTTATGCTTTGATTGAAGAATTTGGTTTAATATAAGTTTGAATAAAGTACTAGTTCAGTTTTTACTTTGATCTCTTGATGACTCCGGCCTCATGTGATTCTTAGTAAATCTAAATCTAGTAGCTTATTTTTTTAGCATTGTTTATACTTATGTAGTTCATTGATCTATCATCGACTCCGTGCATGATGGACACTTTGACTGCCTTATGTACAATGGCACGATCTTCATGTGGGAACTCATTCAAACTAAAGTTCTAATCTTTTGTGATAATCTGAGATAAGTGTTTGCTGATTGATTTTGATTTAGTTGAAGTTCAAATCATGAGTTGTAATCAAGTCTAGTGATAGGATTTGATGAAAGCTATGATTGAGATCTTAATTGATTTAAAAAGAGGCTTGGCCTATACAATTGAGTGTGCCCAAGGCCTGAGCATTGTTGTGGGAATCGAATCAATGAACAAGCAACTATTTTAGATAAGTGTTGATTGAACCGCTCTACATTCCGATCGGATCGAGATATGAATTCGATTCCAATTGAGTTATGAGAGACCTAGTTGTGCTGATGCATTGAAAACAGTCAAAAGTGGATCCTTGGCGCTCTAGTACCTTTCATATTATTATTACCTTACACATTCACTATTTAAACCCAATTCTCTATTGTTTAGATTTAGTTCTTAATGCAATCTTCATTATAAGTTGTTTTAGATAAATTCTGAGAATACCCATACATAAATCTCTGTGAGAACGATACTCGGTCTTTCCGAATTATTACTACTTCGCAACCCTATACTTGGGGAGTGAACAGTCTTCCAGCTATTGAAAGATTGAGATCCTCTTCTGATTGTGGGGAAGAAGACCCCTAATTTTGCGTCACTTTGTGATGAACTTAATCTTAGACATTTGAACAATTAACATGACAATTAAAGCATTTTTGAATTGTTCCTATGGTCAATGAATGATTATTAAATTCTTTTCTCTTCTCTTCCATCTCTTCTTGTTTGTATGTGTGTTGACCATATCGAGTTATGAAAATAACCACATTACTTCCCTTTTTGTTGGTTTCGTGTAATTTATCGAGGTCCCAGTTATTTATCTGGCATTCGTATCTTTCTTCTTCTCTACTTGTATCCCTCGGGTCTTGTGAATGTTGATTCCTTCCTGCATGTATTTTCCTTTGCTTTGGGCTAGATCTAAATCCTTTCGTGTGCTTTTGCAGATCATCATGGCTGGAGGTTCTTTAAAAGGTGATCCTTCGAAGGCTGGTCCTTCTGATTCTTCATTGACCCCAACTAAGCGTAAGCGAGCTGCACCCCAGAAAGTCATTCGACTATCAGACTAGAACCGCCAGTGGTTGACTTTCAATTTCTTCGAGCGCATCTTATCCCTACCGAAGGATACTCAGAAGAAGATTCTTTACGAAAAAGCTTTGCCAACTCCTCCGAATAGAGGTACACAGGAGGAATAAGATGCTTGGTATGCTCTCATGGCTGGCTTCCGCTGTGATAACCCTACGGGATCCGAAGAGGGTGAGTCAAGTCCATGTGTGCCTATCTCGTCCGCCAAGCGTGGCCGCTCGAGGATAACTGGCAAAGGTGCTAAATGTTGAGCTCTTAAATGTGCATATTCTAACCCCATTTCATTACTAACTATGCTTGAAATAAGTGATTAAAGACCCAACTAATGCATGGTTTTGTGGTTGTAGGAATGAGAGAGAGAGAATTCATCAATTGATGGCTTAGAGATGCTGTTTACACACCTTGAAGATCAAAGGAATGAAGGACCAAAGGTGGGGCAAAAGTGCATTGAAGATGAAGGAGGAGAAACTGAGAATTCAGCCAATTTCATGTCCACCGTCGGCCGGCCACAGCAACCGACCGGCCAGGCCAAACCCTTCATAAATAAGAAAGTCGCTGGACACATTTTAGGAGGACCGACCCCTTGACCGACCGACCGAACAGACTGACTGACTGGTTGGCTGAAAGGTCGGCCTATGCATTACAACGTCCAACAAATTCAGCAGTTTGAAGCAGTTCCACCGGCCTGCGGGCCGACCGGTTGGCTAATGGGTCGGACTGTGTAAAAAAGACTCCAGTGAGAATTGCATTTGCAGGCACTTTGTACAACCGGCCGGACAGGGGGTCCGACTGGCTGGTCAACACTCAGGAACATTTAGA
This sequence comes from Liriodendron chinense, assembly GCA_003013855.2. Classification (NCBI taxonomy): domain Eukaryota; kingdom Viridiplantae; phylum Streptophyta; class Magnoliopsida; order Magnoliales; family Magnoliaceae; genus Liriodendron; species Liriodendron chinense. Next base: position 1,445,931 of record ML058395.1, on the reverse strand, counting down.
GCTCTAAAAATCTCTGTGCAAAACGCTAATCTTGCGGGATTTTTCAAAGTTTCTTCGCACCTAGGGCCCCAAAGCTATATAGAAGGACTCCTCTAGCTCATTCTTAGGGCATCCTAGAAGAGATTTACCATGGTGGGAGGTGGCGGAAGTCAGATCCGGAGTTCTACACTCCTCCTACTTTGTTTTTCTTAGTTGTTTTCATGTTTCCTTGGACCTCTTAGCTAGGGCTAAGAGGTGAAGCTTGTAGTGAATCTAAGATGTTTCAATTTGTTTGATTTGGTTTCAAGTTGGATTATTAGTGAAGAACAATGGTTGAAGTTTGAATAAAGTTCTAAGTAGTTTTTCTTAATCTTATGATGGCTCATGGACGTTTAGAAGAATTGCTTGAGTTCTTAATTGTTTTGAATTATTCTAGACCTGTACTGTTAACGTCAGATTTTATGACAGGATCCTCCGGACGTTCACCTTCGCTCCTACAGAGATTTCCCCCGCCAAACCTGAAAGAAGACAGACAGCAACTAAGGGTGGCTGGGATCCAGCCGTTAGCCCTCCGATGCTTAAGTCAGGCCAAAGCAAGAAGAAGAGTAACCAGGTCAAAACAGGGCAGGGATTGAATATTGTGTGTACCTTTCCCTTAATGGAGTCATCCCTTTATATAGATCTAGAGCGGTTCAATCTGTTACGCAAGATATCGAGATCCCGCTGATCTCGTGTACGATACTGAGATCTTGCTGATTTCGTGGGATAAGATCCTCATCTTTGGAGACGAGATCGAACCCAATGACTTATTTCGGCAATCAAGTCCCTTGATGGCAATCCCTTGAGATCCGGAACCACCCGAGAAGATAAGCCCAAAAACCGACCTATACGGGCTGCCGGTAGGCGTAGTAATAGCGCTGATAGCTCATGTAGAGCTGGAAACCGTAGTTGGAGTCATAGCCACCGAAAAGGAAGGAGACGCCGATGAGACGGAAACCACCGAACTGGGTGTAGCCCTGCCTGGCATCGCAGAGGGATTGGACAAGCTGCTCGACGGGAATCGGGTGCTGGTACTGAAGGTTAAGAGGTGTAACCGTAAAAAAGCTGTTCGCAAGTTGGAACATGGTCACGAGTCCAAGTGCTTGCTCATTCTGACGTAACACCTTCCAACGACTTGTGAGAAGGTCTGCTCGTTGTTCAAGAAGGGAATCTTTGCTTCGCTTTATCTGACCATCGGCTAGGGGAGCTCGAAGCCTTGCGAATAGGTGCTCCGTATTTATCTATCCTACGACTCTCGAGAATATGATCTCGAGAGTCGAATGGGCATCCCGCACTTACCCGATCTGCGACTCTCGATCAGATGATCTCGAGAGTTACTTCCGTACTTTCCCAATCTGCGACTCTCGATCAGATGATCTCGCGAGTCGAATGGGCATCCGTATACAATCTTTAATAGCTGAGCTGGTCTCCATTATTTTGTCTATAACATGTACGCTCCAAGGAATCGGATTCAATACGCTCTAAACTTATGATCCTTATATGGGAACTTCATACCAAAAGTTCTACTTTTCTGGAATTTCTGCTTATGTGTGATTGTGTATGTGATTTAAATCAAGTTCAAATCATGATCTAGTTATACTTTGTGACAGAATTTAATGATGATTATGATTGTGATCAAGTCCTAACTTGAGTGTGCTCAAGTCCTAACTAGGATTGACTTATGCAATTGAGTGTGCTCAAGTCCTAACTTGAATTGAGGGAATCATGTACTTGAATCACACATATGGCAGATTATTTGTTTTAACTACTCTATCATCCGACTGATAGGATTTAATTTTGATTCTAGTTGCGTAATTCCGAAACCACAGCGAATTAAGCATCTAGGATTGCTACAAGTGGATCCTTGAACCCCTAGTGCTTTTTATTATTGATTACATTCATTTTAGTTCAAAATATCTATCTACACCCATTCCAAAATCCTGTTTAGTTAGTTCTTAATTAGAAACCATTGGAAGTGTTTTATGAATTCCTACACAAGTCCCTGTGGATCGACCTCAGTCTTACCGAGATTATTACTACATCGCAACCCTACACTTGGGGAAGTGAACACTAAAAAAGTGTATCTGGAAAAGCAAGCCAAGTCCAAGTCTGACAAAATGAAGATCCTCTGGTCCATTGTTAAGCTAGTTGTGTCACCTCTTCTGATTCGGAACCCTTACACAAAAGAATATATTAGATGTCTGAGGAGCTTTCAGTGACAACGCTCTCTCCCTTACATCAAACCTTCTGACATTCACCGTGCCAACTCTTTTTATAATGTAAAGACTTGGACATCAATCCCTGCATCGTTCCTCGATTATACCGTGTTTGAGAATGGTACATGGCTGTCAGGGCTCAAATTCGTACCCTTGATAAAACAGCATGGAGCGGATCCATCTACGACGATTTGGATTGATTTCGAGGTCAGAAATACCCAAAAAAACATCAGCGCAACCCATACCCGCGCAGTCCTGACCAAAAACCGCAAATATTGTTTCAGAGAGGAACCAGACATGCGTATTGTCGCCAAATGATCTGGAACTCCTGAAAACCCTTAACCTATAAGTTTGAACGTCGCGCGGTGCATATCTTTACCTGCGCGGCTCGAAATGCAGTTCGCCCCCTACCCGGAGCTGACCAAAGGGACCGAAAGCCTACGGGTACTATTTCAGAGTGGAACTAGACATGCATATTGTCGCCAAATGATCTAAAATACTAGAAAAACCTTAACTTGCAAGTTTGAAAGTCATGCGGTGTGTATTTCTATGTGCGTGCTTCCCGAAGCAACGTTCCTATACGAAGGATCAATCCGGAGGCTCCAAATTACGAAGGAACTACCAAAATTCATAACATCTGGTCCTCCACACCCCATCCTGTTCATTTGACAGGTCGATTATGGCTTAAAAGTGGCTTGGCGTTAGTGACCTTCAGTCCCTAAAAAGGTAGCTGTCCTCTGGAGGTCGCCCGTCGGAGCCAAATCCTGAAATATTCTAAGTGTTTGGTACATGCATACACCACAAGAAGGACATGCGTAGACCACACAAGGGCACATGCGCTCACATCCTCACCACATGCACTCATGAGTTCCACTTTCCTTCTTCCAAAGGAGAAAAACTCCAAAATTTACCAAGTATGGCCACATGCGCCCACCGCAAGGGCCACATGCGCCCACACCAGGGAACATGTGCCCATTGCTTGGGCACATGCACCCACACCCTCATCACATGCGCATGACCCCTCTCCCACAAACACATGCGCTCATGAATTTTCTACTTTCTTGGACCCGAGACCCGATTAACCTACTATAAATAGTAAGCTCACCTGATGACCAGTGTTGAGCCTCCAATTTATACATTTTCCGACCCATTACATCACATTATATGCATGGTTTTCATGTTTAAAGATTAATTTAATACATGTTTTTGTGATTGTAGGAATGAGAGGGAGATTTCACCAATTCATGGTTAAAAGAGTCACTTTGGTGGAGGAAAGAAGCAAGAAAAGAAGAGAAGAGAAAAAGAAAAAAATTTGAAAAAAAATTGTCTTAGACCTGTCTGTAGACCGGTCGTCAAAGTGGTCACCAGACAGGTCTACAGTTATTTTTTGAACTATTTTTTCTTCTTAGACCGGTCGCGAGACAGGTCGCCAAACAGGTCTAAGGTACTCCAGAAACTCCGATTTTCAATACCAAGTTTCCAAATTGTGGAAGGACTCCGTGTTTTTTAGAAGTTTCCAAGTTGGTGCAGGATTTCTCTTATAAAAGGCCACCTCCACTCTCTTCCTAAGGCATCTAGCAACGTGGAGAGTAAAGAAATCAAGACCTAGGAGGCTTCCTAGCCTCCTACAACTAGTTTTCTTCTTCTTCTAGTTCTAGTTTTTAGTTTTTAATGCTTTCTTCTAGTTAACTCTTAACTAGGGCTAAGAGGTGAAGTTTGTAGTTTGTTTCAATGTTTTAATTCATTTCTTCAAGTACCCTTTATTTATTTATGGATTTTCAAGTTCTAGTTTGAATAAAGGTTGGATTTTTAGAAGTTTTGTGAGAGTTTGTGTACTCCGGACATGAGTTCCTTGCAATTCTCTGAGATTACCATGATTGGGTTGTTTGAATTCGAATTGTAGTAACCCTTGAGCATGCCATAGTCTCTTGGCATGGCTGTTACTCCGAAGGCTCAAGTTCAAGTTCTATGTGCTTCATTAGAACTAGAAATCTGATTTTCATATTTAAGTGAGACTGTTTGTGCTTGAATGTTATATCCTCCAATTAGATGAGAGATAGGACTTTGATTCTAATTGTGTTGTGCTTGGATGAAAGGATTTGTATTGAACTACTACAAGTGAATCCTTGATACTCTAGTTCTTCTTATTTTTAGATTTTTCTATTTTATGTGAAAAACTATTTTCCTAAACTTCTTAGATTCTAGTTATTAGAGTAGTTGGAATTGTTTACTTCTTTCCCTGTGGATCGACCTCGGTCTTATCGAGAATTATTACTACATCACAGCCTTGCACTTGAGGAGAGTGAACAAGTTTTTGGCACCATTGCCAGGGAAAAAGTTAAACGGTTCTAATTGTTCTACTAGTTATAGAGTAGTTTTAGTTAGGTTGGATTTTCAGTTTTTATAGAAGTAGATTTTCTGATTTTTTTTATTAGATTACTAACAAAAAAATTTTATTTTTGTAGGACACTGTTGCTGACATAGTTCTCACCTTCACGGGTAACATCTCCCCATCTCTTTTTTTATTTTTATTTTTTCTAGATTAAGGTAGTTTTCAATTCCTTAAAATTTCATCATGTATGATTGGACGAATGGTGCATACAAATACCTTTTGGAAGATGAGATGTCAGATTGGGGGACCCGAACTCAATGTGATCGAGATCCCTCCAAGCATGAGTGTTTTTCTAAGATTTAAACAACCACTACTACCCCCCACACAAGACGATGCGTGAGTACATTAATGAAAACAATACACATGTTGAGACACGACGTAAGACGATGAGAGAATACCGAAACGAAGCAATATTGAATAATGATCATCCGGGGAAAACATAACGTGATTACCGGATTGAAAATAACATGAGTGTTCCACTGGTTATGGTAGGAGGTGTGTAACAACAAAAGGAACGGGTGAATAGTGGCCAACCAGTTAAGAAAATACGTGATCACTTGTATGGATATGCCTATCAACCATCATATAACTCTTCATCCTACAATGCGTACGGTCTTAATTGGGGAAACCATCATTCTCCTTGTTCAAGGGAAGAACCAACCGTGGTTATTAACAATCACCCTAAAACGTCTTCCTCTTATGATGACATGTATACACAAATACTTGAGGAAATATAGAAAGAGTATGTAGATGAACAATCAAACCAAGCTTACTCATCATCTTATGAAGACGTTGAGCCTGAAATTGGGGGCATCGAATCAACCCCCTCTAATGAGGAGGATGGGGGCTACCCAAGTCCCACTTTCTTCAGATTTAATGAATAGACTTTTAAAGGAGATTGACTTATAAACCTTCTATAAAATCCTGCGTGTCCTAAAAAGGACCGCACATCTCGTATGCTCTTGGGTGGTGGAAGGTTGGAGATGAGATCAATTTTCACTTTGTCCACCTCAATTCCAATTTGTGAAACGATGTGACCAAGTACAATTCCCTTTTAAACCATAAAGTGACACTTTTTCCAATTCAGCACATCTTTTCAGCACAGATTTCAAGTGCTCAAGGCACTCATCAAAGCTACAACCAAATACTGAAAAATCATCCATGAAGACTTCGAGAATTGTCCCCACCATGTCAGAAAAGATACTCATCATACAACGCCGAAAGGTGGCAGGGGCATTACATAGTCCAAACGGCATCCGTCGATAGGCGAAAGTGCCGAATGGACATGTGAATGTAGTCTTTTCTTGGTCTTCACGAGCAATCTCTATTTGGTTGTACCCTGAATAGCCATCAAGGAAGCAAAAGTGGGAATGACCCGCCAACCGTTCTAAAATTTGATCAACAAACGGTAGGGGGAAGTGGTCTTTCCTCTTGACATTGTTTAACTTTCTGTAGTCAATGCACATTCTCCAACCGGTAGTGACTCTAGTTGGTACGAGTTCATTATTAGCATTGGCTACAATGGTTATTCCGGATTTCTTAGGCACCACTTGAGTTAGGCTCACCCATTGACTATCGGATATTGGGTAAATAATACCCACATCCAATAGTTTCACCACTTCGGTCTTAACCACATCCTTCATGTTTGGATTGAGTCGTCTTTGTGGTTGCCTGGATGTCTTCGCATTCTCCTCAAGGTGTATGCGATGAGTACAAATCAGTGGATCTATGCCTTTGAGATCCGCAATTGACCATCCTATGGCACTCTTGTGCTCTAATAGAGTGGCCATTAGCCTACTCTCTTGTTCCTCATCCAAGTGGGAAGAAATCACCACCGGATATGTCTCATCTTGACCTAAATAGACATATTTCAGCTCACTTGGTAATGGTTTTAGGTCGAGTGTTGGCGCCTTGATATTGGATGGGAGGGCTTTGTTCTCGTTTACAGGCAAAGGCTCAAATAGGGCCCTCCATCTTTTATTATCAAGCACCGACATCGCATCTAGAATGGCATCCATCTCTTGTATTGTGTCATCATTTATCTCATGAGAATGGGCCACACATGCCTCCAAAGGGTCTGAAGATAATGACAAGGGGAATGTATCTTCCACGAATGATTCAATCATGTTTATTTCGTGGATATCCTCATCAACTTCCCGTGGTTGTTTGCATAAATAAAAAATATTAAGCTCAAGAGTTATATTTCCAAAGGACATTTGTACAAGCCCGTTTATACAATTGATAATTGCATTTCTAGAAAGGGGCGGCCAAGTATGACGGGAATTTGAGCACCGGTACCTATCACGGGATGTGTATCCAAGACAATAAAGTCTACTGGGTAGTAGAATTTATCAACTTGGACTAAGACATCCTCAATCATTCCTCTTGGTATACGAATGGATCTATTAGCAAGTTGGAGTGTGGTTTTAGTCGGTTTCAATTCACCTAACCCAAGTTGCTCATAGACCGAGTATGGAATGAGATTCACACTTCCCCCCAAATCGAGTAAAGCTTGTTTAATCCGGTAGTCTCCTATAATGCATGAAATGGTTGGACTACCCGGATCCTTGTATTTTTGGGGCACCTCTTGTTTGATGATAGCACTCAAATTCTCAGTCAAAAGTACTTTGTTGTGAACATTGTGTTTCCTTTTGACCGTACACAATTCCTATAGAAATTTGGCATAAGATGGTATTTGTTTTATGGCATCCAACAATGGGATGTTGATCTTCACCTACTTGAAAACTTCTAATATTTTCAGATTTTTGTCTAAAGGTTTAGGTGAAATCAACCTTTGTGGAAACGGGGCAACCGGCTTGTATTGCCTTTCCGGTTCTTTCTCTTGTGGAGTGTTATTTGAGCTATCATCCTCTTTGGAATTTTCCGGATCCTTAGGCTTTGGGTCCTTCACCAGATTAGATTTGTCAATTACTTTTCCACTTCTCAAAGTGGTGATAGCTTGAACATGCTCCGTATGATGGGAGGATGAGCTTGCATCTTGTATGTCGAATTAGGTTCTTGAGTTAGGAAGAGGTTAGGGCAGGAAGTGTGCCCTTCTCTCTAACACTAAGATGAGATTCAACTCTAGCCATTGATGTTTTCAATTCATTGATGGCTTGAGTTGAATTTTAATTGAATTTCAATTGCTCTTGCATGAACCCATCTATTTCAGAGAATTTGTCTTGTTATACTCAGCTTGAACCAATACAAATGCACCCAACATCTCCTCTAGCGTAACTTTTGGAGTAATGACTAGAGATGGACCTAGTATAGGTTAGCTTGAGGGATATTACTTGCATTCGCAGTGGGTCCATTCCTCCAACTGAAGTTGGGATGGTTCTTCCAACTAGCATTAAACGTGTTTGAGTTAGGAGCACCAAATTGTCGTTGATAACTGTTTATGGCATTTGATTGTTCTTGTAAGATGTCCTGAACTGCTGAAATTGTGGGACAATCTTGTGTTACATGTTGATTTCCGGCACAAATTTCACAAACAGTTTCAACATCATTGGAGTTAATCGTCTCTCCTTTCCTCAATTCCATGGCTTCGACCTTTCTTGTGAGGCTAGCCACCCATGCACTTATGCTATCCTCTTTCGATAAGACATACATTCCCCCTCTTTCCTTTTGTTGGCCAGTCTTGGAATTTGTTGGTTTCGATGTATCCCAAGACTGTGCATTCTCAGCCAATTCTTCCAAATAATCACATGCTTCATCAGCTTCCTTATTCATGAACTCCCCATTATACATCATCTCTACAAATTGGCTTATAATCCGCCAAATTTCATAACCATGATGTGGGCATGCGTTTAATAAGTCCTTAAACCTTTCCCAACATTGGAAAAAGGTTTCATCTTCCTTTTGGGCAAAATTCATGATAAGGCGCTTCAACATGTTTGTTTTGTGAGTAGGGAAGAATTTTTTTTATGAATTCCCTATGCATATCAGTCATGCACCAATTGATCTTGGCCTTAATGCATGAAGCCAACCTTTAGCTTTATCTTTAAGAGTCAAAAGGGAAGAATTTGAGTCTCACCACATCATCAGTCACATTAGCAAAGTGCATGGTAGTTATTACCTCATCAAACTCCTTAAGGTGTTGATAGGCGCTTTCACTGTCTAATCCATGGAATTTAGAGAGAAGTTGGATCATTCCCGGTTTCAAATCCACATTCCCTGCATTTTGTGGAAAAATTATGCATGAGGGAGTGCTCGCTCTTGCTGGTTGCAAGAAATCACATAAAGTTCTTGGTCGGGGAACATTCTCAACCACATTCTCCCCTGTTTTAGTTTGGTTTTGGCCCAGATTAGGATTGGCCATCGGATTAGGTTAATTTGCAGCCATGTTTTCAGACAAAATTGGAGAGTTTAGATGTCTCCTAGCATGTGGCTCTCTGTCAATTCCTTTAACTATTCCCCCTTCACTAATGAGTCGGTTATTGGAATCCCGAGCCCAATGTGGCATGCAAATCCAAAAAAATATGAAACGAAAAGAGAAACGAATTCTTCCTTCCCTTCTTTACTCTTCTCTAGGACCGAAGCACAAGGTGTCTTGCAATGGCTAGGCCAGAAGCAAGGATAGAGACCGATTTCTCCTGGTCAATAGGGGTTCAAGAACTCCCCACCCACTCTTTGAATCCTTTAAGAAAAGTGCAGAAAAAGAAGAAAGAGCAGTAGAGGTGAGAAGAGAAATCTCTGATCACAAGGTGATCTAAGACGGCAGAGCCGACTAATAGGAATCCAGGTGGCACAAGGCCTACCTTTCAGAGATCCAAAAGGAGTCTCCACCCACTCTACAAGAGATGAATATAATAGGAATGAATAGGAGAAGGAGAAGAGTAAGGTTTAGAAAGATGAACCTAATTCGAGTACTTGAGATCCTTATGTCTTCTTCAACTTCCTAGAAATCCCTGAAAAAGAAAAACAAATCAAAATAAACTAAGTTAGAACTATTCCTAAAAATCCTAAATAGATATTAATTTCAGAAATTTGTGAAAAACCGTCAAAGTCCCCGGCAACGGCGCCAAAAACTTGTTCGCTTCCCCAAGTGTAGGGTTACGATGTAGTAATAATCTCGGTAAGACCGAGGTCAATCCACAGGGACTTGTGTAGGAATTCACAAACACATCCAATAGTGTCTATTGAGAGCTAACAACCAGATTTCGTATGAGATTGATGTAAGTAACAACTTTAAACTAATTTGAAGGTAAATAATTATAAAAAGGCACTAGGGGTTCAAGGATCCACTTGTAGCAATCCTTGATGCTCAATTCGCTGTGGTTTCTCATTCTCTCAACTAGAATCGATATTAAGATCTATCTAGCTGGATGATAGAGTTGTTAAACCATACAATCTGTCATATGTAAGGCCAATGTATATGATTCACTCAATGCAAGCTAGTATGAGCATGCTCAATTGCATAGGTCCGTCCCAATTCCAATAGGATAAGATCACAATCATAACCATCCTCAAGTACTGTCACAAGACAAGGCTAGATTATGATTTGAACTTGATTCAAATCACATGCACAGTCCCATACATAATTCAGAAAACCAGAAAAGTAGAACTTTGGTAGGAAGTCCCCACATGAAGATCATAGTACTAGAGCGTACTCCAATTCCTCGAATCATACAGGTCTAGACTAACACACAACAATTAAGAACTTACGTAATTCTCCCAAACATCCATGAGTCATCATAAGACTAAGAAAAACTACTTAGAACTTGTATTAACTTCAAACCATTGTTCATAATCATGAAAACCAATCTTAAAACCAACTAAAAACGAATTGAAACATCTTAGATCCACTACAAGCTTCACCTCTTAGCCCTAGCTAAGAGGTTTAGCCGTTCATGATCCAAGGAAACATGAAACAACTAAGAAAAACATAAAAACAGCAAAACAAACTGGAAGGAGTTGTGGAACTCCGAAATCCACTTCCGCCGCCTCCAACCTTGCTTAAACTCTTCTAAGATGCCCTAGGAATGATCCCTAGGTGTCCTTTTATAGTGAGGAGGCTCCGCAACTTCAGAATATTCGAGAATTTACGTAAAACTTATGCACTGTGTAGAGAAATCCGGCGCCAGAAATAAAAAGTCTGCATCTTACGCGTGGCCGACCGGTCGTACGACCGGTCTGGGTGACTGGCCGACCGGTCGCGACCAGTCGTGCCTCACTGTGAAATTGTCCAGCAAGCTCTGGAGGTAGAAAATTCTCTGGCCGACCGGTCGGACTGAGCTAGCCAACCGATCTTGACCGGTCGGACCTCCCTTGTATTCAGTCCAGCAAGCTTCCAAGCCATAAAATCCTCTGGCCGACCGGTCGGACCATGTTAGCCATTTAGTCCAGCGTGTGCACAGGGTTGGCCGACCGGTTGTACGACCGGTCTTGGTGCTATTCTTCTTTAGTTTCTTCTTTCTTTCTTCTTCTCGATTTCTTCTTTCTTTGGTTCTTCTTCAACCTTCATCCAAAGGCTTCATAATGGCTCTTTTTAGTCTCCTATCGGATGAAGTCCACTCTCATTCCTGTAATCACAAAACATACATTGGGTTAGTCTTTAGATCATGAAAACCATGCATAATGAGTGATGAATTGGGGCTAGAATATGCATAATTAAGAGCTCAACATTGACCTCGATGATCCCAATGTCATCATCAATTATGGTGAGTCCACAATCTCTTTTGGATGCTTTGAACTTAATGATGAAGAGATTTCAATGACGGCTGACGAACCTGAGGAATCCATAAAATTTGAAAGCGATAGTGGAGTTACTTACAATGAGGGTTCGGTGGATGCTTATGAACCTATCGTTTCTTTTTCCCAAGGGCATAAATAAGTCTCTAGAGGATATGCATTCTAGAGAGATGGCCGAAGTTGAGATTTTTTAGTCCTTCCCACCAACAACACATGCCAAATTCTATTGTGGTGGACCTCCCTTTGATTGAAAATTCTTTTCCTTTGGATGATGAGGTGGCACAATCTGAAATTTTAAAAGATCAACCAATGTTAGATGATGTGCTTACCACTAAATCTGAAAAATTTTCCTTGGAAGACCTCCTCTCTATAGAGGAGGAATTCCTTGCCATTGAAACAGAATTTCTTCAATCATTAAGGGAGGACGAGGACCATTTATCCGACTATCTTGATTTCCTAGAGGAATGCTTGGCCCACTCTTATGATCTTGATGATGAGATGATTAAAGAGTTGGACATTTTGTTACACACGGTGTCGGTACCTGAAGAACACAATTCCACTGATTTACACTCTTTACCATTATTTGTGAAAGCACCGTATAATTCTGAAATTGTGGAGGAGACAACTTTAACTGAGGAATACACGATGAATGTCTCTCCACCATCATGGGTTCTTCAGCCCATTGAGAATTCTGATTGGGAGGACCCATTTTTAATCATCCACAACCCAGTTCAGAATTTGAGAAGATATCTTTTTGCTGCTCTTATCTCCTTCTATCATGCATGTGGTGCACATAAATATTGGACTTCAATGAAGAAAAGCACCCATGTTTACTGTTGAGCAGGACTTTGGATGGTCCTCATGAGAAACCTATTGAAATTCATGAAGATCCTGCTCAAATTTGATCATGTAGTCGATCGGACTAATCAAAGGTAGGTAGGTAGGTAGGTTAGGATTTATTTTTCTGTAATTAGGATTGAATAAGTCTCATCGAGACAATGGAAAATGCTAGAATTGATCAACTTGCTACCCCGAGTACTCTCGTTCGCACTCTCCTTTATTTTATGTCATTACTCTCATGTCATGCTTATTGCATATCTTATTACATTCAGGACAATGTAAGATTTTGGTTGGGGGTGAGATTTTTAAGATGAATCTACCAACTTTTGTGACATTTTGAGCAATTATGTAGAAATTTTTCAAATTTTCTGAGAATTCAAAACTCTTTTAAAAAACTTTATTTCTATACATTCAGGATGATACTAATATAAGAAAAGGAGATACGATGTGAGTGATGTTACAAGTCTTGAACTACCTTTAATATAATGGTTTTATATGTGAATTCCCCTATTTATATGATTAATAGAAAATTTGAACACTTTTACACCTAGTTCACATTACACGATTTTCATGGTTTAAAAGGATTATGTAGATTTGTGGATTGGCTAGACTTATATTTGAGGTGTTGAGGAACCAAGTTGGGGTACTTTGTCCATACTTGTCCATGGGAAAATAACAAAAGATATGGATTTCTAAAAATCCTATCTAATATATAAAACAAAAAGGGAAATGAAGGATAAAAATATGGGAATAATGGAGAATATGGTGGAAATTTTCGAAAAGGGCTACCTATTACCAACCGGGGGATGGTCTACCCATAACCAAAGCCAGAAATGGGATGTAGTGTGAAAGTCATCGGAAGGACAGTGAGGCAAATTCCTCTCATAGGCTTGTTGTTGATCTGTACACCTTGAGATCCATAGTGTTGATCTATGAAGAAGATAATCCCGGAAACTCATGAGATGAACATTCACTATGCACGCTAGGTTGAATTTGTTCAAGTTCTTCTATTTATCAATCAATCAGCAAGAATTGTATATGAACACTTATTATGTTTTGAGAGTTTATGGTTTCAGCTTCTATCACCCAGTTTCTCTGATTTTTGCACTTGTATGTCTTGGAATGTGTAAAAGCATAGCTTTTTAAGGAGAGTTGGATCTTGGAGAATTGAACTTGTTTCATGCATGTTTTGCGCGGGACTAGCAAAATGCTGGTTGGGGGGTGTGTTGAGCCTCCAATTTATACATTTGCCGACCCATTACATCACATTATATGCATGGTTTTCATGTTTAAAGACTAATCTAATACATTTTTTTGTGATTGTAAGAATGAGAGTGAGATTTCACCAATTCATGGTTAAAAGAGCCACTTTGTATGCATTGAAGATCAATAGAACAAGTGTCAAAAGGTGGAGGAAAGAAGCAAGAAAGAAAGAAAAGAGAAAAAAAAGAAAATCTGAAAAACTTGTTTAAGACATGTCGCTACACCTGTCTGTAGACCGGTCACCAGACAGATCTACAGTTATTTTTTGGACTGTTTTTTTCTTCTTAGACCGGTCGCCAGACAAGTCTAAGGTACTCCAGAAACTCCGATTTTCAATACCAAGATTCCAAATTGCAGAAGGACTCTGTGTTTTCTCAAAGTTTCCAAGTTGGTGTAGGATTTCTCTTATAAAAGGCCACCTCCACTCTCTTCCTAAGGCATCTAGTAATGTGGGGGGCAAAGAGATCAAGACCTAGGAGGCTTCCTAGCCTCCTACAACTAGTTTTCTTCTTCTTCTAGTTCTAGTTTCTAGTTTTTAATCATTTCTTCTAGTTAACCTCTTAGCTAGAACTAAGAGGTGAAGTTTGTAGTTTGTTTCAATGCTTTAATTCGTTTCTTCAAGTACCCTTTACTTATTTATGGATTTTAAGTTCTAGTTTGAATAAAGGTTGGATTTTTAGAAGTTTTGTGAGAGTTTGTGTACTCTGGACATGAGTTCCTTGCAATTCTCTAAGATTACCATGATTGAGTTGTTTGAATTCGAATTATAGTAACCTTTGAGCATGCCATAGTCTCTTGGCATGGCTGTTACTCCGAAGGCTACAAGTTCAAGTTCTATGTGCTTCATTAGAACTAGGAATTTGATTTCCAGATTTAAGTGGGATTGTTTGTGCTTGAATGTTATATCCTCCAATTAGATGAGAGATAGGACTTTGATTCTAATTGTGTTGTGCTTGGATGAATGGATTGGTATTGAACTACTACAAGTGGATCCTTGATGCTCTAGTTCTTCTTATTTTCAGATTTTTCTATTTTATGTGAAAAACTATTTTCCTAAACTTCTTAGATTATAGTTATTAGAGTAGTTGGAATTGTATACGTCTTTCCCTATGGATCACCTCTGTCTTATCGAGAATTATTACTACATCGCAGCCTTGAACTTGAGGCGAGCGAACAACCAGGAGGATAATAACTCTCCTGACGACCTCAGAGTGACGTAAGAGGTAACATGCGCTCACTTCGTCACCCCTTGCCAGATGCCCTCGTCGGAAAGGATTTCCTCGCTGGATGCCCTCACCGGAGAGGGATTTCTCCCATCGGAGCCTGAATGCAGAGGGAGAAAGGGAGAGAAAACTCCAAAATATTCTAAGTAGTAGAACTCTTCCCAGAACTCTTCCCACTTCCAAGAGGGACATGCGCCCACCACTCCTCGTCAGAAGATCCGGAAATGAAACTAAGTAGTGGGAAATCCCACTGTCTTAAGAGGGACATGTGCGCCCACCACCTTTTGTTAGTACACTTTTCTGTGGCATACGAGTGCACCTTGTTCGCCAATCACTTAAGTCAGTGAGTCTAGTGTCGGTTGAGCTTAATGAAGACGAAGACCGAAGACTCAAGACAGACCAGCTACATCAAGGATGAAGAAACAGGTAAAAAAGATGCCTTAGTGTGCCTTGCCTTGAACCTACCCAAAATCATAACCTCTTAGATGGCTTGGACCAACTTGGTATACCTTTAGTCATCATCATTAGTCTTAGAACTCCATGAAAAATATGATAAGTTAGACTAATTAAAGAGGTGGAAGCTGCTGTAAACAATTCAGCTCAAACAGCAGTTTTCGATTGATCTCCGATCAATCGGACATTGGCTCCGATAGGACTCCGATCCATCAGATAGAAGTTCCGATCAATTGGAAATTGTTCCAGCAAATTTGAAAATCTACTGGACTTATTTTCGATCAATCAGACAGTCTTCCGATCCATCGGAAGGGGTCAGTCCGATCAATCAGACCATGTTTCCGATCAATCGGAATATCTTCCAGAGAATCCACTGGACTGATTTTCAATCAATCGGACATGCCTATGATCAATCGGACCTTTTTTCGATCAGTCGGAGATACGCAAATCTGCCCTTTTTTTACCGTTGGAAGAAAATCTATAAAATGTGGGGGATTCGTTATTGAGCTAAGACGGGATTTTGAGGAGATAGAAGCCACCACTATTGAAGATCATTAAGAGCTCTATTCCTAACCCAAACAAGTGATCTCTCTTATGATTCATCACAAGTGTGGAGCATTCAAAGCTCAAGAAGAAGATGCACTTGTCTCTCTTTTGATCTATAGAGATTGGATTGATCTTGATAGTAATATTCATATCTAATACTCTATGATGAGATCTTTGTAGGTGAGACTCTCTAGGCAACCCATTCCCATAAGTTGTAGAGATCTCAAACCTACCCTCATATCACCTTGTGCATATAAAAGGCATCATTTGCAAGGTGGTTGATCAAGTGGAGCTGAGGCATTGACGACGAAGCGGCAACACGATCGGGGGAGCAAGGGAAGCTTATTGAAGCACGGGAGAGCGGAAATCAAGCAACCCGAACCAGTGCTGAATAAGGTGCTCATCCGACAAGTAAGGTTGTCATTGTAGAGAGTCCTTCCACTCAATATTCCCTATGGAATTTGAGTGTAGAGTTTGTTTGACAAACTCGAACTAGAGTCATTTGTCAACACTTGGCTTATTAGTTGAGCCTAAAACTCTAGGGACGTTGGCTGTTCCTTGGCACGTTTGTCGGCCTAAAGGCTAGAGGTTGTTTAGCACTCCTTAGTATGTTTTACGGGCCTAAACAAAGTCTCCAAGGAGGAACCTCTAACACAGGAGTGAACGTGCGCAGTTCTTGTGTAGAACTAGACCTTGCGTAAGTCAAATCGGTTGAGAGGAACCTATAAACTCCTCGGTTGGGTGGAACCGATTTAAAACACCTTTGTTAAGAGGAACCAGATTTAAACTCCCTAGTGAATGCATGTGTGCTCAAAGGGGTTGAGTACTTGAACCGGGAGTGGAGTAGACAAGTAGTCGAACCACTATACATGCTTGTGTTTGTGATTGTATTTGAGCACATTTCTAATTATGCATTGTGTTTTATTGCTTAATTAGAATGTATGCCAGCACTAAATAGGCACATCCACACATAAGATGTACTTTCACTTAGTTATGTAGACTTGAGCTTAGTTGATCCATCCTCTATAATCTACTTAGGTTGCATAGATTAGGAGCTTGATTTGTTTAATCATTTGAATATCTATGCATGCTTAGACTAGGTTGCTTATTGTTTACAATATGCTAGTCATGTGATTGGACCCACTTAGGCTTGGAAGCCAAAGTGTTCTTGCTTACTTAGTTTAATTTGTTAAAACTGTTACATAGGCAAAAAGAATTTCAAAAAGTCCTAATCCCCCTCCCTATAGTACTTATCCATAATACTAGTTGTTCTCATAGCTTCCGCGCGCTAACACGCCTTGGTAATCCACAAAGGCGTAATTTCAATTGGTATCAGAGCGGGTTGCTCTTCAAGGACTGAACCGTCTAGAGTAAGATCTGGTACCAGAGCACTAATATAATATCTAACCGAGATGAAAGTACCACCAACCATCCACCATTCTTTGACGGGTCCAACTACGCTTATTAGAAGGCTAGAATGAGGATTTTTCTCCAATCCGTGGACTATTTGATGTGGCTAAGCACACAAAATGGATATACCTTTCCCACCGAGCAAGTGGAGGTTGATGGGAAATACATTGTTACATTGTCATTCCCAAAGATGATGAAAAATGGAATGACAGTGAGAGAGCTCAATACATAACAAATGCCAAAGCTCTCAATGCGATTTGTTGTGAGGTTTTCCCGAATGAATTTCAGTGCATTCTCACATACGCAACTGCAAAAGAAGTGTGGGATATACTTGAGGTTACCCACGAAGGAACTAGCACAGTAAGACGCTTGAAGCTTCAACTCTTAACCACCAGATTTGAAAATATTAAAATGGAAGAGACTAAATCTTTCATGGAGTTTTATACTAAACTTTCTGATATTTGTAACTCCATGTTTACCTTGAGGGAAAGGGTTCCGGAAGGAAGGATTTGTAGAAAAATACTTAGGTCCCTCCCAAAAAGATTTAGCACCAAGGTAGTAGCCTTAGAGGAGTGTAGAGACATAGAAAACATGAAAGTAAAAGAACTCATAGGTTCCCTACAAACTCATGAACTACACTTTAAGGCCTCCTCTAGAAAGAAAAGCATCGCTCTAAAGTCCCCTTACAAACATAAGAAAATTACGAGTAAGTCGGAGTAAGATAATCATGTTGAGGATAATGAAGAAGAAAAGTTAAACAAAAGATTCAAAAGATTCCTCAAATTTGATAGAGGGATTAGCCGTGACAAGAAGGATAAGAAGGGTGATAAATATAAAGGGAAATTATCAAATCCCAAATCCGTCCGATGTTACGGTTGCGGTCATCATGGCCACATTGCCCCGGAATGTCCAAACGGACCTAAATCGAAAGGGAAAAAGGCAATGGCTACCACTTGGGATGATCGAAGGAGTCCGAATTTAAATCCAATGACTCCACTAGTGATGGGAGCCAAATTGATAAAGCCCTCATGACTCTTACCACTACCTCTCTTCCCCCTAATCTAAGAGAGGATCCCGATCGCTATCCCTTCTAGGAGAAGGAGTTCCCAACCCCTCACCTCATGTTACATTTTATGAGGGTGTTGAGGAAATTAGTTACCTTTAGGCCTTTCAAATTAAACATAGTTAGTAAGGGTAACTAGAAAATGTTTTTATAGGAATATCTGAGGATTTCAGCCTCATTTTTGTATGTACGAGCAAATCAGAGGATTCAAGCCTCATTAGCCCAAACTTTGGTAGTTTAGTCTTTTTTTTATTTGATATATTTGCTGCTAGATTATCATCCTGCTTAGATAAGCTAATCTTGCTGAATTACATGCTTCATTGTATGCTAATCTTTGCCTAGTATTGTTCTTGATATACCACTAGGGGAGGTTGGTTGATTGGGTTATAAGCCCTTATGCTTTTATTGCAAATGTATATTCTTGACCAATTATGCATGATTAACTATGCTTAGATATTTACATTTTCTTGTTAATCATGTTCTATAGCATGCTCCATGTTTTAAAGTTCATGCACCCTATATTCTCCTTGTTAGCATGTGCTTATAGTTATAACTGCGACATACTATCTTCTCTTACCTTGACCTTAATTGTTGCTGCAATTGCAGTTTTACCGCTTGTAGAGATACTCGGAGATATGCCTAATGTCCTAGAGGGGGGTGCATAGGACTTTTTGAATTTCCAATTACAATTTAAAACTAAATCAAGTCAATCTTACCAACGAAGTTATCACAATAACATTCAAGGCAATTATATGATTAATTTGCAAGTAAAGATTATCATAGGCATTTCATCAAACAGTTAGCATTCATGATTGACTAAACCATTCAACACATAGCAATCATTCAATCTCACAATGCACAACGATTTATAGTGGTTCGGTTTCCCTACTCCACTCTCGGTTCACGATCTCAATCTATGAGACCACCAGATTTCACTATAGTCATGGTTTTAAATCAGGTTAACCATCAACCTTAACATCCTTTGATCTAGGACCGCATTTACCATCCGCCGATGGCCCAATCCAGGGACTTGACGAGTTTGGATCTCAAACTCTCACCAATCCTAATCCAAGGATGGCCACGTACACTCCCGCCGGAGTTTACCAATCCAGGGAATAGTGATTCAATAAATGGACTCTCAAATACTAGACATACTTAGACGATTAAGCCTCGATTCAATGCCTTTGATGAGTAGCTTCAGCTCCACGTGCTTCAGCTTCTCTTTGTGCTCCCAAGATCAGCTACCGATGCAAATGATGTGTGTATGATTATGCCGGGTAGTTGGGAGAGAGATGGTTAAGTTCCTCTTGCCTATTCAATGCAAAGGTTATGAGGGAACTACCAAACTTCAGCATTCAGTGGCTATAAACGACCTCATAAAGATATTTCGAAGGTAGGTCAGCCATGAATGCATATCTTGAGTTCATACTTCAAACCGAGCTTTGAATACTCAATGACAAGCCATTAATGGCTAGGTTTAAATGATGAACTAAAGGGAGTTAAGAGCAAG
Source organism: Liriodendron chinense (assembly GCA_003013855.2). NCBI lineage: Eukaryota > Viridiplantae > Streptophyta > Magnoliopsida > Magnoliales > Magnoliaceae > Liriodendron > Liriodendron chinense. The sequence continues at coordinate 1,426,304 of ML058395.1, read as the reverse complement.
GAGGGTAGGAAGATGTGAGTAAAGACTCTCTCACTTAGCTCTTGATGGGTGTTGAATGCATGCCAAGAAAGCCTCTGAAATATGGCTTTATAGAGCCCCAAATGATGGCCCCAACGGAACAAAAATGGTCACAATCGACTTGTCAAAGAGAGGCCTCAACCGGTCGGATAGGTCGGTCGCAGTACAACACGTTGGACACCTATTTGGGTCTGTTCGACAGGTCAAGACTGGTCGGATAGGCTTGCTGGACAAAGATTGGAATGCAGTCCGACCGGTCAAGACCGGTCGACAGACTGTTTGGTTCAATGCAGCACAGCTGCTGGACACTCTTTAATCTTCTGGCCGACTGGTCAAGACCGATCGGCTGTCCAGTTTTTAATCCCAGCAAGGCTGCTGGACAGAGTTTGCAATTTAGGCCGACCGGTCAAGACCGGTCAGCTGTCTGGCTGATTTTATCACAGCAAGGTTGCTGTCTATATTGATGTGCCTGGCCGACCGGTCAAGACCGGTCGGCTGTCTAGACCTTTTCATTACAGCAAGGTTGCCGGACAATACTTGTAGTTCTGGCCGACCGGTCAAGACCGGTCGGCTATCCAGATGTTTTTATCACAGCAAGCTTGCTGTCCTAATTGCTCTGATGGACCGACCGGTCAAGACCGGTCGGCTGCCTATTCAGCAAGGCAAATTCCAATGACAAGCTGTTGGTCTTAGGAGAAGGATCAGTCTGACCGGTCATGACCGGTCCGCTGCCTTGAACTCTTTACACATCAGCAGCAGAACACTTCAAGAATGAAGTATGAAGTGTTTGGTGCATGGAGTCCAATGTTTGGACATGTTTTCAATCACGATTAGCACCTGTCATGGAAAGTCAAGTCTGATCAACTTGACCTAAAGGGTCGAGAAGGAATGGGATGAGTTAGGTCGGTAATTACGCCATTCATTGATGTTTTGGGTTTCCTAAGGTCGATCTATATGTAACTTACCTGAGATCTTGTTTCGGCTTGAGCTTGAGCAATGGAAGAAGCATGATCTTCAAGTCTTGAGCTTCAAATCTTCGACTGGGGCTCACACGACAAGACGCGACCAACCAACACGACAATTGACAAAATAAGGTGTACTAACAATCTCCCCCTTTGTCAATTGCGTGACAAAACATCTAACCATGACATATCATGACTTCCTTATCATGATAAACCCTTAAACAAAAAGAAACATAAACCCAATTACATGTTTATACAGATATACAAAATGATCTTTACAAAAGGACATGTACAGACTCAATTTTCTTCAAAATCTCCCCCTTAATGCTTGCACCTACAAAGTCCTGCAAAAAGATATAATCGGACCTTCTAGGTGGGATGATTCTCCCCCTTTTCATTCGTAATTGACAAGGGTTAGCCAGATATGCCTAAAAAAGCTGCAAGGCTAGCGCTGAAAATATGTCAATCACATAAAACAGGGAAGAGATATAGAAATTGAAGCCCTGAGGAGATTTAAAGAACTAAACATGATAGATATACAAGTAATCATGAAAGCATAGAGGGCTTATAGTCCAATCAACCAACCACCCCTCCAGATGTATATCCAGACAAATAAAGAACACAAATCATGAGCTAAAAAGGACGAATATGCCTAAACCATCCAATTCCCACAAATATGCAATAAGGATCAAGAGCTCATAAAGAGAAAAAGATATGACTAGAGTGAACAGAAATAACATCCATACATACACCAAAATGGGCAAGCAGCCCAATGTAGATATGCATCAATCCGTGCAAAATATACAGTCAAACCCATATGAAATCCAGACGATGTCATTGGTCATACAAAAAGGGAATTGTGACCAAGACATGAGACTAGTAATCTGATCCATCTCTTAGATCGGGGGGGGGGGGGGTGGAATGTCCCCACGTGCCGCACGCTCCCACATCTCCATCCGTCTCTCCAACTGTGCGAGGCGAGTCACAATGGCCTCCTGCTGTACAAGAATAATGGCATGTCCCTGTAAAAGCCGCTGCTCACTTTGCTCGATCCCGTCAAGTCGCTGAAATAGACGCTCCTGATGCTGGCGAAGCTCAACAATATATGATGGAGGATCCACGGAAGGGTATCAACGTCGAGAGAAGGCTGGAGGAGGCATACTGAATCAACTCGGAGTAGACCAAGGATCAAGGGAAGGATCGGAGGAAGGTGCTGAAGGTGAAGTCTGGGAAGGTCCAGTGGAGACAGGTGGAGTTTCAGGCTGGGATGGCTCTGCCGGATCATGCTGTTGATCCTGCAAATGACGACTCTGTATGGCTTCTTGTGTAAGCTCCATATGAGCAATGATGGTGCGATTTATAATGATGGGCTTGTGAACTTTATCAGAGCTGACAATGTCAATCGCATTAGCAAATTGGCATATGAGATGCCCAAAAGGAAGAATGGAGGATTTTCCATCATCATGCAAGATAACCTATTAAATGATAGACAAGATCCGGGATGGTAGGCAAAGTGGATGACCCTTACCAACGCGATAGAGAAGACGAAACATGGTTTCAGTGACATCCACCTTGTTGCTCTTTCGGGAATATACATTACAGAAGAATAGATTGTGAAGAATACGGTAATCCCATAACATGGAGGACGCCCGAAGCACACCTCCGACCCATTTGGGTGTCCCATCACCACATAGAAATTTAGTAATGACTTCATTAGGTTTGGGACCCAGAGTGGAAAGATCAAAAGGAGACTCCTCAACAATTGGAACTCCAACGAATTAAGAGATGGAGTTCAAAGTAAAGACGCAAACCCGTTCACCAACCTCAACTTTAAAAGAGGGGGGAGAGGCGGTGACATAAACACAGGAGGAATAGAACCTCCGAACTACGACAAATGGACAGGGCCACCCATGTGGAGTACGGGAGCCCAATTGATGACTTTCAACATGGAAAGGACATTATATTTGGCTAAGTCATTCAAATTTCTGGACTTCTCATATACCACCTCTTTATCCTTGAAATCATCCAAATGGGTGAGATAGGATGAGACATTTTGACCCAAGAATTGAGATTAAGGAGGGGGAATGGAAGATGAGGCAGCCCCTTGCCCTTTTGTGAGGGTTTTCTTTGATTTTAAAGGGCGAGGAGGAGGTTTAGCTTTTGCCTTGGACCAACCACTCCGCCTCAAAGGGAGCTCATCTTCACTCTCTTGGGAAGACATTGAAGGCACAATAAACCTCCCCAAATCACTCCTAAATATGAAAGGAAAGGATTTATCAAAGAAGGATGGGAGTGAATCCCTTATCTATGGAATGAAAGTGGAGAGCAATGTAGATGAGGTTGGAAACTCCAATCTTGGCAAAAATCACCTTGGGATGCTAGGAGAGGGCAAGAGGAGAATTTGGAGCATCAAGTGGAGGTGAGAAATGGCAAAATGAGGGAGTCAAATGAGCTCCAGATGCTTATAAAGACCCCCCACGGACGGACGGTCGTACCGGCTTACCGGTCTAGGGTTGCATGACCGGTCTTGACCGGTCGTATGGAGTGAAAGAGGGGCGCCTAGACAGGTCTTGGGATATCCCGACCGGTCTTGACCGGTCGGATGGCTTGAAAGGGGTGCGTCCAGACAGGTCTCGTGGTAGGTCCGACCAGTCTTGACCGATCGGCTGACCGGTCGGCCAGCAATTTTAGCAGCAGCAGAGTGATTCTGCACTAGATTGACTGGATAGAAGGTCTGTCCTTTGGACAAACCATTAGCTTTTAAATCCAAATACCCTAACTAAGGATACAACACCCATGCTCATGGTGTACCAAAATAACTACCCAACACAAAATGAGGGACCCTTAAAGGTCTAGATTTATCGATACAATACAAAAAATGGGACTATGTTCCCGGATATTCTTAGAGAGCAATGAGAAAAGAGGCAAAGGTCCTCAGATATATCTATAAAGATCAGATAGAGAGGCTTAATCCTCAGATATTACCTGCAAAACATACACTTGTTAGATGAACTAGACACACCCAACACCAATGGACTTCTGGAGGTTCACAAAGCGAACTGAGTCCAAGGGTTTCGTTAGGATGTCGGCTAGCTGATTCTCGGTAGGCACATGTTCGAGAGATACTATGTGATCATCAACCAATTCTCGAATAAAGTGGTGCCTAATATCGATGTGCTTAGTGCGCGAGTGATGTACTGGATTTTTCGAAATATTTATGGCACTAGTATTCTCGCAAAATAGAGTCATTGTGCCTTGGTTAATCCCATAATCGGTCAAGGTTTATTTCATCCATAATAATTGTTCACAACAACTTCCGGCAGCAATATACTCTGCTTCGACTGTGGACAGAGAGATGGAGTTATGTTTCTTACTGTGCCAAGCAACAAGACAATTTCCAACATAGAAACATCCACCACTAGTTAATTTACGGTCATCAATGTTACCAGCCCAATCGGCATCTGAATACCCCGCAATATCTGTGGATGAATCAAATGGGTACCAAAGACCATATTCGGTGGTGCACCTTACAAACCGGATGATACGCTTAACAGTGGTGAGGTGAGATTCTTTGGGATCAGCTTGAAACTGAGCACATGCACCTACACTAAATGCAATATCTGGTCTACTAACAGTGAGATAAAGAAGACTACCAATCATGCTTCTATAAAGATGTTGATCTACACTTTTCCCTACAAGATCTTTCGATAGTTTAACAGTGGTGCTCATAGGTGTAGTGTATGATCGACCAGTGTCTAAGCCAAATCTCTTAACAAGATTTTTAGCATACTTGGCTTGGGTAATGAATATTCCTGATGCAAGTTGTTTTACTTGTAACCCTAGAAACATGTTAAGTTCTCCTACCATACTCATTTCAAATTCTGATGTCATTAATGTAGCAAAGAAGATGGACATTTTCTCACATGTGGATCCAAAAATAATGCCATCCACATAAATCTAGGCAATCAACACAGAATTCTCGACTTCTCTTATAAAGAGAGTTTTTGTCAACGCTCCCCCTAGCAAAATCATGATCTATAAGAAAGTGAGTTAGGCGTTCATACCATGCACGGGGAGCTTGCTTGAGTCCGTAAAGAGCCTTTTTCAATCGGTATACTTTGTGAGGATATTTAGGATCAATGAATCCTTTTGGTTGTTCAACATACACTTCCTCATCAAGAATACCATTCAAGAAGGCGTTTTTTTACATCCATTTAAAATAGTTTGAACTTTAAAGCACAAGCAACAGCCATAAGAATTCTAATAGACTCGAGTCTAACTACAGGGGCAAATGTTTCATCAAAATCAATACCTTCAATTTGTGAATATCCCTGAGCAACTAACCGAGCCTTATTTCGTATTACATTCCCAGATTCATCGGATTTGTTCTTGAAAATCCATTTGGTTCTAATAACATTTTTCCTTTCAGGCTTGTCGACCAGATAACAAACCTCATTTCTAATGAATTGTTGAAGCTCTTCCTGCATTGCAAAGATCCAGAATTCATCGTTTAGAGCTTCATCAGTATTTTTTGGTTCTATTTTAGAAGTGAAACACAGGTGACTGTTGACTGCCTCCAACTGTCTCCTGGTTTTGACACCAGCGTTAGGATCCCCAATGATTTGATTGAGGGGGTGATCCTTGACAATTTGTACATCACTAGGAGCAGTGGGGGCATTTGGAGAGGGTTGCTTATCAGATTTGCCTATCTCGCATATACCCTCATCTTCTTCTTCATCGCCTAGAGACACTGATTTATCCAAGTTATCATCTACAGTCACATTGATTGACTTTTGAACTGATAAGGTTCGAATGTTGTAGACACGAAAGGCTCTACTATTTAATAAGTACCCTAAGAAGATACCCTCATCACTCTTGGAGTCAAACTTTCCCAAATTTTCACGATCTCTCAGAATATAACATGTACTACCAAAGACCTTAAAGTATTTCACATTTGGTGTCTTTCCACACCACAGTTCATAAGCAGTATTGTTTAAACCTGCCCTTAAATAAACTCGATTTATAATATAACAGGCAGTGTTTATTGCTTCGACCCCGCAGATTTTGCGCAAGATTCTTATTATTAAGCATAGCTGTGGCCATATCCAATAATACTCGATTTTTTCTTTCAGCAACCCCATTTTGTTGAGGTGTTTTGGGTGTTGAGAACTCATGGCGAATACCCGATTTATCACACAATTCCTTCAAACGATGATCTTCAAATTCACCGCCGTGATCACTCCTGATTCTCGCTACCATGTATCCTTTCTCATTGTGAAGTCGCTTCACTAGTTTTTGGAATTCTTCAAATGTGTCAGATTTTTCTCTTAAAAAGGCGACCCATGTGAATCTAGAGTAATCATCAACGACTACAAAGAAGTATCATTTTCCACCTTGGCTAAGTACCCTGGTAGGACCAACTAGGTCCATGTGTAGCAGTTCAAATGGTTTTGATGTGACCAGGATAGAGGTTGTCTTGTGTGCAAACTTGATTTGTTTACCTTTTTGGCAAGTGATGCACACAGCATTAGGTCTTTTACCTATCTTAGGTAGACCTCTCACCAAAATTTTCTGACTCAGTTTAAATAGATTTCTATAATGAACATGACCGAGTCGATGGTGCCATAGTTCTGTTTCATCCTTAATGGCCACGTGACACATGGTGGAGGAGCTTGGATTGTTGTGATTTTCAATGACATAGCAGTTGTCTCCTGTGCGTAGACCTTTCATAACTAATTTTCCTGAAGAGTTCAGGATCTTGCACATATCTTTGGAGAAGCTTACTGAGTGCTCTTCATCACAAATTTGTGAGATACTCAGAAGGTTGTGTTTAAGACCATCAACATAAAGCACATTTTTTATTTCGGGCAAACCTGGCACATTTTTTATTTCGGGCAAACCTGGCCCAGTGATGGTTCCTTTACCAATGATTTTAGCCATGCTCCCATCACCAAATGTGACAGACCCACCATCAAATTCATCATATGCACAAAATTGAGATCTATCACCTGTCATGTGTCTAGAGCAACCATTATCAAGTACCATCTAAGCGTATTCCCAGCTTTTAGGGCAGTATGAATGACCAAACACTTGTTCTTAACTGCCCATTTAGTTGTTGTCCTTTTATGAGTGGTATTCTTATGGTGAGATTCTCTAGTTTTCTTGGGAGAAGCAGATTTTCCTTTTTCACACAAGAGAAGAGTAGTTTTCAAATTCAGCATTTTAACTTGCTCCAACAGTTCATCCATCCTCTTGTCTTTCCTAGGAAGTGTAGGATAATTCTTTATTATGTTTCCTCTTTTTAGAGAAGTATGCATAGGAGGATTCCAATTGGCTTGCACATTTTTCTCGGTTGGTACAAAATTTCCTTTCAAGTTTCTAAATGGATTTTTTAACACCATGCATTCAAACTTTAGGTGGCCAATGTCACCACAAGCATGGCAGGCAGGAGATGCTTTGGTTTTACTCCCCGATGCACCATGATCTTTTCTTACCATCGGATGGACTAAGGTAGTTTTTGAAATGTGACTGTCATAGCCCAAACCTCTTTTGTCCATTGGTGATCTTACAACACCTAAGAGTTTTTCAAGGTTTTCTTCTCCTTGGGCAAAACGTCTTCTGGAATCAACGACTTAACACTTAAGACGATCAATTTCAGTGTTCGCCTCTTTGAGTTCTTTCTCAAGTCTAGCATGCTTGTCTAGAGATTCACCACTCATGAACTTTTTCTTTTCTTGTTCAAGCTCATCATTCTTCCTTTTCAGTTCTTCTAGATCTTGACCCATCTTTTAATTCTCAATTTTCAATCCGTTAAGACTTTTTGTTAATTTGTCATTTTCAGCCTTCATTTGGCCCAACTTTTTAATGGTATTCATATTTTCAATGTACAGTTGGTTATATACCTCCTGAAGGCCTTCATCCTCATCCTCATCCTCATCATCACTTAAAGAATCATTTTCAGTGTTAGAGGATTCATGATCATTAATGTCTCCGGTGATCTTTGCAATGGGCTCAATTTGAGGCACAATATCAGTGATGGAAGCCATTAAAATTTTGATTGAGCCTTGTTCCTTATCACTTTGGTATATGTTTGATTCTGATTCAGATCCTTCAGTATCATCCCATGTAGCCGCCATTGCCTTTTTCTTGGTCTGTTTATCGGTGCACTCAGATGCAATGTGACCAAATCCTCTACACTTGTAACATTGAGGATCTTTTGACTTAAAAAAATTTCCTTTATTGTTCTTAGAGTCAAAAGGTTTACCCTTCTGGTAGGGTTTCCTTCTAAAAGTATTTTTCCTAGTTTTGAAGAATTTTTGAATTTTTTTGGCCATAACTGTCATTTCTTTTATGTCTGGATCTTCTTCACTTTCATATTCAGAATCTTGTCTCTTGTAAGAAGATTTCAGGGCTGTACTTTTGGATTTAGAGAGAGTTTTGAAATGTAACTCATGGGTTTGAAGGGACCCTAGTAATTCTTCAACTTTCATGGTCTCTAGGTCCCGACATTCTTCTAAGGTAATAACTTTGGTAGAGAACCGTTCCGGTAGGGATCTCAGAATTTTCCTACACAGTCTATTCTCTAGAACAGGTTCCCCCAAGCCCCACATGTCATTTGTGATCTTGTTTAGTCTGGTATAGAAGTCCATAAATGTTTCATGCTCCTCCATTGTTATGTTTTCGAATTGTATAATGAGGCACTGAAGTTTTGAGCATTTGACAACGCTTGTTCCTCATGTGTAACTTTAAGAATATCCCATGCCTACTTACTGATTGTGCAATTTTGAATCTGACCAAATTCATCTTTAGACACTGAACAAAAAATGGCATTCAGGCCTTTGGCATTATAAACACGTTGAGCTTTATCATAATCGGTCCACATAGCCTTCTCTCTTAGCCTAAGGACATCCGGTTCACCTTCCTTACATATAATGTCCATTGGAGGTTTATATCCAATATCAACCATGTCCCTAACGTCTGAATCAATGGATTTTAAAAAGATGTGCATTCGGGCTTTCCAATATGGATAGTTTGACCCATCAAAGAAGGGAGGTTTAGTAACGGATGTAGAGTCCTCTCTAGACATATTTTTAAGTTCTCTTAAGATCTTACTCCAGGTTTTCTAAACCTGAGCGGAGGAACCTGGCTCTGATACCAATTGAAATTGCGATTTTACCGCTTGTAGAGATACTCGGAGATATGCCTACTGTCCTAGTGTTCGCTTCCCCAAGTGAAGGGTTGCGATGTAGTAATAATCTCGGTAAGACCGAGGTCGATCCACAGGGACTTATGTAGGAATTCACAAACACATCCAACAGTTTCTATTAAAAAGCTAACAATCTGATTTTGTATGAGATTGATGTAAGTAACAACTTTGAACTAAATTGAAGGTAAACAATTTAAAAAGGCACTAGGGGTTCAAGGATCCACTTGTAGCAATCCTTGATGCTCAATTCGCTGTGGTTTCTCATTCTCTCAACTAGAATCGAAATTAAGATCTATCTAGCCGGATGATAGAGCTGTTAAACCAAACAATTTGTCATATGTAAGGCCAATGTATATGATTCACTCAATGCAAGCTAGGATGGGCATGCTCAATTGCATAGGTCAGTCCCAATTCCAATAAACTAAGTTCATAATCATGATCATCATTAAGTCCTGTCACGAGACAAAGCTAGATCATGATTTGAACTTAAATCAAATCACATGCACAGTCCCATATACATAATTCAGAAACCAGAAAAGTAGAACTTTGGTAGGAAGTTCCCACATGAAGATCATAGTACTAGAGCGTACTCCAATTCCTCGGATCATACAGGTCTAGACTAACATTCAGCCATTAAGAACTTAAGTAATTCTCCCAAACATCCATGAGTCATCATAAGACTAAGAAAAACTTACTTAGAACTTGTATAAACTTCAAACCATTGTTCATAATCATGAAATCCAACTTAAAAACCAACTAAAAACGAATTGAAACATCTTAGATCCACTACAAGCTTCACCTGTAACGACCCGAGATTTTCGACTCTCGTGTATAACACAACAGCCGAATTCCCAAGTAACTTATGGAATAACTAATTTGTCAAATAATGAAATCTAGCATTCAAGCACAATGGCGGAAACAATTATCATCTTATTCTATCAAACTTACTACGTCATCATCAATGTTTAAATAAGGGAACCAACCAATATCCATACTGATTAATTAAAATACAAAACCATGTCTTCTCTTGAAGACTTATTACAATTCCATAAATGTATCAACTACTCAAAAGAAATATTTAATAAATTTCTCTAACATCGTCGTCCGCCATGTGATTATACGAACCATGGAACTCTTCTCCTTAAAAATCGGGTTCAATACCTGGATCTTCACCTGCATCACCTAAATTGTGTTTTGGATAGCGTTAAACGCTATCATAGTGGGGAATATTCCCTCCAAGACAATCAATAATAATAATGTACAAAACTCAGAGTAACGCAACACATTAATATCTTTATTCAAACAAAACAATCAAGTAAAAATCTTTGTTAATGCGATGCATGGAATGCATGCTCTGGCTAAGGCACCCTGGCTAGAATCACAATCCATGAAGTGGGAGACTCCTTGTTACGACTTCACGCTAGCCACTAGTCACCAGAGGTTCCTAGGACGCGCAAGCCCATAGTTTTGCCCGACCACGTGAGAAACGGGACGCTCATAGCCCAAATCTACACATGACAGTGTACGGGAGAAGCAGGACGCTCTAGCCTATTCTCAATTCCGTACACCCACATGGAGCCAAGTGAATGCATGACCTTAGTTTCACCTTTATTTAAGTGTTTTCGCATACAACCGATTTAAATAAAACTCAATGGTCACTATGGGGAGTCGCAAGCAACCCAGCATATGCCGACAGCACGAGATTAGTGTCCATAGCACCAACCCCGGCTCATGAGAATTTGTATACCATTAGTGTCCACTCATTGTCCCGTTTTATGATTTCATCATGTCCCAAAAAGCCAATGTTGTACATCATGACCAAATTCATTAAAATACCCATGTACTGTAAATGGATCAAATCAAGCATCATGTACATGTAAGGATCCATTAAAAAGCAATCACTTCATTCTCTTAGTTAAGTCAAGATATATTCTTCCATCATGGACACCTCTCATGGGTACCATCTCTCTACATCGAATAATTTTACCAACTTAGGGACAAAGAGTATACAATAATGGGATGTCCATATGATTATCTTATACACATATTTCATATCACAATATGAAAATCAATGTTACTTGTAATACATGGACTAAGAAAATAAGGGCATAGATTTCACAAAAATAAATAACACAAATACACATGCTTCTTAGTAAAAAATCTAAAAAAAGGAATCACATCACCATATAATGATATTCATTACAAATCTCACATCAAACTTCATGTTATATGGATAAGTAATTCAAAATAAAACAACTTCACATGCCACAAAAGAAACTTATGATAATCGTGATATTATTAATGAAAGGCTTGAAGGAAAATCCTCACCTTATGATGGACTTAGAAGAAGAGGGTTGTATAAGATCCTAGCCGCTGAAAAAATATGAGAAATAACTCTCTTCTCTTCTCTCTCTCTCTCTCTCTCTCTCTCGTCTCTCTTTCTCTAGGGCATGGAGGCTAGGGTTAAGAAAAGGATTTAGAGGTACGTAATAGAAATATGGAGAGGGATGTGCACGCGAGGTCTTGTGTAACAACCTCTTGAGGTGGGTTTCTCAGATCTCAATATTCGGATGATCTATGATCAATTCCAATTCGTTCATCTTATCAAGCTCGAAGAGTAGAGTCAGAATACGTAAATATCTTGATAATCCACATTCTAGATTGGTCAATCCTTGAAAATGGCCTAACAGGTGCTAAAATGGGCTAGATTTCAATTAACGGTCTACGCTTGATGATCAGGGCCCAAATTTTGAGAAAATATGTAGCCATGATAGGCAAACAATTGTACAAAGTTTAGTGGTTGATTAATGGTGAGAAATGCCTAGATTTGAAATTTCAACTTTTGGCGAAAAAGGAAGGGGCTGGCTTTGTGGTTCAACGGTGTAGGATTATAGATCGAGGTCCAAACTTTGTGTAAACTCGTAGTCATATGAGTATAATAAGTGGTCCAAATTTGAGAAGCAATTGATGGTGAGAAGTGGGTAAATTAAAAGGTTCAAATTTGAGAAGAGTTGGTAACTCGTTAATTTCTAGAACGGGATAACTTCGCGCATAAGAAAGATGATTATCAAGGTGGGGCACTCAAATCGCACTATTGGTCCATGATAAAGACGATCCAAGTCACTCATATAAAAAGAAATACTCGACTATGACTAACCATCCTCACTCGATGGACATGAAAATCAAGGGTTAAGGGGCTGATTTGACAATCGAACCACTTCTACTATGATTTAAGGGCTGAAATTTGATGTGTATGGTTAATATGTGTCCAAAATCTTAAATCCAGGGTTTTGCGTGAAAGTGATCGTCAGAAACTATAATACTTAAAAATGGCATCTTGACTTAAGTTTAACTAATGGCATTTTCATAATTATCTAAAAAGTGCGTGATTTTTAAAATCTGATCTTTCTACGATGTTTATGGGATCATTCTAAGCAACTTTTGTAAAGGGTCCCCTATCGGATCTCCTATGGATGTCCTGCTATTCGCAAATTAATGGTAAATGTACGATAATTAATAAAAAAATAAATTAAAAATGAATTTTCAAAAAAATTTCAAATAAATCTAGAAAATCTGGGGCATTACATCACCTCTTAGCCCTAGCTAAGAGGTTTAGCTGCTCATGATCCATGGAAACATGAAACAACTAGGAAAAGCATAAAAACAACAAAACAAACTAGAAGGAGTTGTGGAACTCCGAAATCCACTTCTGCCGCCTCCCACCTTGTTCAAACCTTCTAAGATACCCTAGGAACGATCCCTAGGTGTCTTTTTATAGTGGGAAGGCTCCGCAACGTCAGAATATTCCAGAATCTGCGTAAGCTTACGCAGTGCGCAGAGATTTTCGGCGCCAAAAACAGAAGTTTCTGTTTTAGATGCATGGCCGACCGGTCGGACGACCGGTCTGAGTGACTGGCCGACCTGGTCACGACCGGTCAGACTCACTATTGGAATCAATCCAGCAGCTTCTGGAGGTGGAAAAGTACTCTGGCCGACCGGTCGGACTGTCTTGGCCCTGCGTCCAGCGTATGCAAGGGGTTGGCCGACCGGTCGTGGCCATTACTTCTTCATTTCCTTCTTCTTTCCTTGCTTCCTTCTTTCTCTGGTCCTCCTTCAATCTTCATTCCATGGTTCTAAATGGACCCTTTTCATCTTCAATTGAGTGAAGTCCGCTCTCATTCCTACAATAACAAAACATGCCTTAGATTAGTCTTTAAATCATGAAAACCATGCATAATGAGTGACGAATTGGGGTTAGAATATGGACAATTAAGAGCTCAACATACCTCCCAACCAGCATTTTGCTAGTCCCGAGCAAAACATGCTTGAAACCAATTCCATTCTCAAAAACCCAACTCTCCCTTAGAAACCATTCTTCTATACATCCCAAGATACATAAGTGTAAGAGTTAGAGAAATTAGGTGATAGAGGTTGAAACCGTAAACTCTCAAAACATAATAAGCATCCATATGAAATTCTCGCTGATTGGTTGACAAATAGAAGAACTTGAACAAATTCAATCTAGTGTGCATAGTGAAAATTCTTTTCAAGAGTTTCCAGGGTTATCTTCTTCATAAATCAACTAGACTATGGATCTCAAGGTATACAGCGCAACAACAAGCCAATGACGGGAATTTGTCTTACTGTCCTTCCAACGACTTTCACACTACATCACATTTCCGGCTTTGGTTACGGGTAGACCATCCCCCGGTTGGTAGTAGGTAGTCCTAATCGGAATTTTCCACCATTTTTCCATCATTCTCAATTTCATCCTTCCTTTTTCTTTTTCTTTTAAATTAGATAGGATTTTTAAAAATCCATATCTTTCATTATTTTCCCATGGACAAGGATGGACAAAGTACCCCGGCTTGATTTCTCAACACCTTGAATCAAAATCTAACTAATCCACAAATCACATAATCCCTTCAACCCGTGAAAATCGTGTAATGTGAACTAGGTGTAAGAGTGTTCAAATTTTCTATTAATTACAAAAATTAGGGGAATTCACATATAAAACCATTATGCTATGAGAAATTCAAAACTTGCAACCTCATACACTTCATATCTCCTCCTCTTATGCTCATATCATCTTGAATGTATAGAAACAAAGTTTTCCAAAAGAGTTTTGAATTTTAGAAAAATTGAAAATTTTCTACATAATTGCTCAAAATGTTACAAAACGCTGGATTCATCCAAGTGATCCTACACCCCCCAACCAAATCTTGCATTGTCCTCAACATAAAAGATGTGCAATGAGCAAAACATGAGAGCAATTCTAACATAAAAAAGGAGTGAGGAATGGTAGTACCTAAGAGAGTGAAAAGTGGAATTCATCCTCCTTCTAACAAACCTATGAAAAATAAACAAAAACAACCAAAACCTAATCCTAACTACTCTATACCTCCATCACACTAGGAGATCAATCATCTTGATACACGGGATCAGTCAAAAGTATGGACATACCTTCTGAAGGAAACTTCTCAAAGAATGGCTTTAATCGCTAACCATTCGCCTTAAAAATGTTGCTGTTCCTTGGATTTAACAACTCAACGGTCCCATATGGATAGACAGTTTGCACAATGTAGGGACCGGTCCATCAAGATCTCAATTTTTTCGGAAATAAATGTAGGCGGGAATTATACTAAAGGACTTTTTGATTGATCGTGAATGTCTTACGAAGAAGGTTTTTATCATGGAATATCTTCATTTTGTCCTTGTAAATTCTCGCATTCTCATATGCTTCGTTCCAGATTCTGCAAGTTGATTCAATTGTAGTTTCGCAACAAGCTTGCCTTGTCAGAATCAAAATTCATCTTCTTAATTGCCCAATATGCCCTATGTTCCAACTCCACAGGCAAATGACAAGCCTTCCCATAGACAAGTCTATAGGGAGACATTCCAATAGGAGTCTTAAAAGCAGTACGGTAGGCCCAAAGCGCATCGGTAAGCCGAAACGACCAGTCCTTGCGATCAGAGTTCACTGTTTTCTCTAAAATGTGTTTAATCTCCCTATTGGATATCTCAGCTTGCCCACTAGTTTGTGGGTGATAGGGAGTACTCACTTTGTGTGTTACGCCATATTTCTTCATTAATGTTTCAAATGGGCGATTACAAAAGTGAGACCCTCCATCACTGATGATGACTCAAGGTGTATCAAACTGGGAAAGAATATTCTCTTTTAAGAAGCGAATGACCGTTTTATGGTCATTATTCCGGCAAGGGATGGCCTTGACCCATTTGGATACATAGTCAACGGCAAGCAAGATGTATGCGTTTCCAAAAGAAGATGGGAATGGACTCATGTCACTTTTGTAATCGCCCATTGGAATGTATGCATTTCCAAAAGAAGATGGGAATCGATGCCCCAACAATCAAAAATTTCGATTATTAAGATAGGATTGAGTGGCATCATATTTCTACGGAGATTCCTCCCAATTTCTGACAAGGTTCACATGTTTTACAAAACTCATGTGTGTCTTTGACATAGTGGGCCAATAAAACCCACATTGCAGAATTTTTGCTGTGGTTTTTTTAGCCAAAAAGTGGCCACCACATGCCTGAGAATGACAGAAGGAGATGATACTTTGTTGCTCATCATCTGGGACACATCTCCTTATGATTTGATCGGGACAATACTTAAATAAGTATGGGTCGTCCCATAGGAATTTTCTCACCTCAGTGAAGAATTTTTATCCTTATCTTGTTTTTTCCAATGTGTAGGAATCGTACCTGTAGCAAGATAGTTAGCAATGTCCACATACCATGGCAATTGGGAAACAGCAAAAAGTTGTTCATCAGGGAACATGTCATTGATCGCGGTCGTTTCAGGGAATCGGTGATGACAAGTCGAGAGAGATGGTCAGCCACGACATTTTCTACTCCTTTCTTATCACGTATTTCTATGTCAAATTCCTGGAGTAGAAGGATCCATCTTAACAACCGTGGTTTAGCATCCTTCTTAGAGAGAAGGTACTTAAGCGCGGCATGGTCAGTGAATATGATGATCTTGGATCCAATCAAGTAGGACCTAAACTTATCCAAGGCAAAAACTACGGCTAAAAGTTCTTTTTCGGTAGTAGTGTAGTTTGCTTGGGCTGAGTTTAAGGTTCTACTCGCATAGTAGATGACACATGGCTTCTTTTCTTTTCTTTGGCCTAGCACGGCCCCAATAGCATAGTCGCTTGCGTCGCACATAATTTCAAAAGGAAGGCTCCAATCAGGTGGTTGCATTATGGGAGCACATGTCAACATACCTTTAAGTGTGGTAAAGGCCTTTTGACATTCTTCATTCTACTTGAATGAATTTTCCTTTTAAAGTAGGTTACATAAAGGACGAGAGAGTGAACTGAAGTCCTTTATGAACCTTCTATAAAATCCTGCGTGTCCCAAAAAGGACTGCACATCTCGTATGCTCTTGGGTGGTGGAAGGTTGGAGATAAGATCAATTTTCACTTTGTCCACTTCGATTCCATTTTGTGAAACAATGTGACCAAGTACAATTCCCTTTTGAGCCATAAAGTGACACTTCTCCCAATTCAGCACAAGGTTCTTCTCTTCACATCTTTTCAGCACAGCTTTCAAGTGCATAAGGCACTCATCAAAGCTACAACCAAATACCGAAAAATCATCCATGAAGACTTCGAGAATTGCCCCACCATATCAGAAAATATACTCATCATACAACGCTGAAAGGTGGTAGGGGCATTACATAGTCCAAACGGCATCCATCGATAGGCGAAGGTGCCGAATGGACATGTGAATGTAGTCTATTCTTGGTCTTCAAGGGCGATCTCTATTTGGTTGTACCCTGAATAGCCATCAAGGAAGCAAAAATGGGAATGACCCGCCAACCTTTCTAAAATTTGATCAACAAACGGTAGGGGGAAGTGGTCTTTCCTTGTGACAGTGTTTAGCTTCCTGTAGTAAGTGCACATTCTCCAACCGGTAGTGACTCTGGTTGGCACGAGTTCATTGTTGGCATTGGCTACGATGGTTATTCTGGATTTCTTAGGCACCACTTGAGTTGGGCTCACCCATTACTATCGGATATTGGGTAAATAATACCCACATCTAATAGTTTCACCACTTCAGCCTTAACCACATCCTTCATATTTGGATTGAGTCGTCTTTGTGGTTGCCTAGATAGACATATTTCAGTGGGTGTATGCGATGAGCACAAATCAGTGGGTCTATACCTTTGAGATCCTGCAATTGACCACCCAATGGCACTCTTGTGCTCTAATAGAGTGGCAATCAGCCTACTCTTTTGTTCTTCATCCAAGTGGGAAGAAATCACCACCGGATATGTCTCATTTTGACCTAAATAGACATATTTCAGCTCACTTGGTAATGGTTTTAGGTCGAGTGTTGGTGCCTTAATATTTGATGGGAGGGCTTTGTTCTCATTTACGGGCAAAGGCTCAAATAGGGCCCTCCATCTTTTATTATCAAGCACCGGCATCGCATCTAAAATGGCATCCATCTCTCGTATTGTGTCATCATTTATCTCATGAGAGTGGGCCACACATGCCTCCAAAGGGTCGGAATATAATGTTGAGGGGAATGTATCTTCCACGAATGATTCAATCATGTTTATTTCGTGGATATCCTCATCAACTTCCTGTGGTTGTTTGCATAAATAAAAAATATTAAGCTCAAGAGTCATATTTCCAAAAGACATTTGTACAAGCCCGTTTCTACAATTGATAATTGCGTTTGAAGTAGCTAGAAAGGGGCGGCCAAGTATGACGGGAATTTGAGCACCAGTACCTATCACGGGATGTGTATCCAAGATAATAAAGTCTACTGGGTAGTAGAATTTATCAACTTGGACTAGGACATCCTCAATCATTCCTCTCGGTATACGAATGGATCTATCTGCAAGTTGGAGTGTGGTTTTGGTCAGTTTCAATTCACCTAACCCAAGTTGTTCGTAGACCGAGTATGGAATGAGATCCACACTTGCCCCCAAATCGAGTAAGGCTTGTTTAATCCGGTAGTCTCCTATGATGCATGAGATGGTTGGACTACCCGGATCCTTATATTTTTTGGGCACCTCTTGTTTGATGATAGCGCTCAAATTCTCAGTCAAAAGTACTTTGTTGTGAACATTGTGTTTCCTTTTGACCATACACAATTCCTTCAGAAATTTGGCATAAGATGGTATTTGTTTTATGGCATCCAACAACGGGATGTTGATCTTCACCTGCTTGAAAATTTCTAATATTTCCAGATATTTGTCTAAAGGTTTAGGTGAAATCAACCTTTATGGAAATAGGGCAACCGGCTTGTATTGTCTTTCCGGTTCTTTCTCTTGTGGAGTGTTATTTGAGCTATCATCCTCTTTGAAATTTTTCGGATCCTTAGGCTTTGGGGCCTTCACCGAATTAGATTTGTCAATTACTTTTCCACTTCTCAAAGTGGTGATAGCTTGAACATGCTCCGTATGTTGGGAGGATGAGCTTGCATCTTGTATCTCAAATTGGGTTCTTGGGTTAGGAAGAGGTTGGGCAGGAAGTGTGCCTTTCTCCCTAACACTGAGATGAGATTCAACTCTAGCCATTGAGGTTTTCAATTCATTGATGGCTTGAGTTAAATTTTGATTGAATTTCAATTGCTCTTGCATGAACCCATCTATTTTCAAAGAATTTGTCTTGTTATACTCAGCTTGAACCGATACAAATGCACCCAACATCTCCTCTAGCGTAACTTTTGGAGTAATGACCAGAAATGGACCTAGTATATAGGTTGAGCTTGAGGGATATTGGTTGCATTCGCAGTGGGTCCATTCCTCCAATGAAGTTGGGATGGTTCTTCCAACTAGCATTAAACGTGTTTGAGTTTGGAGCACCAAATTGCCGTTGATAACTGTTTATGGCATTTGATTGTTCTTGTAAGATGTCCTGAACCGCTGAAATTGTGGGACAATCTTGTGTTGCATGTTGATTTTCGGCACAAATTCCACAAACAGTTTCAATGTCATTGGAGTTAATCGTCTCTCCTTTTCTCAATTCCATGGCTTCGACCTTTCTTGTGAGGCTAGCCACCCGTGCACTTATGCTATCCTCTTCCGAGAAGACATACATTCCCCCTTTTTCCTTTTGTTGGCCAGTCTTGGAATTTATAGGTTTCGATGTATCTAAAGACTGTGCATTCTCAGCCAATTCTTCCAAATAATCCCATGCTTCATTAGCTTCCTTATTCATGAACTCCCCATTACACATCATCTCTACAAATTGGCGCATGAGTGAAGTTAGTCCTTAATAGAAAAAGCTTATAACCCGCCAAATTTCATAGCCATGATGTGGGCATGCGTTTAATAAGTCCTTAAACCTCTCCCAACATTGGAAGAAGGTTTCATCTTCCTTTTAGGCAAAGTTCATGATAAAGCGCTTCAACATGTTTGTTTTGGGAGTAGGCAAGAATTTTTTTATGAATTCCCTATGCATATCAGTCCATGCACCAATTGATCTTGGCCTTAATGCATGAAGCCAACCTTTAGCTTTATCTTTAAGAGTAAAAGGGAAGAAGAGTCTCACCACATCATCAGTCACATTAGCAAAGTGCATGGTGGTTATTACCTCATCAAACTCCTTAAGGTGTTGATAAGCACTTTCACTATCTAATCCATGGAATTTAGGGAAAAGTTGGATCACTCCCGGTTTCAAATCCACATTCCCTGTATTTTGTGGAAAACTTATGCATGAGGGAGTGCTCGCTCTTGCTGGTTGCAAGAAATCACATAAAGTTCTTGGTCGGGGAACATTCTCAACCACATTCTCCCCCATTTCAGTTTGGTTTAGGCCCAGATTAGGATTGGCCATCGGATTAGGTTGATTCACAGCCATACTTTCAGACAAAATTGGAGAAGTTAGATGTCTCCTAGCACGTGGTTCTCTGTCAATTCCTTCTACTATCCCCCCTTCACTTATGAGTTGATTATTGGAATCCCGAGCCCAATGTGGCATGCAAATTTCTAGAAGACTGAAACAAAAAGGAAAAAGAATTCTTCCTTCCTTTCTTTACTCTTCTCTAAGACCGAAGCACAAGGTGTCTTGCAATGGCTAGGCCAGAAGCAAGAATAGAGACCGATTTCTCCTGGTCAATAAGGGTTCAGAGAATTCCCCACCCACTCTTTGAATCTTTTGAGAAAAGTGTAGAAAAAGAAGAAAGAGGAGTAGAGGTGAGAAGAGAAATCTCTGAGCACAAGGTAATCCAAGACGGCAGAGCCGACCAATAGGAATCCAAGTGGCACAAGGCCTACCTTTCAGAGATCCAAAAAGGAGTCTCCACCCACTCTACAAGAGATGAATGCGATAGGAATGAATAGGAGAAGAAGAAGAGTAAGGTTTAGAAAGATAAAACCTGATTTGAAACTTGAGATCCTTATATCTTCTTCAGCTTCCTAGAAATCCCTGAAAAAGAAAACAAATCAAACAAAACAAACTAAGTTAGTACTAATTCTAAAAAATCTTAAATAAACACTATTTTCAGAAATTTGTGAAAAACCGTTAAAGTCCCCGGCAACGGCGCCAAAAACTTGTTCGCTTCCCCAAGTGTAGGGTTGCGATGTAGTAATAATCTTGGTAAGACCGAGGTCGATCCATAGGGACTTATGTAGGAATTCACAAACACATTCAACAGTTTCTATTAAAAAGCTAACAATCTGATTTAGTATGAGATTGATGTAAGTAACAACTTTGAACTAAATTGAAGGTAAACAATTTTAAAAGGCACTAGGGTTCAAGGATCCACTTGTAGCAATCCTTGATGCTCAATTCGCTGTGGTTTCTCATTCTCTCAACTAGAATCGAAATTAAGATCTATCTAGCCGGATGATAGAGCTGTTAAACCAAACAATCTATCATATGTAAGGCCAATGTATATGATTCACTCAATGCAAGCTAGGATGAGCATGCTCAATTGCATAGGTCAGTCCCAATTCCAATAAACTAAGTTCATTAAGTCCTATTACCAAACAAAGCTAGATCATGATTTGAACTTAAATCAAATCACATGCACAGTCCCATACATAATTCAAAAAACCAGAAAAGTAGAACTTTGGTAGGAAGTTCCTACATGAAGATCATAGTACTAGAGCGTACTCCAATTCCTCAGATCATACAGGTCTAGACTAACATTCAGCCATTAAGAACTTAAGTAATTCTCCCAAACATCCATGAGTCATCATAAGACTAAGAAAAACTTACTTAGAACTTGTATAAACTTCAAACCATTGTTCATAATCATGAAATCCAACTTAAAAACCAAATAAAAACGAATTGAAACATCTTAAATCCGCTACAAGCTTCACCTCTTAGCCCTAGCTAAGAGGTTTAGCTGCTTATGATCTAAGGAAACATGAAACAACTAGGAAAAGCATAAAAACAGCAAAACAAACTAGAAGAGTTGTGGAACTCCGAAATCCACTTTTGTCGCCTCCCACCTTACTCAAACCCTTCTAAGATACCCTAGGAACGATCCCTAGGTGTCCTTTTATAGTGGGAAGGCTCCGCAACGTCAGAATATTCCAGAATCTGCGTAAGCTTACGTAGTGCGCATAGATTTTCAGCGCCAAAAACAGAAGTTTCTATTTTAGATGCATGGCCGACCGGTCGGACGACCGGTCTAGTGACTGGCCGACCAGTCACGACCGGTCGGACTCACTATTGGAATCAGTCCAGAAGCTTCTTGAGGTGGAAAAGTACTCTGGCCGACCGGTCTGGACCGGTCGGACTGGGCTGGCCGACTGGTCACGACCGGTCAGACTGTCTTGGTCCTGCGTCCAGCGTATGCAAGGGGTTGGCTGACCAGTCTTGATCGGTCTGGCTCCCTTGGCCGACCGGTCGGACGACCGGTCGTGGCCATTGCTTCTTCATTTCCTTCTTCTTTTCTTCTTTCCTTGCTTCCTTCTTTCTCTGGTCCTCCTTCAATCTTCATTCTATGGTTCTAAATGGACCCTTTTCATCTTCAATTGAGTGAAGTCCGCTCTCATTCCTACAATAACAAAACATGCCTTCGATTAGTCTTTAAATCATGAAAACCATACATAATGAGTGACGAATTGGGATTAGAATATGCACAATTAAGAGCTCAACACCTAGAGGGGGGTGAATAGGACTTTTTGAATTTCCAATTACAATTTAAAACTAAATCAAGTCAATCTTACCAACCAAGATTATCACAATAACATTTAAGGCAATTATATGATTAATTTGCAAGTAAAGACTATCATAGGCATTTCATCAAACAGTTAGCATTCATGATTAAATAAACCATTCAACACATAGCAATCATTAAATCTCACAATGCACAACGATTTATAGTGGTTCGGCTTCCCTACTCCACTCCCGGTTCACGATCTCAACCTATGAGACCACCGGATTTCACTATAGTCGTGGTTTTAAATCAGGTGAACCATCAATCTTAATGTTCGCTCGCCTCAAGTGTAAGGCTGCGATGTAGTAATAAAACTCCGTAAGACCAAGGTCGATCCACAGGGAATTGGATAACAAATTTCAAACTATTCCAGCAACTCAGTTTGCAATAAATAAGAGATTTAATTGGAACAATTATACTAAAACAAAAACTTAATGGAAAACAGTAATTTAAGGTTCTAAGGCATTCAAGGATCCACTTGTAGCAATCCCATGTCAATCCAATCAATCCAAGTATAGAGCACAACTAGATTTGAAGTCCTATCCCTCATCTAGTTGACAAATAAAGCTTTGAAGCACATTCAATCCTACTCAAGTTGAACTTCCAAGTTCTAGTCCCATTCAACACATGTAGAATTCGAAATCATAGCCTTCAGAGTAACAGCCATGCTTATGGACTATGGTCTACTCAAGGGTTACCACAATTCGAATCTAAACAAACACAACATGATAATCTCAGAGAATTGCAAGGAATCCATGTCTGGAGCACATGAACTCTCATAAAACATCTAAAACTATCAACTTTTGGAACTAAAATATGCAAAATCCAAACTTGAAGTAAAATTACTTGAACTAAACTGAATTAAACATAAAATAGGCTACAAGCTTCACCTCTCAGCCTTAGCTAAGAGATTCTAGCTGAGCATTGTCATACTACAACTAAAACTCATGAAAAAACTAGAAAACATAGAAAAATCGGAGTTTGGAGGGTTGCAGACGCTCCACGACAGCTTCCTTCCTCTCCCATGACGTCCCTTAGCATTCTATGATGCCCTAGGAAGAGCCCCTAGGTGTCTTTTTATAGTGGGGAAGCTCTGTTGCATAAGAATCTTCCAGAACTTGCGTAAGGTTACGCACTGCGCAGAGAAAATCGGAGCCAGGCTTGGAAATTTCTAAACTGGGCGCATTGTCGATTGATCGCTCAGAGCGGGCGATCAATCGCTAGTTCAAATAACTGTAAAAATTGCCATTTTCGGATCTAGCGATTAATCAACTAGCTGAGAGATCAATCGGTCACTTCTAGTGATCAATCAATCAGTGTCCAGCGATCAATCGGAGGGTGCAAAAAGTGTTCAGAGAGTTTTTTCTAAATTTCTTAAAAATCTGCATTCTGGCGATTGATCTATGGGATAGGCGATCAATCGCTCAGGCTGGGCGATCAATTGCTCAGGCCGGGCGATCAATCGTAATTCTTCACTTCACTCCAGCAATAATTTTGTCAAATTTCTGCTGTGAGCGATCAATCGTTCAAGTCTGTTGATCAATCGCTCAGGCTGAGCAATCAATAGACGGATCAATCTCTAGATCGATCTTCAGAAACTGCAACTTTCTGCATTTTACTTTTATGGCCCTGCAGCTCTGCACTTTGGTTTTTCTGGCCTTGCCAGGTCTTTCAACATGATTTCTTCTGTGTTTTTCTTCTTCTCTTTCTTCTTCTCTCTCTTCTACTTGATTCCTTCTTTCTTTGGTCCTCCTTCAACCTTCATCCAATTGTTCTAAATGGATCATTTTGGTCTCCAATTGGGTGAAATCCACTCTCATTCCTACAATCACAAAACATGCGTTTGATGGGCCTTTTAAACATGCAAACCATGCATATAATGTGATGTAATGGGTTATGCAATGTATAAATTGGAGGTTCAACACACCCCCCCAACCAGCTTTTTGCTAGTCCCAAGTAAAACATGCGTAAATAAGTTCAAACCTCCAAAACTAACTCTCCTTCAGAAACTATGTTTCTATCCACTCCAAAACTTACAAGTATAAAATTCGGAAGAATTAGGTGTTAGACGTTGAAACTTTAAGCTCTCAAAACATAATAAGTGTCCATATGAAATTCCCGCTGATTGATTGATAAATAAAAGAACTCGAACAAACTTCAACCTAGTGTGTATGGTGAAAGTTCATCTCATGAGTTTCCGGGATTATCTTCTTCATAGATCAACTAAATTACGGATCTCAAGGTGTACAGAGCAACAGCAAGCCAATGATAGGAATTTGCCTTACCGTCCTTCCGACAGCTTTCACACTACGTCCCATTTTCGGCTTTGGTTACGGGTAGACCATCTCCCGGTTGGTAATAGGTAGCCTTTTTCGGAGTTTTCCACCATTTTTCCATCATTCCCAATTTCATCCTTCCTTTTCGCTTTTCTTTTAAATTAGATAGGATTTTTAGAAATCCATATCTTTCGTTATTTTCCCATGGAAAAAGATGGACAAAGTACCCCGGCTTGGTTTCTTAACACCTTAAATCTAAGTCTAGCTAACCCACAAATCACATAATCCCTTCAACCATGAAAATCGTGTAATGTGACTTAGGTGTAAAAGTGTTCAAATTTTCTATTAATCACAACAATAGGGGACTTAACATGTAAAACCATTATATTAAGAGAAGTTCAAAGACTTACAACATCACACACTTCGTATCTCCTCTTCTTATACTCGTATCATCTCGAATGTATAAAAATAAGGTTTTCTAAAAGAGTTTTGAAATTTTAGAAAATTCAAAAAAATTTGCACGTATGAGGCTCGAAATGTTGCAACATGCTAGATGAAGAATCTCATCTCACTCCCCAACCAAATCTTGCATTGTCCTCAATGTGAAAAGATATGTAATGAGCATGAACATGAGAGCAATGGTAAAATATAAGAGAGTGAGAACAATAGTACCTGTGAGAGACGAACATGGATGTCTGCAACCCCAACAACTAAAACCTACTAAAACATAAAACTAAATAAAACTAAACTTAAACTACGGAAAGCAATAAAGATACCTAACCCATCCTTTTAAAAAGAGGATCTCCATCAGACTAGGAGATCGATTATCAGTAAAACATCCAAAAGGACAAAGTTGAGCAAGATTATCAAGTGGTGTAACAAATTATTCAGAAGAATTATCCACCGTCCTGCTTTGAAAAGTACATTGGTGACATGATCATTCTAACCCATTGAAAATCCAGCTGAAAAATTTCAGCGGGTTCCTCAAGAAAATTGTCACATGTACTAGAAAAGGAGAATTGCATTGGTTGGAATTCATTGAATATAGATCTCCTTTCCTTCTTGTCTGGGCAAAAATCATTCAAGTATGTCAAATATGGGTCATCCCAGAAGTGTTCTTTGGTTTGAACAAACCAAAGAGATGTGGAGACTTCAATCGCTTCATCCTCAAACATCGGGATGGTCTCCACATAATCATTTGTCGCTTGTGCTTCCACAGTTGATTCTTCAATTTGGCACTCTATGGAAGGAAGCTTTTTAAGTGCATGAGGTCTCTCTCTCAAAGCATTTACTATGTCCTGAATCATGGGATCATCCCAATCTTTAAAATACGCTAAACACTCCTCGAGTGTGTAGGAGACCTTAGGAGAGGAAGTTTTCAAATTTGGACCCTTCACGTCTTCCTCCTTCTTAGACTTTTGTGTAGGTTGGAGTGGGTCCTCAACCTCTACACTTTCAAAAATTAGCCTCTCTGTAGGCAAGTCAAGCACCAATTCTTCCAAATTCTGCATAACAAATTTGTGTAAATCAGAAATTGGCGACTTGTCAAATAAATTTTCAAAAATTGACACTTCCAAGGTTTTATTAAAATTAGAATTGAATTCATCCTTAGAATGTGTCAAACATGTCCCCAAGCTTTTAGGTAGATCATGTTGGAAAAACCCCTCATCTTCCATAGATTCTATCATGTTTACCTCATGGGGGCCATCATTATCGTCCCAATCCTCAAAGGGATCAAAGCTAACAACATCTAGAGAATCAAAATTCTGCCTTAAAGCGAACTCCTCTTCCACGATTGAATCAATCATATCAACCTCGTGGACATCATCATCATCCCTATGCCTTTTGCCCAGGTGGAACATATTCACCTCCAACGTCATGTTCCCAAAGGACATTTGCATCACTCCATTCTGGCAATTTATGATTACGTTTGATGTAGCAAGGAATGGGCGGCCTAGAATCACCGGTATTTGGGTGCTAGCATCCATGACTGGTTGTGTGTCCAAGACGATGAAATCTACCGGGTAGTAGAATTTATCAACTTGGACTAGCACATCCTCAACTATCCCTCTCGGTACACGGATGGATCTATCAGCAAGTTGCAATGTGGTTTTGGTGGGTTTTAATTCACCAAGACCCAATTGCTCGTATACCGAGTACGGGATCAAATTTACACTTGCCCCCAAGTCTAGCAATGCATGCTCAACCGGTAGTCTCTAATGATACATGAGATTGTGGGACTACCGGGATCTTTGAATTTTTTTTTTTTTTTTTTTTTTTGGGGGGGGGGGGGGGTCTTTTGAGTGAGAATGGCACTCACTTGCACATTTAAGAAGGCCTTTTGCTGCACATTATATTTGCGTTTAGTTGTGCATAGGTCCTTTAGAAACTTGGCATAGGAGGGGACTTGTTTGATGGCATCAAGCAAGGGAATGTTGATCTTGACTTGCCTAAAAATTTCTAGAATATCATGAGAGTTTGGGAGAGATTTTGGGGCAACCAATCTCGAAGGGAATGGTGCTACGGGATTGTAAACGCGTTCCGTTTCTTGTGAAGCTAAGTTAGATCCATCCTCATCCTCATAATTTACCGGATCATTAGGCTTGTCGGCCTTCACTGGAATAGATTTGTCAATTTGTTTACCACTTCTAAGAGTGGTGACGGATTTGGCTTGCTCCATATGTTGGTTGGAGAGATTAGGAATGCTCACTTAATGTACTTGCTTTGGATTGGGCTGAGGTTGGGCCGGAAAGGTCCCTTCCCTAGCATTCAAGCGTCCCTTAATCTCATCAACCGAGACTTTAAGCTCTTGGAACATTTGCTTATTCGTTTGATTAATTTGCGTTTGCCCTTGTATAAACGCTTTCAAGGTATCCTCCATTGAGAATTGAGGTGGGGCCATATTTTACATGGGTGGCCCTCCTTGAGAGTTGGTAGGATTGCCCGTGGGAGCATTCTTCCAACTGAAATTTGGGTGGTTCTTCCAACTAGTATTGTACGTATTACCCACCGGTCCATTGAAAGGTCGTTGATACCCATATGTGGCATTTGTATGTTCATGTAATACCTTTTGAAATGCAGGAATTGTAGGACAATCTTGCGTAGCGTGTAAATTGGTAAGACAAATTCCACATATGGTCTCAATAGCTTCATTGGACTTTGGAACTCCACTCTTACTAAATTCCATGGCCTCGATCTTCCTTGTGAGGTTGGCCATCCTTACACTCACATCGTCTTTCTCCTTGAGGATATAGATACCTCCTTTCTCTTTCTCTTGAGTAGGCTTGGGGTTATTGGGTTTATCTGAGGTATCCCAAGATTGGGCATTCTCGGCCAACATATCCAAATAACTCCAAGCCTCATCTGGATTTTTGCTCATAAACTCGCCGTTGCACATCATCTACAAATTGTTGCATATTAGAACTTAATCCATCGTTGAAGAAGTTTGTAATTCGCCAACTCTCATAGCCATGATGTGGGCAAGCAAGTAAGAGGTCCTTAAATCTCTCCCAACATTGGAAGAAAGATTTACCCTCTTTAGCCGAAAAATTCATTATGGCTCTTCGAAGGGTGTTCGTTTTATGAGCCGGGAAGAACTTTTTCAAGAACTCCCGGGTCATCTCGTTCCATGACCCTATCGAATGTGTTCTAAGAGAGTGAAGCTAATTTTTTGCTCTTTCTTTCAATGAAAAGGGAAAGAGTTTAAGCTTAATGGTATCTTTTGAAACATTTGTGTATTGCAAGGTAGCCACTTCTTCGAATTTCTTTAAGTGCAGATATGGGCTGTCAGAATCTAGCCCATGGAACTTTGGTATAAGTTGAATTACACCCGGCTTTATGTCAATGTTTCCCCCGTTTTGTGGTAGAACCACACAAGAGGGTGTAGTTGCATGGGCCGGTTGTAGGTAGTCCCGTAATGATCTCTTTAGAGGAACGTTATGTACCTCATTCTCTCCTACTCCCTCTTGATTTGCGTTTGTAGTTGGAGTAGGAGGGGAGGATTCCTTAAAGGTGTTTGATCCATACTCCCCAAACTTTCACAATGTTCTTGGTAATTTCGGACTCGTCTATGGACTAACAATGGTCCAACTAGACCACATTCGGATTGGAGACGATTGGAGTGGTCACGTTCCCAACGGGACATAAACCACTCAACTAAAAACTAAACCAGTCCTAAAATCTGAAATTGATCCAAAAAAATTGAAAAATCTACAAAAGCTAAGTTAGAAGGATATTACCCGATGTAATTGAACTAGAGAAGAAATCCTACAAAACAAACAATTTTGATTAGTTCTAAGAAATTAGAAAAAGCCTATCTACTTCTACTTCTACAGCCACTAAAACAATTTGAAAACCGTCATCTAAATTCCCCGGCAGCGGCGCCAAAAACTTGTTCACTCGCCTCAAGTGTAAGGCTGCTATGTAGTAATAAAACTCCGTAAGACCGAGGTCGATCCACAGGGAATTGGATAACAAATTCCAAACTATTCCAGCAACTCAGTTTGCAATAAATAAGAGATTTAATTGGAACAATTATGCTAAAACAGAAACTTAATGGAAAACAGTAATTTAAGGTACTAAGGCATTCAAGGATCCACTTGTAGCAATCCCATGTCAATCCAATCAATCCAAGCATAGAGCACAACTAGATTTGAAGTCCTATATCTCATCTAGTTGGAAAATAAAGCTTTGAAGCACATTCTATCCTACTTAAGTTGAACTTCCAAGTTCTAGTCCCATTCAACACATGTAGAATTCGAAATCATAGCCTTCGGAGTAACAGCCATGCCTATGGACTATGGTCCGCTCACGGGTTACCACAATTCGAATCTAAACAAACACAACATGATAATCTCAGAGAATTGCAAGGAATCCATGTCCGGAGCACATGAACTCTCATAAAAACATCTAAAACTATCAACTTTGGGAACTAAAACATGCAAAATCCAAACTTGAAGTAAAATTACCTGAACTAAACTGAATTAAACATGAAATCAGCTACAAGCTTCACCTCTCAGCCTTAGCTGAGAGATTCTAGCCAAGCATTGTCATACTACAACTAAAACTCATGAAAAAAAACTAGAAAACATAGAAAAACCGGAGTTTGGAGGGTTGCAGACGCTCCACAATGGCTTCCTTCCTCTCCCACAACGTCCCTTAGCTTCTATGATGCCCTAGGAAGAGCCCCTAGGTGTCCTTTTATAGTGAGGAAGCTCTGTTGCGTAAGAATCTTCAAGAACTTGCGTAAGGTTACGCACTGCGCAGAGAAAATCGGAGCCAGACTTGGAAATTTCTAAACTGGGTGCATTGTCGATTGATCGCTCAGATCGGGCGATCAATCGTTAGTTCAAATAACTGTAAAAATTGCATTTTTTGGATCTGGCGATTAATCGACTGGCTGAGAGATCAATCGGTCACTTTTGGCGATCAATCGATCAGTGTCCAGCAATCAATCAGAGGGTATAAAAAGTGTCCAAAGAGTTTTTTCCAAATTTCTTAAAAATCTGCATTCTGGCGATTGATCTATGGGATGGGCGATCAATCGCTCAGGCTGGGCGATCAATCGCTCAGGCCGGGCGATCAATTGTAATTCTTTCACTTCACTCCAGCAATAATTTTGTCAAATTTCTGCTGTGAGCGATCAATCGCTCAAGTCTGTCGATCAATCGCTCAGGCTGAGGGATCAATCAACGGATCAATCTCTGGATCAATCTTCAGAAACTGCAACTTTCTGCATTTTACTTTTATGGCCCTGCAGCTCTGCACTTTGGTTTTTCTGGCCTTGCCAGGTCTTTCAACATGATTTCTTCTGTGTTTTTCTTCTTCTCTTTCTTCTTCTCTCTCTTCTACTTGATTCCTTCTTTCTTTGGTCCTCCTTCAACCTTCATCCAATTGTTCTAAATGGATCATTTTGGTCTCCAATTGGGTGAAATCCACTCTCATTCCTACAATCACAAAACATGCGTTTGATGGGCCTTTTAAACATGCAAACCATGCATATAATGTGATGTAATAGGTTATCTAATGTATAAATTAGAGGTTCAACACTTAACATCCTTTGATCTAGGACCGCGTTTACCATCCGCCGATGGCCCAATCCAGGAACTTCACGAGTTTGGATCTCAAACTCTCACCAATCCTAATCCAAGGACAGCCACGTACACTCCCGCCGGAGTTTACCAATCCAGGGAATAGGGATTCAATAAATGGACTCTCAAATACTAGACATACCTAGACGATTGAGCCCCGATTCAATGCCTTTGATGAGTAGCTTCACCTCCACGTGCTTCAGCTTCTCTTTGTGCTCCCAAGATCAGCTACCGATGCAAATGATGTGTGTATGATTATGCCGGGTAGTTGGGAGAGAGATGGTCAAGTTCCTCTTGCCTATTCAATACAAAGATTATGAGGGAACTACCAAACTTCAGCATTCAATTGCTATAAATGACCTCATAAAGATATCTCGAAGGAAGGTCAGCCATGAATGCATATCTTGAGTTTATACTTCAAACTGAGCTTTGAATACTCAATGACAAGCCATTAATGGCTAGGTTTGAATGATGAACTCAAGGGAGTTAAGAGCAAGGAGGGTAGGAAGATGTGAGTAAAGACTCTCTCACTTAGCTCTTAATGGGTGTTGAATGCATGCCAAGAAAGCCTCTGAAATATGACTTTATAGAGCCCCAAATGATGGCCCCAACGGAATAAAAACGATCACAATCGACCTGTCAGAGAGAGGCCTCAACCGGTCGGACAGGTCGGTCGCAGTACAACACGTTGGACACCTATTTAGGTCTGTCCGACCGGTCAAGACCGGTCGGATAGGCTTGTTGGACGAAGATTGGAATGCAGTCCGACCGGTCAAGACCGGTCGGCAGACTGCTTGGTTCAACGCAGCACAGCTGCTGGACACTCTTTGATCTTCTGGCCAACCTATCAAGACCGGTCGGCTGTCCATTTTTTCAATCCCAACAAGGTTGTTGGACAGAGTTTGCACTTTAGGTCTACCGGTCAAGACTGGTCGGCTGTCCGGCTGATTTTATCACAGCAAGGTTGCTGTCTATGTTGATGTGCCTGGCCGACCGGTCAAGACCGGTCGGCTGTCTAGACCTTTTCATTACAGCAAGGTTGCTGGACAATACTTGTAGTTCTGGCCGACCGGTCAAGACCGGTCGGCTATTTAGATATTTTTATCACAGCAAGCTTGCAGTCCTAATTGCTCTGATGGACCGACCGGTCAAGACCGATCGGCCGCCTGTTCAGCAAGGCAAATTCCAATGACAAGCTGCTGGTCTTAGGAGAAGGGTCAGTCCGACCGGTCATGACCGGTCAGTTGCCTTGAACTCTTTACACATCAGCCGCAGAACACTTCAAGAATGAAGTATGAAGTGTTCGGTGCATGGAGTACAATGTTTGGACATGTTTTCAATCACGATTCGCATCTGTCATGGAAAGTCAAGTCTGATCAACTTGAGCTAAAGGGTCGAGAAGGAATGGGATGAGTTAGGTCGGTAATTACGCCATTCATTGATGTTTTGGGTTTCCTAAGGTCGATCTATATGCAACCTACCTAAGATCTTATTTCGGCTTGAGCTTGGGCAATGGAAGAAGCATAATCTTTAAGTCTTGAGCTTCAAATCTTCGACCGGGGCTCACATGACAAGACGCGACCAACCAACATGACAATTGACAAAATAAGGTGTACTAACAGTTGCATCATTCAGGGGGAGAGAATAGTTTGTCAATTGCTAACAAAAAGGGGGAGAAAAATCAAGTACCCACCAAAACTAGTTTGCTATGTTTTGTGATACAGGGATTGACAGGTTATGGGGAAGCAAACTGAAGAGGAGCTGCTTAGTTAGTCATATGAAGAGTCCTGTATTTTTTACAATATCAATGTAATCTCTTATACATGTATTTTTTTATTTTGTAGGTTAGGTTTTTGTAAGTAATTGACAAAGGGGGAAATTGTTAGTACACTTTTTTGTGGCATACTAGTGCAACTTGTTTGTCAATCGCTTAGGTTAGTGAATCTAGTGTCGGTTGAGCTTAATGAAGACGAAGACCGAAGACTAAAAACTGGACCAGCTATATCAAGGATGAAGAAACTGGTAAAAGAGATGCCTTGGTGTGCCTTGCCTTGAACCTACCTAAAACCATAACCTCTTAGATGACTCCGACCAACTAGGTATACCTTTAGTCATCATCATTAGTCTTAGAACTCCATGAAAAATATGATAAGTTAGACTAATTAAAGAGGTGGAAGCTGCTGTAAACAATTCAGCTCAAACAGCAGTTTCCGATTGATTTTCGATCAATCGGACATTGGCTCCGATAGGACACTGATCCATCAGACAGAAGTTCCGATCAATCAGAAATTGTTCCAGCAAATTTGAAAATCCACTGGACTTATTTCTGATCAATCGGACTGTCTTCCGATCCATCGAAAAGGATCAATCCGATCAATCGGACCATGTTTTCGATCAATCAGAATATCTTCCAGAGAATCCACTGGACTGAGTTTCGATTAATAGGACATGCCTCCGATCAATCAGACAAGTCTCTGATCAATCGAACTTTTTTTCAATCAATCGGAGATATGCGAATCTGCCGTTTTTTTACCGTTTGAAGAAAATCTATAAAATGTGGGGGATTCGTTTTTGAGCTAATAGAGGGGAATTTTGAGGAGATAGAAGCCACCATTCTTGAATATCATTAAGAGCTCTATTCCTAACCCAAACAAGTGATCTCTTTTGTGATTCATGACAAGTGTGGAGCATTCAAAGCTCAAGAAGAAGATGCACTTGTCCCTCTTTTGATCTTTAGAGATTGGATTGATCTTGATAGTCTTATTCCTATCCAATACTCTATGATGAGATCTTTGTAGGTGAGACTCTCTAGGCAACCCATTCCCATAAATTGTAGAGATCTCAAACCTACCCTCATATCACCTTGGGCATATCAAAGGCATCATTTGCAAGGTGGTTGATCAAGTGGAGCTGAGGCATTGGCGACGCAGCGACAACACGATCGGGGGAGTAATGGAAGCTAATTGAAGCACGGGAGAGCGGAGATCAAGCAACCCCAACCGGCGCTAAACAAGGGGCTCATCCGAAAAGTAAGGTTGTCATTGTAGAGAGTCCTTTCACTCAATTTCCTGTGGGAGTTGAGTGTAGAGTTTGTTTGACAAACTTGAACTAGGGTCATTTGTCAATCCTTGGCTTATTAGTTGAGCCTAAAACTTTAGGGACGTTGGCTGTTCATTGGCACGTTTGTCAGCCTAAAGACTAGGAGTTGTTTGGCACACCTTAGCACGTTTGGCGGACCTAAACAAAGTCTCCAAGGGGGAGTTTCCAACACGGGAGTGAACGTGTATAGTTCTTGTGTAAGACTTGACCTTGCGTAGGTCGAATAAGTTGGGAAGAACCTGTAAAATCCTCGGTTGGGTGGAACCGATTTAAAACACCTAGGTTGGGAGGAACCAGATTTAAACTCCCTAGTGAATGCTGGTGTGCTCAAAGGGATTGAGTACCTGAACCGAGAGTGGAGTAGACAAGTAAACGAACCACTATACATGCTTGTGTTTGTGATTGTATTTAAGCACATTTCTTATTATGCATTGTGTTTAATTACTTAATTACGAATGCTTAATTAGAATGTATGCTAGGCACTAAATAGGCACATCCACACACAAGATGTACTTTCACTTAGTTATGTAGACTTGAGCTTAGTTGATCCATCCTCTATTGTCTACTTAGGTTGCATAGATTAGGAGCTTGATTTGTTGAATCATTTGAGTATCTATGTATGCTTAGACTAGGTTGCTTATTGTTTTTAATATGCTAGTCGTGTGATTGGACCCACTTAGGCTTGGAAGCCGAAGTGTTCTTGCTTGCTTAGTTTAATTTGTTAAAACTGTTAAGTAGGCGAAAAGAATTTCAAAAGGGCCTAATCCCGCTCCTCGTAGGACTTAGTCATAATACTAGTTGCTCTCATAGCTTCCGCGTGCTAACAGGCCTTGGCAATCCAAAAAGGCATAATTTCAATTAGTATCAGAGCGGATTACTTTTCAAGGACTTAACTGTCAAGAGTAAGATCCGGTACCGAAGCACTCGCATAATATCTAATCAAGATGAGAGTACCACCAACCATCCACCATTCTTTGACGGGTGCAACTACGCCTATTGCAAGGCTAGAATGAGGATTTTTCTCCAATCTGTGGACCGTCTGGTGTGGCTAAGCACACAAAATGGATATACCTTGCCCACCGAGCAAGTGGAGGTTGATGGTAAAAACACTGTCATTCCCAAAGATGATGAAAAATGGAATGACAGTGAGAGAGCTCAATACATGAAAAATACCAAAGCTCTCAATGCGATTTGCTGTGCGGTTTCTCCGGATGAATTTCAGTGCATTCTCACATGCGCAACTGCAAAGGAAGCGTGGGATATACTTGAGGTTACCCATGAGGGAACTAGCACAGTAAGACGCTCGAAGCTTCAGCTCTTAAACACCAAATTTGAAAATATTAAAATAGAAGAGATTGAAACTCTCATTGAGTTTTATACTAAACTTTCTGATATTTGTAACTCCATGTTTGCCTTAGGGGAAAGGGTTTCGGAAGGAAGGATTTGTAGAAAAATACTTAGGTCCCTCCCAGAAAGATTTAGCACCAAGGTAATAGCCTCAGAGGAGTGTAGAGACATAGATAATATGAAAGTAGAAGAACTCATAGGTTCCCTACAAACTCATGAACTACACGTTAAGGCCTCCTCTAGAAAGAAAAGCATCGCTCTAAAGTCCTCTTAGAAACATAAGAAAATTAAGAGTTAGTCGGAGGAAGGTAGTGATGTTGAGAATGTTGATGAAGAAAAGTTAAACAAAAAATTCAAAACATTCCTCAAATTTAATAGAGGGAGTAGCCGTGACAAGAAGGACAAGAAGGGTGATAAACATAAAGGGAAATCATCAAATCCCAAATCTGTCCGATGTTACGGTGTCGGTCATTGTGGCCACATTGCCTCAAAATGTCCAAACAGACCTAAACCGAAAGGAAAAAAGGCAATGGCTGCCACTTGGGATGATACAAAGGAGTCCGAATCCAAATCCAATGACTCCACTAGTGATGGGAGCCAAATTGATAAAGCCCTTATGACTCTCACCACTACCTCTCTTCCCCCTAATCTAAGAGAGGATCCCGATCGCTATCCCTTCTAAGAGAAGGAGTTCCCGACCCCTCACCTCATGCTACATTTTATGAGGGTGTTAAGGAAATTAGTTACCCTTTAGGCCTTTCAAACTAAAAATAGTTAGTAAGGGTAGCTAGAAAGTGATTCTATAGGAATATCTGAAGATTTCAGCCTCATTTTTTTGCGTACTAGCAAATCAGAGGATTCAAGCCTCATTAGCCCAAACTTTGGTAGTTTAGCCTTATTTTTATTTGATATATTTGCTACTAGATTATCATCCTGCTTAGATTAGCTAATCTTGCTGAATTACATGCTTCATTGTATGCTAATCTTTAACTAGTATTGGTCTTGATATACCACTAGGGGAAGTTGGTTGATTGGGTTATAAGCCCTTATGCTTTATTGCAAATGTATATCCTTGACCAATTATGCATGATTAACTATGCTTAGATAGTTACATTTTCTTGTTAATCATGTTCCTTAGCATGCTCCATGTTTTAAAGTTCATGCACCCTATATTCTCCTTGTTATCATGTGCGTATAGCTATATTTGCGACATACTATCTTCTCTTACCTTGACCTTAATTGTTGCATCATTAAAAGGGGGGGGGGGGGGGGGGGGGGGGGGGGAATAGTTTGTCAATTGCTGTAAAAAAGGGGGAGAAAATCAAGTTCCACCAAAACTAGTTTGCTATGTTTTGTGGAGGGATTGACAGGTTATGGGGGAGCAAACTGAAGACGAGCTGCTTAGTTAGTCATATTAAGAGTCCTGTATTTATTTCAATATCAATGTAATCTCTTGTACATGTATTTTTTCTATAGGTTAGGTTTTTGTAAGTAATTGACAAAGGGGGAGATTGTTAGTGCACTTTTCTGTGGCATAGTAGTGCACCTTGTTTGTCAATCACTTAGGTCAATGAGTCTAGTGTCGGTTGAGCTTAACTGAAGACGAAGACAGGAGACTCAAGACGGACCAGCTACATCAAGGATGAAGACAGGTAAAAGAGATGCCTTGGTGTGCCTTGCCTTGAACCTACCCAAAACCATAACCTCTTAGATGACTTGGACCAACTAGGTATACCTTTAGTCATCATCATTAGTCTTAGAACTCTATGAAAAACATGATAAGTTAGACTAATTAAAGAGGAGGAAGCTGCTGTAAACAATTCAGCTCAAACAATTGGCTCCAATAGGACACTGATCATCGGACAGAAGTTTCGATCAATCAAAAATTATTCCAGCAAATTTGAAAATCCACTGGACTTATTTCCGATCAATCGGACTGTCTTTCGATCATCGGAAGGGGTCAGTCCGATCAATCGGACCATGTTTCCGATCAATCAGAATATCTTTCAGAGAATCCAGTGGACTGATTTTCGATCAATCGGATATGCCTCCGATCAATCGGACAAGTCTCTGATCAATCAGACTTTTTTCCGATCAATCAGAGATACACGAATCTGCCCTTTTTTACCGTTGGAAAAAAATCCATAAAATGTGGGGGATTCGTTTTTGAGCTAAGAGGGGATTTTGAGGAGATAGAAGCCACCATTGTTGAAGATCATTAAGAGATCTATTCTTAACCCAAACAAGTAATCTCTCTTGAGAGGGGATTTTGAGGAGATAGAAGCCACCATTGTCCAAGATCATTAAGAGCTATATTCCTAACCCAAACAAGTGATCTCTCTTGTGATTCATCACAAGTGTGGAGCATTCAAAGTTCAAGAAGAAGATGCACTTGTCCTTCTTTTGATCTCCAGAGATTAGATTGATCTTGATAGTCATGTTCCTATCCAATACTCCATAATGAGATCTTTGTTAGTGAGACTCTCTAGGAAACCCATTCCCATAAGTTGTAGAGATCTCAAACCAACCCTCCTATCACCTTAGGCATATTAAAGGCATCATTTGCAAGGTGGTTAATCAAGTGGAGTTGAGGCATTGGCGACGCAGTGGCAACACGATCGGGGGAGTAAGGGAAGCTGATTGAAGGAAGGGAGGGCGACGATCAAGCAACCCGAACCGGCGCTGAACAAGGGGCTCATCCGATAAGTAAGGTTGTCATTGTAGAGAGTCCTTCCACTCAATTCCCTGTGGGGGTTAAGTGTAAAGTTTGTTTAACAAACTCAAACTAGGGTCATTTGTCGATCCTTGGCTTATTAATTGAGCCTAAAACTCTAGGGACGTTGGTTGTTCCTTGACACATTTGTCGGCCTAAAGACTAGGGATTCTTTGGCACTCCTTAGCACGTTTGGCGAGCCTAAACAAAGTCTCCAAGGGGGAGCCTCCAACATAGGAGTGAACGTGCGTAATTCTTGTGTAAGACTAGACCTTGTAGTAGGTCGAATAGGTTGGAAGGAACCTATAAACTCCTCAGTTGGGTGGAACCGATTTAAAACACCTTGGTTGGGAGGAACCAGATTTAAACTCTCTCTAGTGAATGCATGTGTGCCCAAAGGGGTTGAGTACTTGAACCGGGAGTGGAGTAGAAAAGTAGTCGAACCACTGTACATGCTTGTGTTTGTGATTGTATTTGAACACATTTCTTATTATTCATTGTGTTTAATTGCTTAATTATGAATGCTTAATTAGAATGTATGCTAGGCACTAAATAGGCACATCCACACACAAGATGTACTTTTACTTAGTTATGTAGACTTGAGCTTAGTTGATCCATCCTATATAGTCTACTTAGGTTAAATAGATTAAGAGCTTGATTTTTTTAATCATTTGACTATCTATGCATGCTTAGACTAAGTTGTTTATTGTTTACAATATGCTAGTCGTGTGATTGGACCCACTTAGGCTTGGAGGCTGAAGTGTTCTTGCTTACTTAGTTTATTTGTTAAAACTATTAAGTAGGTGAAAAGAATTTCAAAAGGTCCTAATCCCCCTCCCCATAGGACTTAGTCATAATACTAGTTGCTCTCATAGCTTCCGCGCACTAACACGCCTTGGTAATCCAAAAAGACGTAATTTCAATTGGTATTAGAGCGGGTTGCTCTTCAAAGACTTAACCGTCTAGAGTAAGATCCGGTACCGGAGCACTAGCATAATGTCCAACTGAGATGGGAGTACCACCAACCATCCACCATTCTTTGACGGGTCCAACTACGCCTATTGAAGGCTAGAATAAGGATTTTTCTCCAATCCGTGGACCTTTTGGTGTGGCTAATCACACAAAATGGATATACCTTGCCCACCGAGCTAGTGGAGGTTGATGAGAAATACATTGGCGTTCCCAAAGATAATGAAAAATGGAATGACAGTGAGAGAGCTCAATACATGGCAAATGTTAAAGCTCTCAATGTGATTTGCTGTGCGGTTTCCCCGGATGAATTTCAGTGCATTCTTACATGCGCAACTATAAAGAAAGCATGAGATATACGTGAGGTTACCCACGAGGGAACTAGCACAGTAAGACGCTCGAAGCTTCAGCTTTTAACCACCAAATTTGAAAATATTCAAATGGAAGAGACTGAAACTTTCATTAAGTTTTATACTAAACTTTCTAATATTTGTAACTCCATATTTACCTTCGGGGAAAGGGTTTCGGAAGGAAGGATTTGTAGAAAAATACTTATGTTCCACCCGGAAAGATTTACCACCAAGGTAGTAGCCTTGAGAAGTGTAGAGACATAGATAACATGAAAGTAAAAGAACTTATAGGTTCCCTAAAACTCATGAACTACACTTTAAGCCCTCCTCTAGAAAGAAAAGCATCGCTCTAATGTTCTCTCACAAGCATAAGAAAATTAAGAGTGCGTCGGAGGAAGATAGTGATGTTGAGGATGATGAAAAAGAAAAGTTAAACAAAAAATTCAAAAGATTCCTCAAATTTGATTGAGGGAATAACTGTGACAAGAAGGGCAAGAATGGTGATAAATATAAAGGAAAATTATCAAATCCCAAACCCGTCCGATGTTACGATTGCAGTCATCGTGGCCACATTACCCCGAAATGTCCAAACGGACCTAAATCGAAAGGGAAAAGGGCAATGACTGCCACTTGGGATGATACGGAGGAGTCCAAATCTAAATCTAATAACTCCACTAGTGATGGGAGCCAAATTAATAAAGCCCTCATGACTCTCACTACTACCACTCTTCCCCCTAATCTAAGAGAGGATCCCGATCGCTATCCCTTATAGGAGAAGAATGAGTTATCAACCCCTCACCTCATGCTACATTTTATGAGGGTGTTAAGGAAATTAGTTACCCTTAGGCCCTTCAACCTAAACATAGTTTGTAAGGATTTCTAAAAAGTGATTCTATAGGAATATCTGAAGATTTCAGCCTCATTTTTGTGTATACGGGCAAATCAGAGGATTCAAGCCTCATTAGCCCAAACTTTGGTAGTTTAGCCTTGTTTTTATTTGATATATTTGCTGCTAAATTATCATCCTGCTTAGATTAGCTAATCTTGCTGAATTACATGCTTCATTGTATGCTAATCTTTGCTTAGGATTGGTCTTGATATACCACTAGGGGAGGTTGGTTGATTGGGTTATAAGCCCTTATGCTTTTATTGCAAATGTATATCCTTGACCAATTATGCATGATTAACTATGCTTAGATAGTTACATTTTCTTATTAATCATGTTCCTTAGCATGCTCCATGTTTTAAAGTTCATGCACCCTATATTCTCCTTGTTAGCATGTGCTTATAGTTATAACTGCGACATACTATCTTCTCTTACCTTGACCTTAATTGTTGCATCATTCGGGGGGAGAGAATAGTTTGTCAATTGCTAACAAAAACGGGGAGAAAAATCATGTCCCACCAAAACTAGTTTGCTACGTTTTGTGATACAGGGATTGACAGGTTATGAGGGAGCAAACTGGAGAGGAGCTGCTTAGTTAGTCATGTCAAGAGTCCTGTATTTATTTCAATATCAATGTAATCTCTTGTACATGTATTTTTTTGTAGGTTAGGTTTTTGTAAGTATTTGACAAAGGGGGAGATTGTTAGTACACTTTTCTGTGGCATAGTAGTGCACCTTGTTTGTCAATCACTTAGGTCAATGAGTATAGTGTCGGTTGAGCTTAATGAAGATGAAGACCGAAGACTCAAGACAGACCGGCTACATCAAGGATGAAGAAACAGCTATAAGAGATGCCTTGGTGTGCCTTGCCTTGAACCTACCCAAAACCATAACCTCTTAGATGACTTCGACCAACTAGGTATACCTTTAGTCATCATCATTAGTCTTAGAACTCCATGAAAAACATGATAAGTTTGACTAATTAAAGAGGTGGAAGTAGCAGTAAACAATTTAGCTCAAACAACAGTTTCCGATTGATCTCCAATCAATCAAAAATTGGCTCCGATGGGACTCCGATCTATTAGACAGAAGTTCTGATCAATCGAAAATTGTTCCAGCAAATTTGAAAATCCACTGGACATATTTTCGATCAATCGGACTGTCTTCCGATCCATTGGAAGGGGTCAGTCTGATCAATCAGACCATGTTTTCGATCAATCGAAATATCTTCCAGAGAGTCCACTGGACTGATTTTCGATCAATCGGACATGCCTCTGATCAATCAGACAAGTCTCCAATCAATCGGACATTTTTCCGATCAATCGGAGATACGTGTATCTGCCTATTTTTTTACCGTTGGAAGAAAATTTATAAAATGTGGGGGATTCGTTTTTGAGCTAAGAGAGGGGATTTTGGGGAGGTAGAAGCCACCATTGTTGAAGATCGTTAAGAGCTCTATTCCTAACTCAAACAAGTGATCTCTCTTGTGATTCATCACAACTGTGGAGCATTCAAACTCAAGAAGAAGATGCACTTGTCCCTTCTTTGATCTCTAGAGATTGGATTGATCTTAATAGTCATATTCCTATCTAATACTCTATGATGAGATCTTTGTAGGTGAGACTCTCTAAGCAACCCATTCCCATAAGTTGTAGAGATCTCAAACCTACCCTCCTATCACCTTGGGCATATCAAAGGCATCATTTGCAAGGTGGTTGATCAAGTGGAGCTGAGGCATTGGCGATGCAGTAGGCAACACAATCGTGGGAGCAAGGGAAGCTGATTGAAGCACGGGAGAGCGGAGATCAAGCAACCCGAACCGGCGCTGGACAAGGGGATCATCCGACAAGTAAGGTTGTCATTGTAGATAGTCCTTCCACTCAATTCCCTGTGGGAGTTAAGTGCATAGTTTGTTTGACAAACTCGAACTAGGGTCATTTACTGATCCTTGGCTTATTAGTTGAGCCTAAAACTCTAGGGACATCGGCCGTTCCTTGGCACGTTTGTCGGCCTAAAGACTAGGGGTTATTTGGCACTCCTTGGCACGTTTGGTGGGCCTAAACAAAGCCTCCAAGGGGAAGCCTCCAACACGGGAGTGAACGTGTGACTAGACCTTGCGTAGGTCGAATAGGTTGGGAGGAACCTGTAAAATCCTCAATTAGGTGGAACCGATTTAAAACACCTTGGTTGGGAGGAACTAGATTTAAACTCCGTAATGAATGCTGGTGTGCTTAATGGGGTTGAGTACTTGAACTAAGAGTGAAGTAGGTAAGTAGTCGAACCATTATACATGCTTGTATTTGTGATTATATTTGAGCACATTTCTTATTATGCATTGTGTTTAAGTGCTTAATTATGAATGCTTAATTAGAATATATGCTAGGCACTAAATAGGCACATCCACACACAAGATGTACTTTCACTTAGATATTTGGACTTGAGCTTAGTTGATCCATCCTCTATAGTCTACTTAGGTTGCATGATTAGGAGCTTGATTTGTTTAATCATTTGAGCATCTATGCATGCTTAGACTAGGTTGCTTATTGTTTACAATATGCTAGTCATATGATAGGACCCACTTAGGCTTGAAAGCTGAAGTGTTTTTGCTTACTTAGTTTAATTTGTTAAAACTGTTAAGTAAGCGAAAAGAATTTCAAAATGTCCTAATCCCCCTCCCTGTAAGACTTAGCCATAATACTAGTTGCTCTCATAGCTTCCGCGCGCTAACACGCCTTGGTAATCCAAAAAGGCATAATTTTAATTGGTATCAGAGCAGGTTGCTCTTCTAGGACTTAACCGTTTAGAGTAAGATCCGGTATCAAAGCACTAGCATAATGTCTAAGCGAGTTAGGATTACCACCAACCATCCACCATTCTTTGACGGGTCCAACTACTGTTCGGTTCCCCAAGTGCAAGGCTGCGATGTAGTTATAATCTCGGCAAGACCGAGGTCGATCAACAGGGAAGGAAGTAAACAATTCGAACTATCCAAATAACTAGAATCTTAAGAGGTTTGTGAAATCAGTTTTGAACATGAATCAGAAAATTTGATAATGAAAAGATAACTAGAGCATCAAGGATCCACTTATAGCTCTCCTTAGATGCATAATTTGCTATGGTTTCTCACTTACTCAACTAGAATAGAAATCAAATCCTATCTAGCCAGATGATAGAGCGGTTATATTATCAAAGCAATCCAACACATGTGTTGTTCATCAACATGATTCCCTCAATTCAAGTTAGGACTTGAGCACACTCAATTGCATAGTCAATCCTAGTTCCAATAGATTAAGATCATAACCATAATAATTATCAAACCCTGTCACAAGACTTGACTATATTATGATTTGAACTTCATTCAAATCATATGAACAAGCAACATAATATTCAGAATTTAGAACAAAAAGGTAGAACTTTGGTTTGAAGTTCCCATATGATGATCCAAGTCTAGAGCGTATTGAATCCAATTCCTCAGAGCGTAGAGGTCTAGATCCATGCAAAACAATTAAAAACTAAAGCAATTCTTCCAAACATCCATAAGCCATCATAAGATTA
Organism: Liriodendron chinense; assembly: GCA_003013855.2. NCBI lineage: Eukaryota > Viridiplantae > Streptophyta > Magnoliopsida > Magnoliales > Magnoliaceae > Liriodendron > Liriodendron chinense. The sequence goes on along the minus strand of ML058395.1, from coordinate 1,382,676 downwards.
AGAAAAACTATTTACAACTTTATTCAAACTTCCAAAAACCATTATTCTTTATTAAATCCAAACTTAAAAGCAATAAAATAAATTAAAACATCTAAGCTATAAGCTTCACCTCTTAGCTCTAGCTAAGAGATTAGCTAATGAAAAGCATAAAAACAAACTAGAACTAGAACTAAAAGAAGAAGAAAACTAGTTGTAGGAGGCTAAGAAGCCTCCTAGGTCTTAAATCTTTTGCTCCCCACGTTGCTAGATACCTTAGGAAGAAAGTGGATGTGGCCTTTTATAAGAAAAATCCCGCATCAACTTAGAAGCTTCGAGATCTACGGAGTCCTTTCGCAATTTGAAAACTTGGCCTTAAAAATCGGAGTTTCTGGATCACCTTAGACCGGTTGGTCTGGCGACCGGTCTAAGAAACTAAAAAACAGTCCAGCAAGCTATGTTTCTCTAGACTCTTGTCGACCTGTTTGGCGACCAGTCTAGCTATGTAGACCTGTCGAGCGACAGGCTTGGGACAGCTTTTCCATATTTTCTTCTCTTTCTTTCTTCTTCTTTCCTCCACCTTTTGGCACTTGTTATATTGATCTTCAATGCATACAAAGTGACTCTTTTAACTATGAATTAGTGAAGTCTCCCTCTCATTCCTACAATCACAAATCCATGTATTAGATTAGTCTTTAAATCATGAAAACCATGCATAATGAGTGATGAATTGGGGTTAGAATATGCACAATTAAGAGCTCAACACACCCCCCAACCAGCATTTTGCTAGTCCCAAGCAAAACATGCATGAAACAAGTTTCATTCTTCTTCGGAAACTATGTTTCTATACATTCCAAGACATATAAATACAAAAATCAACAAAATTGAGTGATAGAAGTTGAGACCTTAAACTTCCAAAAACAAAACAAGTGTTCATATGGAATCCACGTTGATTGATTGATAAATAGAAGGATCCAAACAAATTTAACCTAATGTGCATAGTGAATGTTCATCTTATGAATTTTCAGGGGTTATCTTCTTCATAGATCAACTAAATTAGGGATCTAAGGTGTATAGATCAACAACAAGCCTATGACAGGAATTTGCCTTACCGTTCTTCCGATGGCTTTCACACTACGTCCCATTTCCGGCTTTGGTTACGAGTAGACCATCCCCCAGTTGGTAATAGGTAGCCCTTTTCAGAATTTTCAACCATATTTTCAATCATTCCCATATTTTCATCATTCCTTTCCTTTTCATACACATTAGACAAGATTTTTAGAAATACATATCTTTCGTTATTTTCCCATGGACAAGGATGGACAAAGTACCCTGGCTTGCTTTCCCAACACCTCAAATCTAAACCTAGTCAATCCACAAATCTACATAATCCTTTCAAAACATGAGAATCATGTAAAGTGAACTAGGTGTAAAAGTGTTTCAATTTTTCTATCAATCAAATCAATAGGAGAATCCAATTAGAAAACCATCATGTTACAAGTCCTTTAAGAGTTTCAAAATCATCTCACTACATCTTTCTTCCTTTCATACTTACGACATCCCAAGTGCATATAAACGCGGTTTTCTAAAGGAATTTTGAATTTTCAAAAAAATTAAAAATTTTCTACATAATTGCTCGAAATGTCACAAAAGCTAGTAGATTCATCTAAGGAATCTCTCACCCCCCAATCAAAATCTTACATTGTCCTCAATGTAATAAGATATGCAATGTGCATGACATGAGAGCAATGACATAAAATAAAGGAGAGTGAGAACGAGAGTACTTGAGGTAGCAAGTTGATCAATTCTAGCATCTTCCATTGTCTCGATGAGACTTATTCAAACCTAAATATAGAAAAGAAATCCTAACCTACCTACCTACCTTTAATTAATCCGATCGACTACATGATCAAATTTGAGCAGGATCTTCATGAATTTCAATAGGTTTCTTATGAGGACCATCCAAAGTCCTGCTCGAATGTACACATGGGTGCGTTTCTTCATTAAGGTCCAATCATAGTGTGCACCACACGCATGTAAGGAGGAGATAAGAGCAGCAAGAAGATATCTCCTCAAGTTCTGAATTGGGTTGTAATTGATTAAAAACGAGTCCTCCCAATCAGAATTTTCAATGGGTTGAAGAACCCATGATGGTGGAGAGACGTTCATCAAGTATTCTTCAATTCGGGTTGTCTTCTCCACAATTTCAGAATTGCACGATGCTTCCACAAACAATGGTAAAGAGTGTAAATCAGTGGAATGGTGTTCTTCAGGCACCGACACCGTGTCTAACAAACTGTCCAACTCCATAATCATCTCATCATCCAGATCATAGGGGTGGGTCCTGCATTCCTTTAGGAAATCGAGAGAGTCAGATGAAGGGTCCTCGTTCTCCCTAAGTGATTGAGAAAATTCTATTTCAAGGGTAAGGAATTCCTCCTCTATAGAGGGGAGGTCTTCCAAAGAAATTTTTTCAGATTCATTGGTAAGCACATCATCTAGCATTGGTTGATCTTTTAAAATTTCAGATTGTGCCACCCCGTCATCTAAAGAAATAGAATTTTCAATCCAAGGGAATTCTTCCACAATAGAATTTGGGATGTGTTGTTAGTGAAAGGACTCAAAAATATCGACTTCGGCCATTTCTCTAGCAAGAATATCTTCCATCGACTCATAAATATTCGGCCCTTTGGAAGAAGAAATCATGGACTCACAATCATCCTTCAAATTTCTATACAATTGCTCGAAATGTCACAAAAGCTAGTAAATTCATCTAAGGACTCACCCCCAACCAAAATCTTACAGTCCTCAATGTACAAAGATATGCGATGTGCATGACATGAGAGCAATGACATAAAACAAAGGAAGAACGAGAGTACCTGAGGTAGCAAGTTGATAAATTCTAGCATCTTCCATTGTCTCGATAAGACTTATTCAAACCTAAAAGCAAAAAGGAAATCCTAACCTACCTACCTACCTTCGATTAGTCTGATCGACTACACGATCAAATTTGAGCAGGATCTTCATGAATTTCAATAGGTTTCTCATGAAGACCATCCAAAGTCCCGCTCGAATGTACACATGGGTGCTTTTCTTCATTAAAGTCCAATCATAGTGTGCACCACATGCATGTGAGGAGATAAGAGCAGCAAAAAGATATCTCCTTAAATTCTGAATTGGGTTGTGAGTGATTAAAAATGGGTCCCTCCCAATCAGAATTTTCAATGGGCTGAAGAACCCATGATGGTGAAGAGACGTTCATCAAGTATTCTTCAGTTCAGGTTATCTCCTCCACAATTTTAGAATTGCACAGTGCTTCTACAAACAATGGTAAAGAGTGTAAATCAGTAGAATGGTGTTCTTCAGGCACCGACACCGTGTCTAACAAACTACAACTCCTTAATCATCTCATCATCAAAATCATAGGGTTGGGTCATGCATTCCTCTAGGAAATCGAGAGAGTCGGATGAAGGGTCCTCGTTCTCCCTAAGTGATTGAGGAAATTCTGTTTCAAGGGCAAGGAATTCCTCTTCTATAGAGGGGAGGTCTTCCAAAGAAAATTTTTCAGATTCAGTGGTAAGCACATCATCTAGCATTGGTTGATCTTTTGAAATTTTAGATTGTGCTACCCCATCATCTAAAGAAACAGAATTTTCAACCCAAGGGAGTTCTTCCACAATAGAATCTGGCATGTGTAGTTGGTGGAAGGACTCAAAAATATCGACTTCGGCCATCTCTCCAGCAAGAATATCTTCCGGCGACTCATAAACATTCAGCCCTTTGGAAGAAGAAATCATGGACTCACAATCATCCTTCAAACCCTCATTGTAGGCAATCAAACTATCACTTTCAGATTTTGTAGATTCCTCGGGTTCGTCAACCGTCCTTGAAATCTCTTCATCATTCAAATCGGAATAGCTAAAAGAGATAGTTGATTCGCCATAATCGATGGTAATGTTGGGATCACTGAAAGTTTAGTCATCAAATCAGAAGAGGGTTGGGCTTGGATAGCCTCATCCTCCTCCTTGTTGGGGAATGATTCAGTGTTCCCAATGTTAGTTTCAGGATTTTAATATGGTGAGAGGTTTTGTATGCATTACTCAGTTATTTCCATAAACTCACGCAGTGCATCCTCAAAAGTTCGTGTCGGTTGTGGCTCATGAGAAAGAAACTCTTGAGGATAATTGTTGACATCCATGGTTGGCTAGTCTCCCAAATTGAAATTTTGATGCTCCCACCTATTAGGATTATGCATATCTTATGTTGGCCTATTATAGGATTGTTGACATGTGTAGCCATGCAAGTGATCATACAATGTCCCAACCGGTGGAACATTATTCATCTCTTTCTGATACTCTCCTATTGTCTTATCTGGTGAAGAGTTATACACATTGTTTTTATTCTGGTAATCTCGCAATGTCTTACTTGGGGGAGTATTAGCAGTAGATTGAGTCTTAGGAAAATATTCATACTTGTAATGGTTCCAATCATAATGAGTTTTGATTCCATGGTCCGACCTCTCATCTTCTAAAAGATATTTAGACAATCCACCCGTCCAATCATTCATAATGAAATTATAAAAAGTTGTAACTACCCTAATCTAGGAAGAAGAACAAAAAATAAAGGGAAATGGGGAGATGTTACCCATGAAGGTGAGAACTATGTCATCAATTAAGTTCTTACAAAACACAAAAACAGAGAATTGTTAGTAATCTAGAAAAAAAAATCAGAAAACTACTTCTAGAAAAAAACTGAAAATCTTACCTAACTAAGACTACTTTATAGCTACTAGAACAATTAAAACCGTTTAATCTCTTCCCCGGCAGCGGTGCCAAAAACTTGTTCGCTTCCCCAAGTGCAAGGCTGCGATGTAGTAATAATCTCGGTAAGACCGAGGTCAATCCACAAGGAAGTAAACAATTCAAACTATCCTAATAACTAGAATCTTAAGAAGTTTGTGAAATCGGTTTTGAACATGAAACAGAAAAATCTGATAATGAAAAGATAACTAAAGCATCAAGGATCCACTTATAGCACTCCTTAGATGCATAATTCGTTGTGGTTTCTCACTTACTCAACTAGAATCGAAATTACATCCTATCTAGCCAGATGATAGAGTAGTTATATTATCAAAGCAATCCAACACATGTGTTGTTCATCAACATGATTCCCTCAATTCAAGTTAGGACTTGAGCACACTCAATTGCATAAGTCAATCCTAGTTCCAATAGATTAAGATCATAACCATAATAATCATCAAACCCTGTCACAAGACTTGACTATATTATGATTTGAACTTCATTCAAATCATATGAACAAGCAACACAATATTCAGAATTTAGAACAAAAAGGTAGAAGTTTGGTTTAAAGTTCCCATATGATGATCCAAGTCTAGAGCGTATTAAATCTGATTCCTCGGAGCGTACAGGTCTAGATCCATGCAAAACAATTAAAAACTAAAGCAATTCTTCCAAACATCCATGAGCCATCATAAGATTAAGAAAAACTACTTACAACTTTATTCAAACTTCCAAAAATCATTATTCTTCATTAAATACAAACTTGAAACCAATAAAATGAATTAAAACATCTAAGGAAGCTATAAACTTCACCTCTTAGCTCTAGCTAAGAGATTAGCTAATGAAAAGCATAAAAACAAACTAGAACTAGAACTAAAAGAAGAAGAAAACTAGTTGTAGGAGGCTAGGAAGCCTCCTAGGTCTTGAATCTTTTGCTCCCCACGTTGCTGGATGACTTAGGAAGAGAGTGGATGTGGCCTTTTATAAGAAAAATCCCGCATCAACTTAGAAACTTCGAGAATCTGCGGAGTCCTTTCGCAATTTGAAAACTTGGCCTTGAAAATCGGAGTTTCTGGATCACCTTTGACCGGTCTAAGAAACCAAAAAATAGTCCAGCAAGCTATGTTTCTCTAAACTCTTGTCGACCTGTCTGGCGACCGGTTTAGCTATGTAGACCTATTTGGCGATTGGTCTTGGGACAGGTCTTGGGACAGCTTTTCCATATTTTCTTCTCTTTCTTTCTTCTTCTTTCCTCCACCTTTTGGCATACAAAGTGACTCTTTTAACTATGAATTAGTGAAGTCTCCCTCTCATTCCTACAATCACCAATCCATGCATTAGATTAGTCTTTAAATCATGAAAACCATGCATAATGAGTGATGAATTGGGGTTAGAATATGCACAATTAAGAGTTCAACAACTACGCCTATTAGAAGGCTAGAATGAGATTTTTCTCCAATCCGTGGACCGTCTGGTGTGGCTAATCACACAAAATGGATATACCTTGCCCACCAAGCAAGTGGAGGTTGATGGGAAATACATTGTCTTTCTCAAAGATGATGAAAAATGGAATGACAGTGAGAGAGCTCAATACATGGTAAATGCCAAAGCTATCAATGCGATTTGCTATGCGGTTTTCTCAGATGAATTTCAGCGTATTCTCACATGCGCAACTGCAAAAGAAGCGTGAGATATACTTGAGGTTACCCACAAGGGTACTAGCATAGTAAGACGCTCGAAGCTTCAGCTCTTAACCATGAAATTTGAAAATATTAAAATGAAAGAGACCGAAACTTTCATGGGGTTTTATACTAAACTTTCTGATATTTGTAACTCCATGCTTGCCTTAGGGAAAAGGGTTCCGGAAGGAAGGATTTGTAGTGAACTTATTTAGCTTTCGTAATCTATGCACATACGCCAGGCAGTGGTCACTCTAGTCGGTGGAAGCACGTTGTTGGCGTTTTCTATGATGGTAATACCGGACTTCTTAGGGACAACTTGGGTAGGACTCACCCATTGACTATCCGAGATGAGGTATATGATACTCACATCTAGTAGCTTTAACACCTTAGTTTTGACAACCTCCATCATATTTGGATTTAGCCTTCTTTGAGGTTATCTAGTCGTTTTTGCATTTTCTTCGAGGTGTATACGGTAAGTACATATCGAAGCATCTATCCCTTTGAGTTCCGCTATTGTCCATCCTATGGCTCCCCTATGTTCTTTGAGTAGCTTAATCAATTTGAGCTCTTGGTCTTTTCCTAGGTGAGAAGCGATGACAACCGGGAATGTTTCTTCTTGACTCAAATATATACATATTTTAGCTCGGATGACAATGGTTTAAGGTCAAGCTTTGTAGGTTTGATGTTAGACAGTAGAGGCCTTGATGTGGTTGGTGGCAATCTTTCAAAATGGGGCCTCCACCAGCTAGTACCAACTACCAGTTTCTCAATATTCAATGCTTGCACAATTTCACTAATAATAGGGTCTTTGGAATCTTCGAAATGTGCCAAGCATGTCTCTAAGCTTTCTAGTGGTTCAAGTTTGAGGATCTTTTCTTCTTCAAAAGATTCGAGCATGTTTACCTCAAAGAGTTCATTATCATCAACATCCCTATGCCTTTTGCCTAAAGGGAACACAAATACCTCCAATGTCATGTTTCCAAAGGAAAATTGCATTACCCTATTCCGGCAATTGATAATTGCGTTTGATATAACCAGGAATGGGCGGCCTAAAATCACCGGTATGTGAGTGCTAGTATCCATAACCAGTTGTGTGTCCAAAATGATGAAATCCACCGAGTAGTAGAATTTATCGACTTGGACCAATACATTCTCAACTATCCCTCTCAGTACACGGATGGATCTATCAGCGAGTTGCAATGTGGTTTTGGTGGGTTTTAATTCACCAAGACCTAGTTGCTTATATACCGAGTATGGGATAAATTTACACTTACCCCCAAGTCTAGCAATGCATGTTCAATCCGGTAGTCACCAATGATGCATGAAATTGTGGGACTACCGAGATCCTTGAATTTTAGGGGCGGTCTTTTGAGTGAGAATGGCACTCACTTGCTCATTTAGGAAGGCCTTTTGCTGCACATTGTATTTGCGTTTAGTTGTGCATAACTCCTTTAGAAACTTGGCATAGGACGGGATTTGTTTAATAGCGTCAAGCAATGGAATATTGATCTTGACTTGTCTGAAAAATATCTAGAATATCATTAGAGTTTGGAAGAGATTTTGGAGCAACCAATCTCGAAGGGAATTGTGCTACGGGCTTATAAACGTGTTCCATTTCTTATGGGGCTGAGTTAGAGCCGTCCTCATCCTCAGAATTTACCGGATCATTAGGCTTGTCGGCCTTCACCGGAATGAATTTGTCAATTTGCTTACCACTTCTAAGAGTGGTGACGGATTTTACTTGCTCCACATGTTGGTTGGGGAGATTAGGGATGCTTACTTCATGTACTTGTTTTGGATTAGGCTGAGGTTGGGCCGGAAAGGTGCCTTCCCTAGCATTCAAGCATCCCTTAATCTCATCAACCAAGACTTTAAGCTCTTGTAATATTTGTTGGTTTGTTTAGTTTATTTGCATTTGCCCTTGCATAAATGCTTTTAGAGTATCCTCCATTGAGAATTGAGGTGGGGCCATGTTTTGTATGGGTGGCCCTCCTTGAGAGTTGGTAGGATTACCTGTGGGATTATTCTTTCAACTAAAATTTAGGTGGTTCGTCCAAGTAGAGTTATACTGTGTTACCCACCGGTCCATTAAAAGGCCGTTGATATCCATATGTGGCATTTGCATGTTCTTGTAACACCTCTTGAAATACAGGAATTGTACGACAATCTTACGTAGCGTGTATATTAGTGGCACAAATTCCACATATGTTCTCAATAGCTTCATTGGACTTTGAAATTCCATTCTTACTAAGTTCCATGGCCTCGACTTTCCTTGTGAGATTGGCTAGCCTTGCATTAACATCTTCTTCTTCTTTAAGAATATAGATGTCTCCTTTGTCCTTTTGTTGAGGAGGCCCTCCTTGATTTGTCTGAAATATCCCATGATTGGACATTCTCGGCCAACATGTCCAAGTAACTCCAAGCTTCATCTGGATTTTACTCATAAACTCACCGTTGCACATCATCTCTACAAATTGGCTCATGTTAGAACTTAATCTATCATTGAAGAAGTTTATGATTCGCCAGCTTTCGTAACCATGATGTGGGCAGCCAAGTAGGACGTCCTTGAACCTTTCCCAACATTGGAAGAATGATTCATTCTCTTTAACCAAAAAGTTCATTATAGCTCTTCGAAGAGTATTCGTTTTATGAGCCGGGAAGAACTTTTTCAAGAATTCCCGAGTCATCTCATTCCATAACCCCATCGAATGTGGTCTAAGAGAGTAGAGCCAACTCTTGGCTCTTTCTTTCAATGAAAAGGAAAAAATTTTAAGTTTAATGGCATCTTCTGAAATATTAGCATATTGCAAAGTAGCCACCACTTCTTCAAATTCCTTTAAGTATAAATATGGGCTCTCAGAGTCTAGCCCATGGAACTTTGGCAAAAGTTGAATCACACCTGGCTTTATACCAATGTTTCCCCCAGTTGGTGGTAAGACCACACACGAACGTGTAGTTGTACGAGCCGGTTGTAAGTAGTCTCGTAAAGATCTCATTGAAGGAACATTGTGTACCTCATTCTCTCCTACTCCCTCTTCATTTGCATTTGTAGTTGGAGTAAGGGGGGAGGATTCCTTAAAAGTGTTTAATCTATACTCCCCAAACTATCACAAAGCTCTTGGTAATTTCGGACTAATCTATGGACTGATAATGGTTCAACTAGACCACCTTCGGATTGGAGACGATTGGTGTGGTCACTGTTCCCAACAGGACATAAACCACACAACTAAGATCTAAACTAATCCTAAGTCCTAAAATAGAAATTAACAAAAATTTAAAAATCTGTAAAAAGTACTAAGTTAGAAGGATTTTACCCGATTCACTTGAACTATGGAAGAATTCCTACAAAACAAAACAACTTGTTAGTCCTAGAAAATTAGAAAAAAAAAATCTACCTACTTTTACTTCTACAACCACTAAAACAATCTAGAACCATTTATCTATTTCCTCGGCAGCGGCGCCAAAAACTTGTTCACTCGCCTCAAGTGCACCGCTGTGATGTAGTAATAATTCTCGGTAAGACCGAGGTCAATCCACAAGGAATTAGGTAAACCAATTCTAATTACTTCAGCAACTTCAAATTCAATCAATTTAGAAGTTCAAATCATAAACTAACTTAAAACAGTAAAGTTGTAAAATCTGTAATTAACGGAACTAAGGCCTCAAGGATCCACTTGTGGGAGCCCTCATGTGAATTCACTCATCCAAGCATCACACAACTAGAATTAAAGTCTTATCACTCTTCTAGTTGGAAGATATAGCATTCAAACACAACAATCTCCACTCAAGTTGAAGAATAGACTTTTAGTTCTAATGAAGCACGTAGAAGTCAAACATGTAGCCTTCGAAGTAACAACCATGCCAACGGACAATGGTATGCTCAGGGGTTACTACAATTCGAATCTAAACAATCCAAACATGACAATTTCAGAGAATTAGCAAGGAACCCATGTTCGAAGCACATGAGCTCTCATAAAACATCCAAAAATATCAACTTTTTATTCAAACTATAACTAAAAATCCAACTTGAAGTAAAGTATTTGAATTAAAACGAATTTAACATGATTACTACCCACAAGCTTCACCTCTTAGCCTTAGCTAAGAGGTTCTAGTCGAGCATTACCATGCTTTAACTAGAAACAATGAAAAACAAACTAAAAAGCATAAAAATCCGGATTCAGGAGAGTCGCAGACGCCCCACGACGGCTCTCTTTACCTCCCACGAAGTTCCTCCACTTCTATGATGCCCTAGGAAGAGAGCCTAGGTGTCCTTTTATAGTGGAGAGGCTCTACCAAGTCAGAATCTTCCAGAATTCACACCCCTTTACGCACTGCGCACAAAATTCGAAACTTGCTGTGCAAGTTGCTGAAAATTCAGAGTTCCTGCAGAATATGCACTGGCCGACCGGTCTTGACCTTCTTCTTCTCTCTCCTCTCCTTGCTTTCTTCTTTCTTTGGCCCACCTTGGGTCTTCATCAAAGGGCTCCTAAATATACTATTTTAGTTATCATTTGTGCAAAGTCTCTCTCTCAATCCTACATTCACAAAACAAGCATTAGATGGGTCTTTTAGCTATGCAAACCATGCATATAATGCGATGTAATGGGCTAGATCATGTATAAATTGGAGGTTCAACAGTCATGAGGAAAGATCACGTACTTTATGTAGTCAATAATAGGCTGGCGTCAGTCTTCTATTGTTACTTCCTAACAAGAGACAGGCTTCGCTCCACTAACTATATCTTCTTATTAGATTGGTGGTAAAAATTTGCGTTCTTCAATTTTTTCTTGAAGAGGACTGCGAAATAGTACATGAAAGGGCTGCGGCCAAACTGGCCAATGCATCTGGTTTTTCATTCTCTTTCCTTGGCACATGCTGTATAGAGATATCTCTAAAGCCTTTGAATAATTTTCTTGCTTTCCTGCAGTATGGTAATAATTTTGGCTTCTTTATATCATATTCTGTCATGAGTTGATTAATAACCAACTGAGAATTACCAAATACCCTTAACGACTGTATCTGTATCTCCTATGTTATCTCGAGCCCAATGATGAGAGCATTATATTCTGCTTCATTGTTCATGCAGGTCGTTCCCAATGTAAAGGAATAGGGTAAAAGATCTCCTTGTGGACTGATGAAAATCACACCTGCCCCTGTCCATGTGACCCTCGCAGCACCATCGAAGTATACTTGCCATGGTTTTGTTGTTTCTACCATAAACACATGTTCATCTGATATTTCTTTATCTTCAAACGTTGGCTGTGCAGCCAGGAAGTCAGCCACTGCCTGTCCTTTCACTGCTTTAGACGGTGTGTATGTTATGGTGAATTCTTATAACAGAAGCATCCATTTGGCCAATCTTCCTGACAGCATTGGTCTTATCATCAGATACTTGATTTGGTCAGCCTTTAAAATCAGCATTATATCATGGGAGAGACAGTAATGCCTTAGCTTTTGAACGAAAAATATCAAAGCTAGGTATGTCTTTTCGATCGGCGAATAATGATGTTCTACCCCCACTAGCATTCTACTCAAATAATATAGAGCACCCTCTTTTCCTTGTTCATTTTTCTGTGCTAATAAGGCGCCGAGTGAGGTTTCGCAAGCAGCAATATAGAGTATGAGCGGTTTTCCCGAGATTGGTGCTATTAACACTGGCAGGTTGCTTTAACAATTCTTTTATTGTCTCAAATGCGTTCTGACAAGATAGATCCCATTCAAATTTCCCTCCTTTCTTTGCCAGATGAGAAAACGGCTGACATCGCCCTGCCAGATTTGATATGAACCTGCGGAGATATGCTAACTTCCCTTGCAAACTTTTTAACTCTTTATGTTTTGGGCGGTGACATTTCTTGGATTGCTTTTATCCCGGAAAGATCTATTTCGATACCTCTATATCTGACAACAAATCCCAGAAACTTGCCTGAAGACACTCTGAATGCACACTTCAATGGGTTCATCTTTAACTGTTTCTTTCGAAGCCGCTGAAATACTCCTCTTAAATGTTCTCTGTGCTCTTCATGATTCGTCGATCGTACCATCAAATCATCACCGAAGCATTCGACATGCTTATGCATCATGTCGCTGAAGATGTGTTGCATCGCCCTTTGATAAGTCGCACCTGCATTTTTTAGGCCGAATGGCATTACTTTATAACAATAGATTCCTAATGACATTCTAAAAGTAGTAGCCTCTTTATCCTCAGGTGCCATTCATATCTGATTGTAACCAGAATAACCGTCCATAAAAGTCATCACGGCATATTTTGTGGTGCTCTCAATTAGCAACTCCGTGATTTGTAAAGGGAAGTCATCTTTTGGACAAGCTTCATTTAGATCTCGAAAGTCCATGCATACCCTTATATGGCCAGTTGTCTTCTTTATCGGTACAATGTTAGAGATCCATTTGGGATATTTCACCTCCCTGACGAATCCAACTTTGATCAATTTGTTTACTTCCTCTTCGATCTTTGGTACTAAATCTGGATGGAATCGTCGTTGGGCTTGTTTCACCTGTTTCTTTTCTCTGGATATGTTAAGCTTGTGCATTGCTACTGTAGGTTCTAGGCCTAGCATTTCTTCATAAGTCCACGCAAAGATATCTATATTTTCTTTCAATAATTGAAGAGATTGCATGGTTTCGTCGTCGGACAAGCCTAAGTGACTTAAGATTCCTCTACAGCTCCCAAATTCACCTCTCGTAGCTGATTGACTATGAGCTGACCACTTTCTTCCATATGAACAAGTTCTTCCTCACTCTGTTCTGTTTCGCCATTATCAAGCGTGCATCTTTCTTCAACCTGGAGAGCTCCGCTAATTGTATTAGCTTGTGTAACTTCATAAGATGCCCCCAACCCTAAACACTTTTAATGCTTCTTTTGAAGTACCGTAACAGGAACTGTCATGCCTTCTCCATTCTTTAAGCCTTTAGGCTCTTCACAATCGAAGCCCATTGTCTACATAATCTTTCTACTGGAGGAACTATACCTTTCTAGCTTTTTCGATTCTAAATTGATAGTCATCAGCGTTTCATTGCTTTCATCTGTGCTGCTTTGGTCTGTGCAAGAGTAAAATGCTATTGGCTAATGCATTGAGTTTTCTGGTATATGAAATTCTTGGGGCCCCGGCATGAATGGCTAACTCCGCTTCGCGTGTGGTGCTGGGATTATGAAGTTTGCTTGGAGAGTTTTCATCGCATCAGCTGAAAATGACACTAAAGGAGGTTGTCCTGATTGCCTCATGTTCTTTGGTACGAAGTAAAACCTTTTCAGCCTTGCCTTTACTGCCTTGATTTCTTTATCTTTGGTTTCTTCTGTACTTTCCTCTTTACACATTTCGATGACCATTTTTCCTTTCATCTTTCTCTATTCTTGTTCTGCGTCGGGTTCCTGTCCTTCATCAGTGAACATGTCATAACACCGTGCGTCCACGAAAAAGGACTCTGCGACTGTATACGGTCTTTCATTTGCTGTTATTCTGTACTGCATCTCGTTTTGACAAAACTTAAAGCATTGATGCAATGTGGAAGGGACTATTCCATATTGGTGCATCCATGGTCTTCCAAGCAGCAGATTATATGTTGTCAATGCGTTGATAATGTGACAAGTTACTTTGGTTACCAGACGCTCGATTTCCAACATTATTGTAACTGTACCTAGCGCCTTTTGACCGTCTTGATTAAACCTTGTATCAACATTTTATTGGGTCATAGTTGGCGACGCTTGTAAGACCCGTACCCTGAAGTGCCCTCTGTACGTTTAGTTTCCGGTACCGGTACGTCCCGGACGGACCAGATTAGCGAGCCTTGATCGCAACCCTGATTTAGTACGGCAACGACCCAAGACCTATACCCCGGCGACCGCGTAGGCGCTGCGATTCCAACGCCGCGCGGCACGCCCCATTGCGATACCCGGTGTGAAAGATACGTACGTTGTGCAATTCGAGGTGGGCCGCGCAACGCGCATGTGGCGTGGGCCCCACTTGCACAAATCCCAACAACATGTCAAATCAATCACCCTCACCCATACCCCTATCATTATCCTAACCTACATACACCATACCTATCCCATTCCTCTCTCACCAAAGTCAACTCCAACCCATTCCTCCCATGTCCTCTCTCATCATCATCATCATTACATCATGCACCCCCCCTCTTCCCATACAAGAGCCATACGTAGGGGGGGTGGCCTTTTCATGTTTCATGTTTGCAAGGAGAGAGAAAGAGATTTGAGAGAGAGAGAGAGAAGAGAAAGAAGAGAGAGAAGTAGAGAGATTTAGAGGGAGATCAAGAGAGAGAAAGAGAGAGTTAGAGAGATTAAAGGAGGAGATCAAGCTTGGAGGACCCCGATCATCATCCGGACCGTCAGATCGGCAATCCAACCGTCCAACCATCATTGTGAGTGCACACCTTTCCCCCCTTTTTTCTCGTTTACTTTTCATTTTCTTCCCTTGGGCCCACCTTGTGATGGGCAATGAGATGGATGGGCTGGATCATCCATGTATAGGCCCCACATAACTGTATAATAATAATAATAATAATAATTAGTATAAAAAAAAGAAGAAGAAAGAAAAGAAAACGGACGAGAAGCCCGGCCGCTGGACAGTCAGCGTCCAGAGGACGCTGCTGCCCAGCAGCGCCTGGCCGTTTTGGGCGTTGCCGTTGGGACCCACTCGTGGGACCCCCCTTTGATGCATGTATTCAATCCACACCGTCCATCTGTTTCTCCAGCTCATTTTAAGGCTGGGTACCAAATATGAAGCCGATCCAAATCTGAAGCGGACAGCACCACAAGAAACAGTGGAGGCAAGGGTGCCCACTGTCGAAACTTCCGTGGCCCACTGTGATGTTTGTAGACAAGATCACTGGTCCAATATTGGACTCTATGGGCTCCCCATGAGTTGGGGAACCTGATGAATGGATTGGATATTTCCTAAGTGGGCCCCACCTGAAATAAACTTAGAAAAAAAAAATGAAAGAACGTCCTAGCGCTGGACGTTCACAGCGTCTGGGACGCTGGAACCGTCCAGCGTCAGGACGGCTGGAATGGGGTCCCTACTCGTGGGACCCACCTTGATGTTTTTGTTCTATCCGCACCATCTATCTGTTTTCCCATATCATTTTAGGGCTAAGACCCAAATATGAAGTAGATTCAATTCTTGAGTGGGCCGCACCACATGAAACAGTGGGGTGAATGATGTCCACTGTCGAAACTGCCTCGGCCCACACTGATGTTTGTAGACCCCGTAACATACCCAATATTGGGCTCGTTAGGTCCCCCATGAGTTAGGCAACCTGATGAACGGGTTGGATCAGCCTTATGTGGGCCCCACTGGACCAAAACCAAGAAAATAAAAGAAAATAAAATAAAATAGAAAAGAAAGAAAGAGAGAAAGCAATGGAGAGGCGTCCGGGCGCTGGGCGTACCAGCGTCCACGGACGCTGGGCTCGCTGCCCAGCTGGAGGCCACCCTGTGGGTCCCACCATGATGTGTGTGCTATATCCATACCGTCTATCCATTTGGGGAGATCGTTTTAAGGCATGGCCTCAAGAATGAGACAGATCCAAATCTCCAGTGGACCCCACTTGGAAGAAAATAGTAGGGACAGTGGCCCTACCGTTGAAAACTTCTTATGGCCCACCATGATGTTTATTTGGGATCCAACCTGTTCATAAGTTCACACCTGCATGGAAGAAGGAAAAACAAAAATATCGGCTTGATCGGAAACTTCTGTGGGCCCCACTTGTTGAGATAACAAATAAATAAAAAAAATAAAAAAAATGTGCTTGCTGGACAGACAGCGTCCAGGGGACGCTGCTGCCCAGCAGCGTGGTCTCTGGAAGTCACTCCCATGGGCCCCACTCGTTGGGCCCACCTAACGTCACTCCCATGGGCCCCACTCGTCGGGCCCACCTAGAATGTATGCGCTTTATCTATTCCGCCCATATGTTTTTCCAGCTCATTTTAGTGGCTGAGCCAAAATTTAAGCATATCCAAACATCAAGTGGACCATGCCACAGGAAACAGTGGGAATAATGATTTCCACCGTTGAAATCTTTCCAGCCCTATAGTGATGTTTATTTGTCGTTCAACCTGTTCATAAGATCACATGTATATGGATGAATGGGAAAACAAAAATATCAGTTTGATTCAAAACTCTGGGGGCCATTTGGGTGCCACGCGCCAAGCAGCGCGCAGGTGGCCCACCTTGTGGGTCCCCCCATGATACATCTGTTTTATCTATGCCGATCATTTATTTTTCCATATTATTCTAGGGCCGTGGGCCCTTGATGCCCACCTTTGAAACCTTCCTTGGGGCCATTGTAATGTTTATTTATCCATCTAACCAAAGGTGATGGGGCCCAACTTTGGGTCCTACCTTGATGAATGTTGAGTATACTTTGTCGTTCTTCTTGACAGAGGTGTGGGCCCAGTTTTGAGTGGGCCACACGTAGAAAATAAGGGTGATTGAATGCCTACCATTGGAAACTTTACAGGACCCATCTGTTATGTTTATTTGCCATTCTTCCTGTTCATAAGTCACCCAGCCATGGGTGGGGTTCCACACGTGTGGTGTGTGGGCCCCACCATGGTGTTTGATTGCCATCTCACTTGATTAGTAGGAGAGCACAAATATCGAGTTGATCCCAAACTGTTGGGGCCCATTGATGTATGTGGCTTCCCCACTCCTTGGTACGGTTATACCCAACCACGGGTCCACCTTGTTATGCATGTGTTCTATCCACGTCAGCCATTGGCTACTATGGTGCGATATGTATGTTGGCCATCCATTAGGACCGCCTTAAATTTGCGCTTGATCCAAACCATCCAAATGAATGGACCCTAGCATGTTATGTACAGGATGGCTTTAGGACCACCTTAGTGTGTGTGTTCGAATGACCGCATTGTCCATCCCATAGATCCACCTTGATGATTAGTTGAGTAAACCCTTATTTAAAGGTCATCCTTAGAGTTTGCTTGATCCAAGTCACAGGGCTACCTTCTTAAACTCACCCTGTTGAACCGTCTTGTCAATTCACCTTGTTAACTCACCATGTTGACCCGCCTTGTCAACCTGCCTTATTGACTCACCTTGTTGACTCACTATGTTGATTGATCTTGGTAACTCAGCTTGTATACTCATATGACTCACCCCTTCTACCCTTGTACCCAATTATTAAAGACCACCATATCCTGTATATCTCATCCACACCGTCCGTTTACCTTTAGGGCGAGTGTAGGGCTCATCCTCGACGTTCGTATGTCATCTAGGCCATCCATTATATGGAGCCTATCTTGTAGTATGAGGTTAGACTTGTTGTCCCTTTTGGACCTCATCGTATTGATCATCTATCTCAGATTTCCCTACCATTTATGATTCTCTGTCATGACCTGTCTATCTTGCGACCCGTTCTATGACATTCCTTTTACGGACCATTATTGTGTTTATTTCAACTGTACTACAGGATTATGGGTCTCGGTATGATTTTGAGTATTCCACTCTTGCCGCTCAAGTAGGTTCTATCTTTGATGTGTCGGTAGTGTTTTCAATCATTTCCTTTCCATTTGGGTTATCTGAATATTGAAGGTCAATCCACACCGTTCAGTTGTTGGAACGTCTGTGTTGTTGTATACCATCCATTTAGAGTCTTATCTCTTTATGTTTGCGTATATTATAAGTGAATTATCTTTTTATGCTATTTTTTATATGTCTGTTGCCACACGTAGTGTTGTTGGAATACTCATATGTGATCTTTATACTATATGCTTCGACGACCACCATGCATGTGTAATGAGTATGCATCCCGAATCACCATTGTTAGTTGGGGACCACTAAAGGCATAAACGCATTCATAAAGCATTCGAGATGTAGTCGCGCAAATGTAATTCATGTGCTCTCTATCGCAAACCTCTCCAATAGGTATGGGACTATTCGAAGACAGGAATCTATCATCCTGACTTACACTGTATGGTAGGAATAGCTTAGCATACCTTGTAGCCCTTGGTGCAAGATTCCCTGGCTAGCGACATCCTGCACTATGACTCGATTATTCATATGTGTCCCCTCATCTTAATCATATCTTAAATAGGTTGGACTAGATTGATTTATTGCCATCGTGGTAGATGGGCTACTTGTTGGCACTCATATTGTATACTTGACTCATGCATCATGAATGCTTGGCTCATCTAATTGTCTTGTATCAACCGGCCATATCGGTCATGATTGTCGTGCAGTTCATTACCAGCTGACGGTGACATTGTGTTTGAGACCTTATAGTTTTATGGTGCTCTTTGGAGACTTGCACGGGCATGTCGTCCCACGTTTGTATGCATGGTTGCATTTCGCACCGCCTGCTTGTGCCGTATATAGCATGGTTACTACGTTGCAACCACAGCTCCATCGTGGTTTGCAGGAACACCAGAGATATATGATTTTTAAACAGGATGCCATAGATGTCCCTGGGTGAAAGTCCCTGAACCCGTTGGTACCAAGGTGGGTGCTCCATTCAAGGACCGGGTGGTTTAATCATACACCAGTATGCCGAATACCAAACGGCGGTGTTTTCCACTGCACGTGGTCAGTTTGGAAGGAGGTCTGACCTAACCTGCCGGAAGAGTGTTGGCAAAGTGGATTGAGTTTGACCAGCTATGAGTAGGTCCGCTATTGCACCAGATAGGCTTTGGCATTCTACTGGTGAGTAGTGAGGTCTGTGAGACCCCGGTGATGTTCCGTTTCAGATATGGTATTGGTATCAGTGATGTGACTGATGTTCTGTATGGTGTGGGACGGTCCTGACGTGGGCGGGTGTGATGTGGGCGGGGCTGTAAGCCTGGGTGAGCTACCACACTGGGCGAGCTACCAGTTCCGAGTCCTGCATTGCTTGGGCGATTGCGATATGACTGTTTCTATCTGGACCACTGTACTGAGAGGTGGTGATTTGCATACATGCATTGGATCATTATATGCGACATTAGGCCTTGTAGGCCATTGCATAGTATGAGTATATAGCCTTGGTAGGCTGGTTACCTATATTGTATGCTTGCATAGCCATGGCAGGTTAGCTATCTGTGTTGCATGCTTGCATAGCCGTTGTAGGCTGGTTATTCATATCATATGATCGTGTAGCCTAATTAGGCTAAGTTTTGGTCTAGATTTCTCATCATGCTTTACTGCATACTCTGATATTTATCATGCTTGTCATACGCATTGTGCACGCACACACGCACTCACAAAGCTTCATTCGAAGCTTATGCACGTTTGTTACACTGCAGGTTATACCAGAGTGTATCAGCAACGTTGAGTTGGAGTTGGGAGCGCAGTAGCAGGAGGTGCCGGATTGTGCACAGTTTTTATATTTACGCATTGTGTATTTACCTTTCAGTACTGTATATAAACGAAATGATTTAGTGGAAATATTGTGTTTGTCTTTGATGGTACCCATATGGTGATGCTCATGTTTAAAAAAAAAAATCAGACCCTAAAATCCTCCTTGTGGTATCCCAGGATCGGAACCTGGCGTGTGGGGTTAGGATCCGAGATCGGGGTACTACGGAAGGCTGCCACCTCTGAATTCGAGTTATAGCGAATGGACGTCGAGAACCGAATTTGGGGCATGACAGCGCTTATATCCAACCTTTAGCACCATGCTGAGCAGCATGAGGTTAACTACAAACCCATTGTCGATCATTATAGTTTCACTTGTTTGTCATTGATGCAGCCTGTGACCATTAAAGGCCTATTATGCTCTTTTTCTCTCAGCATCAAGTCTTCGTCTGTGAAGGTTATGGTTGACATGCAATGAGCTACTTCGATTCTTTCTGACACAGCATTCTAGCTTTCGCATTCATCTCTCCCATCATCGGCACTCTCCATCTCTATCACTAGTGCTTCTCGAATCTCATCATTTGACAGTGCCTGTTTTAATGCCTTCCGAAAATTCTTTGATAATTTTAGGGCATCATATATGGTCAACCTGGGGGGATGCTCTTCAAGTGGCCTACCACATCATATGCGACTTCTGATGTCATCGGATGCTTCCGCTTATAGCTGTTTTTTAGTCATTCTGTCATTTCTTGGGACTGTTTCTTGCTTGGAAGGTTTGGCAGGAGTATATTTCGTGCTATCAATGTTTCCTTGATTATGCGATGATCCCGACAATTGTTTTCCTAATCATATAGTTATTATATTGCTTTCTGTAGAGTTTTGATGAGAGATTTGAGCAACGCTTCGTAGTTCTCCTACTGCTTGAACCGTCATAACATTACAAATTTTGTGAAACTAAGTGACCAACTCTCTTAATAACGGTCGAAAACTTTGCAAGGCTGTCGTATTTCTCGGTAATAATTGCTCTCTTAGAATAGTGGAGCGTATGCATTCTTTTACCATCAGAATTTCTGATAGGGGTGAGGAGAGGTAACAAGATTTGGCATTTTACCATCTTCGTACAAAATCTAGCACATCTTCTCCTAGATGTTGAATTGTTCGTATCATCTATGCCTTTAGGATCCTTACATTATATTTGTAGAACCAGTAACATGAACGCTTCCTTCAGATCTTGCCAACTTGCAATTGTACCTTCTGAGAGGGTGAAGTACCAGGTCATAGCGCTTCCAAATATGGCTAAGGAATAAACGAAATTTCATGTCAAGTATTCTTGTGAGACCTTTCCTCTGAAGTATGCTGATTTCTCATACATCGGCAAGTGTTCTACAAGCGATTGCGTATCTTCTTTAAAGAGGATAAACTTAGGAAATTCTAGCGGGTGTTTTCTTTCGTGAGCTTTTACATGCTTCAATGGCCCTACCAAGATAGAATTTAGCAACTGTTGTACCCTTTCTGCATGTGCGCTACTAAAAAAATTGATTATTGTTCGGTCTCGCGTTCTATCAGGCTAAGGGGTTGTTACTTCTTTCATCAGATAGAACATAATGCATGGTTCACGCCCTCTCTTAAATCCTATCCTTGCGCTTTCGGCGCATGTTTTTACTAGCTCGATTTCTGTTCTTTCAAACAGTTTATGTGAACTGACTATTGCATTCCTCCACTTCATGACGTACTGATAAGGGTATTCTTTCGGGGCAATCTTCCACCTTATCAATTCTGCCAGCGTGATTGCTCTCCTCGGCGTCCAAAATCTCAACATGAATAAGTCAGTGAATTGTTCCCAACTTTTCAACCTTTGTACAGTTCCTAATTCGTACCAGTTCCACGAAGGACCGATCAAAGTTTCTTGAAACTTTTTAAGCCAGGCTTTACTGAGTTTTAGATGATCACAATATTTGTCGAACTGCAGTAGATAATCAAGAGGTGATTCATGTGCTGAGAATACTGATATTTCAGCATCTGGGATTTTTCGTCTCTTACGACGTCTAGATAGACGGCGGGGCTTAACTTCTAGTGTTGCATTGATCCTTTCTTGTCTTCAGTCTCTCGTGACTAGTGCTACTGATACAGTCATACATTGTACTGTCGTTCTGCTTCTCATAATCGACTTTGAATTGCTTCTCTTTCTGTCAGGGATTTTTCCACAATCTTTAACTTCTGAGTTTTTGTGCCCTGGAAGGAGTTCTGAGGGAGACCCCTGTAAATTATTCATTGGTTCATCATTGGCTTCCTTTACAGATACTGTATTGGCAGCTGCCTTCTTTCCTTTTTTTTTTTTCTTTTTCTTTTCTAATGACAATTTCTCCTCTACCGATCATTTGTTGTAAAATAGCTTTAATTGTGTAACATCTTCCAGTCGGATGTCCAGCATTCGGTGATAGTGGCAATAGTCCTTTTCTATACTCCTATTAGCCTCATTAGGTCGTCACAGCGGAGGTAATTTGATCGTTCCTACTTCAATCAATTGGTTCATCATGGGAAGTACATCGTCAGCATCGAATGTGAATTCATCTTGATTACTAAACCTTCTCTATCTTTTCTACAAGCCTATTGTTATAACTCTGCCCTTCTCACTAGGAGTCTCTTGCTTTACTTTGGTATTCTATTTTTCCTTTCCTCTTGTCGATCACGTTAGCAGATGATCTGCTTGAAGTTCGCCACGTAGACTCTGTACGAAAGGCAAGTACTTTTCATATCATATTTTATAAAGCATGCGCTCTGGTAGCTAGCTCTCGGAATGTATACACTTTCGCCCCTGTCAGGTCGAATGCAATTTTTGGTTCCATTTATCCGATGCACATTTCTACATGTTCACCCTCTTCTGCTAGGTGTTTGCATGACGTGCTTAAGGTTCTCCAACATGCGATGAATTTATCTACTGGTTCTGATTCCCTTTGTCAAACTGCTGCTAGTTCGGTAAGACTGACTTCCCTCTCGGTAGAAAAGAAGTTTGTCATAAACACTTCTTGCATCTGTTCCCAAGTACGCATGGACGCTGGTGCTAAAGTGGCATACCATCTGAACGCCTTCCCAGTTAATGTAGCTCCAAACAGTCGCAAACAGTATTGCGGGATTGCTGCGTAACTCCCCATCATTGTTATGAAATGCATCATATGTTCGTCAGATGATCCTTCACCATTAAACTTTTAAAACTCTGGACACTTAAAGCCTGTTAGGAACAATATAACTTCCACTTCCTTGGGGTAAGGGGTTTGATACTGGAACCTTTCTCTTTGCCTTCTTTCTCCTTCTAATCGTACGGTGTTGACTATCATTTGTTTGATTTCATCCGTGTTAATCCCGTGTACGGAGACCATAGCTAACTCGCGGGACATGGCTCGAGGTGGTTGTGACTCTTCAACTGGAGTCTCGACATTTTCTGCTGCGACATTGGTGGGAGGAATGGCATTCTGGGACATCATACGGGCCATCATAGGTAGCGCTTCACGTATATTCCTACATTCTTCCATCAGAATAACTTGGGCGTGGCCCATTTCTTTGAAGCGTTCCTTTATCGTTTGACCGTCCTGTCTAGTCCCAGCTACTTATTTGATGATTCTGTTGATGAGAGTGATCTTGTGATTGGTGAAGTGAACGTGTCCGAATTACTGCTGCTTGACTCTAAGTTACTAGACCCGGAGGAGTTTGTACATTCAGGGTATGTCACTCTGGGAAGCATATCTTTGGCAGATCCCGGCATTGCATTAGCGGACTCGTAAATCATTAATGCTTTGCTGGATCGCCTTGATGTGGTAAAAGAGACAGGCAGTGCAGGAAAATTCTTATTAGCAAAGGATACTTCTGCTTCTCCTGGATAAAAGCTGGTGGTGTCATGGCTGGATTACACCTTGCGATGCTTTTGGTAATAGGCCTCTATGATATGTTAGACCAAGGCCCCTTTTATGTCGTTTTGATAACGGATTTGAAAAGCACCCTTCTTTTCTTGGATTGTACTCTCGTCCAGCCGTCACTAGCGTCTTCAGTAATCGGTGATGCTAACACTACTCCGGCTGTAGCTACTTTGTTCCCAATATCCTTTGCTTTATTTTTGCTTGCAATAACTTGATTCTCATATGTAACAATGAATCTCCAGGAATGAATCGGAAGATTTTTTTGTATGTTGACAAAGCCATTGAAAACCTTTTTGAGCAGTGTACCTGCAATTGTAGGAATTATGACTCAGTTCTTATTATGTTGTACAACATCCTGTTCTAGAGATGAAGGGTGGAATGTTCCAATTGAGAGTCACCATTTTGGTGCTTAGAAGTGCCTTATAATGATGTATGTCTCTCTTTTATTGTCTAGTTAATATTAGAATAACACTCATTTCCCCAGCAGAGTCGTCATTTTGTTTACACAACAAAATTGCTTTTGTATAGATAGGGGAAACAAGAGTAATATTCTAACATTCAATAAGACAAAGAGAGGGAGACATTCATCATTCCATTCATTTTATTCATTATAATCAAGTTCTTTTACATTCCATCGACACATCCCTTGATTCTAGAACAAGACATTATAAATATGAATACAATTATTGATTTCGGCAGAACTTTGCCCCTTCTTTCTTCTTTCATTCTATTAAAATGATAGAAGAATGGATTCGGAGAGTCAGACTGGAACTACTCTATTTCTTCCTTCACATCATTGCTTTGATCCAGCTTAAATCTTCAAGAGTCTTGGCTTTTGAAAGGAAAATGGGAGCAAAGTCATGAAAACATGCTCCTGACGTCTTTTACAAAAGATCAGAAACTCGTGCTGAAATTGCCGTCTAGGACCTTTTACGCGACCCACATAAAGGCTATAGTGTTTACGCGAGCAGCGTAAATACTTTGCTCTACACGATCTTTATCTTTCGCCCTTCGATCTTCATTTCGGCATAGTTTCCTCGTCGTTCTTCTTCGATTCTCGGGGTCCGTAACCTGTGCGTTCAACCCGAGAAGAAGGAGATGCATAAGGCAACTCTCCATACCTCTAAAGTCTTCTGAAGGAGCTCTGTAACTTTAAACTTCGGAAGTGAATACCAAATGAGGACCCTAGTGGGGGTATTTATAGATTTCTGGAGCAAATCTCGTGAGTTTCACTGCCCGCGGGTCAGACCTTTTATGCAACCCACGTAAAGGCCAAATGCGAGCCTCATAAAAGGTCTGTGAAGTACCATTTCCTCTATTCTTTCATCTTTACTTCCTCTTTCTTTATTTCTTTCCAAACTTTCTTTCTTCCCTTTTCTCTCTTATTTTATGCCTCAACAGTGGCTCCCTTTGAGACTTGTTTAGGCTTTACAACCAAGCCAAGGTCCTACAACCGAACGTCAATCTAGACTCCACTCATAAGTCAAGGTCCTACAACCGAACCTCAAAGGTTTTAGGCTCTACAACCAAGCCAAGGTCCTACAATCGAACCTCGTGTTTACTCCCGCCAGAGGCTTCCCCCTTGGAGACTCAATTCGACCCTACAACCGGGTCTAGGTCTTACAACCGAACCTATCGAATTTAAAGACAAACTCTACACTCAATTCCCACAGGGAAAAGAGTGGAACCGGACTCTCACTAATGACAACTTACTTGTCGGATTGAGCCCCTTTGTTGCACTTCTTCGAGTTGCTTAATATCCGCTCTTTCGTGCTTCAATCAGCTACCCTTGTGTTCCGCCGATCTTTGATGTCGTTGTGTCACCAATACTCTAGCTCCAAGATCAGCTACCTTACTTATCATATTTTTCAAGGTGTTCTAATACTAATGATGATGACTAAAGGTATTCCTAATTGGTCCAAGTCATCTAAGAGGTTTTGGGTGTTTTGGTCCAAAGGGTTGGGGTCATCAAGGCATCTCATTTACCTGTTCTTCTTCTTGATGCTTCTGGTCCACTTGAATCTTCGGTCTTCAGCTTACCAAGGCTAACCGACATTACAACACATGGACTCATGTGATTGACAAATAAGGTGCACTAGTATGCCACAGAAAAGTTCACCAACAATCCATAGCTCGAGTGGGAGACTGAGTGAAGATAACCTTGTTTCAACACTTGAGGTCTAGGTATCGATTCCCAAGAGGGGTGGCTAACATTGTGGTGTGACTAAAAGGGTGGATGGGTATAATGTTGTCAAAATCGTTATCGTATCGCAAATCGTAGTAGGGGTTGAATCGTATCGGATCGCAAATCGTAAGATTGTTTTAATTTTTTTCTTTAAATTTAAAAAAAATATATGAAAATATAAATAAATCAGATTTTTTTTAAGCTCATCTATCTTCCTTTTGCCATTAATGTGCACCAAATAATACCATGTCATAATACTATTAAAGAATTCTTATTCTTTCATTTTTTGTCTTCCATGAAATTTCCCTTTAAAAAACATATAAGGGTCGTTTAATAATTTATGTTCTTGTTACCTTTCTTGAATATAAAACTACGGTGGAAAAGCGGCCTTTGATACCATAGATTGACAAAAAAAATATTTTGATTTGTAAACATCATTCCATAATACTATATAACTCATGCTGATTGTAACGATCCATAAAAACATTAGAGGTAGGTCATATATCAATTTGGTGTTTCGATCAATTAAGAAGTAAGCAATCACAAAAAAAAAAACTACGAGATTTAATTTTGAAGAAAATATATATCATTTAATCTCTTATAAAAAACAAGTAAAAATTATTTACTTTTTTTAAAGCCTCCACAAATTTAAAAACATAAAATGAAAGCTAAGTAAAGCTTAAAGTAGAAGAGAACAACTATATTTTGAATCGTAAATAGTAGGATTCAAATCATAGAATTGTGGGACTCATATAAAAAGGGATTCAAGGTTGGGATTCAAATCGCTTTGCTTAAGATTCGACTAAAATCATATATCGTAAATCGTAGGACTTTAAGAACACTAGGTGGACGTACTAACAGTGTTCAAGGTTGGAGATAAGTGGTTTACCCTCTTCTAAGGCAAGATCTAAGTCCATGCAAGTTAAAACAATTTCAACGGACTCTTTCCATTGGAGATAAGTGGTTCTGGTTAAAAGATGGTATGGAATTATATTGAGATAGAATATTCAAAAAGTCCTAGTTGCATATGCAAAACAATCATATCACCCCAAATTAATAAACATGTCTCATTTAATCAATGCATGAACATAAATTGAATACCAGTTACTACATTCATTCAATTGATTGAACCGTTCAATTGAATTACCCAGGATGATGATGGGCTAACTTCATCCGCTGGGCATACTGTAATGGTGGGACCCATTTGTAAGAATTGGAAACCTGTACGGTCTGCACAAAGCCGCGGGTGACGTGTTTAACATGTTTACAGGAAGAATTGGAACCAAATTGATGGTAGAAATCAAAACCATTGAATTGCTAATGGAGATATATATACTCGGTCCAATCAGCGGGGTTCACTCCTAATAAGCCCCTCAAATGGATCACTCGAGAAGGGGGGGGGGGATCCGTACTGTCATTGTTTAACATTGGGCTAGTCCAACAAATGAGATGGCCTATGAATTGGATGGTCTATATCGATTGGATGCATCCACCAGGCTTATCATTTTGGTATTGGTGCCATTTAATAAATGGAGCCGGGACCAGACCTCTTTCATATTTGTGTAGTGGACCTCTTTGACTAATGGCAGTGATCACTTTAGACATATGGCAAGTAGCAGAGATTGAAAGAGAGGCAAGGTGGGAAGCCCTGATTTCAGTCTTTCTTGAGCTTCTAAGAAGTCCAATGGCACGTGGCACGTGGCACCTGTGAGCAAGATCCAGACAGGTTTATAGTGTACCTCATCATGCTGATTTACGCATCAGGTGGGCCCACGCATGCATGGAAAATATAGAGCCATTCCATCATGGAAATGGTGTCGAATGCCATATGAACTACACTTTTTTTGCACTCGCTCTCAATAATGGTAATGCAGCTGACATTATCGGGATCCAAGCCGTTCATTAAGCTGATTTCAATGTCTAGATTCCTTGGCCTAATAATCAAGCCAACCGAACGTGTAAAACAGAAACTGATGGATTAAAATTTTAAAAATTAAAAAAAAAAAAAAAAAAAAAAAAAGGAAAAGACCAGCCGTCCACAATCAGGCCTGATTTTTTTTTTTTTTTTTTTTTTGGCTAAGTCATATTCATTGTGGACTACAACTGATGAATGTCTCAGATCTCATGTGCATGTGCCATGTTGACAATGACACGTGCTTCAAAAACCTCGTACTAAACATCAAACATTATATATATATATATATATATATATATTATATATATATATATATATATATATATATATAAGAGAGAGAGAGAGAGAGAGAGAGAGAGAGAGAGGCAGTGCACATGTAGAAGATCCAGTCGATGAAATGATGGTAATGATGGATGGTTAGCGAAATTTCCAACCAATTGACAAAAGCATTCTCTAAGTAGAGATGATCAGGTTCATTTTGCCTGTTGTGGTCTTGGGCATGATGTGATGCATGTGTGCAACGCAACGTGGACAGACGTTAAAAGAGTGCTTGATAACTAATTCAGATAGAGAAGCATTTAGAAACCAAGTGTATGCCCTCCCGTCTGGCTACAAAACAGTAGTAGGTGTTTCTGACGCTGTATCCATTGTAAACTGAGACTGCTATCTAAAGAGCTTTTACTTACAAAAAGGAGAGGGGATTTTTTTTTTTTTTTTCTTTTATAAATATTTTTATAGAGGGGTATTCTCATCATTCAAATGACAACAAAAGTTCGAGAAAATTAACCCAAGATATTGGCTACATGAGACAGTTAACCTGATCAAGGGGTTCTAAATGGGTGTATTACGTAGAGAACATTCACCACCGATACCAGGCTGTTTTGGGCCAATACATGCAAAATACACCAGTAGCATCCATTGTATTAGTGGTCACATCTATGATCTGGCCAGCTAGTGTAGCATTCTGTCAGCACCAAGATCCCTTCCCTCTTTACTTGCAATAAACATTCTGTGTTTGCTACTACCTTCCTTTTTCTTCTCTTTTTTTTTTCTTTTAATTCACAACTCCTTTGCTACAATGATTAACTGAGAAACCAAAACATGCACATGAAAACCTACCATTAGAAAGGTGGCTCAGACCCCCTCCCACCCCCCCCCCCCCCCCCCCCCAACCAAAAAAAAAAAAAAAGACTTTCAAATGAAATAGTTTATTTTCAGACCAAAGGCAATAGCATACATAAAATAAAATTAAAATAAAACGGAAATGAAGAAACCTTCTGTTGGTGGCTGTGAGCAGATCGGCTCTCTGTCAAGGCTGTTGTTGCCACTGATCCCTCCCTCAATTCTCCGAGAACAAAAAAGAAAAAGAAAAAATCTTCCCTCGCCAACCAAAACTCTCCCAAAACCAAAATTTCAACACATTACATCAGAATCTGGCACAATCTAAAGCTGTAACTTGTGCAAAACCCTCACCACATTTTCATTATCATCACCACAGCTGAACAAGGGTTGAAATTATTCTTCACTCTGCTTTCTGCTTTTTTATCTCCTTTTCTTGGTTTTTTTTCTTTTTCTTTTTCTTTTTCTCTTCTTGCTTACTGTATCTTGAAGAGAGTCTTCAGTTTCACTACCAGCTTCCACTCTTCGATAGACAAGTCATCCTGCACATTACACCATTAGCATCGTAGTAATCAATCTCGCTCTCCACTATTTCTCAGGAGATTTTCAGATTTTGACATTTTTCTTGCGATTTTATTATCAGGAAAATCTTGCTGGAAATAAAATATTAAAAAATATTCACTATAGACCAAAAAATAATTTTAAATATGGGTAAAAATGAAATGATTCAAACTTTCAAATAATCTATTTCATCAAAATGGCTTCTTATTTCCTTTTTTTTTTCTTTTTTTCTTTTTTTTTGCGATAAAATCGCGAAAAATTAAAAACTGATATTCTAGCAATAATATTGCTTGAAAATTATTTATCGCGAGATTTTCAAAATCTCTGCGATATTTGTCACAATGATTAGCATTACTGTTGCACAGGGCCTTCGAAGAGAATCAGAGGACAAAGGATTGCAGACTGAATAGCCAAATTCCTAGACAATAGATAGAGATAATGCACAAGGAATCAAAAAATAAAATAAAATTAACACGCACGCACATACACAGACTAGGAATCCAATATGAATTTCTAACATTGAGAAATTATAGGGTCCTGATGTTTTAGGGCTTAATAGCATGTATGTTTGTACACACACACTAGGAATCCAATACGTTGGAAGGTGTGCCGTAACGGCCGATACGTAACCATACCGGCCGATACGTACCGGAAACGGCCGGTACCGTTACGCGATACGGGGTCCAAATCGGGGACCCCAGAAATTTGGACCGGTACCGGTCCGTTACGGGGCCGTAACGGCCGGTACGGCCCAAAACGGCCGTTACGGCCCCCGTAACGGTCAAAAAACGGTCACTTTTTTTTTTTTTTTTATAAATACTTGCTGTTTTGCATTTTCTTCCCACTTTTCTTCCCCCATTTCTTTTCTAATCTGTTCTTTTGCTAAAAACGACCACAATTAGTCTATTTTGGAGAATTAAAACGACCAATTTCTACGATTTGGATGAATCGAAGCTCCGTGGGCCATTTTTCGAAGAAATCCGAAAATAGGTATTTATACATTTTTCTTCCTCTAATCACTTTTTTTCCACCTTGATATGATGTTGTAGCCATTGTAAAATGTTAAAATGTGTATTTCAAGATTATGGAACTGATTTTTATATTTTTTTTATATTTTTTTAATTTCTGTCTATTTTCGGATTAATATTAAAAATTAGTAAAAATCATGTTTTTTTTTTTTTTTCTGGTTTAATGGTTGGATAACATGTGTTACTTATAGTAGGACACAATCATGTGCATTTTACAGATTATGCACATGATTTGCTATTTTTTTTATATTTTTTTTAATTTCGGAATAATTTCGGAATAAATTTAAAAATTAGGAAAAATCATTTTTTTCAAAAAAAAATTCTGGTTTAAAGGTTGGATAATATGTGTTACTTATAATAGAACATAATCATGTGCATTTTACAGATTATGCACATGGTTTGCTATTTTTTTTGTATTTTTTTAATTTCGGAATAATTTTAAAAATTAGGGAAAATTAATATTTTCAAAAAAAAATTCTGATGTAAAGGTTGGATGACATGTGTCACTTATAAATTGATAATAGAACATAATCATGTGCATTTTACGGATTATGCACATGGTTTGCTATTTTTTTTGTATTTTTATAATTTCGGAATAATTTTAAAAATTAGGGAAAATTAATATTTTCAAAAAAAATTCTGATTTAAAGGTTGGATGACATGTGTTACTTATAATAGAACATAATCGTGTGCATTTTACAGATTATGCACATGGTTTGCTATTTTTTTTGTATTTTTTTAATTTCGGAATAATTTTAAAAATTAGAGAAAATTAATATTTTCAAAAAAAAATTCTGATGTAAAGGTTGGATGACATGTGTCACTTATAATAATAGAACATAATCATGTGCATTTTACAGATTATGCACATGGTTTGCTATTTTTTTTTGTATTTTTATAATTTCGGAATAATTTTAAAAATTAGGGAAAATTAATATTTTCAAAAAAAAATTCTGATTTAAAGGTTGGATGACATGTGTTACTTATAATAGAACATAATCGTGTGCATTTTACAGATTATGCACATGGTTTGCTAATTTTTTTGTATTTTTTTAATTTCGGAATAATTTTAAAAATTAGGGAAAATTAATATTTTCAAAAAAAAATTCTAGTTTAAAGGTTGGATAACATGTGTTACTTATAATAGAACATAATCATGTGCATTTTACAGATTATGCATATGGTTTGTTATTTTTTTTGTATTTGTTTAAATTTCGGAATAATTTTAAAAATTAGAGAAAATCATTTTTTTTCAAAAACATGGAGAATCATATTTACAGATTAATGAGTAATGACTAATGTATGTTTATATTTTTATTTTTTCGACAGGTTTTGCCGTTTTGGACTTTGGAGCTTCGTAGTTGTACTTTGTAGGCTGTAGCCCATAGGGTTTAGTTACTTTAGTATTTGAATTTAGTAGTTAGTACTTGATTTCATTATCTGTATTTAAGATTTACAATTACATTTATAAATTTTAAAATCTAAGTATTTTACTCGTAGACTCAGTATCTAAGTGACATAGCCACATCACATAAGCCATCTCTAATTAAAAAATGTCTAGGACTGGAACTGGAAGTGGAACTGCAAATGAGGATATTGGATGGGAACATTGGCAGAGGGTAGGTGGTGGAAGGCACCAAATAAAATGCAACTATTGTGATAGAGTAATAAATGGTGGAATTACGCGACTTAAACAACATTTGGCACATCGAAAGGGTCAAGTTGCAGGATGCACCAAAGTTCCCAAAGAGATAATGATACTGATGCAAGCCAATTTAGAAGAGTCAAAGGGGAAACGAGCTGCTGTGCAGAAAAAGAAAGATGATATCCTTGATGCGGCCCGACAAGAGGTGTTTGGTCCAGAATATATGGGCGTTCGTGGCGAAGACATCATTGATTCTGAGGAAGATTCTGATCGAGAAATGACTATAGCTAGGAGAGAAAGCGTGCGCTATACTCGTGAAGAGGAAGAACGTCGACGCACGTTTGGTTCAAGTGCGAGTGGGAGTGGGAGTGGCCAGGGGAGTACAACTGCAGCCCCAACGGGAAGTACAGCTGGGGTTGGAGGGAGTATGTTTGGTGGATTAAGGCGTATGTTTAGCAGCCGGCGGGGCACATCTTCACATGTAGCTCGTCATCCTATAGATGTAGATGTGGAAGAAGAAGATGTGCCTAGGAGACCCTCTGTTGATCCGATCCTCTTTAGGAAAGAATCTAGTAAACAAAAGAAGATAAAACAAATGTGGAGTAGAACTTCTGTTGAGAAACTGGGTAGGGCAGCAGCAAAGTTATTTATACATGCCAACATACCCCCTAATGCGACAAACTCTCCATATTGGCAGGTGGTAATTGATGCAGCAGCAGAAGCAGGTGAAGGAATTAAAGCTCCCACAGCCAAGGAGATTAGGGGAAAATGGACAGACGCAGAGTATGCAGATACAAAGGCATACATAAATACCTTTAAACCCATATGGCAGGCCAGAGGATGCACGATCATAGTGTGATGGTTGGACTGGCCCAACAAGACGCAGCATGATCAACTTCATGGTGTATTGCCACTTGGGAACAGTGTACCACAAGTCAATTGATGCCTCGGATGAAATAAAAAATGCTGAATATATTTTTAGCTTGATGGATAAAGTAGTGGATGAGATTGGGGAGGAGAATGTGGTGCAGATTGTGACAGATAATGAAGCAACATATAAGTCTGCAGGAAATTTGTTGATGCTAAAGAGAACACATATATTTTGGTCACCGTGTGCTGCACATTGTATTGATCTTATATTGGAAGATATTGGAAAGAGAAAGAATGTCAAAGAAATGGTTGAAAAAGCAACAGAAGTGACAACATTTATTTACAACCATAATCACCTAGTTGCAATAATGAGGAAGTTCACGAAGGGACGAGAGTTGCTTAGGCCAGCGGCGACTAGATTTGCAACAAACTTTATAGCTTTAGAGAGTTTGTATCAGCATAGGGGAGAGTTGAGTGAAATGTTTGCTTCCCAACAATGGCTCAACACAAAATATGGGAAGAAGACATCAGGGACGCCGGTTGATGTTGTAAACACCATAAGAGACAACAAATATTGGAAGAGGGTTGAGAAAATTTTAAAGGTGATGGAACCACTGATGAGGGTACTTCGTCTTGTTGAAACCGATGAAGCACCTACGATGGGCTTCCTCTACGACGCCATGGATAAAGCGAAGTTGGCAATTCAACGTGATTGTTCAAGCTGGCGAGCTTACTGGAATTTGATCGACAAAAGATGGACAAAGCAGCTCCACCACGATATTCATGCAGCAGGTTATTACCTAAATCCTAGGTATAGATATGCCCAATCATTTGTTATGGATGATGAGATTCGTATTGGATTAAAGAACGTGATAAAGAGATTAGAGCCTGACTTAGATGTACAAATAAAGGCTTTGAATGAATTGGATATATTTGGAACTCGCCAGGGTAGCTTTGGAGATACTCTTGCACAACATGCAGTACTTAAGTTGCACCCCGCCGACTGGTGGATAAATTTCGGAGAGACTACACCGGCTCTCCAAAAAATTGCAGTAAGGATTTTGAGCCAAACAACGTCTTCCTCTAGTTGCGAAAGAAATTGGAGTTGTTTTGCACTTATTCATACGAAGAATAGAAATAGAATTCAGACTTGTCTTTATGCATTACAACATGAGGCTAAGAATGCGCATGCATTCAATGAGGCATATCAGTAATGCCGGTGATGGGGATTATTGTCCAATAAACTTGGAAAATATTTATGATGAGGATGACCCACTTCTACCTTGGTTGGAAGTAAGGGAAAAAGAAATAGAAGATGATAGTGAAGAAATAGAAGTTGAAGACCCAGAAATACGCAGGACACAGCAAGAGAGTCGTGCATTTGTGTTGGACCCAGAAAGGGGGGCGGATTTCATGCAAACTCAGCAGAAGAGTGCGAGCTCTAGCGATACTGAAACAAATGATGATGATGATGATGATGATGATGATGATGCACCTAATGCTGGTCCTCCCACTTCTGGCATTGCTCAACCCACCAGGGCTACTGATACCATACAGCCGTCTACGGATCGCGAGGCTGATGAACTTCGACGAAGCAGGCGGGGCCGAGGGGGTCGAACTTATGAGTGTACTGAGTCACGATACAGCCAGCAAGAGCCTGACTCCGGTAGTGCACCTGCAGGTCCTGCACCTACAGGTCCTGCTCCTGCACCGCAATCTACACCGACAGATCTGGAACATCAGCATGCGTATGGCTATGATCCGAGGAATTATGGGTATTCTTACAACCAATGGGATTATAGGGAACCTGTTCCGCCACTTTCATGTTGGAGTAGTCCTCCTGACGCTGTTCCACATATACCATATGAACCAAATCCAAGTTATTCATCTCAATCTCAACAGCCTGGCCCTGAATACGAGTACCAGTATGGGCACGGCTATTCGACGGGCACTAGTAGATATCCTCACTCAGGGTCAGAATCTTTGCCTAGTCAGGATCAGTCATCATCAGGTTTCGTTGACCTGATCTTTCCCTCTGGCACTGAATATTATGGATATGCAACAACAAGACCGCAACAACCCGATGATGATGACGACGACGACGTGGAGGTTGAGCAACCACAACAAAGCAGGTTTTCATTTTGGTGGTGAGTTCCGATTTGGTGAGTCTTTTCCATTACCCACATGGTCATACATTCACCAAAAAAACACACACTTTACATTGTTGAACTTGTGTTTAAAATAACTCCCCTGACAAGTGACAACCAGTCAAGTAATCTTTAATCAACATGCTTGCAGGGGAGTATATCAGGTATTACTAATTTTTTTTTCTACTTTAGAATGTTCAATTGGCAGGACAAGAGTCGGTCATAGATTCAAGATAAGAGAAGTCTTAATACATTATTTTTTGCAAGTCCTCACTCCTCACTCCTCAGGTATGTAAATAAATTGTAAATAATATAAAGTAAATTATAAAAAAATAATAGTACATGTGAAAATTGAAATACTTTGATGTTACATTTATTCTAATATACATATTATTGGTATTAGACAGTTAGAAATTTGAATTTATAAGTTCTGCAGTTAATTCCAGGTTATTAGCTTCATAAATTCACCAGACAGCCCGATACAGCTTTTTCACCAAAGAGTAGACCGCTTCACCACCATAAACATGTTCAAAATTATAAATGAATGCATATTTGGGATGTTTGGAATTTTCTGGATTTAATCCATATTTTTTTAAAATTTTTTGGCAAAAAAAAAAAAGTTGACCGTTACGGGGACCGTACGGCCGATACGGCCCGTATCCGTATCGGACAGGTTGGCACCGTTACGCCCACCGAAACCGATACGGGACACCTTACGTTGGACACCCATGGGATCTATTAGATTTAAAGATCCAAACCCTTCAGTCATTGACCAACTGATAGACAGATGAGAGAAAAATACTGTAATGGTTAAGAGAAAAGGAGTTCAAGGTAAGGATTCCTCAAATCTGGAAGACTGTGGCTCAATTTTTCAATCTGGAAAACTTTATAAGAATCTGACATCCATGGTCGAGACCACAAGATTAACAAAGAAGCAGACTGTCCCTTTTGTTGCATCAGGGCCCTATAATCACTCACTAGCAGCTAACAGAAGAACTTTGATAATGTGAAGTGTTCGTGTCTCTGTGGGATTTTTATGTGAAGTTACCCGATAATTTGATTTAAGTGTGTCGATAGATTTCCTCGAGATGTGGCTAACAAGCTCATCATCAATCTCAAAATGTCTGCCATACATCTTCTGTTGCTCTTCAGCATTGGTGCTAGCAATCTGCAGTAAGCAAACAGGAGCCAATTAGGCCAAAAGCATCTTCTAGCAGGAATTACACAACTCATGAAACAAATAAATTTTCCATTTTTATACTACACCCAATGCTCCTCCAACATTACCTTTATGGCCACCTTTTGGCCTTTCTTTGCTATATCAACCTGTTTGTGGTTGATCTCAATGGAAGCTATTCGTCCAATATCGATAAAATCCCTTGAAGGAATACAGATTGGAGTGCCGACCTGAGTTCAAGAGACAGAAAATAGTATACATTGTTACACGCACAGATATAAAGTTCAAAATAGAATCATCGCATTGGTCTCTCTTCATTGTCAAATCTAGGTTCCAAGCTTGGCATTTGTGAGAATGTCTACCATCCAAAATTTAAAGTCCAAAGAGTTACTCCGCCTTAAGAAAATCTGTTTTAGGGGTAGACAGCACTCATTGCCATATTTAAATTGTGGTGACATATCCACCATACAGGAGAATGCAAGAACTAGAAAGATCTGGAGTGTCCAAATCACAAGGTCCATCTTGGATGTAGCATAGCCAAAAATCACCCCTGATCAGATGAGCTTGACCATCTGATATCACCCATCACATTTGGGCAAAAAACATAAGATCTATAACGATCTGTTTAAGAATAATAGGATGGTTAAGATTGCCCAATCAGTCTAACTTCGACTACGCCCCCATCCATGACCATCCCTACTGATGATTTTGATGATCTGGACTTCAGTACTTGTTTTCCACGTGTACAGCTTATGGGTCACCATTAATATCAAGGTGGTGAAGAACTATCACCGCAATCTAGCCCTTGCTTTAAAAGCCGCCAGCTCAGCTAGTCCCACAGGGGCTTGATAAATAGTCCATGAGATGTTTCGGTGCCATGTCTTAAATTCAGAAAGAAACTGGAACTGAAAGAAAGACAAGCGGAAATAAGATAAAATACCTTCGCAATCCCTTCGAGGACATCAACACCCAAAACGATTGGATCCTTTTTGTTGAAAATGCAGTTCGGCATAATCTTTAGAACACAGGGGAAGACTGCATCTTCTGCAGCTTCCTTCTTCTTTTCTTCCTTAAGATTGTCAATATAAGCCTTGAACTGATCGAACAAGTGATAGATAATATCGGCAATGAATATCTTCACACCAGTCTCATCTGCAAGCTCTCGAGCCTCAGGTGTTACTTTGACATCGAATGCCAGGATGGTGGCATATTCCTTCTTCCTCTCAAGCATAACACTAGCCCTCATAACATCCCTCTTGTGTACAGGACCTATGTTTATACCGCTGACTGGGATGTTCACCGCTGGGCTCTTCAAGAACTCTAACAATGCTTCCAATGAACCAAGGGTAGAGGCTTGCACGCATACACCCTCCCCACTCTTGTCAATCCTGCTCATAACCGTCTTCATATCTTGCATTGCTGCTTCCTTGATGTCTTCCAAGTCATCCTCAGACCCTACCACATATAGCCCAGTGCCTGCAATGGCATGTTCGAGGCCCTGGAACCAAATATCACAGAAGAAAACGATTCTCAAAAAACATACTGATGAAAAAACATGCACATGGGTGCAAAATTCGAAGGTACTTGGGAAATTCTACATTACCTGTGCAGTAATCTTGATACCCTGTGCAGCTTTAAGCTCTTTATGATGCTGATAAGATCCCTAAAGTCAGACAGCCAAAAAAGTTCAGCATGGAATCAATTGTAAAAATTCCATACATAATCCAACCCAGACTAGATGATTGTAATAGCAAGTATCTTTACATAAATTAGCAAAGTAGTTCCCACTGCCACTATCCACATAAAATCTCAAAAGCAATAAAAAATTTAAAAACATGAATTGTCTAATGTAACCAACATAAATTCTAAAACTCATGAGTTGACTCAAAACTCGGTCTCTAGTCAACTCGACCCAATCAAATTTCAATGCGGCTTTGACTATACCTCAATTTCAACAAAGTCCCCATCAAAACTCATTGAGGCTCGGTAACTTGACTCAACAGGAGTTGGCATTACTTAATTCTTTATTCAATAAAATTTAGTGTAAAACTTAGTTGCAAAGGATTCAACCTATGACCACCATAAAGGCAAGTGCTAACTGCAAGCAGTTTTTTGGATGACATCTGTCATTTTATTTCTTTATGCTCTATAATGTGAATCAATAAAAATCCCAGGTTTTATTCATTTGAATGATTAAGAATCACGATTTGATTCCTTTGAATGGTTTTGTAGAATATGATTGATTTAATTGGAATGACTAATGGACTTGGTTCTTAAACTTATAAACAACTTTGTAAGAGATTAGTAGCTTTATCTTCACACATCACAGTGATGGACAGTATAATGAATAGATGGCTTGGTGCATGACTTGCTTAAGTGCTTGGCTTTACTTTTGGTTTCTAAAATATTTGAGTAGCTTTGAAATATGATTTAATTCATTTAAATTGTCATTAAGAATTGCCATAGACTCTTTTTTCTTTTCTAAGGAATAAAAAAGAAAAAGAAAATCAAAAGGTGGGAGCAAACCACCTGAAATTTACTTAGATGAAAGAAATGCCACAGACTCATAATCCTTGTTTGCTTTTGAAAATTATATGATTCCAACAAATGTTTTTTTAGAATTTGATTGGTCTAATCTGGAACAATTAATGGATTCCTTGAAATTTGAGTAGATGTTTGGAGGAGAGGTTTCAAACTGTCTAAATATCTAAGCCATGTAAAAAATTTACAATTAGTTTTACCTCATTGTGTTAAAACTAGCTCTAATCCTTATCCCAATTAGTTGGGGTCGGATGCACAAATCTCGTTCCACCATTCCATTCATCAGGGGCTATAACTTCAATTAGACAATAGGTCATTTAGTTTGGAACACCCTAGCATGAATTTGAGATAGTTAAACATAAATGTTAAAGATAAGCAAGGTATTCCATAATGGCAACACGGTAACGGTGGCCTCATGGCCACCACTGTTACCGTTACGATATGGGCCATAATGGCCGTTACGACTCTTTTTTTCTTTTGACTTTTTTTTTTCTTTAAAAAAAAAGTATTTTGGCCCCGTAATGGACCGTTATGAAGCCATTACAGCTGTCATAGGACCATTATGGGAACATTATAGGTCAATTTTTTTTATAATGGGCATTACAGCTGTTATGACCCCGTATCACATAACAGTTACCACGGACATGTTCTTCAACACACCTCAATTCCAAGTTTCAAGATATGACAATGATTATAGAGGGGCTAGTTCTTCAAGATGAATGGAGTATCATGCATTTGTTAGAACTTAGAACTAACAAGAATATTTTGATTAAGAAAAAAAGAAAACAAAACACAATAAGAAGGAATGAATTCCTTATACATAACGAAGGCCAATTGTCCCCTTGTGTAGATTAAGTCATCAACCATATTGTTTGCCACTCTAGCAACAAGGACAAACAAAATGTTTAACCTAGCGGAGACGAAGCGAAGTAAAAAACACACACTAGTTTCTACGATTCATTGGAATCCTCCACACTCAATTTATCAAATTAGCAGAATCCCCTTCATAAGAACCAAGGCCGAGCACTTGTTTAAGACAAATTGCAACCCATTTCTATGGCAAAAAGTCTCCACTCTAGTGAGTACCACACACCAATGGCACAGGAGAAAGAGGAGCAAACAATTGCATCCTCATTTCTCAACATGCCATCAATTTCACCGCCATAGCGACTAACATGGGGTCCGACGTGTTGGTAGTGTTATGGGGATTCCCGCCGGGCCCACCGAGTGCCACGTGGAGGGAAGAGAGATCAATGATTCTTGGCCCACTACTTATGCGGTGACGTAGGATGCCCTAATTATGATGCATGCTCATGAACATAATTAAATCAGCGGAAAATAAAAGACAAAACAATAATCTAAAACTCAGAATTAATCATCATAAACTAAGAAGATCACAAGAGACATGCAATGGAGTGGGCCATTCATCACAACCACTGAAGTGTGAAGTTCAATTATCACTAGGGTTGAATCCAGCGAGGGATGGAACCTCCGGATCTTGCATGGTCATAACCCAATTGATCAATGGGGATCACTAGTCCAAGGAATCAAAGGGTTTCTCGGATTAGGGATTTGAAAATCTGAGGAATTAGGATCAGGGATCAATTCTTAGATTTTGATCATGAGAAATAAACAAAATAGGGATTTGAAGTAATGAGAATAAGAGATAAATTACCTAGAAGAAGTTGGAGAGGCACGAGATGAAGAGAGAAGAAAGAGATCAAGGAAGAGGAAGAAGCACCATGAGAGAGAGAGAGAGGAAGGAAGCAACTAAAGGGTTTGCTCTTTTTTTCATTAATCAACAATTAATCTCGTTTTTAGAGCTTAGCCCACTTAAATAAGCAATAGAAAGACATAAACGTATTAAAATACCCCTAAAACTAAGAAGAAAACGGAAATAAATAAAAAAATTCTGCGCGGAAGTTCGGGCACCCAAAGACAGTAAAAACTATCCAGCAAGCTTCGGGTCTTCGTCATCCTACACACACGTGTCCTCCCAATTTGGAGTCTTTAATGTGTCAAATCACGTGTGTAGGGTCTTCAGTGCTCCTCAATAATCGCCTAGCCACAAGGAGGATGCTTGTGACGTGCACTTTCTTCGTTGATAGACTTTAAATAGTCTTGTGTCCTCATCAACTCCCCTCGAGTGAGAAAAACTCGACTCCGATGTGTTAAAGGCTTTGTGACGCTCTAGTAAATCTGGATCAATACTCTGCAATTCCTCTTCAGTCAACCACGTAGATTTTGCCGATGGCTTGTTCTTCCATTTGACAAGGTACCTTTAGAAACCTCCGTCCCTCATAAAAACTATCTCTTCATCCACGATTTCCTCAATCTCTTATTTACGAATAATGGGTGGAGGAAGGGGTGGAGTAGGTAGTGAAGAAAATTCAGAGAACGGCCATGAAAGGGACGAGGGATCAATGGTAGGATTAGGGGAATGGACCAGATCCTCCACATTAAACGTTGGATTAATGCCCATTTTAGGTGGAAGGTCAATCCGATACGCGTTGGACCCAATTTTCTCCAATATTTTGAATGGTCTAGCACTACGCGCTTGTAATTTCTTAGCGGAACCCTATGAGAACCGCCTGGCCTTATCCTCACCATTACAGTCTCCTTCCCGAAAATCTTATAGCCTACGATGAGAATCAGCTGAATATTTATAACTATCATTGATCTTATGAATCCGCTGTCTAATATGCGTATGCAAGTCATGAATGTGTCGTGCAAAAGCATCAGGCGACTCTGAAGATCTTTGGGTGACAAACATGGGTAAGAGAGCTATGGGCATTCTAGGTTTGTAACCACTGACAATTTCAAATGGACTCATCCTTGTTGATCAATTAGCTGACCCATTATAAACAAACTCAGCGATGAGTAGAATTAAGTCCCAAGTTTTAACATGCTCACCCACTAGACAACAGTAGAAGATTTCCAAGACTCCAATTTACCACCTCAGTTTGTCCATCTGTTTGAGGGTGGTATGTAGTAGAAAACTATAAACGAGTACCCATCATGTGCCATAGTGTCTTCCAGAAATAGCTAGTAAATCTGACATCGCGGTCAGACACTATGGTCTTAGGCAAACCATGAAGACACACCACACTATCAAAAAAGACTCGAGCAATGTGAGATGCGTCTGACGTTTTCGAACATGGGAGAAAATACGCCATTTTAGAAAAGCGATCCACAACAACAAAGATGGAATCTTGCTTTTTTATCGTCTTGCGAAGTCCCAGCACGAAATCCATACTGATGTCTTGCCACGGAGCATGTAGCACTGGCAATGGTGTATATAGCCCGGTATTTTACTTTCGTTGCTTTGCCAGCTGATATGTATGACACTACCCTAAAACTTTGGCTATGTCTCGCTTGAGACTTGGCCAATAAAAAAGATCATCTACGAGGGCAATGGTCTTATTACGACCAAAGTGGCCAGCTATCCCTCCTGAATAAAGCTCCCAGACGAGGAATTCACGAAGGGACATACGGGGAATACAGACTCGGTCTCCATTAAAAAGGAAGCCATCCTTAAGGACATAATCACCCGTGCTACGCTGGTCACTAGAGAGCGACGTATAAGTACCCCCAAAATCAGGACATGTGGGGTATTCATCTTTCAATTGCTCAAATCCGACTACTTCTACACTCAAGGAATTGAGCAACGTCACCCTTCTACTAGGGCATCTGTTGGTTTGTTTTCGACACCGGCCTTATGTTTCAGGACAAATGAATATTCCTGAAGAAACGTTACCCACTTAGCATGCCTTGGGTTGAGTTTCTTCTGAGAATGTAAATATCTCAAGGCCTCATGGTAAAAAAACAAGACGAACTCTTCGGTAGGAGATAGTGATGCCAATGTCTCAGGGGTTGCACTACCGCATAGAACTCCTTGTCATAAGTGGAGTACTTCTGCTTTACCTCATTCAGTTTCTAACTGAAATAGGCTACTGGATGGCCCTCTTAGCTCAACACTCCACCTATACCTATACCAGACGCATCACACGCCACCTCAAAGACTTTAGAAAAGTCAGGTAGACGCATGACAAGAGCTTCTACCATTTTTCCCTTAATTTCTTTCCTTGAAAGCCTTGACTGCGGCTTTCGACCACACGAACTCTCCATTTTTCATGCATTCAGTAATTCATTATCGTGCTAAATCCCCTAATGAACCGACGATAAAAAGTTGTTAAGCCATGAAAGCTTCGAACCTCGTGAATGTTCTTCGGTTCAGGCCACTCAACTATGGCCCTGATCTTTTCAAGGTCTGCGCGCATTCCTTCTGATGACACTATAAATCCTAAGAACACGACTTGACTAGACATGAATACGCACTTCTTAAGATTAGCGTACAACTTTTCATTCCTACGGACGCTACAGACCTGCTTCAGATGTT
The DNA here is from genome assembly GCA_003013855.2 of Liriodendron chinense. Lineage (NCBI taxonomy): Eukaryota > Viridiplantae > Streptophyta > Magnoliopsida > Magnoliales > Magnoliaceae > Liriodendron > Liriodendron chinense. The sequence goes on along the minus strand of ML058395.1, from coordinate 1,339,399 downwards.
CAAGGTGTAATTCCTTAGTGGTACTATAAATAAGAATGTCATCAAAGTACACCACAAGGAATTTTCCCATGAACGGCCTCAAGACTTGTGTCATCACCCGCATAAAAGTCCTGGGTGCGTTAGTCAAGCCGAAGGGCATGATCATCCACTCATACAACCTATCTTTCGTTTTGAATGCCGTCTTCCACTCATCTCTTGGGCGTATGCGGATTTGGTGATATCCACTCCTGAGGTCAATTTTGGAGAAAATTGTGGACCTGGCCATCATGTCAAGCATATCATTAAGCCTAAGTATGGGAAAACTATACTTGACGGTAATTTTGTTTATGGCACGGCTGTCCACACACATGCACCACGTGCCGTCTTTCTTTGGCATCAACAATGCGGGCACGGCACACGGGCTCATACTCTCCTAGATAAAACCCTTCTGCAGAAGCCCATCAACTTGCCTCTTCAACTCTGCATGCTCTACAGGGTTCATCCTGTAGTGAGGAAGGTTCGGTAGAGTCAACCCTGGGACGAGATCAATTGCATGCTGAATGTCCCTCGCAGGTGGTAGCTCGTTTGGTAAATCCTCAGGAAACACATCATTATATTCCTTTAAAACCGATGTTACCTCATGGGGTAACTCTAATGGAACCTCAGGTGTAACCTCTCTTGCCACAACGGCATACACCATGAAATCCTCCTTAGTCTCTTTCTCAAATTCTCTCGCATTGATTATATGAAGAGACTTAGGTTTGGATTTCCCCACTTCTTTAGGCTCACTCGCCTTCTCATCCTTTTTCTTCCCTAGTGTGCTTTCAAGTGGCATAGGGTTAAGTTTGATCCTTTTACCGTTATACATGAAGGTACACGCATTTAAACGGCCAAAGATCGTGACGTCATTGTCAAATAGCCACAGTCTACCTAGGATAATATGTCCAACATCCATAGGTATCACATCACACCATAGGGACTCCTTGTATGACCCAAACTCGATAGGAAGTAAGCACTGATGGGTGACAGGAAGTGATGTTTTGTCAACCCAAGAAACTTTGTATAGGGTCAGGATGAGGTGTAGATTTCAACTTCTAACGATCCAAGGTATTAGCAGGAAATCACATTTTGACAACTTCCACTGTCCACTATCACCTTACAATTTCTCTCCACACTTGGCAAGAGTATAAAGATAGTGTTTCAACGCCAATCAACAATACTCCTAGACTGAGATAGCACACGCCTGACTACTGCAAGCGTTGCTTCATTGCCCACTTCATCTTCATCAGTAAGACCTCCCTTAGGGTGATATTCTTCAACTTCATAATCACCCTAGTCTTCTACACCCTCGTGGGACTCGCCATAACTAAGGCTTTTCCACGGTTCTTCATGGGACACTGATTGGACATGTGACTGATATTCCCACATTCATAGCACCTCACTTGGCTACCCCCACTAGGACCGGCACCAAGAACCCCTTTGCCCTGTCATCCCTAGGCCCAAGCGAAACAGTCGCTTGCGCCCTGGGTTAACTACTAACGTTAGGTCTAGTTCCCTGGGAACTAAATCTAGCATTAGAGTCTCGAGACTCAAAACGTCTAATGACAGGAGCTTTCAGGTATTGCTCTAACTCCTGCACAACTTGATATGATTCATCCAAGTCCGTTAAGGGCCAAGTCATAAGCTCGCGTTGAAGATCCGCTCAAAGGCCCGTCTTGAAACGCGAGAGCGCTACTAGAGGGTCCTCATGGATATCACATCACATCATATACTCCTCGAATTTTGCGATATAATCAGTGACGGACATTGACCCTTGGCGTAAGGATTGCCATTGGTCAATGAGCTTTTATTAGTATGAGGCTTCTCTTTCAGACATTTCAATGAGCCCTACCAATTCTTCTATCTTTCGCTCAGTGTTGGTCCAAAATAATTTAGCCTGGCCCACAAGTTTCATCTTTGCAAACCGCATTTGACGATTTTCTAACATGCCATACCACTCGAAGTAGTGATCCATGTCAGCGACCCAGTCAAGGAATGCCTTGGGATCCAGACGCCCATCGAAACTTGGGGCCTCAACTCTCACATTTTTCATCACACGCTCATCTGGATCGTAGCGGTCTTGATGATCATATGTGGCTTGTGCTTTTCACACAACACCACGACCCGTTCCATGATCTCTACCATCATTATCTCCACGTGGGAGCACGTTTCTCAACAATTTCTCCCGCTTGGGAGTGCGCATCATTCCCAACAGTGGGGTTCTCCCTTTGGGATGCTTCTAATTGTTCGACCTTAGTCATGGTGGCTACAATTTGGTTGTCCATGCGAGCGAACTCTCGCTTTTGACTCGTTTCTAAAGCGGTTATCTTTTGTATCAATTGAGCATGTTGCTCAGATAACTGCTCGTTATTCATGGTTGGTTGAAGTCCGAAACCTCTACCTCTTCTCGTGGGCATACAATTAAAAGTTGAGCCAAATTCTACCCAACTCGCCCTCCTACGATTTTACGACTCACAAGATAAATGCGATGAATGCAAAACTAATGTGAACTAACAAATACTGAATTAAAACAGAGAATTACTCAAATCTGGAAATTTTCCAAATTAGGAAACTTTCTAAAATTGGAAAGTTTCTAAAATTGGAAACTTCTAAATCTGAAAATTTCCTAAAACAGACCTAAAAATGAAAACCCTAATTTCATAACTCGATCTAGACAAAACCATGCAAGCCTATTCTCTGATACCAAATTTGACGTAGGATGCCCTAATTATGATGCATGCTCATGAACATAATTAAATCAACGGAAAATAAAAGACAGCAACAATCTAAAACTCAGAATTAATCATCATAAACTAAGAAGATCACAAAGAGACATGCAATGGAGCGGGCCATTCCTCACAACCACGAAGTGTGAAGTTCAATTATCGCTAGGGTTGGATCCGGCGAGGGATGGAACCTCCCGATCTTGCATGGTCATAACCCAATCAATCAATGGGGATCACTAGTCCGAGGAATCAAAGGGTTTCTCAGATTAGGGATTTGAAAATCTGAGGAATTAGGATTAGGATCAATTCTCAGATTTTGATCATGGGAAATAAACAAAATAGGGATTTGAAGTAATGAGAATAAGAGATAGATTACTTGAAAAAAGTTGGAGGAGCACAAGAAGAAGAGAGAAGAAAGAGATCAAGGAAGAGGAAGAAGCACCATGAGAGAGAGAGAGAGAGGAATGAAGCAACCAAAGGGTTTGCACTTTTTTTCATTAATCAACAACTAATCTCGTTTTTAGAGCTTAGCCCACTTATTTAAGTAATAGAAAGACATAAAAGTACTAAAATACCCCTAAAACTAAGAAGAAAATGGAAATAAAAAAATTAAAAAAAAAACTGCGCGAAAATTCGGGCGCTTAGTCAGGCGCCCGAAGACGTCCAAAAACATCCAAAGAGTTTCGGGTGCTCGAGAGGCAGATGTCGGGTGCCCGAAGACTGTGAAAACTGTCCAGCAAGCTTCGAGTCTTCGTCATCCTACACACACATTTCCTCCCAATGTGGGGTCTTTAATGTGTCAAATCACGTGTGTAGGGTCTTCAGTGCTCCTCAATAATCGCCTAGCCACAAAGAGGATGCTTGTGGCATGCGCTTTCTTCGTTGATAGACTTTAAATGGTCTTGTGTCCTCATCACGCGATCTTTGCATTGAAGAGAGCTTTTGAAGAAATGGAGTCCGTAAGCCATTAACAAGTTTGTTGACATCATGCCTAGTGTACACTCGGCATATATCTCATGCTGACTATCACTCTTCATCCCGCCAGTAGGTCAACATCATAGCTCCCACTCTGATACACACTCGGCCCTTACAAGTGACATGCACATGTTCACTTATATCAGAAGATGAGTCCACACTCCGCCCGCCAAGCGAGTAGGTACTCCGCTCGTCAGTTGGCCGAGTAGGCATTCATCTCGTCATTTGGCCGAGTAGGCACTCGGCATACAACCAGTATCCAAGGACACGACTATGCGAAGTATACACCCGGCATCTGCGCGAGATAAGATATAACGGCTAGTTCCCCGTATTGTCAACACGATCGTTCCGGACGGCCAAAATCCTAGCATTGTGGTCGCGATTATCGCACCACCCGTCGGCTTGACCGTGATTATGGCCATACGTGGCCCCAAATTACATCCTGATTATCAGCCCTTAACGGCTCTCTAAGCATCTATAAAGAGCCTTCCATGCTTCAGTCCGAGGTACGCAATCACCCACCATAAGCATACTTACAAGCTTTTCTCTCCATCATCGATTGACTTAAGCATCGATGGGCCATCAGTCGGCACCCCCGCCAACCGTCCTAACCTTTTTGTGGTGATTGCAGATCCTTAATCCAATCCATTCATCATAATCCCTGGATCCGACGGCTAAGATCCAAGTTGGTCCCCTGATCAACATCTGTTACCATTTCCAGCGATAACAGATTGGCGGCCACCGTGGGGCCCGACTAGTGACTTTCTTCGCCGTTTTCATTCTCTTTTTCTCCCACGAATACCGCAATGATTCCTAAGAAAACCAAAAGCAGGCAGACGGCTGGAGCTTCTGCTTCAGCTACCTTGGCCCATGCAGGTTCTCAGCGTCCTGATAATGAAGACGCTTCCTCCAAAGGATGCGGCCTTCCTCCACCGCCACCACGGCCCATGCCGCCAACCGAAGATGCCACCAGAATGATGGCTATGGAAGATGACGTTCAGCTCCTCCGAACCGATATGCTGCGCTTCATGGAAGTCGTTACGCAGTTGCAACAGATCCTCCCTGCTCTTCAACACTTGCAAGCTAACAAACCAGCCCGTTCCGTTCAACAGGAATGGCGTGAGCTCAATGGCCTGGCTGTAAGTCGAGCCGAACCATCCGCAGCACCACCAGCTCAACCACCAGTGCCCGGTCCTATTCACCAAGCCAGGAGTGCCCAACTCCCGGTTGGTAACCTACGCCACTCATTGGAGGCCAAACGCCATCGCTAGGCCCATCCCAAAGCAAATCGGGACCTGGACAACGATGTCGTACCAGAGGAAGCTAAGGCTTCCAGTCGAGAACATGCTCCGGCATGGAAGGACGAGCTGAGGGAGTTGAAGGACAAGATGGATGCCATGGAACGATGGTATCAGCCTGATACGCCAGATACGTTGTAGGCAATGTTGGACCAGACTAACCCTCCGTTTACCGACGACATCATGAAGGCCCCCCTTGCCTGAGAAATTCAGGGTGTCCAACAATATCCCCCGTTACGACAGTTCAGGGGATCCCATGGAGCACCTAGAAATCTTCAAGTCTCATATGCAGCTCGAAGGCAGTTCGGTTGATATCCTATATACGACGGCCTTCGACGCTATGAACCTGTCTAGGAGCTTGCTGGAACCTATTCAGACCTCTCTGGTCGGATTCGAAGGAGAAGTGGGGACTCCCGAAGGAAGCATTAAGCTCCCGGTTATCTTTAGGGAAGCCCCCAACAAAGTCAACATCATGGTGAACTTCCTGGTCGTGGATCGACCATCGGCCTACAACTCCATCTTAGGCCGACCTTCCAAGACAGATCTTGGGGCCACCATGGCCCCCCACTACTTATACATAAAGTTCCCCACTCCCACAGGAGTTGGGGTCGTCGGAGGAAATCAGGCTATAACACGGTCTTGTTATGAGAATGTACTTCGAAAGGAGAAAGGCAAACAAATAAGCCCTATTGAAGTCACCGAGCTAACTTCACGCCCAGATTCAGAGGGCGTTTCACTCCTTGATCCTCGAGACAGCGAGCCCAAAGGTGGTTCCCCGACAGAAGATCTGATCTACATTCCAATTTCATATTCGAATCCTTCAAGACGAGTGCAGATCGGCTCGGCTCTGAGTCCTGATACCCAAAAGAAATTTTCTAAATTTCTGAAAGAGCACTGGGATGTCTTCGCCTGGTCCCATGAGGACATGCCAGGCATAGACCGAGCATCATCGTCCACAGATTGCGGGTGGATCCCAAATTCAAGTCGGTGCACCAGAGGCGACACACGCTAAATCAAGAGAGACAGATTGCTGTAAAGGAAGAAGTCGATAAGCTTCTCAAGGCTAGGTTTATCCAGGAAACGTTGTACCCAGATTGGGTAGTCAATGTCGTACTAATCAAGAAGGCTAACGGCAAGTGGCGCATGTGCATCGACTATACAGATCTCAACAAGGCATGTCCAAAAGACAATTTCCCCACATCTCGGATTGATCAGTTGGTTGATGCGACGGCCGGACATGCACTCCTTTGTTTTATGGATGCATACTATAGCTACAATCAAATTCAGATGCACCCACCAAACAGAGAGAAGACATCCTTTATCACAGATAGAGGAGTATACTGCTATAAGGTCATACCCTTTGGCCTTAAGAATGTAGGTGCTACTTAGCAGCGCCTAGTAAACAAAATGTTCGCAGATCAGATTGGCAGAAACATGGAAGTCTACGTCGACGATGTGCCCGTCAAGAGCACCAAAGAAGAGGACCACCTCCGTGACCTCCGGGAAACGTTCCAGGTCCTGTGGCAGCACAACATGAAGCTTAACCCGGCCAAGTGCGCCTTTGGAGTATCTTTCGGAAAATTCATAAGTTTCATGGTTAGGAAGAGAGGCATTGAAGCAAATCCCAAAAAGATCCAGACCCTCCTAGATATGAAACCTCCAAAGAGCATCCGAGACATCCAACGGTTGGCAGGAAGGATTGCCCCCCTTAACCGTTTCATCTCAAAAGCCTCAGATCGGTGCCTTCCGTTTTTTAAGCTACTAAGAGGAGCAGGAAAAACCCTGCACTAGTCAGATGAGTGTGAGGAAGCTTTCGCCCGATTGAAGGAATACATGGGGGCTCTGCCCATCCTCTCAAAGCCTCTTCATGATGAAGAGCTGACGTTGTACCTCATTGTATCCCCTACCGCAGTCAGCTCGGCTTTAGTTCGTAATGAAGGAGGAGTCCAGCGACCTATCTATTACGTCAGTAAAGCAATGTTGGACGCTGAGACTCGCTACCCGGAAATCGAGAAATTGGCCCTCGCCCTGATTACCTCGGCCAGGAAATTGCGGCCGTACTTCCAGGCTCACACCATTCTGGTTCCTACTGACTAACCTTTGCGAAAGTCCTGCAAAATCCTGGCGTATCAGGGCGGCTAGCAAAATGGGCCATTGAGTTGAGTGAGCATGACATCAAGTTCTGTCCACGCACAGCTATCAAGGGGCAAGCTGCTGCCGATTTCGTGGCCGAGTGGAACTCGGCTCCTTCTCCTAACACGGAGTGTCTCTCATGCTCGAGTCCTTCTGCAAATGCAGAGCGCCTTGCCCACTCCGCTCAGCCATCAATGCCAAACCCGCTCACATGGACTCTCTACGTGGATGGATCTGCCACTTCCCAGGGGTGTGGAGCTGGAGTTATCTTACTCACCCCAGACGGCAACAAAGCAAAGTACGCTCTACGATTCGACTTCCACGCTTCCAACAACGAGGCAGAATACGAAGCGCTCCTTACCGGACCACTGCCCGAACTTCAACAGGGGAAACCTCGTTCTCATTGACCTATGGAGCAAAGGCAGTGGTCCCGGTTGAGATTGGAGTACCCTCCTACCAGGTGCAGCACTACAATCAGAAGGAAAATGAAGCAACGATGAACTTCCAGTTGGACGCACTGGAAGAACAGCGATACAAGGCTCAAGTATGCCTGGCAGCGCATCAACAGAAGGTAGCGTGATACTAAAACTCCCGAGTAAGATAGAGATCTTTTCGCATAGGCGATCTCATCCTCAAAAGAAACATATTGAGCAACGCTCAGGATCCGGGATCCAAAGTATTCATGCCCAACTAGGAAGGTCCCTACTGAGTTGCCCGGATCGTCAGGCCAGGGGTATACTACCTCGAAGACATGGAAGGGAAGGTGTTCCGACACCCAACCAATGCTACCAACCTACGGAAATACTATCAATAAAGCTGTAATAAGGTTTCCCGGGACTTATTATCAATAAAGAAGGGCATTCCATTTTATTATCTACATTAACCCGCATTGGGTTCATACGGAGTACCCCGGTACCTCCCTTGACGAACTTTGTTATCCACACAAAGGATTATTAACCCGCATAGGGTTCATACGGAGTACCCCGATACCTCCCCTGACGAACTTTGTTATCCATACAAAGGATTAAACATGGCAACTCAGCCGGCAACACAATCTGCCCAGTGAGGGGCAAGGCCAATTGAGGCGTCCCCTGGCTGAGTACAATCTACATTTGAAGAGAAAAACAGAAGATTTCTTTTGTATTAAAGAAATTTATTACCTCATTCACATCCTGAAACACATTGATTACAGGTAAACTCCAAACCACAGAAAAGAAAGATCAAAAGAGGGAAAAAGAGCTCTGAATAAAATAATCCCTCCTTTAGTGTAGCCTTTCTTCCCAGCGACCATCGCCATCTGCACTACTGGCAGTCTTGAGACGACACAAGCAGGGTTGGATGGTCGTAGCTATGGAAGAAATAAAGGAATCTCCATCGGGAAAGTTAAAGACGTCTGTATCAATCAAAGACAGAGACACCCACATCAAATCCCATAGAGGACGACGTTTTAGCATCAAGAGCTTTCGAAGAAATGCAGTCCATAAGCCATTGACAAGTTTGCTGACATCATGCCTAGTGTACACTCAGCATATATCTCATGCTGACTATCACTCTTCATCCCTCCAGTAGGTCAACATCGCAGCTCCCACTCTAATACACACTCGGCCCTTGCAAGTGACATGAACGTGTTCACTTATATCGGAAGATGAGTCCGCACTCCGCCCACCAAGCGAGTAGGTACTCTGCTCATCAGTTGGCCGAGTAGGTACTCGTCTCGTCAGTTGGCCGAGTAGGCATTCGTCTCGTCATTTGGCCAAGTAGGCACTCGGCATACAACCAGTATCCAAGGATGCGACTATGCAGAGTATACACTCAGCATCTGCGCGAGATAAGATATAACGGCTAGATCCCCGTATTGTTAGCACGACCGTTCCGGACGGCCAAAATCCTAACATTACGTGGTCACGATCATCGCACCACCCATCGGCTTGACCGTAATTATGGCCATACGTGGCCCCAAATTACGTCCTAATTATCAGCCCTTAATGGCTCACTAAGCATCTATAAAGAGCCTTCCATGCTTCAGTCTAAGGTATGCAATCACCCACCATAAGCATACTTACAAGCTTTTCTCTACATCATCGACTGACTTGAGCATCGGAGGGCCATCAGCCGACACTCCCGGCGGCCTTCCTAACCTTTTCGTGGTAATTGCAGATCTTTGATCCAGTCCATTCATCATAATCCCTGGATCCGACGACGAAGATCCAAGTTGGTCCCCTGCTCAACATTTGTTACCATTTCTAGCGATAACAAGCAGTAATCTGGTAAGGATGATGAAAGCAAGCAGCAACTGGTATAGAGTTGAATATCGGAATTGTATCAGCTGATACAATTGTATTATATCTGTATCAACCAGATACAATATGCAATACAGGGCCAAATCGGCCCACACCTAAAATTTTAGGCTATATTAGTTGATATGGGCATATCGAAAGGGCCCGATATTACTAATACAACCATAAAGGCCTGACTCAGGTTTTTTTTTTTTTTTTCCCCTCTTCTTTTTCATTTTAACATGAAGGAAGCTTATAAAGTCATTTTAGACTGGATCTAGTCCTATTTTGGAGATCATAACAAAAGATTTGTGTGGGATTCGATGAATTAAAGCGGAATGGATCATTATGGAAAAATTAAAAAAAGGGTAAGCCATCACTTATTTTTCATGTTTCATCTTCTTTTTGTTGTATTTCAATGTGATGGGCCCTTTTTTTACCAAATCATGCTTGATTTGTGTTCAATTAGAGCCTATGTGATTGACAAGCCAATAAACAACATTCTCATCAAACAATGATCCGATACAACATTATATATATATATATATATATATATATATATATATATAGAGAGAGAGAGAGAGAGAGAGAGAGAGAGAGGAATGCTCACCTACGCACTAGTTCTCACGAGAACTCGTGAGCACTTTTTGAGGACTCATCACACATGATGTGAGCCCAAAATCTGAGCCGTCCATGCGATGCATCACCCCAAAAAAAAACCCAACGCCCAACTTTCAACCTCGTCCAAAACTTTGGTGGGCCATGGCAAAAGGAAACAGTTTCCTCCCTTGATTTGCCTCTCTCTCTGCTATGGCCCACCAGAGTTTTGGATCGGGTTGAAAGTTGGGCCCTAGGGTTTTTTGGGGTGTTGCATCACGTGGATGGCTCAGATTTTGGGCTCACATCATGTGTGATGAGTCCTCACACACACACACACACACACACACACACACACACACACACACACACACACACATATATATTGAAAGATGAAGCAAAATTTATGAGGCAAAGCCAAGAACAAAAATAAAACAGAAACAAACAAACAAAAAGAAAAGAATAAATACAACTAGCCCCAAGGTTAGAAGAACACTCAAGAGAGAAACTGATGCAGGACATCCCTAAATATGATGCATGCTCATGATCACAATTATCCAGCGGAAGTAAAAGCAATAATAATAATGAAATCTAGCATTAATCATCATAAACTAAGAAAACCAGAAAGAAAACATGCAATGGAACGGGCCATCATCACAACCATGGAGTATAGGATTCAATTAGTGCCTAGGTTGGATCTGGCGAGGGATGGAACCTCCCGATCTTGCATGGCGTTACCCAATCGATCAATGATGATCACTAGTCCGAAGAACCAGGAGGTTTCTCGGATTAGGGATTTGAGAATTTGGAGGTTTAGGGTTTGGATCGATTCTCAAGGTTTAGATCGTGGGGAATAGCAAAACAGAAGTTTAGAAGGATAACAATAGGAGATAAAATACCTGAAAGAATTTGGAGGGGCACCAGAAGAAATCAGAAGAAGAAGATCAAGGAGAGAGAAGAAGCACCATGAGAGAGAGAGAGAAGAGAGAAGCCACCAAAGAGGTTTGTCTTTTCATTAATAATCAACTAATCACGTTATTAGGGCTTAGCCCACTTAAATAAGCAAGAAGAAAACATAAAAGTACCAAAATACCCCTAAAACATTGGTAAAAAACAACTAAAAAAAAAACAGTTCGTACGTTGGTGGGGCGCCCCGTGACCAATTTGGCCGGGCGCCCCGCTAAGACAGAAACTGTCCAGCAATGGAAACTGAAAATCTGTTGAATTTCGGGCGCCCGGTGCCAAATTTGGCCGGGCGCCCGACCACCTTCAAAAAAGCATTTTCTATACTTTCAGTCGGGTCTTCTTTCATCCTACACACGTGTCTTCTATGTGCCAAATCACGTGTGTAGGGTCTTCAATGCTCCTCAATCATCGCCTAACCACAAGGATGGTACTTGTGGGTGGCGCTTTCTTCGTTGGTACACTTGAATGCTTTTGTTCCGCATCAGAAACCCAATGAAAGAAAACCTGATTGCTCAAGGCACCAAATTCCTAAAAAACAATAACACCCTATTATACACTCCGACAATGGAGCCCCGCAAATTTCTGAAACACCGATTATTCATTTCTGCCCAAACTGCCCAAAGGAACACGAGGAGAAGAATCCTCCACTTCTTTTTACCAATTTTCCCACCAGAGAGTATCTACCACAAACAAAGAGGTCATCAATGGAGTGCATAACCCAGGAAACCTCAGCTATGAGGAGGACATGCCACCAGATCTCAGAGACATGAGCAATAGAGGAAGAGATGGTCGACTAACTCAGCATCTTAAAGACACATCAGGCACACAATGGTGAGGGGCATGCCTCTTTTCCTCAGATTGTCGATCGTAAGCACCCTGTTCTTCCCCGCCAACCACGCAAATGCTGCAACCTTGGGAGGCACCCCATAAGACCAAATAGCTCCTGTATGGCAGCAACTAATAGAAGATTTTGAAGAAGCAAGGGACCAGTAAAAGGACCGAATAGAGAAAGAACTCAGCCTAGAAGTCCTCCAAACTAGAGAATCTTTCGAATATAGAGAACGGAGAAAGTCCTGCGGATGAGACAGAAGAGACGTGAGATTTGAAATCTCAAGGTCTGAGAGATTTCTCCTAAATGGGGGAAGTCGAACACTCACCACTCCCTATCCTGAAAAACACAAAACCACTGTAGTGTCCAGAGAAGGGCATACAGCAACCAAAGTAGGTAAGGAAGAAGTCGGGGAATGACTTTCGCACCAAATATTCAACCAAAACCTAATCTTCGCACCATCATCCAAAGTAAAGACCTCCCCCTCAAACATTGAAGAAACCACCTTAGCAATCCCTTTCCAAATAAAGGAGGCTCGTTAAAGGGAAGAAGGTTTTACCCACAAACCTCGAGGGGTTAGCCCATATTTAGCAGAGATAACTGATGTCCAGAGACTCCCTCTCTGTTCCAAACCTCCAAACCCATTTACCTATGAGGGCTTCATTGACCAAATCCAACAATTTGATTCCCACTCCACCTTTGGCATAAAAGGTGCAAACCTCCTTACAATTTAGAAGCAGGAATTTCCTAGAGGGGGAACTCCTTACCAAAGGAACTCCCTGTGAAGTTTATCTATATGAAGGAGAACTGATTGATTTGGAACACTGCAATAGAGATATATAATAAATAAGGAGATTGGAGAGGGAGTCCTAATTAGGGTTATTCTACCACCCGAAGAAAGGAGCTGGCTTTTCCATGGGGACAATTTTCTCTCCATTCTCTTAAGAATTGTCCCAAAGGTACAAAGTAGGTTTACCAAAACAAAAGGGAAGAGCAAGATAATGGGGACCCCATCTTGCAACTGAAAGAGTCTGCCAGAGAAGCAAGTACCTTTGGAGACAAATTTATCCCAAATAACTCACTTTTGGACAAATTTACCTTTAAATCTGACACCACTTCGAACCAGCATATACACATGCTCACGAAATTCACCATAGAATCATTAGCCTCAAAGAACAGCAAAGTATCATCAGCAAATTGGAGATGGCAGATTCAATGAGGAATGTTCTCCACCTGAAAACCCTAAAAGAGACCCTCTTCTTAACCCTTGGAAAGCATGCAACTGAGCACTGCTGAGACAATCACAAACAAAAAAGGAAACAAGGGGTTACCGTGTCGAAGCCTTCCAAAAGCCCTGAAGAAGCCAAGGGGCCATTAATAAGGACTGAAAAACGAGGTGAGGAAACACAAACACGGATCCAGTTCCGCCATTTGCCCCCAAAACCCATCCTAAACAGCATGTTATCCAGAAAAGTCCAATCTACATGGTCATAAGCCTTTTCGAGGTAAAGCTTATAGAGTATTCCCGACCTTCCCGCTTTGTGGCATGAGTTGATACATTCATTAACAATCAGCACACTATCTAAAATCTATCTCCCATGAACAAAAGCACTTTGGAAGGGAGAGATGATCTTTAGGATAACTATCCACAATCTCTTAATGCAAATCTTAGCTAGAATTTTATAGGGGCTACCAACCAAGCTAATAGGACAGAAATCTTTTAGGTTAACAACTCCTAATTTAAGAATCAGAGCTAAGAAAGTGCTCCCTATTTCCACAGGCAAATCGGCTAGACTCGAAAAAGTCAGACACAAAATTGAACAAGTCAAACGTAACATGATCCTAGAAAACCTAGAAAAAATCTAAGGGAAAGCCATCAGGTCCCAGTTATTTATCGCACCCTAAGTCCATGATCGTAACCCTAACTTCTTCAATGAGAATCGGCTTCTCCAAGGATTCCACACCATCTCGAGAGATACGAAGGAAATCAAGATTATCTAACATCAAACGAGGGACATTATCCGACGATAACAAAATAGAATAAAAACCTACAACAGATTTGCAAATTCCATCTTTATTTGAAATCTTCTCGCCCTCAACGACTAGAGAGGATATACAGTTAGAGCACGCCCTGACAAGCAATTCCATCAAAAAACTTTGTATTCCAATTTCCCTCTTTTAACCAAACATCCCGGGATCGCTGGCACCACTTTATTTCCTCTTTGAGGCTTGCACAATAATCTGAGGATAATTATCTCTGGATGAGTGTTCTTCCTCTGAAACTTGACCTCCTTCCTCTTTAACATCCAAACCTTGAATTGCACCGAGGAGAGTCGACATTTTTTTTAGAGGTAATTCTTTATTGCGTTAGTCATGCAACTCACACACCCTATTAGTACCGCAACACACCCACCCGGTTAATCACACAAAGCGCCCACTGACGTTGTTAGCATGTCTCGAACCTGAGACCTAGCTGGAGAGGCCGTGGCATGTCAACCAGCCCGGATAACAGGCAGGAGACATTTGAGATTCTCTTTTGCCAAAGTAACTCCCGATGCCAAGCTTTTGACTTCAACTTTAACATATGCATCTTCTTAAAAAATTTAAACCTAGGAGGCCCTCTATTTCAAAGGACCGCCAACCTTCAACTAAAGAGTGGAAGCCCTCCACCTTGAGCCATGCTAGCTCAAACTTGAAGGGCATCATCCCCCAGTTGATCTCATCAACTTCAAGAAGAACAGGACAATGATCAGAGACTGGTTTAAGCAAACCTATTGGACGAGCAAATGGGAATTGTTGGACCCAATTTGGAGAAACAAGGAATCTATCTAATAAAGACTTAACTAGAGATGAATGACAATTCAACCAGGTGAATTTGACATCCCCCATAGGAAGGTCCAACAAATCATGTTTGCTCACCCAACCCGAGAAATCCCTCATAGAGGAGGTCACTCGAGAGCCATTGAATTTTTTTATGAATAAACCTCACTACATTAAAGTCACCTCCAACACACCAAGGGAGAGACCATTTATCCCTGACCGAGGTTAATTCATCCTAAAAAGAAGGACGAGAAGAGGGTTTGGTTGGGCCATACCTACCGAAGAAGACCCACCAGAATTTAGAGGACATACCTCTAAGAATCAAGTTAACTGAAAATAGGCCCAACCAACACTCTTCCTTGGCCCAACAAGAGGAATCCCAAAGGACCAAAACTCCCCCTACCATTCAGAACTGCCCAATCCTTACCTTTCCTCCCCAAAATAGGATCAACAATACCTCTATCGAGAGCCTGCAACTAAGTTTCCTACAAGACAATCAACTTTTCTTTAGAACGAGAACACATCTCCTTCACCTGAGACCACTTCCGAGGACAACCTAAGCCTCTCACATTCCAGGAGAGGATATTCATTGATGAACCCGAGTAGCCGCTCTCCCTTTTCTCTTATTCTTAAGAATAGCTTCCAAAATTATACAAATGCGCTCCTAGATTCACAAGCTCTCTATTACGGGATAAAGATCTCAAGGAGCCTGGGAAAGGAATCCTGGTCATCGAAACTCGAAGACCCTTTTCAGCCACTAACTTAAACAAGGTGATATAATCTGTCCTGATTTCCAACCGCCACTCCTAAAAGCCTTCCAACATGACATATTGCATCCCTTACCCATCTCTTTCTCTTGATCGATTCCACAAGACCTTCCAATACCTCCTACAGAATGGCGAACGGGGGAACAAGAATAGGGTCCTAAAAGATCCTTTCATTGTCCAGAGCAAAAGAAGCCCACAGTGGGGAGACCTCCAGAGCGCCCACTCGGGAACCTTGAGCTACCCTTACTGGACACGACCTCAGATGGATCCTCCATCAAAGGGAAAGGTAGGGAAGGGAGGGAAGGGACTTCAAGAGGGATGGCCACAAGGGCCAGGGACTAATTGAAAGGGGAGGTTGTACTAATTGAAAGGGGAGGTTGTACTAAAGGCGGGCCACGATCCGAAACAGAAGAAGAAGGGACTTGAAAAATAGGCCAAGAAGGCGGGTGTGGAAGACCTCCACAGCCGAGGGAGGAGGCAAAGGGGGAAACAGAGCCAGGAGAAAATCACACTCATCAGCACTTGGCCTGATACGAGGAAGAGGGACAGTCAGAGGGAGATTGTCGAAGGAGAGGGAAGTGTCAAGAGATTACACCTCATCTCCCAAAACTGCTAACTGACAGATCATCCTCTGATAGAGAAAGGAGCTTGAATCTAAGAGAGGATTGTCGTACCCAATCAAAGTTGGAGGAAAACCCGGAATAGTAACTTGTTGGCTGAAGTTTTCTTCACTAGCTGGTCTCAAGAGAGAATCGTGCGTCCTGTGCCATTGACACGTGTTTGTTTCTATTAAAGGCGAATGGATATTCTTAAATGTGACAGAAGAAGCAGCCCCATAACATCACTCAAAACCAAATCTTGAGAAATTCGAGTCCCACTCGCTTTACCAGCATCCATCTCAAGAGAACACGTATCACCTAGTAATAAAGGCTCCTGATGCAGTCGGTCCTTGCAGGGAGAGAGAGGATCGATGCATGTCACCTCAACTAACTCGAAAGGAACAATTGTCCCTATATATGTCCCAGCATCGTCTTCATTAGGACACGTCTCCTCTACTAATAAAGGCTCCTGGCACTTCGAAGCCCAATAGGGGAAGAGAGGATCGACAGTATCACCTCAACTAATGCTCCACTGGAAATAACAAGCCCTTAGATAAGCTCTTGATGACACATGGCCTCCATTGTGATCGAGGGAGCTCTTTAGCCTAGCGCCTCAATTAACTCGGGAGGGGAGAGTCAAGACGAGAGAATACTGCAAAATGTCGTCTCGAGATGAGACACTCGTCCTCTCATCTCTCACCAAAGGCATAGATAATGCAGGGACATTTTCACACCAAGCTCAAGTGGGGTGGCATGTGTGAGGCGGGGGCATACTCAAGGTGGGGCGACTAGTGTGAGGCAAGTGGACCATGTGAGGTGGGGCCCACGAAGGAGGGTTCGGCCAATGTTCTGGCCTAGCCTTTGCTATGAGATAAAAGGATTGATTCGCCACGCTCTATCAATTCAAGCTTTTAGAGCAAGTGATTAGTTGTCCTGCGTCAAAAGTGATATCAAAGCGGGAGGTCTTGTGTTCAAGACTCCTCACCGGGGGTGATTAATGCAGAGGCATTTTCACACCGGGCTCGAGTGGGGTAGCCTATGTAAGGCAAGGGGAAACTCGGGGTGGAGCAACCCGTATGAGGTGGGTGGATTGTGTGAGGTGGGACCCATGTGAGGTGGGGCCCACGAAGGAGGGTTCGGCCGAGGGCCTAGCCTAGGCTATGAGATAAATGGATTGATTCGCCACGCTCTATTAGGTCGAGCTTTTAGAGCAAGTGGTTAGTTGTCCTGCATCAATAGAGTTTCACGGTCATGCTCACGGACAGAGGGTCTAGGAGCTGAATTTGGGGAAGATAAGGAGCTTCTTGGACAGAGGACCAAGACTTCGGAGCCAGCTGTAAATCTACAAGGACAAAAGATATCTCCATGGACCCCTTTGCAAGTGAATTGGCAATCAATGTTGTCAAATTCGTAATTGGGGTTGAATTGTATTGAATCGCAAATTGTATCTTAAATCAAAAGATTTTTTATGGTTTTCTTTAAAAAAATGGAAAAATATGAAAAATAAAAATAAATCAGAAAAAAAATTAAAAACTCATCAATCATCCTTTTGCCATCAATATGCACCTAGTAATACCATGTCACGATAGTGTTAAAAGATTCTTATCTTTCCTTTCTTTTTTTCTTCTGGTCTTTCAAGAAATTTTCCGTAAAAACATACAAGGAGACTTAATAATTATATTCTTGTTACCTTTCTTGAATGTAGAATCACATTGGAACAGCACCATTTGATTATGTAGACCAATCAAAAAAGATATTTTGATTTCTAACCATTATTCCAAAATACATATAAAGTCGTAATGATCATGACCATCCATAAAAACATTTCAGATAAGTCATACATCAATTTGGTGTTTTGACCAATTAAGAAGTAAGAAATTTAAAATAAAATAAAATAAAAAGGTCTATGATTTAATATTGAAGAGAATATATATCATTTAATCTCTTATAAAGAACAAGATAAAATAATTTACCTTTTCTAAATGATTTTCTTTTCTTTTTTCTTTTTAAAAGGTTTTTTTTTAAACAATTCTTAAAGCCCCTACCAATTTAAAAACATAAAATGAAAGCCAAGAAAAGCTTAAAATAGAAGAGAACAAGTATAATTTTGATTCGTAAATCAGGATTTGAATCGTAAATCGAAGGGTTCAAATCATAGAATTGTAGGATTAATATAAGCTTTACTTGGCTTTTGACAAGTAAATCGTTTTGCTTGTGGGATTCAAATCATTTTGCTTAAGATTCGACTTAAATCGTAAATAGTAGGATTTTGACAACACTTTTGGCAATACAATTGGCTTCCCTCGGGTCTGGATTAGAAGTAGTAATACATGAAGAGTGCCAGTGCATTCTTTTCCTTTGGCTTTTTTTTTCTTTTTCTTTTTTTTTTTTTTTTTTTTGGAGCAGCAGCACCAATTCATTCTGATGTCAATTAGGACAAAAGGAAGCATCCCAAAGGCTGAAGCTTTCTCAAGGCCCATGCAATTGCCAATGAGTCCCCTTCTACAATAAGTGGGCGCTCAAAGCAATCTAAAGATAATTTAATCCCTACTTTAATCACCATAATTCCAGCTCTATTAGGACTGCCCCATCTCACCTGAGAAACAAAAACTGATGGTAAACAACTGATCTGTAACCAGCCCTCTGCTACCTGACTGTCCAAGGTTAGCCAATGAACTACCGTCTATGTTAACCTTATAGCTACCATCACAAGGAGGGGCCAAACATAAAATTCTTTTTTTTTTTTTTTTTTTTTGGAATTCACACATATATTAGTCAATGCATCCTTTCCACTCCCAAACGAGCTGAGATAGAGAACCCCCTAGAAACAAGCCATTGACAGAGTGGAGAGGCTCAACTTCAAATGAGCCAAAAAAACATAAACCAATTCATCCATGCAACTTCAAACCCAGTAAAGAGGTGATCCATCAATTTTGTTGAGAGACATTTGGTTTATTTCTTGCTCTGGAAGATTTAACAGTACCTTCACCTTCAAGAAAACATTGACTGTCTCACCTTCTTTCATAATCAACTTCATGAGGTGGAACCCTCTCAAGAAACACCAACTACAAAATGGAAGCAGAAAAGTAGACTAAAGATAGAATCTATCCGTAATCAACTCCATGTGGGGCACACAAGGATCAAGAGGAAAATACAACAAACAATAGAAGTTTCCATTGAATACTCCTATCAGTGTGTGTGGGTGAGGGGTTCCTGCAATAGGAGCAAACTTTTCTAGAACCCCTAAAGGTGAGATTCCTTGGGGTTGTTATCTTTTAGGTGAGACTCCACAGAACCATCTTTAATTACCTTGCTCCCCATCTTTAATTCCCTTGCTTCCATATTTCTCTCCTTCTAACAACTCCACAAGTTCTACCTTAATGTCATCAATAGCAGTCATTACCTGAAATTCAATTTATATAGCAGCTCTGAGAAAATTTCAAGCATTCCTTAATTATCAATTTTAGACTCCTACCATATATGACTGACCAGATGTGTTCACATTACACCTACTGGTGAGAATGTCAGGTGCACAAACATGGAGCGAGGAAGAGAGGGGGAGAAAAAGAGAGTAGGGAAAGGGTGCTGTTACAAACGGAGAGACAGAGAATGAGGGCTCCATACACAGAGAGGGGGAGTTTAGTTCCAGTTATAGTCATAGATATAGGAAATAAAAATTGAGGGCTACATGCATGTGAGCTGTTCTTTTTTTCGCATGTGAGCTATTCACATCCAATGTATGGCTCAGTATACTGATCTGGCCTAAGGCCCACCAACTAAGTGTATTTGCCTGATTTTTTGTAACCGGTCATAATCATGGTGAGGCCATGATTTTGCATTGATCAGATATTCTAGACATGAAACATGGTTGTTAGGGAACTATGTGATCATTTCTCTTAAAAAGAGGGTGGTGTCACGTCCATGGTCACATGGATGGCAAAATAGACTAAACAAAGTTTCAAAGGAGAGAATACAGCATAAGCAAGGAAACGAAATGTCTTGATGCAATGCATGTATGGATGCTTCATCCATAGAAAGGTAATTAGCAACTTCCATTGAATTCTTTCTTGCTGCAAGTTGCTAGTTGATCCCTCAAAAATGATTAATTCCACCCCCCACATCTGAAGTGCTTTGACCAAATTATCCCATGCTTGGTCAGCGAATACACGGTTAAGAAGGATAGACCATGGGTCTAAGTAGTGTTCAAAGCACCATTATCATTACATGTCGATGATCTGGGAAATGGAAACACATATCCATATTGTCAATAATATCACAGGTACCAGGTGATGTATCGCAGATACAGGAGATGATAAAGACATACCCATAGAACTCGAAATATTACAAAAATCAACTACACATAATAGGTTTCCATTTTATAGGGCCTATACTATGCGTTGTCAAACAAAAGTAGTGCAATATATCCAAAATGAATTCATACAATTCAAATATGATACGATCCAAGTAATAAAATACAAAAATACATCTAAGAACTAAAGAGAATAGAATATACCTTCACCTCAAAAACACATAAGAGTTACGAGGTGGCTGTAAGTCATCAACTCTGTCTCCAATGGATGAGATCGAGACGCACGAGAACAATTTATAGACATAGATTTCTATTACAGTCCATTCTAAAATGTGTAATAAATTGCATTTTCCTCATATTTTCTCATCTTGGAGTTTTGGCCCTTTCTGCTCTCGAGCTATGATTTCTCCTCCAAATCCTAAATTTTATTTCAAACAACTTAAATTGAGTTGACGAAATAGCCCTAGGAAGAGATCCCGCAAACAAATTTCAAAAAAATAAAAAAGTTCGTTTGGATTTTCTCTTCTTTTTTTTCCTGATTTTCTCTCAAATTCTGCAGTATTTTCGCATGTTGTATTGATACTGATGATATTATCGTGGATACTACACATTTATAGTGAAAGGCAGTGGCAGATATCTCACGATATGTTATGATATCAGGGATATTGTCAATAATACCAGCCGATAAAGTGTAATTTTTACATTAGACCTTGAATCTGTATCACTATCCTGCAATACAGATAATATTGGCTGATTATTATTGATAGTACTGGCAATACCAGAACACTGGATCCAAGATAGATGACCCAAAAATCATAAAAAAAAAAATCAGAAAAGAAGGGGGGGGGGGGGGGGGGGGGGGGGGGGGTTGTAAAAATCTAGTCCATTGAAAAGCCTCTTGCTAGTAAAAATCACAACTTTTCTAAATGGCCTAATTACCCTCGCTTTATATTTGTGTAAATACGTTGCCATGTCCCCTTAAAACCCAAAGCTCATGACTCATAATTGCATGGGTAGAAATGTCCACCACTCCCAGCATTATGTATAATAGAGATTTGCCACTTTTTGTGTGTGTACCATGCGAAACAAAATTCTTGAACATCTCTACTGAATAAATTTCAACAAATTCAAGTAATCATACATTTGGGGGGGGGGGGGGGGGATGGGATTATTATCATCCGGTAAGAATGAATAACCCCTAAAGCATAACGTTGAGCAAGGGTCAAAACAAATAAGAAGCTGATGTAGAATGCAATCTGAACCACCTTAAAGAAACTGGGGTCCGTAAAACTCCCACTTGATCACTTGGAACAGCGCAAAGAACTGAAATTGAACCCCATTTTATAAACACAAATATAAAGCAAAATCACCCAAAAAAAAAAATAGAGCATAAAATAGACAGGACAAACTAGAAAGAAAATCAACTGAAATAATACTAAGGAAAACAACAAGGAACTGAGGTAGACGAAAAGGGCACAACAATTAAACCATACACCAAAACATAATGGCATTTGAATCCTTTTTTGGTTTTCCACTTACACACTATTTCATGACTCCCCAAAGAAAAAAAGAAGAAGAAGGAGAACTATTTCACGTCTCCAGTCTCCCTAAAGAAAAAAAAGAACTTTCGCATTTCACATTATTCATCAGCAGTAGTTCATCATTTCTTCTAAACAATATGCAGACAATCGAAGGAAGAGATGGAACACAAAACAAAAAGGTGGGACTGCTCACCTTTACTCGAAGTTCCTTCATTGGATGAGGTGTCAGTAAAGCTCGAATTGTGGTAACAATAGGCCCCTAACATAGAAGAAGGGAGTATATGTAAGAATCTAGAAGCATTGTACGATACTTTTTCAAATAGTGCTCAAGATCAAACGCTTACCTGCATGCCACAAACAACTATCTGATCTCCTTCATGAAGCGTACCATTGACCAACACAACATCAATGGTTGTTCCAAGGCCTTCAACAACCTTGACCTCCAAGACTGTGCACTGGAGAAAAATTCCAAAATGTAGCAAAATGATCAACCAGAAACTCCCAACAATTTTCGCGTATTCCAAAGACAAGTCTACAATTTAAGATAGTGATAGAAGCGGCCAAAAGTTGACAAATACATCAGATAAAAAAAGCAGATTAAAAAAGCAACAAGCATGGATAAAACATGGAGGCAGCCAAAGTTGACAAATACATTGGATAAAAAAGCAAGAAGCATGTATAAAACACGAGGTATGATCCACTAAGAATTCTTCATGCCTTGTTACAGTTCAAATTCCTCTATTCCTCTGTGGAGGCCAGGTAGGCCCACACATGATCATCAACAACCATTGAATAGTAGTCCACAGAGGATTGCATATAGCCGTAAAATCAGCATATTGGATGATCACAGCCATCAGATTAAGGACATGCAAAAAAAAATGATGGTAAGAAATAAAAAATGCCCATGCTGTCTATTTTGCAGACCCATAATCAACCAGTTGTGATCTTCTTATCTGGGTGGTTTTAGAGCCACATGAAACTCATGGCCGACCCAGCCCCTCCCATCAAATGCTCCACCATGATTGCTGGTGGAGCCGCTTAAGACACGGAGGAATTTGCATCATAACAAGGCTAAGAAAAAGAAACAATAATCTATCTCTGATCCATCCATGATAAGAGTTTCCTTCCTCGCACCATTTTGAAGGGGAGGATTTAAATAGAGAAAGTAGAGTTTTTGACAATCTCCTTCTCCTCTGCAAAAAGTAAAAGGAGAATCAAATTCAATCACACATGTCGGGGCCTCACATCCACTCATTTTAACAGTGTTTTTGTGAAGGAGCAGGATAGAAGCTGTGTAACGGTGATTCAAAATAGCAGAAATGTTCCAAATTGGTGAAGTTAAAAGTAGATGGAAGTTCTATGGGAAGAATGGGAGTTTATAGAATTGGAGGTGCCTTCAGGGAAGAAAATGGGAGGACAAGAATTGTCTTCTGTGGGCCGGTTGGGAGAGGGGATATGAGTTATACTGAGAGATGAAAAAGGGACAATGAGAAATTTGTTCTCTGGCGTCTGGCCTGCTTAGGAGAGGGAATGCAAGTTGTGCTGAGTTAATGTGCTATTAAGGTGGGATCACCTTATGTGGAGAAGAAGGCCCATTAATTGTGGAAGGTGATTCTAAAAATGCTTTAGTGCAAAGCTGGTCATTATATAGCTCCATGGAGTTTTCTTGTACGTGAGATCAAGGCAAGAGCACCGTTGTTTCCAATGTCTTTTAGTAATGCCCCTAAAGAGATAAATTCATTAGCAGATGTTCTTGCTAAGGCGTGTGTCTAAATCTGAGCTCTGTGGTACCAATCAGTATCGCTTGCCTTAATGGACAATTGCCTTTACTCAAATGGAAATATAAACTCTGTATTGCCCATCTTTTTTACTTTTTAATCATCAACCCTTGCCTTGATGGATATCTGTCCTCTTAAGAAACCATCATTACTGATTTTTTTTATTTTTTTTATTTTTTTATTTTAAAGAAGAAGCAATTTATTAGGCAAAGCCAAAAACAGAAACAAAACAGAGAACTGAAAAAGAAAAAACCAGAAAGCTACAAGACTAAAAATACAACAACCAGGCCAAGCCTAGGGAGCCCACAAGAAACCCAACAAAGTCAAGGCGCCCAATCTCTAAAATACAATAAAACCCTGCTAAAGACACAAAGAAAGACCCTGCAGAGGAGACTAGAAGGTTCTGAAAACAACAATCATTCCTCTCTAACCAGACAGCCCAAAGAATAGCCAAGAGCAGAATTCTCCACCTCTCCCTACAGTCCCTCCTGCATCTGCATGCCACACACGAAAGAGACCATCTATAGAGGGAGGCAAAACCCACATAACTCCAACCAATGCCAGAGCATGCCACCAGATCCCAGCAGTGAAGGAGCAATGGAGAAACAGGTGGTCACCCTATAACCATTCAACTTTACATGCATGAATCGAACAACATTAAAGTCACCTTCTATGCACTAGGGGAGAGCCCATTTTTCTTTAACAGAAAACTCCTAAAAAAGAACTATGAAAAGATGATCTGGAAGGGCCATACACTCCAGAAAAGACCCAGCGAAAGCCAAAAGAAACTTCACGAAACACAATACTAACGGAGAAGAGGCCCAACCATCTTATTTAGTCCAGCAGAAAGGATCCCAGAGAACCAGGATTCCCCCCCTGCTAAGCCAACAGCATCAAGAGCTTCCCAAGCCTTCCTTTTTTTTACCCGAAATTGAATTAACAATACCTCTATCGACACCTTGCCATTTAGATCCCTTAAGGACAATCAGCTTAGCTTTCGATCAAGAGCATATCTCCTTCACTTGAGACCGCTTATGAGGGCAGCCCAAACCTCTCACGTTCTAGGAGAGGCTCTTCATTGATGAACCAAGATCGCCCTTCTCCCCCTTTCACTCAATCCTAAAGATAGCTTCCAGGATTCAGCGAGCACACCTAGTTTCACAAGCTCTCTATTACTAGGGAGGGCCCTAGGAGACCCTCATAGAGAAACCCCTTCAACTGAGACACGAAGAACATTTATTTTTTATATTTTTTTGGGAGAGAAAGAAAGAGAACTGAAATTTTATTGAGAAGCTCACAAAGCGATAAAAGAATACAGGCCCAAACAAAACACTAACTAACAACTAAAGGGGAGGGCAATTGAGGCTGCCTCTGCATAAATCGCCCATTCTGAAACAAGCCCTTTAACTTTAGATATCACCTCATTCACCCCCACTTCCACATTCCGGAAACAATGACCATTTCTGGAACCCCAAATGACCCATAACATGGCCATAATGAGCAACCACCATAAGACCTGCTCGATCCTTTCCAATGCCACCTCCATGCCACACCCATAACGGATCTCCCGCCGATCTCGGCATAACCCAAACCAACTAAAAAGAAGAAAGGAAATAGTCCCATATTGCCTTGACAAAAAAGCAATGAATAAAAAAGATGGTCTATCGACTCTTTACATCAAACAAATATTAGGGAAAACCATCGCTCCTTTGAAGGTTATCAATAGTAAGAATTCTCTTCTAGCCCACCAACCAAACAAAAGCCGCAACCCGAGGAGGGGCTCCATAAAACCACATGATGAAACGGATGGGGCGGACCCGAGATAGGAGGCAAAGAGGAAATGAAGGAATAGAGAGATCTAACTAAGAACTTCCCAAATTTACTGCTAGACCAAAAGACTCTCCTCTTCCCTCAAGTCCATTTTTACCAACTGAATAAGGGCCAACAAGGCAGCAAACTCATCAAATTTGGTGTTATGGCAAGGAAGATTCCACACAATCATCTCCCCTATCGTGGAATAGCAATCTACCACTAGAACGATTCTATCAGGAGTAAGACCAGCAACTACAGGAAACAAAACTTGTAACAGCTGATTTACGCACCATACATTGACCCAAAATCGGATGCAAAAGCCCTTTCTGGCTTTGAAGGATAAACCCATGCACAATAAGTGATGCGTTGCCATAATCGCTTCTAGGCTCCCGATGCTCTGTACATAGAGGAAGATTTAATAAACCACCCACATTCCCACAACCCATACTTGGTGACTAATAATTTCCTCCAAAGACTACCTTCTTCACAAAATCTCCATATCCATTTCCCCAAAAGGGCTTTGTTCGTAGCACCTAAGGATTTTTGGCCAGCTCCTCCTTCTGGTATAGGTTTCCACACCTCCCATCTTAGCAAATGAAACTTCCTCCCCTCCCTCGAGTCGTTCCATAAGAAATTTCTTCTAAGCTTCTCAAACTTTTCCAACACAGATTTCGAGCATTTGAAAAGAGACATGAAGTACATCGGCATACTGGAAAAGGCCGTCTTTATCAGAGTAAGGGGAGCCCACAAAGAGAGATATCTGCACTGCCACGAAGCTAGCTTCCGCTCAATCTTTTCAATGACCTTGTCCCACAAATGTTTGGTCGGCATCCCTATGCAAAGAGGCGTCCCAAGATACTTTGACAGGAAGGAGCAGAATTGGCAGCCAAACGCAATAGCCAGCTAGTACAAGTCCGATAGATCTACATGAACCCCCAACATTTCTGATTTTGCCACGTTAATCTTCAACCCCGAGACTGCTTCAAAACAAACAATGATCTTCCACAAATTTTGCACTGATTCCACTTTCGCTTCACAAAAAAGAAGCACTTTGTCTACGTACTGAAGATGACTAATACTACTTTAAAGATCCACAATCTGACACCCACAAAAGAGCCCATTTTCCTCACCTTTAAGAAACATCATGCTCAAAGCCTCCATAACAACCACAAACAAGTACGGCGAGAGGGGATCCCCCTGTCTAAGACCACGAGAAGCCCTAAAAAATCGCTAGGACAAAAAACAAGGCGGATTGAATGCAAGAACCGATCCACTCCCTCCACTTAGCACCATAACCCATCTTGTCAAGCATGTAGTCTAAGAACTTCCAATCTACATGATCGTAAGCCTTCTCAATATCTAACTTGTAAACAATGCCACTTTTCCTATCTCGAAATCTGGAATCAATGCACTTGTGAGCCACAAGAGCGGTATCCAAAATTTGACGGCCTACAACGAAGGCCAAATGGTTTTCCAAAATAACTTTGGACATGAGATCTTTGAATCTACTAGCTAGGATCTTGACCAAGATCTTGTAAGGACCCCTATAAGGCTTATGTAGTGTTGTCAAAATCCTACGATTTACAATTTACGATATACGATTTCAGTCAAATCTTAAGCAAAACTATTTGAATCCCAACCTTGAATCCCTTTTTATATAAATCCTACGATTCTATGATTTGAATCCTACGTTTACGATTCAAATTATACTTGTTCTCTTCTATTTTAAGCTTCAATTGCCTTTCATTTTATGTTTTTAAATTGGTGGAGGATTCAAGAATCGTTTAGAAAAGGTAAATTATTATATTTGTTCTTTATAAGAGATTAAATGATATATATTCTCCTCAACATAAAATCATGTAGCATTTTTTGTGATTTCTTACTTATTTAACTGGTTGAAGCACCAACTTGATGTATGACTTACTTGTAATGTTTTTATGGATGGTTACAATCATGCTGACTTATATGTATTATGGAATGATGTTTAGAAATCAAAATATCTTTTTTTTCATTGGTCTACAGTATCAAAGGCCACTTTTCCACCATGATTCTACATTCAAGAAAGATAACAAGAACATAAATTATTAAAGGACCCTTGTATGTTTTTTAAGGAAAAATTCTTGAAAGGAAGGAATAAGAATCTTTTAACACTATCATGACATGGTATTACTTGGTGCCCATTAATGGCAAAAGGAAGATTGATAAGTTTTTTTTTTTTTTTTTTTAAATCTGATTTGTTATGGGGATTCGGAGCAGGGTCCCGATGTATGGCTCAGATCGAAGCTGTTGAGATGTGGCCAATCATATGTCGTGTAATCGTCCGAAGGACCAGACGGAGTAACACTCGGCTCAGCGACCTTAACAAGCTATAACTCCAACTATGGTAGCCGAGCATACTTCCTGTATCACGAGCCAGCACTACTACTACACCTACTAGAGCTTGGCTTAACCAAGCGTGTATCTACCACTCAACTTCTAACGCTCGATGATGACCGATACATACCAACACCCTGGGATTACCAACCGCCTTTCTATCACTCGACCCCCACTAGCATTTGCACGTGATCCGCACGTGACTTCACTCGACGTTACCGAACCGATCGCTTTTCGTATCCTCAACCAAACGTCTACAACAGCAGGACGACTGCACCGTACGCCGACCGCACAATGAGCTTGCAACTCTGGCGACCCCATTTAAAGGTCTCTCCCCTTGTGATGGACATTTTTTGGATACATCAAGCCAACTAAGTATGGCTTGAACTATCTACATGGGTGACCAACCAAAGCGCTCGCCCTCGGCACAAGCAACCCAAGGGACGTTTCTCGTAAGGTACGGAGTTCGCAACTGTTAAGCGGGATATTCACCCGAGGAAACCGCAATCGTGACTGTTTCAGACGTAAAAAGCATACGTGGCCATAATCACAGCGCCATCCATGAAACCATCCGTAATGGAACTCTTACGTTGCCTTAATTTTAGCCCTTTACGGCTGCTCTATGAGAGGCCTATAAAGAGCCCACCATGCTCCATCACAAGGTACACAATCAATCACCATTAACACCGCTACAAGCTTTTCTCTCCATCAGCCACTAACTTAAGCATCGGAGGGCCATCCGCCGGTACCACCGGCGGCCATCCTAACCCTTTGTGGTGATTGCACATCCTTCAATCCAGTCCATTCATCCTCAATCACAAATCAAAAGGCGGAGATTCGAGTTGGTCTCTGATCAACATTTGTTGACAACTTTTAGCGTTAACATGATTTATTTATATTTCTTATATTTTTTTTCAAATTTTTAAGAAAATTGTAAAAAAATCTTACGATTTACGATATGATTTGCAATTAGATACGATTCAATCCCTACTACGATTTACGATACGATAATGATTTTGACAACATTGGCTTATAGGTCTAAAATCTTTCAACTGCTCAGCCCCTTCCACCTTAGGAATGAGAGCTATAAACAAAGCTCCCATTTCAATGAACAAACCTCTCACGATATGAGAACTCCACCACAAAGTCTATTACATCGTTCCCCAAAATATGCAAAATTTTTTGGAAAAACGCAATTGGGAAACCGTCTGAACCCGAGGCCTTCTCCCCACACATAGATCCAAGAGCTGATTTAACCTCTTCTTCAAACACCAATCTTTCCAAAAAAGACACATTGATTGGGACATCACATCACGTGGGCCCCAATCTCTCTGCGGATAGGCGAGGATACATTTTGAAGACCCCACATGTCATGTACGTGCATCTGGAAGACCCCAAACTGGGAAGATGCATGTGGGCTACTAGAAGAGGACATTCGAAGTAGTTTATTTTTATGTTGCTTATTGATTTGGACCATTAGATTAGTGTTTGTTTGCTTTATTTTGAGTAGTGGAACATTATTTTTTAGATAGGACATAGTTGGAAGAAAATAGAACTGAAATGGCAAATTCATCATTTGTAGCTCATTAAGGCTCCACCCCCCCCCCCCCCCCCCCCCCCCCCCCCCCCCCCCCCTCTAAGTTTTTTCATGATACAATTAATGAAATTGAAGCTTTCTTCTTCTCTTGCTTGTGTGCATGGAGTCATCAAGGTGTGAAGCCTTTACTTGGTGAGATTCTAAGGATTTACTATTTGGTGTGAAGCCAAATCTTTTCTTTCTTCCTCTCCTTCAACAAGGTATCTCTCCAACCCATCTCTCTTCACAATTTCTTCTCTTTTACCTTTTTCCATCTCCCCTCCATCCCATCTTCTCTTTAAACCTCACTAACCCACCCCAATCATCAACACACCAAACCCACGCATGTGTGGGACTTGCACCATCCATACGTCCGTACGGTCACACGTGCGAGCCCCCCCCTTGCACGTGTTTTGGATCCCCTTCGTTTTCCCCTTTCATTCTATCAAAAAGCCTAACCCTAGAATCCGATTTTCCCCCAAATCGAAACCCTAACCCTAAATCCCCAAATCCTTTTCTTTTTTTCTCAAATCCCTAAACCGTAATCTAACCTATACCCAAACCTACACCTAATTCCTTTTAGGAAATTAGTGAACCCCTTTCATTGGAGATCTAACGCTATGTTACTGTGGAGTTTCTCAACTCCATTGGACCTTTTTTCTATAATCTCTTATTACTTCCTAGTTATGAGCATGTGCTAGCCTAGGATTAGCATAATTTCTATTTGATCATTGCTTGTATTTACTTGTAGTTGCTGAATTTTAATTGTTCTTGCTCCTATTAACTAGAAATCTGATTTTATCATCATTCTAGGGTAGAAAAACATTGTCCTGCACCACACATCATCTATAGAGAGCCGACGAAACTACAAATTCTCCAATTTCAGTTTGTCCCGAGCTATTATCTGATAGAAGATTTCTGAAGAAGGATACAACAGCATCACAAATTTGATCCTTATTAGTGATATTAGACCCATCCACCACCAGACTAGAGATTCGATTGACCCGGGCTCTTGCGCTGGCAAAATTGTGGAAAAAATGGGTGTTCTTGTCCCCTTCCTTGAGCCAAATCGCACGAGATCTTTGCCGCTATTTTATCTCTTCTTCTCCAGCCCTGGCTGCGAATCTAAAGGATAGATCAGCCTTCTTTAATACGTCTACCTCTGATAGACCTGAGGCCTCTTTCGCCATATCTAACTCGTGAATCTCTTATGCCAGCTTGTCAAACTCTTCTTCTCTCTTTCCAATGACTTCTTTTTCCACATTTTCAGCTTCTCTTTCAAATCCATTGAAATCCCGAGGAAGCATCAAAGAACAAAAAGCGTCCCCACAAAAGAACCAACATTTTTCCATCTGCTAGAGTTCCATACCACGCAAATGCCCCCAGCTGTCCCTATGGCATTAAACACAACCCAGTCTTTGGATTTAATCCCCCAAATGGAGTCGCATACCTCTGTCAAAAGATTGCAACTTTATTTCCTGAATAGTAATGATGTTTGCCTTTGCCTTACTACAGACTTTCTTGATCTGAGCCCTTCTGGTCTTGTTTCGCAGACCTCGAACATTCCACGAAAAATTAATCATTGTCCACTGACTTTCCCTATTCTCACCTTTTTCCCTCTTAAGGATCTGCTAACTGAGTCGTAATTTATGGAGCACTCAAGACTCAGTAACTCACGCCAACTCATAGGAGATTTCTTGGATTTGAGCTGTTGAACTTCCTAAAGGTATAATGTTGCCCTGGCTTGAGTGAATTGGAGAAACACGTGCACATCTCATATGTGACTCCATAGGACATCCCCACTAAGCCTCCTACCCTTTCTAATACGTCCTTGGCCCATTCATGTTGTTCAGCTGAGATATTCTTGTACACCTTCTGCCCAACCATCGCCCTACTAGATTCAAAAAAATCCAGGTTGACTTGCACTTTCTCCGGACAGAGAGGGGTAACATCCAACACCTCCTTAAACAGCTCTCCATCGGCTACCATCTCAGACAGCGTTAGAGCACCGTCTCCAGTAGCAGCATCACATGCCAGATTTGCGTTGCACTAGAAGAGAGAACCCATCGAACCTTCCCCAATTCTAGCAGATGATTGTCGTTGCTCTCCTAAGGGATCGGAGGGTCTTCACATCCCGGATCGAAGGGTCTTCGCATCCTGCCCTTTCCTCGTCGAAAGCTTCCTGCAAGAAAGCCACACTCGAATCGGTGGTATCCGACTTATCCCTCTCAAGACGAAGCACATGACTTCATTAGAGCTGCATGCAGAAGAATTTAAGTATATCTCACGTGTCGGGGTAGTTGTATAAAAGAGTGGCCCTAATTTGTCCTCCACATGAGGGACGGCCTCCCACATGTCGCTGTGTGAACCCTCAAGAGGCTCCGAAATAGCTTCAGAAGCTACGAGGAGTGCATCGAGCCAACCCATGTCCTGAGCCGAACACAAAGACACTAAAATGTCAACCTAAGGTAGGATCAAGCTAGGGTTTTATTCCAAACCTAACCCAAACCCTAGCTTCGAGCAGGAGGAGACAGCTCCTTGTGCTCCTACAAACTGCAAATCACCACACGTCGCGTCCTGAGCTAGATCTGCTCCACGGTGTTCGAAGTATCGAAGTATCGGTATCGGTACAAGTTTCGCTGGCTGGGGATATGGAAACAATATCAATATCATTGATAATATTGCCAATAACAAAAAATGTGGGGAAATATTGGGGAAACATGGGGAAACGGTGGAATTTTTCAATGAAACTTCAGGAGATGCTAAAATGCATGTATTTGCATATTTAGGAATAAAAAATTTGTAAAAAGAATGCACACATAGTAAGTTTCCATTTAATGGGGGGCCTAAAAGCATGTGTTGTCATAAGAAATCAGCTCAATCATCCCATCTATCTAGCCAACCATCCATCCAACCTTCTGTCCAAACATCCATCGACATTTCAAAATATCGACAACACATGATATTTCACCAAGAAATCCTCAACAACTGGAAAGGAAATGAAATATTATAGTCTCGATATCGCCCATGTTGCGATAACGATAATATCAAGGTATTATATTGATATTATCATCAACAAATTGAACACTGCATACAACCATGTGCCTACAAAAAATTTGAAATGATTTTTTTTGTAATAAATAAACTTTTGGTGATATCAATACATTGGCGATATTATCGAAATATCGCTCGCTGATACATTAGCGATACAAGCAACACCTAGAATTTATATAGTCAAAAATATTGGTGATATCATACATTGGCAATACAAACGACACCTAGAATTTACACGGTAAAAAATATTGGCGATACGTTAGCTATACTTGGCGATACATCGCCAAGATCTATAATTTTTTATACTACCGGTGTTATTGATATCGCTACCAGTATTATCGATATCACTGAGCTAGAGATAGGGATAATATCGGGGATATTTCGATAATATTGGAGATACTTTGAACAATGGCTCCACCTACCCCTTTTCCACCATTAGAATCGTGACACATGTCCACTACTAATTTCGGAATTCTTAGGGAGCACTCGAAAGATGTTCCTTCCTCTTCAACTAAGCCACTTTCATGGATGATAGCTAGCGGAGCTACCTCCCTCATCCTCCATAAGTCCCCCCATCTAAGCGACATCCCGTCTTTATCCTCCCTCTGAACTGGTAACACTATCCTCCTATCTCCGACAATGGCGGAGATGAAAGGAACCGTGGAGCCCTTTTTCAAATGAACGTGAACCCTAATCACTCCTACCTCCTCTCCATGCTCCATCTTCGGATCCAAGCTCAGCAACCTCGCCGCTATGAAGAAATTGTACCACCAAAACTCCATCGGGAACAACCAAATCAGAGACCAAATATCTTCTTAACCAAAGGAAGAAAACTCCTCCCATCTCTGAATCTTTAAGATAGGGCCATCTCTATGCAACGCACCCACCATAATCAAAAGATCAATATTCGCCCCCGGACATAGACTCATCCGTAGTTCATTGTAGCTAGTAGGCCTGATCTTGTACGTTCCCGGATCCAGTATACAGCACTAATCCATTCATGTCCTCACCTGCGATATTGAGGCTCCTTCCTTGGTGTGACGAC
Organism: Liriodendron chinense; assembly: GCA_003013855.2. NCBI lineage: Eukaryota > Viridiplantae > Streptophyta > Magnoliopsida > Magnoliales > Magnoliaceae > Liriodendron > Liriodendron chinense. The sequence goes on along the minus strand of ML058395.1, from coordinate 1,305,907 downwards.
GACCGAGAATTGTAGAGATACCCAAGATCGAGGAATCACCACCTGTTTTAGTCGGATCACCTTATTGCCTCTGTCCTCTCCTGTAGTCACCCACTTATCTTGAGAAGCTACGGGAGACATTGGGATGCCTCCGCCTCCTTCCAAGGTACTAGAGCACCCTTTACCTACAACCGCCTCTTTAAAGAACATTGTCCAACGACTGTAGAGATACCACGAACAAGACTTCTCTCTTGATTCCCTGTAAGAAACAACTCCCTTCCCCCAACCTCAGAACTCTGAATCTGTTGCCATTCTCGAACCCTACTTATCTTTGGAGTCCAACTCTGGCCCAAACCAAGCCCTTTGCACCTTGAGTTTCACACCTCCGAAACTCTCTCCATGTAGCATCTCCACTACCCTACTTAACTCCTCTGTACTCATACGCACAAAGGCAAAGCCCCTTGATGCCGAGGATGTCCTATCCCTGGGGAGCACCACATCCGTAACAACCCTTGCCCTGCCAAACACTCTTGCAAAATTGATAGGTAGTCGCCCTTCCAGGAAGCCTTTCACAAAAAGAGTCAGAAAATCTGATACCTTAACCTTGCTTCTGCCCTTCTCCTTTGTTCCCAGTTTAAAGCGGGACACCTTTGTCCACTCCTTTTAGGACTCTGAACCGACTGACCTTCAGAGCTGGCAACATTGACCAAAATCCTATTGAACTCCTCCATCTCACCTAGGCAGCCCTCAATGGAAAAAATCGTGAAGACCCCTTTCTACTACTAATTTGAAAAGAGCAATACAGTCTTCATCTCGATTACCAAACACCACTCCCAAGAGTCTTCCCACATGACAGACTGTAAGAAAAGACCAAAGGGGAGCCAGAATAATCAGCGAGGAAGGTGGAGTAAGTAAAACCTCAAGAGAGATTTGAGGAGGCGAGGCAAAACCCAAACCCACGGGGATACAGAACTTGTCTGGACTTGGACTGACTTGGGGAGATAGAATGTCCGTGGAGAGATTGTCAAAGGAGAGGGAGACCCCTAAAGACCGAGCATCTTCCTCCCAACTACTAACAGAAGAACCATCATCAGAGATAGAGTAACTTTAGTCTGCTAGAGATCTTCCAAATCAGCAAATGTTAGAGGGAAAACCAGCTCGAGTCTTGAACAAATGAAATATCTACCTTAGTTAGCACTAACGAGCTCTCAATCACCCCCTGATCTTGACATGCATCCCCTACACTGATTATCATCTGGACATCTTTTGTCAGTTGTCTTAATAACGTCTTCAACTTTATCTCCCAAATCGTTGCCCAAATCAGTAATAGGAGAGACAGTTGTCCCTATCTCCGCCAGCAACAGAAGAAGGAAGGCATGTATGCCTCTTAACCTGACATATTCTTTCTGGGGGGAGGGGGGAGGCAACACGTGTAAAGTTGACTGTTGTGCTACTGACACAACCAGTCGCAACGATACTCTCCTCGTGACACATGGTCGAGGTGGAGCTCTAGGGGAGTCTTGAGACAATCTCCTCATAAATGAGAAGAGGAGAGATCTGAACAAGGAAGAGAATTAAAAATCATGTAACGAGATATCGGAGCAATATGCTCGCCTCTCCTTGAAGAAGATAATATCATGATCTCATTCGCGCCCGAAGATGAAGGATCCAAGGGCTGGGAAGAGGAAGAGGGCAGGAAAAGGTGGACAGGTGGCTAGGAAACTGGGTGATAGCGAACAACCGGCCAACACACCAAAAGTTCTAAACCTGTAGGGGGAGCACCGATTTATCCATATATTCTGGCTCTCCCAGGCAAACCCAGGGGAGTCCTCCCCGTGGGCAACCCCCGTGTCGCATAGGTCCCCGAATCGCACGATCCCACCTCGTGGCCATCCTGCATCTCACAGGCCCCACCTTGTGGGCCACCCCACTCCCAATGCGAAGATATGGTTCAACCTTGGATATCCACACCAAGATGCCCCGGCATCATCCACCCACACCGGTGAGGAGACTCGAACACTAGGCTCCCGCTCTAATACCACTTTAATAGCGGACAACCGGCCAACACACCAAAAGCTCTATAGCTGTTGGGGGAGTACCGATTTATCCCTATATTCTGGCTCTCCCAGGCAAACCCCTGGAGTCCTCCCCATGGGCAACCCTAGCATTGCACAGGTCCCCGAATCACAAGGTCCCACAATGGATCCCACCTCATAGCCATCTTGCATCTCACAGGCCTCACCTCGTGGGCCACCCCACCCCCAGTGTGGAGATACGGTGCATCCTTGGATGTCCACACCAAGATGCCCCCGCATCACTATGGCCAGGTGTACCATATCAAGGATACATGTTAGGGCCAACACCTCGCACATACTAGCACGAAACCCAACCCTCTTCTTAAATAAGATAATATCATGATCTCATGACTGATTCAATTAAAAAAAAAAAAAACCAGCCCCCTCTCAAACCGAAAAATGATACTGGGTAGAATAGTGATTGACAAGTTCAATTTTCAAACTAAAAAGTTAGCAAACGAGTGCTGAAACAAAGGATATTTTCAATGGAGAGAAACCACACCTGTACTTCATTGACAAACATAAGCTTTTGCTCCATGGTTTTCTGTGTCCATTGCACCAGTAACAAAAGAAGATCGGGGATGCCTTCACCACTGCAGTATCACAAACACAGATGTTTCAGAAAATCAAATGCCAAAAACAGTTTGTCGCATTTTGCAAACTACTGATATAACATCCAGAAACAACAAGACTCCACCTAGATACAGTAGAGATACCTTATTGCACTTGTCGGGACAATACTGAATGTTTCCCCCATTTCTTTATTTTTGTAGTACAGCTCAGTATTCAGGCCCTGCTCCTTAAACTGTGTGATAATCTGAAAAAAGAAAATATCTCAACCATGGTTACCTCAAGTTACAAGTCCCATCCGGCACAGAAAACAAAAGGCTGGGATAGAGAGAATGACCTCCATCACCCTCCTTTTGAACTCGTTTTGTACGTCATTAGACTGTTGCTTCATAGCCTTTACAATAGGTGCATTTGGGCACGTCTTCCATCCATATAATCTGTCCACCTTCGAAATCAATGCACAAAAAGGATTAAGAACAACACATCATTATAATTGAATTCAGAAGCTATTGTGAGTGGTCATGTAGCTACCATTCCCCACCTTGTTCAAGGCAACAATGAATTCAGTATTCCGCATCTTCAAAAGGTTGAGTGATTCAATAGTCTGTGGCTCTAGGCCATGCATTATGTCAACAACTAAAATCGCAATGTCGCATAAACCCGAACCTCGTGACCGTAAATTCGTGAACGATTCGTGTCCCGGAGTATCAATCACCAGCAGACCTGGGACCCGCAACTTAGCATCAGCTTTAAGCTCCTTGGTTCTGTCCCGTAGATTTTCAGCAGGAAAATAGGTCGCGCCAATCTGCTGCGTAATACCTCCTGCCTCGCCCTCCTGAACATTAGTGCCCCGGATACAATCAAGCAGCTTGGTCTTACCAGTATCGACGTGACCAAGAATGCAACAGATTGGAGAACGGAGGTCATCAGCACTCCTCTGTGAGAGAGCCTCCGCCGTTCGAGCTTCCCTTTTCTTTGCAGCTTCTTTTATCTTCCTCTTGTCATAAACTTCGACTTCGGGTTCATCATCTTTACTTTGCACGTCATGGCTTTTAAACGATTCAGGAGCAGCAGCCTTTTTAGCAGTAACGGCGGGCTTCGGCTGTGCAGTAGAAGGCACTTCTGAATTGACTGAAGCTGGTTGCATTACACGCTTGGTGTCTTTCTTCGCCACAGGTTCGGCATCTTCCTCAGCAAAAGCACTTTTAACAGGCAGCGAAAGATCAGCATTATCCCAGCTTTTCGCATCCCACTCATCATCGTCATCGTCTTCCTCTTCGACTCCGTTCTCTTCAACCTCCTGCTGCTCAACATTGGCATCCACCGCCGTGGACTCCTCTTCGACCTTTTCAACTTCTGATGGCTCGACCTCAGGTACAATGTCGTGCTGGCTATCAGTTGCCTCCACTGCTTCAGAGGGCTTCACAGAGGCCCCACCATTTGCCTGAGAGGGACCAGACTTTCCCTTCTTGTTTTGGTACTTTGGCCTTTTGGTGGTGGTCGTGCTACCAGTGTCGGACATAGGTAGAAGACCACCCTGAGCAAGAAACTGGTTCCTCATCGCCTCCAGCCTACGTGCTTCTTCCTTCTGCTTACCCGTTAAAAGCTTACCCTCTTGCTTTTTCTTCAGAAGCTTCTCCTTCTCCCTCTCCTTTTTCTTGCGCTTTGCCTCCTCTGCAAGCCTCTCAATCTCCTCTAGCCTGCGACGCTCCTCTTCTTCCCTTCTCAACCTCTCCTCTTCCTCTCTCTTTTTCCTCTCCTCGGCTTCCTTACGCCTTGCAAGCGCCTCCTGCATTTCCCTGACATGCTTGGGGACCTTCTTGTCAGAAACCTTGCTCTTCGTCTCTTCCTGTTTCTCTTCCTTCACCTTCACCTCCACTGCTGCTGCAGCAGCTGCCTTCTTCTCCTTCTCCTTCTCCTTCTTCTTCTTCTTTTTCTTTGCAGCCGCGGACTCGCCACCTTCTACTTCACCATCCTTCTCCTCAACTGTAGCATCAACGGAGCTAACGGGGTCAGGCTTAACCTGTACTTTCTCCTCTGGAGGAGGCGGGGCAGGCTTTGTCAAAGGAGGGCCTTCGCCAAGCTCAGCGAGGATTTTGTCAAGGTCGTCCTCCTCTTGAGCAGTCCTCCCACTCTTCTTCTTATTCTTCTTTTGCTTCTTAGAAGTGTCTGCCATGTCCTCACTCCCTTGTTTATTAGTTTTCGCATCAACTGCCTCATTACTACTAACCTCCTCTCACGGAAGGCTGTTCGGGTTCATTGACTTGTTCGCCAAGAACAGAATCGGAATTGGATGTATTAGACAAGCTATTGCTCTTCTTGGAGGACTTAGACTTAGAAGACTTCTTCTTACCAGAGAAAGAAATTGCAGTTTGGGCATCATCAGCATCATCATCTTCATCCTCTATTTTACCAGAAGTGCCAGTGGTGGTTTCAATGACATACTCATTATCAAGCCCCGCTGAATCCAAAAAAGTCAAGCTATTGCCCCCCTTCTTGGAAGATTTTGATGGTTTCTTCTTACCAGAGAAGGCAATCGAAATCTCAGGGACATCATCTTCGTAATTAAAATCATTACCAGAAGACCCTTGCTCTGTGGCTGGGCCAATATCAGTGCTATCCTCATCGTCAGGAATCGCGACAAAAATAGAAGCATTAAACAAGCTACTTCCCTTGTTGGAAGATTTGGACGGCTTCTTCTTACCAGAGAAAGCAATCACAGGGACGTCATAGCTATCTTCTTCATTGTCACCCTCAGGAGGCTCCTCAGGTTCAGCAGGATCGTGGTCCTCTTCGAGGGCATCGAAAGCAGACGCAGAGAAGAGACTGCTATTGTTTTTCTTGGATTTTGACTTCTTCTTACCAGAGAAGAAGATGGGAGGGGGATCATCCTCTTCTGCTTCCAAGTCGGACTTCTTTTCTTGGTCTTCATCAACAAGCCCTGACTTAGCACCGCCTTTCTTGCCCTTCTTCTTCCCAGAAAGGGAAGGAAGATTATTAATATCAACAAAGTCTTGTTTTTCTGAGTTGGGCGGATCCTCGGACAGCTCCGTCCCAATAGAGTATTCATCATCATCGATGAGATGCCCTTTCTTCTTCAATTTATTCCCAACCTGAGCAATGGTAGGGATTTCCTCGTCCCGGGCCCCAGCCGGCTTCTTCCTACCCATGACGGTTCCACAGATTCTCTTTCTTCTCTGAAAAGGGATAGATTTCACAGATCCTCTCTTTCTCTCTCTCTCACGAGCACCACTATCTGTATCCCTTCCGACGTCCTGCCTCTCTTCTTCTTCTTCTTCTTCTTTCAGTGGCTGCTCGAGAATGGGTGTCGGGGAAGGAAGATGAGGGCTCGGTTTCTTGCGTGTAGCCCACCGAGACCATGTAACCCAATCGGATTCGGATTCGGATTTCCTGTCGAAGAAGCTCCTGGGCTGCGGTGCTTAGGTGGAGCTCCACGAGGTTTGTGAAAAATCCAAACGTCCATCCTTTTTTTTTCATTTTTGGACATGCGACCAAATATGAGGCGGATCCACAAATTAATTGGGCCACACAATAGGAACCAGTTGTGATTCAGTGACCTCCGTTGAAACATTTGTATGGCCACAAAAGTTTCTTATCATGCTATGTTTTTTGTGTTTTCACTTCATTCCGGTGGGAATGAACTTATAAACGGTTTGGATGGTATATAAACATCAAGGTAGATCTCAGGTCGATTTCAACTATAAGAAACTCTTTCCCTAGTTTTCTCTCTTGTGTGGCCTATTTGAGTTGTGGATCCACCTCATATTTGGTCACATGTCCTAAAATGAGATTAAAAAAAAAAACAGATGGATAGAGATTTCTCACAAACATCATGGAGGGCCCCACCTAACATCCCTTAACTTCCTACAAAAGTCATTGGCAGGAAATCTGAGTGGCGGATTCGACAATGACCTCCTCAGTATCCAAATCTCCGTACTGGTCGGTGCTGGAAAAGATATGTGGCCCACCATGATGTATGTTTTATATCCATGCCATCCATCCATTTTTCCGTCTCATTTTAGGGCATGAATCCAAAAATCAGGTAGATCCAAATCTCCAATGGACCACACCATGGGAAATAATGATGATTGAACACCCACCATTTTAGGGCCCACTATAATATTTATTTGCCATCCAACCTTTCAAATGGGTCACACAGACTTGGATGAAGGGAAAACACAAATATCAGCCTGATCCAAAACTATTATGGCCCTCAACAAGTTTTTAAGTGAGGGCATTCAATTACCATTGTTTTCTATAATGTGTTATCCTTGATTTTTCAGTCACGCATGTGAAATGATTGCGGGCGTGCTAGAATTGATTTCACGTCCCAATTCAAACCGAACAACAATGACCCCAAGCACTATGATAGGCATATACGTCATGATCGGTCGTATATAACCGAGATTTGTGAAGATAGGTCACCTATTCAGCCACTCACATAGTTGTTTTAAAATGATCAGGCGATATTTACAGAGTAAGGTCCGTCCTCCAATAATGAGTTACACCTTTGCCTTCCGTATGAAAGGATTTTCAATATGAATCTAGTTAAAATTAAACAGAAAGGGACACTTATAGTCGGTCATGCGAAACATGTTGTAGATCTCTTCTCCGTGTACGAAACTTCATTAAAATGAGTCTAGCGTCTAAGCGTAGACTTGTAGTACAACTAGAATCACCAACTACCGGATAATGGTTATGGATCTACTGCTACGAACAATAAATTCACAACTAATGCTACGAAATGCGAAGAGCAAAATTATGCTAATGAAGATGAAAATACAGTTGAGAATATTAATTACACTAAGGAATGTAAATAACAAGATGTTAAGGAGCATTAGAATTGAGAGATAGTTTTGATTTGGTTTTGGGTTGGTGTTGGACCCTTTACTCCGTTGAAATCCTTCTACTTTTATAAATTTGATCGACTACACATCTAAGGATTTCTGACATTATACTCGGCACGACCAATATTCCAAATCTTTCCATTTTGCCACCTGTCTTAGTAACCGTTTGCTGACTCGGCCACAACTATTATTTTTGCTTTATCTATTCCTACTATCGTGTCGTACTTAAATCGTGCAACCTGTGACACTACGAACTATCATGTAATCTCGTCCATCTCTTTGTATCTCGTTCATACAACTCCAAGTATTGCCTTCTAAATCGTTTTTTTTCAATCAACCGAAAATAGGGTGCAACATTGCCCCCCACATTACCTTACCTTTTGGAAGAAAAGGTGAGGGCAACGTTTGAAAGACGCATTAAATGTAACAGTCCACTCGCTCCATGTGTTATGCTTCTACTAGCTACGCGTGGTTGATTGGGGTTTCAGGCATCAGAAATGCTTTTTGTAACAATTTCCTAGGCCGACATGTGTCCATTCCTTGCAACAAATGAGATGTTACTATTACACCCTCATTAATGCTCGCACGAGTGACTGATTTAAAATGAATTTTATCGACTACACATCCAAGGATTTCTGACGTTATACTCGGCACGACCAATATTCAAAATCTTCCCATTTTGCCACCTGTCTTAGAAATCGTTTGCTGACTCGGCTACGACTATTATTTCTGCTTTATCTATTCCTATTACCGTGTCATACTTAAATCGTGCCACCTGTAACACTACGAACTATCATGTAATCTCGTCCATCTCTTTGCATCTTGTTCATACAACTCCACATATTGCCTTCTAATTCGCTTTTCTTCGTCAACCGGAAATAGGGTGCAACATTACCCCCCACATCGCCTTACCTTTTGGAAGAAAAGGTGAGGGCGATGTTTAAAAGACGCATTAAATGTAACAATCCACTCGCACCATGTGTCGTGCTTCTACTAGCTACGCTTGGTTGATTGGGGTTTCAGGCATCAGAAATGCTTTTTGTAACAATTTCCTAGGCTAAAATGTGTCCATTCCTTGCAACAAATGAGGTGTTATTATTACACCCTCATTAATGCTCGCATGAGTGGTGATTTAAAATGAAAATGAAAATTTTCATTTCTTTCTTTTACCGCTGTAAACGCTAGACCCGCGCTTCTCTCCCCCTTTTTTCTCTCTAGGGGATCGAGCGCGAAATCATGACCTTTCACTAGTTTGCCTCTTTCGAGGGCTTCCAGGGTTGATTGTTTAGTGTTCGATTGACTGGAATCGCCACTAGCCAGTTACTTCGAATCTACAATCGGCTAGACCTTGTAGAAACGTCAGAAAAGTTCCTATGAAACGACTCATTAATTTGTGGTCAGAGATTCAAGGTAAGGGATCACTGTTCGCTCGCCTCAAGTGCAAGGCTGCGATGTAGTAATAACTAGGTGAGACCGAGGTCAATCCACAAGGACTAGGAATAAACCAATTCAAACTATTCCAATAACTTAAATCTAGAAGTTAGGAAATTCAGAATTTAAAACTAAGTAAAAACAATAAAAATAATTGAGATAAATTTATGAAATAAAAGCTAACTAGAGTGCCAAGGATCCGCTTGTAGTAGATTAATGCTAATCCACACATCCAAGCACAAACACAATTGGAATTGAAGTCCTATCTCTCATCCTATCCGGAGATAATATTCAAATACAAACAGTCCAAACTCAATATGAAAATCACACTTTTAGTTCTAATGATGAACGGAGAAGATGACCTTCAAGCCTTCGAAGCAACAGTCATACCAAGAGATCATGGCTTGCTCCAGGGTTACTACCATTCAAATCTCATCAAACCAATATGATCATCCTCAGAGATTTGCAAGGAACTTATGTCCAAAGCTCATAAGCTCTAAAAAATCATCTAAAAATACCAACTTTATTCAAACTAGAACTTTAAAATCCAAAATTAAATTTAGAATACTTGCATAAACGAATTAAGCATTAAAACTAACTACAAACTTCACCTCTTAGCTTTAGCTAAGAGTTAATTAGAATAAAACATAGGAAAACTAGAACTAGAACTAAGAAAATAAAGAAAAACCAGTTGTAGAAGGCTTGCTAGGAAGCCTCCTAGGTCTTGATCTATGTGCTCCCCACGTTCTATGATGTCTTGAAACGTAATAGAGGTGTCCTTTTATAACAAAATCGCACCACCGCCATGACATCTTCTAAATATTGCGAAGGATTTACGCACTCTGAGCGGTGGTCGGCCGGTCGGAGCTGGTCCAGTAACAGAAAAAACTAGAATTTGAAAATTCCATATGGCTGATCTGTCTGCCGGCCGGCTGGTCGAATAACTGGTCACCGACCCTTAAATTCGGTCCCGCAAGTTTTTACTGATATTTGATTTTTGGTCGACCCATCCTCTGCAGTGGCCGACCGGTCGGACAGTCTATGATTTAGTGATTTTTCTCTCTCCTCTTCTCCATTTTCATTGCATCTTTCCTCCACCTTTTGTCCTTTATTCCTTTGATCTTTAAGGTATGTAAGAAGGGTCTTTTATCATTAATTTGGTGAAGTCTCTCTCTCATTCATACAAACACAAAATCATGCATTAGATAGGTCTTTAAACATAGAAATCATGCATAATGTGTGATGAATTAGGGCTAGAACATGTACAATTCAGAACTCAACACACCCCCAACTAGCATTTCGCTAATCCCAAGAAAAACATGCGTGAAACTAATCCAACTTCTTAAACTCTCTTTCGGAAACTATACTCCTATAAACTTCTAGACATATAAGTACAAAATTCAGAGAAAATTAGTGATAAAAACTGAAATCTTAAACTCCCTAAACATAATGAGTATTTCACATAGAATCCCCACTGATTGATTGATAAATAGAAGAATTCAAACAAGTATAGTCTAGTGTGCATAGTGAATGTCATCTCATGAATTTTCAGGATTACCTTATTCATAGATCAACGAAATTAAAGATCTAAAAGTGTATAGATCAACAATAGACCTATGATAAGAACTTACCTTACTATTCTTTCGACGGCTTTCACACTACTTCTCATTTCCAGCTTGGGTTATGGTGGGCCCTCCCCTGGTTGGTGATAGGTAGCCCTTTTCGGTATTCAACATATTTTCAATAAATCTCTTTTTCTTCTTTTTCTTTTCACTATAAACATAAGATAGGAGTTTTAGAAATCCATATCTTTAACATTCTTTACTTCTCTTATTTTCTGAACGTGATGGACAAAGTTCCTCGGCTTGGTTCCTCAACACTTTAAATCTTAGTCTAACCGATCTAAAAATCTACATAATCCCTTTAATCATGAGAATCGTGTAATGTGAACTAGAGTCCAAAAGTGTTCCAAACTTTCTATCAATTAAATCAATAGGGGAATTCATATAGAAAACTATTATATTATAAGATTTCCAAAGATTTAAAAATAATATCACTCCATCTATCTTCATCTTATACTCGTATTATCTTAAGTGCATAAAAACAAAGTTTACTAAAAGAGTTTTGAATTGAGAAAAATTGAAAAAATTTCTACATAATTTGCTCAAAATGTCACAAAAAGCTGTTAAATTCATCGATGAACTCACCCCCAACTAAAATCTTATATTGTCCTCAATGTAAAAAGATATGTAATATGCAATGACATAAATATGAGAACGAGGGTATCTGAGGCACAAGTTAATCAAGTCTAGCTTCTTCCATGTCTCCATAAGACTTATTCAATCATAAATGAAGAAAAAAATAAACCTAACCTACCTACTCTACCTAACCTTTATTAGTCTGATCGACTACATGATCAAATTTTAGCAGGATCTTCATGAATTTCAACAAATTTCTCATGAGGACCATCCATAGTCATGCTCGATGATACACATGGGTGCTTGTCATCATTGAAGTCCAATAGTCATGTGCACCACATGCATTAGTAGAGGAGAGATAATCAGTAAAAAGGCATCTCCTCAAATTTTGGATTGGGTAATGATTAATTAGAAACGGGTCCTCCTAGTCAGAATTTTCAATGGGTTTAAAAAAACCCATAATGGTAGATAGACATTCATCATGTATTCTTCAGTTAAAGTCATCTCCTCCACAATTTTAGAATTATACGGTGCATCCACAATTAATGATGATGAGTTAAAAACAGTGGAAGATGGCTCTTCAAGCACTGGCATCGTGTCTAACAAAATATTCAACTCCTTAATTATCTCATCATTAAAATCATCGGAGTGGGCCAAGCATTCCTCTAGAAAATCGAGATATTCGGATGAGGGGTCGTCGTCCTCCATAAGTGATTGAAGAAATTATGTCTCAATGGAAAGGAATTCCTCCTCTATAAAGAGGAGGTATTCCAAAGAAAGTTCTTCAGGTTTAGTGGTAAGCACAACGTCTACAATTGATTGATCATTTAAAATTTTAGATTGTGCCACTGTTAAAACTGAATTTCGACGATGAATGTGAAATTCGTTTTGTATTTGCTTATTTTGGAGAATCGGGGGATTCATTTGCAATCACAACTGACATAAAACATTCATATAGTGGACAAGGCACAAAGAGAAACTTTATTTTAGAGATTTCAAGTCCTTTTACATTTCCAACTGTGATCTAGCACAAGCTGTTAATTACATTGAATCATCAATAACTCTCGATTGAAAAGCAAAGACTATCTTGTAGGAGTGTGTTTGTTGTATGTGTTTTAGATTCCAGAGGATGATTTTATCTGTTTGTATGAGTAAAATTGTACTACCGGAAGATCATATGCCTATGTCTCATGTAATCTCGAGTTTAAGCCAAAAGACTGTTAAGCAATAGTCTAGTAGTAACACTGGGCCTACTTCCGTTGTAGAGACGGGGACCATGGGAAAGCCAAGCTGCGATCGTGAACTCAAGTAGTCTGGCCAACGAAGATGGATTCTAATGACTAGTGCATTAATCGCTGGTAGATAGTACTTTTGGGATAACACCCTTTGATTTGTGGTCTAAAGACTGTCATTTCCTTCTTTTATTACTTATATCGATGTCTGATATGTTCTTTTTGGAAGGATCTTTAATCAATCTCTGCAATATAGAACGACGTTCAGAGACTAAGTCTCAGACTTGACCTTACGGACAAAGTCTAAAGACATAATTTTGGAATTGGGTTCGAGACATGCTCCCGAGGGATGAAGTAGACTGCACTTATGTTGGTCTAAGGTAGAAACTTGATCGGATCTTCTGTTTGAATCTCAGAACATTCAAACAATATTTCAGGGTTTTCTGGAAATCTCTCTGGTTTCTTCTCTAGAAATCAAATCCTTACAAATGAAGTAGATTGGGCTATTTATAGGTAAAATTTTGGGATAAGAGGTCCAACACATGTCTAATAATGTCTAACGCATGGTTAATCGGGTCCAACACATGTTAATTTATTAAAAAGGGTCCTGCGCACGGTCATGTGTAGGACTTTTCTTGGTTATGTTTGATAAACATGCTCGAGTCTAGCGCATGGTTGTGCACAGGACCTTTGGGTCCAGCGGATGTAATGATGCTGGGTAAAGTGGGCCCTTTGAGATGTGATTTTGGGCCTTTCGCAGTGGTCCGTGTGTGGTCATGCACAGAGACTTTTCTTTCACGTGCATGGTCATGCACTGGGATTTTGCTCAAACTTGACCTTTGGTAAAAAAATGCCCACACATGGTCTGCGTAGGACTTTACGGTGGGCCCCTTTCCTATTTGGGCCATTTCTAGGTGTCCTTGGTTGACGTGGCTACATGCGTTGGACTCATGGGACCTTGCGCATGTCCAAGTGTCAGCTACTTTCCTTTTTTGGTATAATTCATTTTTAATGTGCTGGGTCAGTGGGTTCGGGTCCTATGCACCTACATGCATTGGGCTCCCTTTTGCCTCGGTTCTTGTGCCTTCGTCGTCCCTCCTGCACAAGTATATGTGCGTACTTTTTGTACCCTAACAGATGCCCCGTTCGTCGTGCGGTGTGGGATGCATAGAAATCTGACGCGGTGCGACGGACGGCGGTCCCCTATATAAACCTGAACAGTGTAATCATTCATTACGTAATCATTTCTCCAGAGCAATCATTTCTCAAACTTTCGTGACCTCCAGAGCATAAAAGTAAGTCAGTGCACAGACATGCACTGGGCTCTGGCTTTGTGCATAGTCATGCGCAGGGCGTTACCCTTAGTGCATGATCGTGCGTGGGGGAGTTTATCCATAATTCAAAGTTCTTTCCTGCGCACGTGTATGGGCATGACTTTTTTCCAGCGCACGACCATGCCCTAGACTTGAACTTTCTCAAGATCAAAATTATATTAGCACATTTGAATGCTTTGGACTTTTGGCCTGCGCATGATCATGCGCTGGGTTGTGTTTTTGCACATTATTATGTGCTGGGCTATACTTTACCCTTTACTTCTCGTTTTACACTTTGTTCAAAGTATGTAATACCTTTCCCATTTTTTTTCTAGATATAATGGTTGATAATCAAGCTTCCGGTAATTCGTCTGCTCCCGTCTCCATCCCGACATTTGAGGTGGTTTCCCCTATGGCCACTTCACCGGTTGGGCAGGCTACCGTCATTACTGCTGCTCCGACCGCCCAAGGGCGAAAGAGGGTCGTAGCCAGTCCTTCGAACCATCGAGTAGGAAAGAATCTGAGGCTCTTCCCACCATCGTTTGTCTATGACTTTACCGAGCACTTTAGGTAGCTTCCTGTGGACTACCAACTGTTGGTGTGCAGGGATAAGCTGGTCCCTTATCCCCCCAAGGAAGGGACTGATGCCGATTGGTTAACTTATCTGAACCTCTTTGTCGGTGCCTGTACTGATGGCAAGGTCAGCTCGTCTTCTCAACCTATGACTGCTCAAGCATAGAGTACTGCCCAAGGTCAGGAGCGCGATACACGTCCGGCTCGTCTGAAGAAGTTGACAGAGAAGATAAAGAATAGCTAGAATAACTGCAAATTGATCAATGCTCGGATGTTAGCGAGGGACCCTTATAAGAAGCGCTTAATCACCTTCCAGAAGAATCTTTTACGGCACCGCTCATTGCCGACCATTGAGTCGTATGATGTCCAGCGATCGAACAATTTTTACGTGGTCGATTCCCAGACAATAGCACTAGAGCCTCTGTTAAACTACCGTGTATTGCAAAATGGCAGGGAGCAAGAAGTATCGAAGGTGGAAAGAAATGATCTTTTTGGCCCCCACTTATGACCCCCACGAATCATATCCCAAGCACTACTTTGAGGTCATGCGGCAGCGATTCCTTCATTTGGACAACATAATATTGTGGGTGACAAATAACTTCAAGACACGGGGCCACCTGAACGCCTGTCCCGGGTATAAGGCTTGGGCGAACGGCATACTGGAGAAACACGGCACGGTGTTACAACTAACAGGCTTATATCATGCCATTCGGGTTACTGCCGGTTGTTTCTATCGGGACCCCATGTTGATCAAAGGGGTCCTCCATTTCTGGAGCTCAATCACCAATTCTTTCCATTTTCCTTACGGTAAAATGAGCATCACTTTGTGGAATCTGAACCAGATAGCTGGGCTCCCTATCCGCGACCATATTTACGATGAGATGGTCCCAATAGATGAAGAACTGTCATTCCTGAAGGGGCAATCAGGAGAATATGTGCATAGCAAAGCCTGCTTCCAATTGTTTACAGAGCTCCATCAGTTTTCTCGTACTAATAAGATTTCTCTAGAGGATTGGCTAGTATACTTTAGCCACGGGATAAAGTAATTCCTTAACTCTTCGCATTTGAATTTCTTTGTTTCCTGCAAATTATATACACACGTGTGAATATCTAACTTTATAACTTCACTTGTAATTTTAGACTGGATTTTGATAAATAAGACAGCTAGGGCAAGCATAAGACGATACTGAGGGAGAAGTTCGGGAATAAGTTCCCGAATGCCAACAAAATGTCGTCTTCATGCGAGTTAGTTGGGTTCCTGGTGTAATGGCTATGCTTTGTGATGTTGCCCAATTCGAAACAGGTGATGGCGTTCAAGTGTCTATGTTCTCTATCGCGGGCGATATTGCAGACGGTAAAAGATATGCTAATGCACCGAAAGTTCTCTGCAATATTTACAAGGCTTTCGGGAACGTAGTCAGCCACTCAGATCATGCCTCTCATGGGATGGATTCTACCTACTATCCTTGGCATTACGTATGTGGTTGGCTAGGTGTGTATTTCCCATGGGTGTACGACACTCATTCGAATGCCTTTTATAGCCAAGAATATCTGCCTCTGCAATATTTCCTGAAGAGGGAGATGCCGAGTTACACCCTGGAGAGGGTATTGCGGTGAATCCGTGACTTTGATTATACAAAGTTTTATCGCTTCCCGACGTCTAAGGTGGACGATGATACAGTTGTGGCTGATGACGAAACGTCTATCAATTCTTATCAGCGGTCTTTCATGGTATCTTTGTGGTCCGAATCTGTGTCTGCAGGAGGGCTTAGAATTTTGGCGAGAGCCGTACTATCTGAGTTGGTTCACTTGCCAACATAGATATGATCAAGGGTGCCCAAAACATTACCGATGATGACTCGGACCATGCGTGCCTTCAGGATAGGGCCGAATCTCTGAAAGTGGATGTGGAGGCAACTACTGATGACCCAAACTGGTACCATTATACTCCCCGGGGTAAAGAGACAAGTGAGAGCAACATACGGATGGATGCGGTGGTGGGTCCATCAATATGGGTTATTCAATCAGGGAAAGCATGTCGATGATCCGATCTTCATCAATCCATCGTGTCTGTCGTTAGTTCCAGCATATACTTTGGGATATTTCATAAAGCGTCGTAACCAGCCCACTTCTGTTGGTACCGTGTGTTACAGACTTCGATCATTATTGAGACTGTCGAGGGAGAGAAACCCAACATCACGTTAGAAGGATGGGTAGCATATGGTGAACAACAATTCGACCAAGAGGATGATGAAGTGTTTGCAAGTCATGTGGGTGGTCTCGAGGCTGTGGTCCTGGGTATGGCGGTTGACACAGCTGCCGCAACCAAAGAGAATATCCCTGATACTGGAGCGAGACAAGGATTGGGTGACATGTCTGGCCTTCGCGGTCGTTGGATCAGGCCGACAGTGATGATGAGATGTGTTCTCCGAGAGGGCGAGAACTGCGTGGTCCCCTAGTGAGGACCTCTCCCAGTCAGTAGGTTGCTTTGGTAGTGAAACGTATTTGACTTATGAGGGAGCTAGCCATTGCACAGGGAGTGGACCCTGCAATTATTAGGATGGTGACTGGCAAAGGTCTAGATGTACCGGATGAAGAAGTTGCTGAAGAAGGGGAGATCGGCTCTCAGGCGGAGGGTGAGGTTAATATTGCGACTAAGACCGACCCTCGAGATGAAGTTGGCGCTGAAGGAGCGAGAGGCGATATCGTCATAGACCTTAATGACGATGATGACGTGGGTGATGTGGATATGTGCGTCGGAGGAGATGAACGTGATGAGGGATCCGACGGGTGTGAAAGGTTTGACAGTGTCGGAGGAGGAGATAACGCCCCACAGACAACGAAATCCATCATTGTAGAGATAGGGGGGATCGTATCATTTGACTGGACTGACACGGAAGCTGAAGCCACTACGCACGTGGGAGGTATTCCAGGTTCAAGTGAACTGATGGAGGAGGCTCAGTCGTCTGCCTTTGGAGCAGTGGATGTTGGTAATGATGACGGCTCGGGCCCCGTCCCAGAGCCGGCTCAGGATGCCCCTACCGTAATTGTTGTCCCTGAGCAGCCTATCTCCGAACCACCACCTGAAGTCGAGTCTTTGTTGCTTGTCGTCTCTGTTACTCCTGATCCGCCCATCTCGACGCATGCTGAGCCAGCGTTTGTAGCTTTCGAACCCACAGGGTCTGCAACCATTCTCGATGTCAGTCCTGTGCTTACGGTCCCTGTTCCTGATCTGCCCCCGTCGCCTCTTTGAAAACCCGAGGTGTCAGGTATGGTTGATTTTGTAGTTTTACTTGTTGCTCGGGACTTATACACCTCGTGTTTTCTAACCGTGTTTTGTATATGCTTTGTAGGTGCTGCTGAGCCCATGGCTGATCTGCCCCCTGCTAATTGGCCTGAAGTCGCGATTCCTTCCTTTGGTACTCTGCCCGCTTTTAAGCAAAGAATGCTGAGGAGCATACTAACTAGTATCGAGGGGCCACTATTGGAGGAAGAAAAGAAAACGTTGAGTAGCTGCTCACCTTGGGTCAATCTTGACCTTTCCATCATGTGCCACTATATTTCTTTATTTCGGAATTCGATCACATGCGTGGCAGAAGCCGAGCAGGCCCGAGTCAATCCTGTCGTGGAGGAACAACGCCGCACCTTACATACTTTGTTGCCGGAGTTAGATGTCTGCGAATATGCGATGACAACTGAATGAGTGAGTCTGTTTACTATTGACAGCCAATGTCATTCCCAGGAGGGACCGGTTGGCTCGAGTAGATGAAGAAATGGCTCGGCTGTAACTTGAACGGGTGGCATTGACCCTCGACTTGTCTCGGCTTAGGGCACAGAGGTCGCAGCATTAGGCTGCGCTAGATGAAAAGGAATCAGTTCGTGCAGTTATGAAGGATAAGGTCGAGAAGTTGACCAAGGCCCTACAGAATGTTCCTGACCTAGTGCAAGTACTAGCAGGGTGCTAAGGCAACGAGGGATGCGACGTAGGCCGATGCCGTACGATTTTTGACCAGGTGTTTGTCGACGTTCGGTGATCAGGCGTCATCTTCTGTTTTTTTTTTTTTTTTGTAACATATCTTGTGTTTCTTGACAAACATTCTGTTAATGCATTAAGTGTATCATTTAATGAAATGTTATGATTCAAAACAGTATTCTATACAGCAAAATAGCAAACATAATGGCAAATATAACCACTTATTCTTGTTTTCTAAACTCGCTGCATTCCTACTTACTATGCTAAACTTATTCATGATTAGAAAGATTAGCCGTTCATATACTAATACACGTGCGATGCAATGAGCATTCAATGTATCATGATTATTTAGCGTGTCTATTTTCTTATTCCTGATATGGAGTATTGTACTTTAATCTTATACTTGTAACTCAGAGTTTTGTATAGTTCAGTTTATATTCGTAACTTGGAGTCTTGTATAGTTCAGTTTATACTCGTAACTTAGAGTTTTGTATAAAGCATCACATTTGGGACTCATTATTCATTTGTTGCCAAATTTCCTTCTGAGTATAAAAGAATTCCTATAACAGGCGTGTCATGACACATGATCAATTTGTCAAGGATAATATCATTTCAAGAATCGACCGTTGATAGGGAACCCACAGCCTCGCCCTTGGCAATCAATAAGGCGAGAAGTTCCGTTAGAGTAAACTTCATCCACTACACAAATGGGATCCCATTTAGGGTCAAACTTGCTTTTTGTGCCGCGTGTAGGTGCTGATGGACGCTTCATCACTTGTACCAAGTCACCACGCTGAAAAGATCTGTGTCAGACTTTTCGATCATATGAAGCAGTTATCTGTTTCTGATAAGTTTCAAGGCGTTGCTGTGAGACGAGTCGCTTCTCATCAAGCGCATCAAGCTCTATCATTCGTATCTTTGCATTCTGTTAGTCTATGAGTGATTCCCGAAGTGATACTCGAAGAGATTCGACTTGCATCTCCATTGGCACCACTGCCTCTATCCCATATATCAACGAGTATGGCGTTACTCTAGTAGCTGTGTGGTACGTCGTCCGATATGCCTACAATGCCTCGGGTAGGCGCTTGTCCCAATCTTTCTTGTTGTCAGATACTGTCTTCTTTAATAGTTTGATTATGGTCTTATTGAACACTTCAGCAAGGCCATTCGCCAGCATTTAATATGGCGTGGAATAACAATACTTGATCTTGAATTCGCGGCGCAACTTGATAATGAGATCATTTTTAAAGGGCGTGCCGTTGTCGGTCACAATATGTTCAGGAATCCCGTGTCGGTAAATAATGAACTGTTTGGTAAATATCTCCACTTGTCTTGCCTTCGTGCTCCTCAATGGCACAGCTTCGACCCATTTGGAAAAGTAGTCTATAACTGCAAGTAGAGGTGGGCAATGATCCGGGCCAGGCCAAGTTAGCCCTAGTTTGGTTTAACTTTTTTTTTTTTATGTCACCCCAGTTTGTGGATCGGCTTGGTTTGGGTTTTGGGCCGACCCATGCAACTCGAGTTTGGTTTGCTCCAGAAACATTTGGTTTGGGCCAGGATCGGTTTGGTTGAAAATTTTGAACCGGGCCAAACCGAGTTCGAATAGGTGGGCAGCTCTTTTTTTGTTTAAATAGAAAAGAACTAAAAAAGTCAGAAATAACACAAAAAATGCAAAAGTATCTTACTATATGATATTTAACATCCTCCAAAGGAGGAGTGCAACTTCAAAATAGACATGTAAGAGCTTTTTCCAAACAAAAGCACACAAGCATAACTTTACAAGTGTAAGGAAACAGTGTGCATTCATGTATATGTATTATATATTGTCCACGTCGTCATGTATATGTATTATCCACACCATCCATCCGTTTTTACATATCATTTTAGGACATGATCCCAAAACTAAATCATATCCAAAAATCAAGTGGATCACACCATAGGAAACAGTGTGCTTACAATCTACGAGCCGGATCAAGTCGAATCAAATCGAGTTAAATCAAATCAAACTTCGAGCCGAGCTAAGCTGAGCAGGTACTGCCTAGTTTGAGCTTGGTTTGTTTTTTTTTTTAAACAAGCTTGACTTTGAGGCTTGGTTTGGTTTGAACATCTATTCAAACCAATCCAAGCTGAGCTTTTTCAAACCAATCCGAGCTGAGCATTCAAGCTAGCTTGGTTTGTGCTTGGCTCTAGCTGCAAGTATGTATTGACAGCCCTGAGCGGGCAGGGGTGTGATAGGACCGACAATGTCCAGTCCCCATGCAGTAAATGGCCATGACGTGGTCGATTGATGAAGTTTTTAAGGCAGTGCATGGATGATGTCACTATGAATTTAACACTGGTGGCATCTCTTAGCGTAATCGACAGCCTCTTGCATCATCGTAGGCCAATAATACCCCATATGGTGAATGCAGTGATATAAGTTTTGCTTGGCTTGGTGAGCACCACACCTTCCCTCATGGGCCTCTTTCAACATTCTTCATGCTTCTTCCCTGTCCAGGAACGTAGCAGGATATCGTCATATGAACATTTGTACAGCGCACCGTGTTGAAGTATAAACGAGCTGGCTTGACGTCTGACTTGCGTACGGAGCTTTGGATCTTCGGGCAAGAATCTGTACTTTAGATAATCTACAAAGGGTTGCTTCCAATCTTGCTCGGTGATTTCGTAGCAGCATATTGGCCTTGAACCTGACGTGTGTTCAATAGCTTCCAACTGCGGTAGAAATCTTCTTTCTTCAATGGTCACATGCAACGGACTGCCCCCAGGATGAGCAAGGGCAGAGGCCAAATGTAACGCCCCGAAATTTTGACTCTTGTGGACAACACGATGGGCTGAGTTCCTGGGTGTTAACCTGAATGTATTAGGAATTTATTTCCCATATTTCTCTTTAATTCACATATTTATGGCATTTATAACATAAATGACGAAAATCAAGGTTCTTATTTCATCTTTTTCTACTCTACGTTATCAACTTAATGTCCTTAAATCATACAAAATACATAATACTCCACTTTTTGTTTCCCTTGGAGACTTAATTCAATTTACATGGAAACAAATCTATGAAAATGAAAATGAAAACAATAAAAACAATTAATCCTTAAGCTGATATGGCTTCGTCATCCGTCATCGACCGCCATGAAACTTATTTCCTTCATACCACAACTCTAGTTCATCTATTGGATCGTCACCTGCAACAATCTGGTGATGTTTTATAATATCGTCCTAGGAGGGAGTGAGTTGCCTGCAATTAACTCGGTGAGGTTTATCCCCTAAGATTAGCACAATAATATCCAAGCATAATAATCATACCCAAACAAAACATACATGAGAAAATCTTATTTAATGCAATGCATGATATGCATGCTTTGGCTAAGGCACCCTGACCAAATGATATGGGACTTATTCCAACTCTTCTCACCAGCCACTAGTCACCAGAGTCCACGATGAAGCGGGTAATTCCACTACTTCATGTCAACAAACCCAGCCAATGGAGGTGATGACCACCTATCCCCTTACCACAAGCTAGCGCCGCAGCGCCCGCAGGGCTGACCCACCAAGTCAGGTCCAGTGAATGCATAATTAGTTTAACCTTTAATTAAGTAGTTTAGTATCCAGATAATTTAATGATGTATATAACTAATGACCACTCCTTACCCCAATCAATTTAAGGAAGCTCAAGGTCACTATAGGGGGCTCGTCACCCAGCATAGGCCGACAACTCAGGCTTAGTGTCCCATACCACCAACTTTAGCTCATGAAACTTATCATATTCATCAATCTCATTCCTCAAAGGGTCCACCACAGGTAACATATCAAACGAGGATCTCTTGGCACGTATCCAACAATGCACACGGTAGTGCCAAACTCAACATCATGACATATACAACCAACAACACATCCATGGTAATGCCAACACTTAATCCTCAACGTCAAGACATATCATTCAATAATACACATGGTGATGCCAATTCTTACTACAATCAATAAGGCATATTCATAAAAAAATATCCACATGGTAATGCCAACATAATAAGGCCTAATCTCTTTACATTAAATGGTTATATCAGTACGGGGTTAAGGGGTGTTTATTAACATAACATCCATATACAAAATCCTGAATCATACAACACATCAATCATCATGTTCATCATGAGCATATAACAAATGTAAATTAAGCATAGTCTCCAAATAAACATATACATCATCATGGTTCCTTTTCCAAACACCTAAGCACAAATCATGGTTCAGATACATCAAAATTCAGAGTACACATCAAGGAATACCATACAAATCATAATCACATAAAGAGATTTCAACAAGCACGGTTTCAAGAAATTACACAACAGAATCCTAGTTTCTAAGCATGGAATCGATAAGGAATTCGATATTATTATAACTAGGCGTAAAGGAAATCCTCACCTCTTGAGGTTGAATGGGTTGAGTGTTAGTGCACTTTTCTGTGGCATACAAGTGCACCTTGTTTGCCAATCACTTAGGACAGTGAGTCTAGCATCGGTTGAGCTTAATGAAGATGAAGACCGAAGACTCAAGCGGCCCTACTGCATCAAGGAAGAAGAAACAGGTAAAAGTGATGCCTTGGTAAACCTTGACCCTTGACCAAAACCATTACCCAATCCCCTTGCTGACCCTAAACCCTTAGGAAATCCTTTAGTCATCATTAGAATGGCCCTTGGTGTTCTAAAAGATCATCTCTACATTGGCCAAATTGATTGGTTAGTGAAGAAGTGGGACAGCAAAACCATCTGGCTGATTCCCTGGCTATCTGACCGGTCGTGACCAATCAGCTGGACTGGGCAATCAGTCAAGACCGGTCGGACTAGCTCCCAGTCTGGACAGCTTTGTGCTGTGTACATAGCCCATTGGGCCGACCGATCTTGACTGGTCAGACAAACCCCCCATCTAGATAGCAACCTCACTATCTTACCTGGCCATTGACTGACCGGTAGGACAGGTTGGGACTAGCCGTTTTTTGCCTGTTCTGTCCATTTGGACCTTTTTTTTATAAAGAGGCTTGGGGCAATTGTTGAGGTAAGAAGAGGGATTTTGAGAGGAGTGAAGCCACCATTATTAGAGACCATTTGAGGCTCATTCCCAACCTATGCAAGGCATCTTCCTTGTGCTTTAACACAAGATTGGAGCATTCCAAGCTCATGAAGAAGATGTCCTTCATTCCCTCTTGATCTCTAGAGTTTGGATCTTCCTTGATAGTCATATCATTATCCAAATCTCTAAGATGAGATTCTTGTAGGTGAGCAACTCTAGGCAAACCATTCCTATTAGTTGTAGAGTTCTCAAACCTACCCTCCTATCACCTTGGGCATCTCAAAGGCATCACAAGCAAGGTGATTAATCAAGTGTAGCTGAGGCATTGCGACGCAATGGCAACACGATCAGGGGAGCAAGGGAAGCTAATTGAAGCACGGGAGAGCGAAGATCAAGCAACCTGAACCGGCGCTGAACAAGGGGCTCATCCGATAAGTAAGGTTGTCTTTGTTGAGAGTCCATCCACTCGATTCCCTGTGGGAGTTGAGTGTAGAGTTTGTTTATCAAACTCGAACTAGGGACGTTGGCAGTTCCTTGACTTGTTTGTCAGCCTAAAGACTAGGGGCTATTTGGCGCTCCTTGGCTCATTTGTGGGGCCTAAACAAAGTCTCTAAGGGGGAGCCTCCGACACGGGAGTGAACGTGCGTCGGGTTGAGAATTAGCCTATGTCCAAAACTCCATTTGGGTTGAGAGTTAACCCTTTGTCCAAAACTTTGGTTGTGGTTGAGAGGTGAACCGAGAAAACCTCCGTGTAAAGGTTGAGTGGTGAATCTCATTTAAAACCTCCAATAGTGAATGCCGGTGTGCTCAAAGGAGTTGGGTACTTGAACCGGGAGTGGAGTAGACCCAAAGTTGAACCACTATACATGCTTGTGTTTGTGATTGAATTGAGGAAATTGATATCTTAACATTATATGTTTAATTGTGCTTGATAGGAACGTATGCTAGGCACTAGATAGGCTCATCCACACACAAGATGTACTTTCACTAAGTAGTGTAGACTTAAGCTTAGGTTGCATAGATTAGGAGTTTGATTAGTTAAATCATTTTATTATCTATGCATGCTTAGACTAGGTTGTTTATTGCTTAAACCATATGCTAGTCTTGTGATTGGACCCACTTAGGCTTGGAAGCCGAAGTGTTCTTGCTTACTTAGTTTGATTTGTTAAATTATATAAGTAGGCGAAAAGAATTTCAAAAGGTCCTAATCACCCCCTTATAGGACTTAGCCATAATTCTAGTTGCTCTTCAAGCTTCGCACATACGAAGGTGTCGTGTTAGACTACCGACGTAATTTCATTGAGAAGTTAGTAGAGCCATGAAACCTCTTTTAGATGAAAGCTATGTCGTTTAATGGAAAAAACATGAGTTTAGGGTGTAAATCGATAGGTTTCATCACTAAAATATATTAAAGTTAGATCTATACCTAGGCTTAAGGTTTAGGGTGGATAGTAGGAAATAAAAACCATGGTTGGATTAGTCTTACCTCACTCAACAACGATATAACTGGAAAACTTAGCTGAGTCGACTCAAATTGACTCAACTATGCATGGTTTTCAAGCTTAAAGACTATTCTAATGCGTGGTTTTATAATTGTAGGAATGAGAGAGACTTCACTTGATCGATGGCTAAAAGAGGACATTTAGGAACCTAAGATGAAAACTCAAGGTGGGCCAAAGAAAGAAGAAAACAAAGAGAGAAGAAAGAAAGAAGAAAGTATGCAGAAAATAGGCCCAATCGGTCATGACCGGTCGGCCAAGAGGGCCACGACCGGTCTTTACCAGTCGGCCACCCCTTGTTTGCTCTCTGGACTCACTACACAAGACCGGTCAGCCAAGGTCTTCCCCCCTCATAATGCTCGTTGCACTGTTCATAGAACAGGCTAGACCGGTCGTGACCGGTCGGCCAGTGTAATTTCAGCGGGATTCCAGCAGCTTCTGTTTGAAGCTTCAATTTTTTAACGTAAGTGTGTAAGTACTACGTAAATCTGGAAGATTCTGAGGCGGTAGAGCCTCTCCACTATAAAAGGGGACCTAGGGATCGTAGCTAAGGTATCCTAAACGAGATCTACGAAGGTGAGAAGCGGCGGAAGTCAGATTCAGAGTTCCACAACTCCTCCTAGTTTGTGTTTTCTAGTTTTATGTTTTTAGTTGTTTTCATACTTCCTTGGATCATGAACGGCTAAACCTCTTAATTAGGGTTAAGAGGTGAAGCTTGTAGTGAATCTGAGATACTTTAATTCGTTTTATGTTGGTTTCAAGTTTGAATTATTGAAAAACAATGGTTCATAGAAGTTTGAATAAAGTTCTAAGTAGTTTTTCTTAATCTTATGATGGCTCATGGATTTTTTGGAGAATTGCTTTAGTGCTTAACTGTTTTGCATAGTTCTAGACCTGTACGCTCTGAGGAATTGGATTCAATACTGTTTACGTCGGATTTGGTAACAGAGGCCCCCAGACGTTCAACTTCCTTCAAGACAGCCTTCTTCCAAACCTGAAAAGACACCAAGGAAAACTAAGGGTGGCCGGCGTCCAGCCACTGGCCCTCTGAAGCTTAAGTTAGACGGGATATATTGTAAAAGGAAAGGATGGGATTTTATAGACTTGGGGATTGAGCATTATGTACCTTTCTTATCGATAAAGCCGTCCATTTATATAGATCCAAATGACCCAATCTGTTACGCAAGACGTCAAGATTACCACTGATTTTTGGGGATAAGATGTTTATCTTATTGATCCCGAGATAAGGGAATGGTCCAATCAAATTAGACCTCTAGTCAATTACGTTCCCTGATGATGATCCCCTGAGGTTCGGAACCATGAATCAAGATGGGCCTAACATTGGTCTATATGGGCTGCTGGTACTGAAAAGGCGGAGGATGCTCGGGCTCGAAGATAACTCCTCGCTGATTTGAGATGCAAACTCTTTTGACGACCACTATTGAGAGGCTCGTATACCCAGAAGGGTATTCCGTACTTTCCTAATATTCGAGCCTCGACCATAAGGACTCGTTGACTCGGTGGTTGTGCGTTGTACTTGTCCAATATGCGAGCCTCAACCAGGTGGGCTCCCAAGTCGAATACTGTCATAAGGGTGCTCGCTTGTCAGATACCATCATAAAGGTGCTCGCACGTCTCGAGTCTTCGCTACCTTCGACCACAACAATTTGACTATAACAGATGCCCCCCAAGTCCTTGCCACTGAGAAGTCTAAGGGAAGGACTTACTTATTGGCTTGCATAACCTCCTAATACCTTTATCGGAGATGAAGCCGTACATGATTGGGCTGGCATTAATGAGCGCCAACCTTCCGCAGCTTTTCAGTAGAGAGGAAATGAAGAGGCGCCCGCCACGTGTCTATAGAATTAATAGCCATGCCTGTTCGACTGCTATGCCAAACGGACGATCGCCACGTGTCGCCAAATCCTGAGGAATGATTGCTTATAAATATACGGAGTCTGCCACATCTTCGAAATTTCACAGAAGCTTTTGAAAACCCTTCCTCTTTCCTTACTCTTTCCTGGTGTAACTCTCTTCCTCCGGTGTAATTCTCTTCCTCCGGTGTTTCTAGTATAACTCCGCTTCCTCATTCTTTTTCTCTTCCAGAGTGTTCTTTTTCTCTCTTCTTTTTATCTTGTAAACTTCCATGGCCGAAGATTCTAATGAGAAGACCGTCCCCCTGGGGGATGCTACCCCGGAATCCTCTTCCTCCAACAATGTGAGGGTTCCGGCGGGTAGGTACTCTACGTCCGGGTACCCATCCATAATGACGGAGGACCGGCTGAGTGAGTTGAGGGAGAGATATCAGGTCCTTGACTTAGTCATTCTCCGATTACCCGGAGAGGGAGAAACCCCGGATTCTCCTCCCCCCGGTTGTGTTGCCCTCTATGAATACTTCTTCATTCTTGGGGTGCGCCTTTCCCTCCACCCCTTCATTCGCGGTGTACTTCAGAGTTATAAGATTGCCCCTGGGCAACTTATTGTAAACAGATGGAGGGTAGTCCTAAGCTCCTTAGCTCTCTAGGCGCAAGCTGGTAACGGAGAGTTAACCGCCGAAGAGTTTCTCCGAATGTACCAACTCAAGAAGGCACCCTCCAGCAAAGGCTGGTATTACCTCTGTTACTGGCACCGGGATAACTTTGTCCTGGGGAAACCCTCTTAAAATTACCTCGGATGGAGGAAATGCTGGTTCTATGCTTCCAGGAGCTGGGAGTCTGAGACAAGATCCACTTTTGGGGGCCCTGGCGTGAGCCATTTTTTCTGTGAAGGTGGGCACAGTTTTACACTTCGCAGGTTTCGCGAGCCAATTTAGGGTTTTTTGTGTTTCTAACCTCTGCTCGTATTTGCAGGTGTCCCAACTTTGGGGAAGCCAAACTTGAAGGGAGGAATCCACGAGAAGATCGTGAAGGTGTACAAGTTGCCTGCTCGCGACAGGCATATCGAGGCTTGTCTGTCAGCCTCTCGACTTGCAGCGGCAGGACTGCTATCTCGCGAGGAGGTCGCGATGACAAATGTAGGGGAGAAGAGAGGGTTACTGCCTCGCCTCAAGGGCACCAACTCGAAGAGGCAGAAGAAGGCATCTGCCGGTCCCTCTCACTCGTCTAATCAGACGGGCGGAGTTGCTCAAACCCCTCTTCCTGAGACCGTGGTGGTTGTGCCAACAGATCCTGCATTGGTGGTTCCTCTTGAACCTCCAGTTATTGATGTCGCCGATAACTCCCCGAGGAATGACAGGGCAGGGGCAAACTGCTCCCCAGTCGAAGAATCTCGTGAGCCTGAAGGTGCTTGCGAGATGATTCCTGCTCCCGAGCAGACCACTGCTCAAGATGTGAGCCCAGCTGGGCTAGTCGTAGCCCAGCCCTCTGGAGTCAGAACGTTCACCGTCCCCAGCCATCTCCACCCAATCTGCAAGTTCCTCTTTGACAACATCTCCCCCCAGACTTTTGGCGCCCTCCCCGAACCAAGTCCTGAAAATCTCTTCCTTGACGTGGGAGTGAGGATGGTCTAGGTAAAACGCTTACTTTAACTCTATAGTTTGCTTTCTTTATTAACTTCCGAAAACTTGTCTCATAATCTCATTCTGTTCTACAGGGCTTGGACCTCATCCTACGAACGAGGTGTGATATCATTGCCGCCCGTCGTGTAATAGATGAGGCTGAGGGGAAAAGGGTGGCTCTGGAGAAGGCGGTCTATGGAAGGGACCAAGTCATCAAGTCTCGCGAGACCCTGATCGCGAAGATGACTGAGGAAAGGAAAATCCATGTCGAGAATATCCAAGTCCTAACTGACAGATATCAGGCTTTGGATTCCAACTTTGCCAAACTCATGGATATAAAGGAGAAGGCAGAGAGAGAAAGGGAGATCTTCCGTCAGGACAAGATCTCGCTGGAGGAGCGGCTCGCAGAGATCAAGTTGCAGCTCAAGGAAGTCAGTGACAACCTGGACAAAGAGCGCTCCTCCCTTGCGAAGCTCAAGGACGACTCGATCCACTGGGAGGAGGAGAGAGTAGCCCTTGTCAAGATGCTTTTTGAAGAAGGAGCCCGAGCTATTATGTAGTTCCGAACTTCGCAGCTGTACGATATGAAAGATATGAGTCGTACGATGCTGGTCGCGACTTCGCACTACGAGTAGTGCAACAGATGTCCCCATCTTTTGATATGGGTGAATTCGAGAAGGTCGCAGCCATCATAGCTACGGAGGAAAGAGCAGCTTCCGAGAACGAAGTGACTGAGGTCACTCAAGCTTGAGGGATCTCCGAAGTGGGCCCGAAAGCCGAGAGCGCCACTCCTCCTCCGACCGATGTGCAAGAATGATCATCTTTCTTTCCTCTACCTATCTCATGTATTAATTTTACGTTTATAAACAATTTGGCTTTGTTGTCAGTTGAGATGAATGAGAAAAACACTTTTTTATGATGTTGCTGGCGTCTTATTTCTCCTTCCTTTCGTTCTTTCTTTCTTGTGTACTGAATACTTTCATACTTAACTCAAGTAGTTATGAGTTAGGCTTAATTCGGGGGTCTTGGTGACCATATCCGCGTGGAGATAGACTGATCTATCGATTGAGACTTTGACTTTACCAAGGGTAGAGAATTGGCCAAGAGAATGTGTGTATTCTCTTCAGGGCTATTCATGTCCACTAAAGTGGAGTAGTGACCAAAAGACAATCCATCTTTATTAGAATATCGTTCAAACTTACATCGAATTAAGGGAAATATCGTAGCAAATGTTCCATGTGCCAAGGGTGACGTACGGGTCTTCCTTACATATCTTCAAGATAATAAGTACCGGGTCGCACGATTTTGGTGACTCGGTACGGACCTTCCCAATTTGGATCCAGCGAACGAGTAGGAACTCCGAGGTTCTCTCTGAGAACCAAATCACCGAGCTGAAAGGTTCTAGGTCAGACTTTGGCGTCACGATACTGAGCAGTGCGCTGCTGATACGCTGCTGCTCGTAGCTGAGAGGCATCCCTCCGCTCTTCTAAGAGATCGAGATGAAGTCGCAGACCTTCCTGATTACAAGTGGGATCATACTGCTTGATTCTATATGAAGGTACTTGAACTTCAATTGACACCATTGCGTCGGTGCCGAATGCCAAGGAGAAAGGAGTTTCACCTGTTGATGTGCGAGCCGTAGTCTTATAGGCCCATAAGACTTCTGGCAAGAGTTATGGCCACATGCCTTTACATTCGTCGAGCTTAGTCTGTAGATGATGTTTGATAATCTTATTTACTACTTCAACCTGTCCATTAGCCTGAGGATGATATGGGGAGGTGCGAACACTACGTATCTTCCATTTTTCGCAAAACTCTGCGAACGCAGCATTGTCGAATTATTTTTCGTTGTCGGTAATTATAGTATGGGGGAGTCCATAACGACATATGATGGTTCTCCATATGAACTTAGTAGTCTGTTTTTCAGTAATTCTGGTTAATGGTTTTGCCTCGACCCATTTCGTGAAATAATTGACTACTACGATTGCAAATCTGTTCTGACCTTTCCCAGTAGGCAACAGCCCGATGATATCGACACCCCATTGGGCGAAGGGCCAAGGGCCATCCATTGGCATCATTTGCTCGGACGACACACAAGGTATGAGAGAATATCGCTGACACTTGTAACATTTTTTAGAGAATTCGATTGCATCTGCCTTCATAGTGGGCCAATAATTACCTTGCCTTATCGCCTTATATGCTAAAGACCGTCCCTTAGGATGGTTACCACATGCCCCCTGGTGTATTTCATCCAGAACGCAATGTGCTTCTTCTGGGTGAAGACACCTTAAGTAGGGTAAAGTAAAACTCTTGCGTAATAACGTTCCGTTTAGTAAAGTATACTTGGTGGCGGGATGACGGATTTGTTGTGCAGATTTTTTATCATCCGGGAGATCCATCTCTGAGATAGAGGACGATGGGGTCCATCCAACACGAAGAGGGATAAACCACGGTCACTTGCTCGAAGGTCGCTTGGTCGATACTTGGAGCATGAAGGTGCTCGATGGGAATAGATTGCGATAACTCCGATTCGGGTGCGGTGGCTAGTTTTGCTAAAGAATCTGCGAGTTTGTTCTTCTCACGAGGGATGTGGATTATTTCATAATTCTTCAGCCTTGCGAGTAGGATGAGCACTCGGGATTTGTATAAAACCATCCGTTCTTCCCTCGCCTCAAACTCGCCGAGTACTTGATTGACAAAAAGCTGAGAATCGCTATAAATAAGTAAACTCTAAATCGAGAGGACGTTTGCTAGTTTGAGGCCGATGATCAAAGCTTCATATTCTGCTTCATTGTTTGAGACGTGAGAGTCAAACCACAAGGCATATTGGAAGCGCGACCCGTCAGGGGCAACTAAGATTAAGCCCGTTTCCCTCCCAGTGGCCCGTGAAGACCCATCCACGAAGAGCGACCAGAGGGTCTGGTCGCTGGTCGTAGAGTTATCACCAGAAGAGGAGTATGTGAATTCGGCGATGAAGTCGGCCACGGCTTGACCTTTGATGGCGATCCTAGGGTAGAACGAAATATCATGCTCACTGATCTCAATCGCCCATTTGGTTAATCACCCAGAAACCTCGGGTTTTTGAAGGACCTGCCTTAACGGATGATTTGTTGGCACTAATATAGCGTGGGCTTGGAAGTAGGGTCGTAGTTTTCGGGCAGCAGTGACTAAGGCGAGGGCCAACTTCTCCATATCAGAATACCGAGTTTCGGCATCCACCATGCTCGACTAATATAATAAACGGGCCTTTGTACCCCGGAAATCTTCTCTTATTAAAGCGGCACTAACAGCCGTAGAAGACACAGATAAATAAAGAAGAAGTTGCTCGTGCGTCACAGGTTTTGATAAAATGGGGGGTGCACTCATATATTGCTTCAGTTGTTGGAACGCTTCCTCGCATTGCGGTGTCCACTCCCAATCAGATTTTGCGGTGGTTCAGAGGAGCTTAAAGAAGGGTAAACATATATCAGAGGATCGCGAAATGAACCTGTTCAACGATGCGATGCAACCAGCCAAACGTTGGACATCTTTGAGTGTGGACGGGGACTTCACCTCGATTCCTCGTTGGCCGACCATAAATCCGAGAAATTTCCCAGTGGATACTCCGAATGCACATTTCTCTGGATTTAGCTTCATCCGATACCTTCTCATTAAGTCGAAGGCTTCTCGAATATCTGTAAGGTGGTCGTTTTCCACGACGCTTTTCACGAGCATGTCTTTGACATAAACCTCCATATTCTTGCTGATTTGTGCGACGAATATTTTGTTGACTAGGCGCTGATAGGTGGCTCCTACATTTTTAAGACCAAAAGGCATTACCTGGTAGCAATATAGGCCTCGGTCAGTGATGAAGGCAGTGTGCTGGCTGTCAGGCGGATACATCATAATCTGGTTATAACCAGAACAAGCGTCCATGAAACTAAGCTGGGCATGCCCTGCCGTCGAGTCAACCAGCTGGTCGATTCGCGGGGTTGGGAAGCTGTCTTTGGGGCACACTTTAGTTCAAATCCGAATAGTCAACACACATTCTCCACTTGCCATTAGCTTTTCGAACGAGAACCACGTTCGCGACCCATTTTGGGTAGTCAACTTCTTTTATAAAATTGACTGTTAGCAGCTTCTCGACTTCAGCCTTGATTACCATTTGCCTTTCTGCAGTGAAGGCACGTCGACGCTGGTGAACAGGTCTATACTTCGGATCAATATTCAAATGATGTGCTATAGCGCCGGGGTCGATACCTCGCATATCTCTGTGAGACCAGGCAAACACATCTTGGTATTCGGTGAGGAAATGGACCAGATTTTCTTGAAAGACGCTGCTTAAAGAGGATCCAACGTAGACAATTTTGGACGAATCATCTTCAGCTAAGTGGATTGCAACTGTCTCTTCCCCCGGAGTTCCTGATTGGAGAGCACTCTCCCTTGGGTCCAACGAGGTAGCCATCGGAGGACTCGATGAATCTTTTGCCACCATTAGAACTGGTGTCATCTGGGCCTTCTTTCGGTCCTGCACGACTGATTTCGTAACACGCACGCGCTTCTTTTTTATTTCCTCTTACAACCCCGACTCCAGTTGGAGTAGGAAATTTTATGCATAAGTATAGAGGGTGTAACGCTGCCCCTACCTTATTGAGCGAAGGTCGACCCAAAATGGCGTTATATGCTGATCTCCGATCTACCCCGAGGAAATTTACGAAGATAGTCATTTTTGCTGGGCTTTCACCAAAGGTAACTGGAAGGTCAATCTCCCTTCAGGTGTTACCACTTCGCCCCCGAAGCCGACGAGAGGGGTTGAGATTGGTTTGAGCAGGCTCCTGGCGAGTGCCATTTGGTTGAAAGCCTCCAGGTAGAGAATATCAACAGAGCTTCCTGTATCCACCATAATACGATGAGTTAGATAATTTGATACCTTTAGTGCGACCACAATGGAATCTTCGTGAGGGAAGTGAATCCCTTCTGCATCTTCAAGGGAAAAAGAAATCGGAGGATTGGTGGGTTTTGTCGCATCGGGTGTCTTTTCCAACCAATAGATATGCTGGGGCTTATGAGACGCTTTGCGAGTATATGCTTTTCTTGAAGCTTGAGAATCTCCCCCGCAAGCTAGTCCTCCGGTGATGGTCCGGATCTCACCAGTGGGTTTAAGGTTTCCGTGTGAATTAGGGCAGTGAGGTGACTTCTTCTGGTGTGGCGGAGCTTCCGCCCTTTTAGGTGACTGACCTTGTCGGACAACATAATCTCGAAGATGACTCTTCCGAATAAGAGCTTCGATGTGATCTCACAAAGATATGCAATCTTGAGTGTTGTGCCCATGATCCTTGTGGAAATAGCAATACTTATTCTTATCTCTTTTTTCAGGATCAGATTTGATCTTTGAAGGCCACTTCACGTAAGGCTTGTGTTTGATCTCCATTAATACTTTCTCCGGAGATTGGATAAGAGGGGTGTACTTACGATATTTACTAGAGTAAGGCCTCTTAGGGGAGCGGTCCCGCCGATCACGCCGATATTTCTTATCCGGGGGACAGATTTCCTCTGGCTTGCGCTTCTTGCCCTGTATACCATGACGTGCCAAAGCGACTTCTTCTGCATTGATATATTTCTGAGCTTTTGTTTGGAATTTTGCCATGGTTTTAGGAGGGTTCTTATCTAGGGCGAATCTAAATTTCTCGCTTGTAATTTCGGCTTTGAGGGCGGTGAGGCCCTTTTCTTCGGTATAACCTTCAGTTTGGACGGCTTTTACAGTGAATTGTACTATAAACTCCTTTATTGTCTCCCCATGCTGCTGCTTCAGACCCATTAGGTGAGATGTCGGCTTTTTAGTATGGATGCTTCCCATGAATTAAGAGAGGAATAGCTCCGATAGCTGTGCGAAGGACCCGATGGATCGGGGCTTTAGCCCCCGGAACCATGTACGAGCTGCCTCTTTTAGGGTTAGGGAAAAAGCCCTACACATGATTTCTGACCCATGTCCCTCCAGCTTCATAAGAGACTTATACGTTTCCAGGTGTTCTAGAGGATCGCCGGTACTTATATATGGGGTGATGACGGGCGTGCGGTACTTCCTAGTTAAAGGTGCCCCCATGACCTCGCAGGTGAAAGGAGACTCGGATCGATGTATCGACGCCATAGCAGCAGATGGTCAATTTGCCTGATATCGTTGTTCCATATTGTTAAAACGATTGTGGATTCTCTTGAGGTCTACTTCCCATGGTAAGATATAGCCTGGCGTTTCGACGGTGGACCCCTGAGATTGTTGTTGTCGAGAAGTACTGGAGTGTATGGAATGCGGGGGCAGTACAGGAGCTTGGTTGTCGAGTGGCATTCGATTTGACGGAGAATGATTTGGCTGGACTTGTGGCTCGTCTGCGGAATGTCTGGAAGCCACTGGTATAGGTTGCGCCGACAACCCTTCAAAAGGTTTCGCTAGGGCTCCGGGAAATGCTGATCAAGCCGATTAGACAAGGCTTGAAATCCGACGTTGAGGGTTAGAAGTGTGTTTCTGAGGAAACGCATGACATCTTCTTGATTTCCGGAAGCATCGAATAATGGGTTTTGCGATGGCACGTTGGGAACTTCTTGGGGGATGCCCGTCGAAGTAGTCTGAGGGATGGGCGCTGGTTTGGTAATGTCAGGCAGGGGTAGTGTCTGCCTTGAAGTGGAAGGATGAACCGTCTTTTTGGGAGGCATTGTGGGAGGACTTCGATCAGTGATGAGAATGGCTAACCTTGACGATTAAACTTCCCACAGACGGCGCCAATCTGTTTACGTCGGGTTTGGTAACAGAGGCCCCCAGACGTTCACCTTCCTTCAAGACTGCCTTCTTCCAAACCTGAAAAGACACCAAGGAAAACTAAGGGTGGCCGGCGTCCAGCCGCTGGCCCTCCGAAGCTTAAGTTAGATGGGATATATTGTAAAAGGAAAGGATGGGATTTTATAGGCTTGGGGATTGAGCATTGTGTAACTTTCTTATCGATGAAGCCGTCCATTTATATAGATCCAAATGACCCAATCTGTTACGCAAGACGTCAAGATTACCACTGATTTCTGGGGATAAGATGTTTATCTTATTGATCCCGAGATAAGGGAATGGTCCAATTAAATTAGACCTCTAGTCAATTACGTTCACTGATGATGATCCCCTAAGGTTCGGAACCATGAATCAAGATGGGCCCAACATTGGTCTATATGGGCTGCTGGTGCTGAAAAGGCGGAGGACGCTCAGGGCTCGAAGATAACTCCTCGCTGATTTGAGATGCAAACTCTTTTAACGACCACTATTGAGAGGCTCGTATACCCAGAAGGGTATTCCGTACTTTCCTAATATTTGAGCCTCGACCATAAGGACTCGGTGACTCGGTGGTTGTGCGTTGTACTTGTCCAATATGCAAGCCTCGACCAGGTGGGCTACCAAGTCGAATACTGTCATAATGGTGCTCGCTTGTCAGATACCGTCATAAAGGTGCTTTCACGTCTCGAGTCTTCGCTACCTTCGACCACAACAATATGACTATAACAAATACGCTCTAGACTTGGATTTCCATGTGGGAACTTCAACCAAAGTTCTACCTTTTATACTAATTTCTGAATTATGTGTTAATGGTATATGTGATTTGAATGAAGTTCAAATCATGATCTAATTATGCTTTGTGACAGAGTTTAATGATGATTATGATTGTGATCTTAATCTATTGGAACTAGGATTGACCTATGCAATTGAGTGTGCTCATGTCCTAACTTGAATTGAGGGAATCATGTATAGAATCACACATATGACAGATTGTGTAATACAACTGCTCTATCATCCGACTAGATAGGATTTGATTTCGATTCTAGTTGTGTAATTGGGAAACCACAGTGAATTATACATTGAAGATTGCTACAAGTGGATCCTTGGACCCCTAGTGCTTTCTTATATTGTTTGCATTCACTTTTAGTTTAAGAATTATATTTACATTCAATTCTAGAAATTTGTTTAGTTAGCTCTCAAGTAGAGAATATTAGAAATAATTTTGTGAATTCCTAACAAGTCCCTGAGAATGTTCTCGGTCTCTATCGAATTATTACTACATCGCAACCCTACACTTGGGGAAGCGAACAAGTTTTTGGCGCCGTTGCCGGGGATTTTCAACGGTTTTTACAAAATTTCTGAAAATAGTTTCTATTTGATATTTTTAGGAGTCCTACTAACTTAGTTTATTTATTTTGTTTTCCTTTATTTGCAGGAATCCTAAGAGTCGAAGGAGTCACTTCGATTATGTTTTTCTAACCCTTTTTAATTTTTATTTTTCTGAGATTTACATGCCACATTGGGTTCGGATTCTAACAACCGACTCATTAGTGAAGGGGGAATTGTTGAAGGGATTGATAAGGAGCCACGTGCTAAGAGACGTTTAGACTCTCCAATTTTGTCTGATAGTATAGCTGAGAATCAACCCAACCCTATAGCCAATCCAAATTTGGGCCAAACCTAAATGGGTGAGAATGAGGTTGAGAATGTTCTTTGACTTAGAACTTTATGGATCACTTGCAACCTGCAAGAGCGAGTACTCCCTCATGCATTTTCCAACCAATGCAAGGAATATTGATCTAAAACTGGGAGTAATCCAACTCCTTCCTAAGTTCCTCGGTTTAGACAGCGAAAACGCATATCAACATCTTAAGGAATTTGATGAGGTGATAGTCATGTTGCACTTTGCAAACGTATCTAATGATGTTGTGAGACTTAGGTTATTTCCTTTTTCTCTTAAAGAGAAGGCTAAGGCTTGGCTTCATGCATTAAGGCCAAGATCAATCGGCACATGGACTGAGATGACTAGGGAATTCATTAAAAATGTTTTTCCTACTCATAAAACAAACATGTTGAGGCGCCTAATCTTGAATTTTGCCCAAAAAGAGGATGAGACCTTCTTCCAATGTTGGGAGAGGTTCAAAGACTTATTGAACACATGCCCACATCATGGCTACGAAACTTAGCGGGTAATAAGCTTTTTCTATGAAGGACTGACTTCACCCATGCGCCAATTCGTAGAGATGATGTGCAATGGAGAATTCATGAATAAGGAAGCCGAGGAAGCATGAGACTATTTTGATATCTTAGCCAAGAATGCACAATCTTGAGATACAACTAAACCAGCAAATCCTAAGATAAGCCAACAAAAAGAAAAGGGAGGAATCTATGTCCTCTCCGAAGAAGACAACATAAGTGCACGTGTGGTTAGCCTCACAAGAAAAGTTGAGTCCATGGAATTTGGGAAGGGAGAAAAGACTAAGGAAGTTGAGAGTATTTGTGGAATTTGTTCCGGTAACCAACATGCAACACAGGATTGTCCTACAATCTCTGCGTTCCAGGAAGTTCTACAAGAACAATCAAATGCCATAAATAACTATCAACGTCCATTTAGCAATCCAAACTCGAACATGTATAATTCTAGTTGAAAGAACCATCCCAACTTCAGTTGGAGGAATGGGCCATCAGCGAATGCAAACAATAACCCAAAAGCTACACTTGAGGAAATAGTAGGTACATTCGTCTCGGCCCAGGTTGAATACAACAAGAATAATTCTCACAAAATAGATGGGTTCATACAAGAACAATCAGAATTTATCTCAAGCCATTAATGATTTGAAAACTTCAATGGCTAGAGTTGAATCTCATCTTAGTGTTAGGGAGAAAGACACACTTCCTGCCCAACCTCTCCCTAACCCAAGAACTCAATTTGAGATACAAGACTTTAGCCCATCCTCCCAAATTACGGAGCCTGTTTAAGCTATCACCACTTTGAGGAGTGGCAAAACAATTGATAAATCCAATCCGGTGAAGGCCCAAAAGCTTAATGATCTGGAAATTGCCAATAAGGATGATATCTTGAACAACACTCCACATGAGAAAGAACTGGAAAGGCAATACAAGCCGGTCGCCCCGTTTCCATAAAGGTTGATTTCATTCAAATCTTTAGACAAAAACCTGAAAAATTTTAGAGGTTTTTAAGCAAGTGAAGATCAACATTTCGTTGTTGGATGCTATAAAATAAATATCATCCTATGCCAAATTTCTAAAGGAATTGTGTACAGTCAAAAGGAAACACAATGTTCACAACAAAGTACTTTTGACTGAGAATTTGAGCGCCATTATTAAACAAGAGGTTCCCCAAAAATACAAGGATCCGGGTAGTCCTAGCATTTCATGCATCATAGGTGACTACCGGATCAAACAAGCTTTACTCGACCTTAGGGCAAGTGTTAACCTCATCCTGTACTCGATCTATGAATAACTTGGGTTAGGTGAATTAAAACCCACCAAAACCACACTTCAACTCGCTGATAGATCTATTCGTATACCAAGAGGGATGATTGAAGATGTCCTTGTCCAAGTCGATAAATTCTACTATCCAGTAGATTTTATTGTCTTGGATACACATCCTGTGATGGGAACCGGTGCTCAAATTCCTGTCATACTTGGCCGCCCTTTCTTAACTACTTCAAATTCAATTATCAATTGTAGAAACAGGCTTGTACAAATGTCCTTTGAAAATATGATACTCGAGCTAAATATTTTTTATTTATGCAAACAACCACGGGATGTTGATGACGAGGTCCATGAAATAAATCTGATTGAATCATTTGTGGAAGACAAATCCCTCCTGACATTCTATTCCGATCCCTTGGAGGCATGCTTGGCCCATTCTCATGAGATTGATGATGACATGATAAGAGAGATGAATTCCATTTTAGATTCTATGCCAGTACTTGATAATAAAAGATGGAGGGCACCATTTGAGCATTTGCCCTTAAGTGAAAATAAGCCGCTTCCATCTAATATCAAAGCACCGAAGCTCGACCTAAAACCATTACCCACTGATTTGAAATATATTTATTTAGGTCGAGATGAGACATATCCAGTGGTGATTTCTTCCCACTTGGATGAGGAACAAGAGAGTAGGCTGATGGCCACTCTAATAGAGCACAAAAGTGCCATTAGATGGTCAATTGTGGATCTCAAAGGCATATACACCCTGATTTGTACTCATCGCATACACCTTGAGGAGAATGCGAAGACATCTAGGCACAAAGACGCCTCAATCCAAATATGAAAGAGGTGGTTAAGGCCGAGGTGTTGAAACTATTGGATGTGGGTATCATTTACCCAATATCCGATAGTCAATGGGTGAGTCCAACTCAAGTGGTACCTAAGAAATCCGAAATAACCATCGTAGCCAATGCCAATAATGAACTCGTGCCAACCAGAGTCACTACCGGTTGGAGAATGTGCATTGACTACAAGAAGCTAAACACAGTTACAAGGAAAGACCACTTCCCCTTACCATTTGTTGATCAAATTTTAGAAAGGTTGGCGGGTCATTCCCACTTTTGCTTCCTTGATGGGTATTCAGGGTATAACCAAATAGAGATCGCCCTAGAAGACCAAGATAAGACAACATTCACTTGTCCATTCAATACTTTTGCCTATTGAAAGATGCCGTTTGGACTATGTACTGCCCATGCCACTTTTCAGCGTTGTATGTTGAGTATTTTTTCTGATATGGTGGGGACGATTCTTGAAGTCTTCATGGACGATTTCTCTGTATTTGGTTGTAACTTTGATGAGTGCCTTGTGCACTTAAAAACTGTTTTAAAAAGATGTGAAGACAAGAACCTTGTGTTGAATTGGGAGAAATGTCATTTTATGGTTCAAAAAGGAATTGTCCTTGGTCATATCATCTCACAAAATGGAATTGAGGTGGACAAGGCTAAAATCGATCTTATATCTAACCTTCCATCCCCCAAAAGCGTATGTTATGTGCGGTTCTTTTTAGGACATGCCGGATTCTATAGACGGTTCATAAAGGACTGTAGTTCACTCTCTCGTCCTTTATGTAACCTCCTTCAAAAGGAAAACTCATTTGAGTGGAATAAGGATTGTCAAAATGCCTTTGACAAACTTAAATGCATGTTGACACGTGCTCCCATAATGCAACCACCCGATTGGAGCCTTCTTTTTGAAATCATGTGTGATGCAAGTGACTACGCTATTGGGGCTGTGTTAGGCTAAAAATAAGAGAAAAAGCCTTGCGTCATCTACTACGCAAGTAGAACCTTAAACTCGGCTCAAGCAAACTACACTACTACAGAAAATGAACTTTTGGCCGTAGTTTTTACTTTGGACTAGTTTCGGTCCTACTTGATCGGATCCAAGATCATCATATTCACCGACCATGCAACGCTTAAGTACCTTCTCTCTAAGAATGATGCTAAGCCACGCTTGTTGAGATGGATCCTCCTACTCTAAGAATTTGACATAGAAATACGTGATAAGAAAGGAGCAGAAAACGTAGTTGCTGACCATCTTTCTAGACTTGTTCTCACCGATTCCCCTGAGATAACTACGATCAATGACATGTTCGATGATGAACAACTTTTTAAAGTCTCCCAATTGCCATGGTATGCGGACTCGCTAACTATCTTGCTACAGGTACAATTTCGACACATTGAAAAAAGCAAGATAATGATAAGTTCTTCAACGAGGTGAGAAAATTTCTATGGGACGACCCATACTTATGCAAGTATTGTCCCGATCAAATCATAAGGAGATGTGTGCCGGATGATGAACAACAAAGTGTTATCTCTTTTTGTCATTCTCAGGCGTGTGGTGGCCACTTTTCGGCTAAGAAGACCACAACCAAAATTCTACAATGTGGGTTTTATTGGCCCACCATGTTCAAAGACACTCATGACTTTTGTAAAACATATGAGCCTTGTCGAAAATTGGGAGGAATATCCCATAGAAATATGATGCCACTCAATCCCATCTTACCAATTGAAATTTTTTATTGTTGGGGCATCGACTTCATGGGTCCATTCCCATCTTCTTTTGGAAATCTATATATCTTGCTTGCCATCGACTATGTTTCAAAATGGGTCGAGGCGATTCCATGCCGGAACAATGACCATAAAACGGTCATTCGTTTCTTAAAAGAAAATATCCTTTCTCGGTTTGGAACACCTCGAGTCATTATAAGCGATGGAGGGTCTCATTTTTGTAACCTCCCGTTTGAAGCCTTAATGAAAAAAATATGGCGTAAAACACAAGGTGAGCACTCCCTATCACCCACAAACAAGTGGACAAGCTGAGATATCCAACAGGGAAATTAAATATATTTTGGAGAAAACAGTGAACCCCGATCACAAAGATTGGTCGCTTCGACTTACCGATGCATTCTGGGCTTACCATATCGCTCTCAAGACCCCCATTGGAATGTCTCCCTATAGACCTGTCTATGGGAAAGCTTGTCACTTGCCCGTGGAGTTGGAACATAGGGCATATTGGGCACTGAAGAAGATGAATTTTGATTTTGACAAGGCAAGCTCGTTGCGCAAACTTCAATTAAATGAACTTGCAGAACTCTAGAATGAGGCTTATGAAAATGCGAGAATTTACAAGGATAAGACGAAGGTGTTCCATGATAGGAACATCCTTCGCAAGACCTTCACGATCAATCAAAATGTCCTTATGTATAACTCTCAGTTACATTTATTTCCAGGGAAATTGAAGTCTCGATGGACCGGTCCTTTCATTGTGAAAACTATTTATCCATATGGGAC
The DNA here is from genome assembly GCA_003013855.2 of Liriodendron chinense. Classification (NCBI taxonomy): domain Eukaryota; kingdom Viridiplantae; phylum Streptophyta; class Magnoliopsida; order Magnoliales; family Magnoliaceae; genus Liriodendron; species Liriodendron chinense. The sequence goes on along the minus strand of ML058395.1, from coordinate 1,264,037 downwards.
CATCGAGTTGTTAAATCCAATGAACGATAATATCTTTAAAGCTGATGGTCAACGCCTAAAGCCATTCTTTTTTGTTGTTCTTTCATACGTTTGTTAGAAGGAGGTAGAATTCTAGACTTTGTTCTCTCAGGTAATCTCATTCCTCACTCCCTTTGTTTTATGATTACTCTCATGTTTTGCCTATTGAATATCTTTTACATTGAGGACAATGCAAGATTTGGTTGGGGGCTTTAGGATCACTAGGATGAATCTAGTGTTTGGTAACATCTCGAGCAACATGAAGAAGATTTTTCAGATTTTTTCTAAAAATTCAAAACTCCATTGGACAACTTTGTTTCAATGCATTCGGGAGGGTGTAAGTACAAGAAAAGGAGAGGTGAAGTGAGTGATGTTGAATATGTTGAACATTCTTGAAGGTACTAGTCTTGTATGTGAATTCCCTTATTTTTATGAATGATAGAACTTTTGAACACTTTTACACCTAGTTCACTTCACACGATTCTCATGGTTTGAAAGGATTATTAGATTTGTGGATTAGCTAAGTGTGGATTTAAGGTGTTAAGAGACCAAGCCGGGGTACTTTGTCCATCCTTGTCCATGGGAAAATAACAAAAGATATGGATTTCTAAAAATCCTGTTTAATGAAAAAGAAAACGGGAAAGGAATGATGAAAATATGGGAATGATGGAGAATATGGTGGAAAATTCTGAAAAGGGCTACCTATTACCAACTGGGGGATGGTCTACCCGTAACCAAAATCGGAAATGGGATGTAGTGTGAAAGCCGTCGGAAGGACGATAAGGTAAATTCCTGTCAAAGGCTTGATGTTGATTAGTGCACCTTGAACTCCATATCTTAGCTGAATTATGAAGAAGATAATCCCAAATTTCCATGAGATGAGCATTCACTGAGCACACTAGGTTAAATTGTTCAAATACCTTTATTTATCAATTAATCAGCGGGAAATCCATATGAGTACCTGTTATATTCTTGAAAGTTTAAGGTTTCAACCTCTATCACTTAGTTTTTCCGATTTTTACATTTGCATATCTTTGAGTGTATAGAAGCATAGTCTCTGAAGGAGAGTTGAGTTTTGGAGGAATGAATTATTTTATGCATGTTTTGCTCAAGACTAGCAAAATGCTGGATGGGGTGTGTGTTGAGTGCTTAAATGTGTATACTCTAACTCCATTTCATCACTAACTATGCATGGTTTTCAAGCTTAAAGACTATTCTAATGCGTGATTTTATGATTGTAGGAATGAGAGAGACTTCACTTAATTGATAGCTAAAAGAGTGCATTTAGGAATCTAAGATGAAGACCTAAGGTGGGCCAAAGAAAGAAGAAAGCAAAGAGAGAAGAAAGTAAGAAGAAAGTATGCAGAAATAGGCCCGACCGGTCATGACCGGTCGGCCAAGAGGGCCACGACCAGTCTTGACCGATCAGCCACCCCTTGGTTTGCTCTCTGGACTCACTACACAAGAGGGCCAACCGGTCAAGATCGGTCGGCCAAGGCCTTCCCCCCTCATAATGCTCGCTGGACTGTTCATAGAACAGGCTAGACTGGTTGTGACCGGTCGACCAGTGTAATTTCAACGGGATTCCAGCAGCTTCTGTTTTAAGCTCCGATTTTCTAACGCAAGTACGTAAGTACTACGCAAATCCGAAAGATTTTGAGGCGGTAGAGCCTCTCCACTATAAAAGGGGACCTAGGGATCGTAGCTAAGGTATCCTAGAAGAGATCTACGAAGGTGGGAAGTGACAGAAGTCAAATTCGGAGTTCCACAACTCCTCCTAGTTTACGTTTTCTAGTTTTATGTTTTTAGTTGTTTTCATGCTTCCTTAGATCATGAACGGCTAAACCTCTTAGCCAGGGCTAAGAGGTGAAGCTTGTAGTGAATCTGAGATGCTTTAGTTAGTTTTATGTTGGTTTCAAGTTGGAATTATTGAAGAATAATGGTTTATAGAAGTTTGAATAAAGTTCTAAGTAGTTTTTCTTAATCTTATGATGGCTCATGGATTTTTTGGAGAATTACTTTAGTGCTTAACTGTTTTGCATAGTTCTAGACATGTACACTCCGAGGAATCGGATTCAATATGCTCTAGACTTGGATTTCCATGTGGGAACTTCAACCAAAGTTCTACCTTTTATACTAATTTCTGAATTATGTGTTAATGGTATATGTGATTTGAATGAAGTTCAAATCATAATCTAATTATGCTTTGTGACAGAGTTTAATGATGATTATGATTGTGATCTTAATCTATTGGAACTAGGATTGACCTATGCAATTGAGTGTGCTCAATGTCCTAACTTGAATTGAGGGAATCATGTATAGAATCACACATATGACAGATTGTGTAATACAACCGCTCTATCATCCGACTAGATAGGATTTGATTTCGATTCTAGTTGTGTAATTGGGAAAACACAACGAATTATGCATTGGGGATTGCTACAAGTGGATCCTTGGACCCCTAGTTCTTTCTTATATTGATTATATTCACTTTTAGTTTAAGAATCATATTTACATTCAATTCTAGAAATCTGTTTAGTTAGCTCTCAAGTAGAGAATATTAGAAGTAATTTTGTGAATTCCTAACAAGTCCCTGAGAACGATCTCGGTCTCTATCGAATTATTACTACACCACAACCCTACACTTGGGGAAGCGAACAGATCTTTCTCCCTTTCTGCTTCCACAATCTCTCTCTCTCTCTCTCTCTCTCTCTCTCTCTCTCTCTCTCTCTCTCTCTTGGCATTTTCTCAATGGGAAAGAAACAAATGGACAACTTAATAGCATGGGCGGTAGGCGTGAGGAAGAAGTAAAGTCAGTTCTTGGGTTGGAGAAGGAAACTGCTTGTTCTGGAGCCTTCCTGCGCAAGAGAAGCGTTGGGTCTGAAGGTGGGGTCCACATGGAGACTTTAAAAGAAATCTCGAGCGTCCATGCAAAGCGGATCTTTGGATCTTCGATTTCTTAGGTTTTAAACGATTGATTGAAGTGGGTCGCACGATCAACTGTTGAGAGAAAGGTTTGAAAGGAGGAAGCATGTAAGGAGGAGGAGACGGATGGAAGGCTTGGATCAAGGGAGTGGGACCCACGTGGAGGATGGTGATGATCACCTAGGTCGACAGCCGCAGTCGCCGTTGTAACAGCGAAGAAGAAGGAGAGAAACACCTTTTTCTCAGCCATGTACGGAAACCGCGTTTCACGTATTGCCAACATAGGTGGGGTCCACTATGATGGATCAGGACCATCTTCTCCGGTCAGCAGTTGGGCAGCGCGAATATAGCCATTGCCGAAAAAAATGAGGTAGATCCGAGTTAAGGCGGGCCACTTATGGCCTGATTTCTGATTAGAGCATTTGTAGGATGATCGGAGGGCTAAAATTCGACGTGTACGGCTAAAATGTGCCTAAAATCTCATATATATAGTTTTGTATGAAAGTAATCGTCAGAAATCATAATACTTAAAAATGACAATGTAACTTAAGTTTAACTAATGACATTTTCATAATTATCTAAAAAAAAGAGATTTTCGAAATCTAATCTTTCTACGACGTTTATGGATTATTCTAAGAAATTTGTGTAAAGGGTCACCCATCAAAACTCTCACAGATGGTTCGTTGTTTTTAAAATAAGGTAAATGTTCGACATTTAATTAAAAAAATTAAAATAAAATTTTAAAATTTTTCAAAAATCTAGGGCATTACACCAAACCTACCAACGCATCTGCCTGCGTATTATCTTTTCTTGGAACATGTGACACGGTGATATCCTTGAAGTTATCGAACAAGGCCTGGGCCAGATGACAATATGGGGACAATTTCGATTTGCGCACCTCAAACTCTGTAGTCAATTGACCGATTACCAACTTCGAGTCACCAAAAACTCGCAACATTCAAATATGCATTTCCTATGCCAATTAGAGGCCGATGATAAGGGTGTGGTATTCTGCTTCATTGTTTGTGCATGAAGGCGCGATTGTGAAGGAGAATGGCAACAAATCCCCTTTGAGGCTGACGAAGATTACCCTGGCACCTGCCCCTGCCGTTTTGGCGGCTCCATCGAAATACATCTGCTAAGGCATCGTTATTCCAACTGTCATAGTGTATTCATCGGGGAAATCACATTGTATTTCCTGATTGTCCGAGATGGGGTGTGCAACCAAGAAATCTACCACAGCCTGGCCTTTGATCGCCCTGGATGACACATAAGTAATGTCAAACTCAGATAACAACAGTGTCCATTTATCCAATCTTCTTGATAATACGGGCCTGTTCATTAGAAATTTGATAGGGTTTGCCCGAGAAATTAACGTAATCCGGTGCGAGAGGCAGTAATGTTGTAGTTTCTTTATGGCGAAAATCAATGCCAAACATGTCTTCTTGATCGGTGAGTAGTTAAATTCGACCCCTACTAACGTTCTGCTAAGGTAATAGAGTGCGTTCTCTTTCCCATCTTTATTTTTCTGCGCTAATAGAGCACCCAACGAGTTATCCCCAACAACAATGTATAGTATCAATGGTACGCCTTTGACTGGTGCTGATTGTTAGAACTAGAAAATGGATATGATTACATTTTCTGGAGATGTATTGTTGCTCTAGGGTTCTGAGTAATAGAAACATTCATAGACAATCACAAGCATTCACAAAAGTACACAAGAGGAGATATCGCAAGGCAAATTTTATTCCAGAGATCTTGTACATTCCAGGCCGTGATCTGGCACGAGCCCTTAATTACATCGAATGATCGATGACCCTTGATTAAAAGGCGAAAGACTAGTCAGCAGGGACTATGGTCTTAGAGTTTGTGGTCGTAGAGTTTTATTATGTACCGAACCATCTTTGTATTAGCCAGATGTCTATGTCCCATGTTTTGACCGGAGATCCGGGCTAAGACTATCAGGGTTTATGACTGAGAAGGATGACACTGGGCCCACGCCTGTCATGTATAGACAGGTGACCTCGGGAAGTCCATTCTACAGTTGTGTGTACCTAGTGTAGCCCAGTCGATGGATGTCGTTTGAATGGGTAGGGCATCGACTGTTCTGTTGTGGCAGTTCATAGGCAATTGCTTTGTAGAGAATTGAAACTCTTTGACATGGTTTATCTTGATAACCATAGTCTCGTTAGTCTAGCTTTCGACCCAAATCGGATCATATCTTTATAGTAGATATGAATGAGGACATGTTTGCATAGTTCTGGATGCTGGCGGCTTCTTTTCGAGAAGTCATTTCATTCAACGCGGTGAATCGGCTCGAACCTCGAAGATGCACAATTCTGCTGCTTTAAAGATCCCAGAACATCCGTTTAACTGTTCCATTGCATCCGGAATGCTCGAAATACCCAAAATAGGCTCAAGCGAAACTTAAAAACACTTAAAATTGAGTCCGGTGCACCCATGAACATGTTCTGTAATTGGCTGATTTTTTGGGTACGTGGGCTCCAACGCACCTTTAAATTAAATGCCTGATTTTTGTTGAATTTAGGGGTACGTGGAGCATTTTTTGGGTGTGTAGGGCCGAATATGTAAATTTGAATTTCGTTGAATTTATGGACGCATGGGACACGAATTTATGGGTGCATGGGTCATTTTCGGGTGCGTGGGAGTCCGACACACTTGTCTGATTCATGCCGAATTAATGGACGCGTGGGACGCGAATTTATGGGCACGTGGACCATTTTTTGGGTGCGTGGGACACCAATCCACTTATCTGAATTATGTCAAATTTATGGGTGCGTGGGACAATTTTCGGGTGCGTGGGACCAAATTGTTGGATGCGTGCCCACACTTGTGGAAATCAGGATTCAGACCTGCGGTCGTCTTGGTCGGAGCGATCTTCCAGTGGAAGATGTCGGCGATCGGAAAGGAGTTTTTCGATGACCGAGAAGGGTTTTCGGTGATCTGAAAGGGTTTCCGGCGGGGGTTTCCCGGCAGGAATCTCAAATACTCAGAGGGTAGTAGCTCTCTCTCTCCTTCAAAACGTAGAAATGAATAGTCGGACAGGGTATTTATACCCAAAAATATCGGGACTCTGCCAATGAGGGGCTGCCACATGCCACGCACCCTTAAAATACCTCCCATGCACCCCAAAATCGACTTGCGGGGGTCTAACGAACCCTAAAGGACATTGTGAAATTTTCTGAATTTGTGGGTGCATGGGACCTTGATTTTATGGGTTTGTAGGACCTCCCGCACCCTAAAAATGATATTTCTGAAATCTGTTGAATTTAGGGGTGCGTGGGACCTCCTACACCCTAAAAATGGTTTTCTGGAATCTGTTGAATTTATGGGTGCGTGTGACCTCCTGCACCTTAAAAATGGTTTTCTGGAATTTGTCGAATTTATGGGTGCGTGGACCCATTTTTTGGGTGTGTGGGACTCTATGCACCCATAAATGAGTTTCTTGATTTTGCTGATTTTTCGGGTGTGTGGGCACCTGAATTTATGAGTGCGTGGGAGTCCGAATTAATGGATACGTTGACGGACTTTTGAACTCCACCATTTGGGTTTTGAATTTTGATGAGCTTGTGAGGCCTGTTTAATGTTGAAATTACATGCATTGTTTATCATAAATCATAATGGAGTTATTGGTGTGACCTTAGGCGGCTTCCGATCGCAGTGATTTGCGGGGCTCGTCGGAGATTTTAGTCGAAATTGGCTAAGGGAACTTTTGTAAATCTCCATTTTGCGTGCATTGGGAGGCATTTTGTGGGATTCTTTTGGAGGTGTGTAGCTGTTCTGTTTGTTTTGAGGGACCCTACATTTTGGGACCCCAACATTGATAAAACAGGTGACCTTCCCAATAGTTCCTTAAGTACATCAAACGCATTTTAACATGACCTATCCCACTCAAATGTCGCTCCTTTTTTAATAAGTTTTGGAAACGGCTGGCACCTCCTAACTAAATTTGAAATAAATCGTTGTAAGTAAGTTATTCTTCCTTGGAAACTCTTCAATTTTTTCAGATTCTTGGGCGGCGGCATGCCCTATATGGCTTTAATCTTGGCAGGATCGATCTCGAGTCGTGGTATCTAACCACAAAGCCTAGGAATTTCCCCGAAGACACCCCAAACTCACACTTCAACGAGTTCATATGTAAGCTTTTCTTTCCGAGCCTTTAGAATACTTGACTTAGGTGTTCACAATGTTGCGCGTGGCTGGCTGATCTAACGATGAGATCATCTACGTAACATTCAACATGTTTGTGCATCATGTCCTGTAATATTCTCTGCATCGCGCGTTGGTAAGTTACTCCCGCATTTTTTAGTCCAAACGGCATAACATGATAACGAAAGATCCCTTGAGAGGTGTGGAACGTTGTGGCTTATTCATCCTCCAAATCCATTCTTATCTGGTTGTACCCTGAATACCCGTCCGTAAAGGACATCACGACATATTCTGTCGTACTATCTATCAGGAACTTAGGAATGGGGAGCGGAAAATCATCCTTAGGGAAGTTTTGTTCAAGTTTCGAAAGTCAACACACCCTAATCTGCCTGCTTTTATTCTTTACTGAGACTATGTTTAAGATCCATCTTGGGTATAGCACTTCCTGAATGAATTCGACCTACATATTCCTTTTGACCTCTTCTTCTATCTTCGGTATCAAATATGGGTGGAACTACCTTTGGGGTTGTTTGACTAGCCTTTTATCCTTCCCAATGTTGAAGGTGGGTGGGCAATGGCAGGGTCGAGTCTTGGCATTTCAGAGTAGGTCCAAGCGAACAGATCCTTATTTCTTTGTAATAAACGCACATAGTCTGCTTCTTCCTCTTCAGGGACATTCTTACTCAAATAATTATTATGAGGTTCAGCCATCATGCCAAGATTGATCTCTTGTAATTCATCGATTGTAGGTTGGCCCCCATCTTCCAACTGAACTGGTGCACTGCCTGACTGCGTGGGCACAACCGTATCCTTGGGAGCTTCTTATATAGCATCTATTGTCACTATATTCACATGCCTGACTGATGGTCCTGCCCTCCTTCTCTCCCTTTGTATAATCGCGTTTCTTCTTCGAACGGCGCAGGCGGACCTTGTTAAACCACGCCAACCGCTCTTAGGGTATAAGTTGTAATATAAAACTGAACGACACAACTTGGATAGGGTAGTCTGTACCACGTTAAAGGTGACACCATGATCCTGCTCGACGCACAGAAGATAACGTACAAGTCACCAATTTACTTTATAATATGTTCGTCGCAGCCAGCGCCCGGGTACATAGAATTGGTTCAGGGGTTTAGGAAATGGCTTTTGTCAGGTCATTCAAGGCATGGGTAAGTTGAAACTAGTGCACAATACGCTCATGTGCTGACTTGACATTAATTCGAGTGCGGATTGTCCTTCATTTCTCAGGTGTTTTCGTATTAAATAGTATTTCTTTCGCTGTAGTTTGATTTTGGTAGTCTACACTGGCTCTCCATCTTTTTCGCATTCTTTCAGATTTCTTGGTGCTTTAGTTCCTTCTTCTTGATATCTTTCATCATAATATTGTGCGTCGACCAAGAAAGCTTCTGCTGTGGTGTATGGTCTGGGATCCGCCGCGATCCGGTACTGTACCTCATTTCTGTTATATTTGAAGCACTGGTGATATGTCGAGGGAATGATTCTATTTTGATGTAGCCACGACCTTCCCAATAATAGATTATACGTAGTCGTCACGTCAATAACTTGACAAACTACCCTTGTATGCAAGTCTTGAATTTCTAACCCCATGGTAATACAACCTAGGGCTCGCTGGCTATCTTGGTTGAATCCTTGAATAATCATTGCACTAGGACGTAAGGCTGACTTCTTATAGCCGAGGGCTTCCAAGGTTTTTAGTGGGAGAATGTTAACTATCGAACCGTCATCCAGCATGCATCTTCTTACCTCAATATAACTGATGAGGCCCGTGACCATGAGTGGTCTGTTGTGCTCTGTCACAGCTACTGTCCTATCTTCATCGGAGAAGGTAATAATGATCGATGTCTGATTAGCGATTGCGGTCTGTTCTAGTTGTAGATCTCGTATTCCCTATGCTTTCCATTCTTCTATCTCAGCTTCTATTTTTATCATGGTTTCTCTGATTTCTTTGTCTAGTAATGCGTTGATCAGCATATCCCTATACTGTTGAGATAATTTCAATGCATCGTAAATGCTTAGCCTTGTGGGGACTTTCTTCAGATGTGCCACTATATCATATGCAACCCTGGTGTCATTTTGCTCAAATCATGGTATTTGACTTGCCATCACCTGATTTCTTCCTTCTCTTTTTTTTGCCTCTGTTTGTGTTTTGACGGGATCTTGTCTAACTTCTTTCGACCTCCTCAGGTCATTATGCAATCGTCTGCTCGATTGTAAGCCATTGTGTTAACTTCATTATTTACAGATGGCGGGTCCGCCCCCGTCGAAGGTATTGTAATGTAAATCATCCTGCATTGTGGTACAATGGGCCTTGCCTGAATGCTTTCTTTGTGTGATGCCTTTTTCATGTTGCGATAGTCAAACTTCTTTCGGTTCTCTTTCTGTCTTCCTCTGTCAGAGTCTCCGTTGATTTCGTAGTCTCTTCTGATTACTAACCAATGTTCATGGTTTGGACGGGATAGGGAATGATGTGACGGATGGGGGCGAGGTCATTATAGGGACTATGGATACCAACACGACCTTATCCTTTCGTGCCTCTTTTGGCTTCTGACTAATCACACCATTATTTATCATTTGTTGTATCTTTCCTTTTAGGATGAAGCAATTTTCGGTCCTATGTCCCAACATTCGGTGATATTTGCAGTAATTTGGATTGTTAACTTGGTCTGCTTCTTGGGGTTACCTAATTTCTGGTAGTTATAGCGCCCCATCTGTAACCAACTGTTCCATTATAAGGACAAGATCTTCCATTTTAAACGTTTATGGGTCATTCGCGCGTTCTCTCTTGGCTATTGTCATGAGGAGATTGGTTCTAAAAACTTTTCTTTTGTCTCCTGTTTCTGATACCCTATTACTTTCCTTCTGTACTAGTGCCGAACATTTCTGCTGACTCGCCTGCCCATTTTCTTTGTCGACTAGATTCACTGTAATAGGTCGAGTGACTTCTCGACGTGGCCTCTCTGTCTTGATGGTCGTTCGGGCGGCCGCTTCCTCTACTTCATGAGCCGTGGAGGACAAATCTCGAAACGTGCGCGGTCGGCTACCGATTATCCCGAACGCGACCATGGGATCCATGCCTCTGACGCACATTCATACCTGCTCTGGTTCACTTGGCAATTCTATACAGGATAGGGTCATTGCCCTCCTGTTCACTCGCCTCAAGTGCAAGGCTGCGATGCAGTAATAATTCGGTAGAGACTGAGATCGTCCTCAGGGATCAACCAGGAATTCACAGATTTTCTTCAAACAACTTTAATTGAAATTGAATCAATGTAAACTAAATATGGAATTTGAATGCAGATGAGCAATCTGTAAATTTGAATTGATTCAATTTCAATTAAAGCTGTTTGATATTTTGGAGAAGAATTGGACATGCGTATTGCTGCCAAATCATCAGGAATACCCGAAAACCCTTAACTAGCAAGTTTGAATGTCATACGATGCATATCCTTACCAGCGCACCTCGAAATGCGTTTTGCCATATCTGGAGCCGACTGAAAGGGTCTGAAAGCCTACAAATGCTATTTCAGAAGGGAACTCGACATGCGTATTGCCGCCAAATGATCTGAAATGTCAAAAAACCCTTAGCTATCCTTATCATACAATGCATACTTTTACCTATGCACATGAAGTATGTTCTGCCCCTGTCGGGGGCTAACTAAAAAGGTCTGAAACCTACAAATGATATTTCGAAGTGTAACTGGACATGCGTATTGTTGCCAAATGATCTAGATGCCAAAAATCCATAGCCCCTGAATTCGCCGTGTCATGCATACTGGAGCCACCTGGGAGGGTCCAAATTAGGAAGGAACTACCAAAATTCATAACAGTTGATCATCTGTACCCCAACTCGTTCATTCCATAGCCCGATGAGAGGCTTAAAGTGCTTTGGCGTCAGTGACTTTAGTCTCTGAAAAGGTACCTATCCTTTGGACAGTCGGAGCCTAAAGTTTGCAAAATATTCTAAGTGTGAGTACATGCATACATCACAGGGAGGACATGTGTACACCATAAGGAGACATGCACCCATACCCCTACCACATGCGCATGGGAGCTTAACTCCCCTTCTTCCAAAGTACCAAAGCTAAAAAATTGCTAAGTACTGGCACATGTACCCACACTCTCTCCACATGCACATGATCCCTCTCTCACAAACACATGCGCTCGTAAATTTTCATTTTGCTTGGACTCGGGACCCGATTAACATACTATAAATAGCGAACTCACCTACTGAGAGGGGGAGACTTCTTCATTCGAGAGGACGCCAGAGCACCACAAGAGGTAGAATCCTCGCCCGAATCCCTTACCGAAATCCTCACTAGAAAGGGTAACATGCGCCCATCACCCTTACTGGAATCCCTCGCCAGAACGGATTACATGCGCTCATCTCTTTGGAGCCCCCAAAAAACATGAAAAATGCCTTAAGGGAGGGGACATGCGCCCACCACTCCTGCCACATGCGCCCACCCTATGGGGTGGATGAAATTCATCAAGTCCTTAGAGGACATGCGCCCACCACTAAGAGGCAGGTGCATGTACCCTACTACATGCGCCCAGCAGGAATCCTCTTCCTCTCTCTTCACTCTCTCTCCTACATGCGCCTAGGGGGCAACATGCACCCACCCCAGGGCAACAGTCGTCCGAACGTCCCTGACAGGGGGAGATGTTCCGTGAAGTGGCCCACTTTGGTCGAGACCCGCCTCTCCGAAGTGGTGTGCTTTCTGGACATACACCAATGATATCTTTCCATCTCCTGGGCCGGATTCTCCAATAGTCAACGTTAAACGGCCCAAATCAGTGATTTGATAAAAAATGACCAAACCTTAGTCATTTTCACAATCTTGGAAACGCCTATTTAAAAGCATAAAGTGACCGATATTCACTGAAAACTAAGCGAAATTTGACTGACAACAAGATGGAGACTTAGTTTCTCCATGATCTGAAGTAACATAATAATGCATTACATCGGCATTATATGTTATCATAATCACTGAATGCTCTAATTAAGCAGTAAATAGGCTCAGTACTTAGTCATTTTCAACCCTAGAAAGTGCCCTGTTAGCTCGAAGATCAACTGACGCTAAGTAAAATTATGCGTAATCTCACTGACGCTAAGCCGGATTTAACATCCTCCTATCGTAAGGCAACTAAATCAAGCACTTGTGAGACATTAATTCCCACCGTCTATCAATTATTAGCATAAGCAAGCATATATCAGTCCCGATAATTAGCCATTTTCAAGCCCATAAATGTGTAATTCAGGTCATCGAACTTAAACTTCTCAAAGAAATATAGCTCGACACAGCCCATCTAAGTGATTCAATCTCTTGAAGCATCAATCATTAACCATAATGTGGTTGAATTAAGGACATGCATAAAGCAGATTAACCGAATCCAATGTATAATTCACCTGGTGCACTAAACATCAAGCATAAGTGCAATCCTCTCTCGAGCATGCAATCAAGTATATTCACTTGGTGCTCTTTGTATCCATTATATGAACTTTATTCATCCCAGATCGAGATATGAAACTAAATCAAAGAGACTATGGTTATCATTGAAAATCGTAACTAAAGAGCTCCATAACATATGAAATACTTCATTATGAACTACTATCGCTAAAACCAGTTGATGTACTTCCCATCAAAAGTAGGGTCCGTCAGTTGAGTAGCTCAAGTGGTCGCGGTGTGTCTTCATGTGGTCACCCATCCACAGCGATGGTCAATGACATTGTGTTATACCACCCGATAGCCATAATGTGTCTTCATGTGGTCACCCGTCCGTAGCGACGGTCAATGGAACTGTGTTGTACTATTTAACAGCCATAATAAATCTTCATATGGTCACCCATCTACAGTGACGGTCAATGACAACATGTCGTACCATTTGGTAGCTATGATGTGTCTTCCTGTGGTCACCTGTCTGCGGTGACAGTAAATGGTAATGTGTTGTACCATTTAGCAGCCATGATGATCTTCCTATGGTCACCCGTCTATAGAGACGGTCAATGGCACTATGTTATATCATATGGCAGCCGTAATATGCCTTTTGGTGGTCACACTCCGCAGCGACGGCCAATGGCACTGTGTTGAGCATGGTAACCATGGTGTGTCTTCCTGCGCTCACCCGTCCACAGTGATGGTTACTGACACTGTAAGGCACTACATGGAAATCGTGGCATGTCTTCCTGTAGTCACCCATCCTCGACGACGGTTAATGGCATTGTGATACATGACTCGGTTAAAGTCCTAGCTGTTTCTCAACTAGGAACATCCAAAAGAATGTGGGAAGACATTTAACTTGTCTAAACGGTGGCTCAGTCCATAAGAAACCCAAAACTTGATCTCTACGACCGTGAACTCAAGACCATAGTCCCTGATGATTTAAATTACCTGCTCGATCTATTCGAGCTTCCTCTCGAACATTCCATCTATTATACAACAATCATTCATAGTGAAACTTTCGTCACTTTGTGCCATGGTTTTCTCCTATAAAGGTTTCCATGTAAAAATCTCTATGTTGTTTGTGGTGTTTTACTTACATTTATGCTCTTCTAATGCTTTGTTAAATTTATCTACGATACACGCATACATTTACTTTTGCCTTTTAATCAAGGGTGATCATCCATTGATGTAATTAAGGGCTCGTGACCAGTATCACAACCTGGAATGTAAAATATCTCAGAATATCTGGAATAAAAATTCACCTTGCTATGCTTTCTCGTGTATACTTTATGAATGCTTGTGATTGTCTATGAATGTCTTTATTACTCAGAACCCCAAAACAATGAAACATAAGAAAACTGCCTTGTGCATTTTCTAGTTTTAACAAACACATATCTTAGATTCTTAGAAAAATAAAACTATGGTTTGAAGTTCCCACATGAAGAACCAAGCTCTAGAGTGTATTGAATTTGATTCCTCGAAGCATACAGGTTTAGATCTTGCATAACAAGTAAGAAACTAAGTATAATTCTTTTAACATCCATGAGTCATCAAGAGATTAAGAAAAACTAACTTAGAACTTCATTCAAACTGAAACAAACCAATGTTCAACATTAAATCCAAACATGAAACCTTAAAAATGAATTAAAGCATCTAAGATAACTACAAGCTTCACCTCTTAGCTCAAGCTAAGAGGTCTAAACAACCATGCTAGAACAAAATAGAAAAACTACTTTAAACATGAAAAACTAGAAACACTCTAAGTAGAGGGAGTTGTAGAACTCTGAATCCTTCCTTCTCCTCCTCCCAATACAGTAGAACTCTTCTAGGGTGCCTTAGGAACGAAGTGGAAGTATCTTTTATAGCTTTCAAGCCCCACTGACGCAGAAGCTTCGAGATTTCGCACAAACATTACGCATTGCTCAAAGAAAATTAAAGTTCCAATTTTGGAACTTACTATTTTTAGCATGGCCTTCATGGTTGACCGATCAGCCGATCGGTTTGGCATCTGGCCGACCGGTCTAGACCAGTCGGACCCACTTTTGAATGGTCCAATGGACTCCAACATGGGCAGCAAGGGTGGCCGATCGGTCGGACCTTCTTTTTCCTAGTTTTCCTTCTTTCTTTTCTTCCCTCCTTACTTCTTCACTCCATTCTTCATCTTTCTTTCCTTTGATCTTCAATGCACATTTTAGTGAAGTCTCTCTCTCATCCTACAATCACAAAATCATTGCATTGGATAAGTTCTTAAACACAAAAATCATGCATAATTAGTGATGAAATGGGGTTAGAATATGCACTTTTAAGAGCTCAACACACCCCCAACCAGCATTTTGCTAGTCCTGTTGGGACGTAAAATAAGAGAGAAAAGGGAAGAAAGAAAGTTTGAAAGAGGAACAAAGAAAGAATGATAAAAGATAGAAAAATAGTGAAAATTGTACTTCACATACCTTTTACGCAGATCGCGTAAAAGGTTTGGTGTTTACGCGAGTCGCGTGAAAGGTCCGACCTGCGGGCAGTGAATTCCGTGAGTTTTGCCTAAGAAATCTATAAATACCCCCTTTAGGGTCCTCATTTAACATTCACTTCCGAAATTCAAAGTTGCAGATCTCCTTTAGAAGACTCCAGAGGTACGAAGAGTGGCCTTGTGCATCTCCTTCTTCTCAGGTTGAACGCACAATGTGCGGACCTCGAGAATCGAAGAAAAAAGATGAGGAAACTCTGCCGAAATGAAGAATTAAAGGGTGAAAGAGGAGTGTGCAAAGTAGAGTGTTTACATGACCCGTGTAAACACTATAGCTTTTACGCGGGTCGCGTAAAAGGTCCCAGAAGGTCTTTTTGCCACGAGGTTCCATTCTCTTATAAAAGATGTCGAGAGCATGTTTTCATGATTTTGTCTCATTCCCCTTTCAAAGGCCAAAACTCTTGAAGCTCAAAGCAATGGTGTTGTTAGAACTAGAAAAATGCTCAGGCTCAGTTTTCAGTGTATTAGACACATTCATAGACAATCACAAGCATTCACAAAAGTACACAAGAGAAGAGATATTGCAAGGCGAATTTTATTCCAGAGATCTTGAGATCTTGTACATTCCAGGCCGTGATCTGGCACGAGCCCTTAATTATATCGAATGATCGATGACCCTTGATTGAAAGGCAGAAGACTAGTCAGCGGGGACTATGGTCTCAGAGTTCATGGTCGTGGAGACCTGTATTTTGTGTGGTCGAGGAGACCTGTATTTGTTGTGTTTTATTATGGATTGATCCATCTTTGTACGAGTCAGATGTCTATGTCTCATGTTTTGACCAGAGATCCGGGTTGAGACTGTCAGGGTTTTTAACCGAGGGGTGCGACTCTAGGCCTGCGCCCGTCATTTGTATGTACCTGAGCATCTCAACCATTGGATGCAGTTTGAATGGGTAGGGCATCGACTGTTCTTGAAGTGTCAGTCTTTAACAAATTCCGTGCAATAGTTTAGAACTCTCTTTATATGGTTTATCGTGTTAACCATAGTCCAATTTGTTTAGTCTGGACCTGAATCCGAGTCACATTATGATAGTACATGTAATGATGATACAATGGTATGATTCTGGGCACTGGCGGCCTCTTTTTGAGAAATTATTTCATTCATCGTATTGGATCGGATCGGACTCTGAGGGCTTACATTCTACTCGTTGGGTAGCCCAGATGAGTTATTTAACTGCTCCATTGCGTCCGAAATGCTCGAAATACCCAAAATAGGCCCAAACGGGGCCCGAAAACATCACAAAATGAAGATTTAAAGGTGCTGAAATGGACGTTCAGAGTGCTAATTTTTATGATCCGCTGGCCTGATTTTACTGATGTGCTGGGGCCAGTGCGTCCAAAAATGACTGTTTAAGATGTGTATTTTTCTGATCCGCTGGCTTATTTTTGTGATGCGCTGGAGCCAGTGCATCAAAAAATGACTTTATTAAGACATGCGTTTTTCTGATCCGTTGGTCTATTTTTGTGATGGGCTGGGGCCAGTGCGTCCAAAAAATGACTCGTTTCATAAACCACTGATTTTCCTGATGCGCTGGGCTATTTTTGTGATGCTCTGGAGCCAGTGCGTCCGAAAATGACTTTTTAAGATGTTTGATTTTTGTGATCCGCTGAGGGTATTTTTCTGATGCGCCGAGGCCAGTGCGTCGAAAGAATAACTTTCTTATGAAAATGATTGATTTTTGTGATGCGCTGGTATACTTGCGCAATTTGAAGTTATTTCATCGCCGGACCTGCTGTGGTCGGAGATGGTTTCTGGTGAAGGATTCCGTTGATCGGAAGGGGATTCCTGTGATCGGAAAAGGATTCCTGCAAGGGATTCCGGCGGGTTCTCGAAATACCCAAGGGACACAACTCTCTCTCTCTAGATTTATCCAAATGAACAATAAAAGAGGGGTATTTATACCCGAAAATACCGAAAGTTGGCCAATAGGAGGCCGCCACGTGTAGCGCGTCGAGAAAATCAGTCGCCGCGTCTTAAAATGCCTTGGTTTAAATGCTGATTTTTAGGGCGCACTGGCTGTCAGTGCGTCTTGAAATTCCTGAAAATACCTGATTTATTAGACGCGTTGAGGGTCAGTGCGTCTTGAAATTCCTGAATTTTTGGATGCGCTGGGTGAATTTCTTGATGCGCTGAGGGTCAATGCGTCATGAAATTCACTTTGTAAAACTGTCTGAATTTCTTGATGCGCTGGGTGAATTTCTTGATGCACTGAGGGTCAGTGCGTCCTGAAATTTACTTTGTAAAACTGTTTGAATTTCTTGATGCGCTGGGTGAATTTCTTGACGCGCTGAGGGTCAGTGCGTCCTGAAATTCACTTTTAAAATGACTGAATTTCATGATGCACTGACCATGAATTTCTTGATGTGCCGACGTACTTATTTGTGATTATCTTGCAAAAATGATGGTTTATGGGGCCCGCTTTGTGATGGATGTTGTTGCACTGGCTGTATTTGTTCGTGATTGAACTTACCCTTCTAAATTTGGAGGGTTCTGATCATAATGCTCGATGGGGCCCACCCCTGGGTCCACTTTCCATTTTTAGTAAAGTTTTGTGTGCGTTGTGATTTTTACCAAGCCTTCTGATGCACTGGCCCTAAATCCAATTAGGTGATGGTTTGTACACTCAGAATCATTGTTTTAAAGATCCTGACTTTTTGGGAGCCCAACAAGTGTGAAAGAAGAAAGAGAGCAGCTCTAGTTTGACTCTCCAACTCCCATTCTTCTATCCTTTGGACAGAATGAAAGAAGAAAGAAGGAGCGAAGCTCTGCCGAAATCAATAGGCAAAGATGAATTTGCATTGTATTTGGAATTTCTTGTTCTAGAATCAAGAGATATATCGATGGAATGTAAAAAAATCCGATTATAACGAATAAAACGAATGGAATGATGAATGTCTTTCTTTCTTTGTCTTATTAAATGTTAGAATGTTATTCTTATTTCCCTTATCTATACAATGACAATTTTATTGTGTAAACAAAATGACGACTCTACTGGGGAAATCAAAGAGTTATATTTTAATATTGATAAGAGACATTAAAGGAGACATATACATCTTTTCAAGGCGCTTTCAAGTGCTAAAATGACAACTCTCAACTGGAACATTCCACCCTTCATTTCTAGAACAGGATATCATATAATGCAACAGAACTGATTTATAATTCCTACGATTGAAGGTGCATTGTTCAAAAAGACTTCCAATGGCTTCATCAACTTACAAAATAGTTTTCTGGTTCATTCCTAGAGGATTCACCGTTACATATGAGAATTAAGCAACCGTAGGAAAGAATAAAGCAAAGGGCATTGGGAACAAAGTAGCTACAACTGGAGTAGTGTCAGCATCACCAATCCCTGAAAACACTAATGGTGGCTGCACGAAAGTACAGTCAAGGAAAAGAAGGGCGCTCCTCAAAGCCGCAATCAAGACTGCATCAAAGGGACCTCGATCTACCATATCACAAAGGCCTATCACCAGAAGCATCACTAGGCGTAATTCAATCATGGCACCACCAACTTTATATCTAGGAGAAGTGGAAGTATCCTTTACTAATAAGGATTTCCTCGCACTGCCCGATTCCCCCACCACATCAAGGCAACTGAACAAAGCACTGATAACCTACAAGTCCGTCATTGCGACACCAGAATCTGCCAGAGATATTCCTCATGGAGTGACATACCCTGAATATACAAACTCCTCTGGGTCTAGCAATCCAGAGTCGAGTACCAGTAATTCAGGATCGTTCACTTCGCCAATCATAAGATCACCCTCGTCAACAGATTCGTCAGGCAAAAAAGCTGTTGTCCTTGTAGCTGGAACTAGTCGAGATGCTCAAACAATGGAAGAGTGTTTCGAAGAAATGGCACACACCCAAACTCTTCTGATGGAAGAATGTAGGAATATGTGTGAAACATTATTCATGATGGCTTATACGATGTCCCAAAACGCCATCCCTCCCACTAATATTGCAGCAGAAAATGCTGAAATCCCAGTTGAAGAGTCACGGCCGCCTTGAGCTATGTCCCATGGGTCAGCTCTAGCCTCCGCACACGGGATTAACATAGATGAAATCAAACAAATAATAGCCGACACCGTGCGGCTAGAAGGAGAAAGAAGACAGAGGGAAATATTCTAATATCAAACCCCTTACCCCAAAGAAGTGGAAGACATACTGTTTCCAACAGGCTTTAAGTACCCATATTTTCAAAAGTTCAATGGTGAAAGATCACCTGACGAACACATGATGCATTTTATGACAACAATGGGGAGTTACGCAGAAGTACCGCAATACTATCTTCTTTGGAGCCAGTGCATCAAAAAATGACTTTATTAAGACATGCGTTTTTCTGATCCGTTGGTCTATTTTTGTGATGGGCTGGGGCCAGTGCGTCCAAAAAATGACTCGTTTCATAAACCACTGATTTTCCTGATGCGCTGGGCTATTTTTGTGATGCTCTGGAGCCAGTGCGTTCGAAAATGACTTTTTAAGATGTTTGATTTTTGTGATCCGCTGAGGGTATTTTTCTGATGCGCCGAGGCCAGTGCGTCGAAAGAATAACTTTCTTATGAAAATGATTGATTTTTGTGATGCGCTGGTATACTTGCGCAATTTGAAGTTATTTCATCGCCGGACCTGCTGTGGTCGGAGATGGTTTCTGGTGAAGGATTCCGTTGATCGGAAGGGGATTCCTGTGATCGGAAAAGGATTCCTGCAAGGGATTCCGGCGGGTTCTCGAAATACCCAAGGGACACAACTCTCTCTCTCTAGATTTATCCAAATGAACAATAAAAGAGGGGTATTTATACCCGAAAATACCGAAAGTTGGCCAATAGGAGGCCGCCACGTGTAGCGCGTCGAGAAAATCAGTCGCCGCGTCTTAAAATGCCTTGGTTTAAATGCTGATTTTTAGGGCGCACTGGCTGTCAGTGCGTCTTGAAATTCCTGAAAATACCTGATTTATTAGACGCGTTGAGGGTCAGTGCGTCTTGAAATTCCTGAATTTTTGGATGCGCTGGGTGAATTTCTTGATGCGCTGAGGGTCAATGCGTCATGAAATTCACTTTGTAAAACTGTCTGAATTTCTTGATGCGCTGGGTGAATTTCTTGATGCACTGAGGGTCAGTGCGTCCTGAAATTTACTTTGTAAAACTGTTTGAATTTCTTGATGCGCTGGGTGAATTTCTTGACGCGCTGAGGGTCAGTGCGTCCTGAAATTCACTTTTAAAATGACTGAATTTCATGATGCACTGACCATGAATTTCTTGATGTGCCGACGTACTTATTTGTGATTATCTTGCAAAAATGATGGTTTATGGGGCCCGCTTTGTGATGGATGTTGTTGCACTGGCTGTATTTGTTCGTGATTGAACTTACCCTCCTAAATTTGGAGGGTTCTGATCATAATGCTCGATGGGGCCCACCCCTGGGTCCACTTTCCATTTTTAGTAAAGTTTTGTGTGCGTTGTGATTTTTACCAAGCCTTCTGATGCACTGGCCCTAAATCCAATTAGGTGATGGTTTGTACACTCAGAATCATTGTTTTAAAGATCCTGACTTTTTGGGAGCCCAACAAGTGTGAAAGAAGAAAGAGAGCAGCTCTAGTTTGACTCTCCAACTCCCATTCTTCTATCCTTTGGACAGAATGAAAGAAGAAAGAAGGAGCGAAGCTCTGCCGAAATCAATAGGCAAAGATGAATTTGCATTGTATTTGGAATTTCTTGTTCTAGAATCAAGAGATATATCGATGGAATGTAAAAAAATCCGATTATAACGAATAAAACGAATGGAATGATGAATGTCTTTCTTTCTTTGTCTTATTAAATGTTAGAATGTTATTCTTATTTCCCTTATCTATACAATGACAATTTTATTGTGTAAACAAAATGACGACTCTACTGGGGAAATCAAAGAGTTATATTTTAATATTGATAAGAGACATTAAAGGAGACATATACATCTTTTCAAGGCGCTTTCAAGTGCTAAAATGACAACTCTCAACTGGAACATTCCACCCTTCATTTCTAGAACAGGATATCATATAATGCAACAGAACTGATTTATAATTCCTACGATTGAAGGTGCATTGTTCAAAAAGACTTCCAATGGCTTCATCAACTTACAAAATAGTTTTCTGGTTCATTCCTAGAGGATTCACCGTTACATATGAGAATTAAGCAACCGTAGGAAAGAATAAAGCAAAGGGCATTGGGAACAAAGTAGCTACAACTGGAGTAGTGTCAGCATCACCAATCCCTGAAAACACTAATGGTGGCTGCACGAAAGTACAGTCAAGGAAAAGAAGGGCGCTCCTCAAAGCCGCAATCAAGACTGCATCAAAGGGACCTCGATCTACCATATCACAAAGGCCTATCACCAGAAGCATCACTAGGCGTAATTCAATCATGGCACCACCAACTTTATATCTAGGAGAAGTGGAAGTATCCTTTACTAATAAGGATTTCCTCGCACTGCCCGATTCCCCCACCACATCAAGGCAACTGAACAAAGCACTGATAACCTACAAGTCCGTCATTGCGACACCAGAATCTGCCAGAGATATTCCTCATGGAGTGACATACCCTGAATATACAAACTCCTCTGGGTCTAGCAATCCAGAGTCGAGTACCAGTAATTCAGGATCGTTCACTTCGCCAATCATAAGATCACCCTCGTCAACAGATTCGTCAGGCAAAAAAGCTGTTGTCCTTGTAGCTGGAACTAGTCGAGATGCTCAAACAATGGAAGAGTGTTTCGAAGAAATGGCACACACCCAAACTCTTCTGATGGAAGAATGTAGGAATATGTGTGAAACATTATTCATGATGGCTTATACGATGTCCCAAAACGCCATCCCTCCCACTAATATTGCAGCAGAAAATGCTGAAATCCCAGTTGAAGAGTCACGGCCGCCTTGAGCTATGTCCCATGGGTCAGCTCTAGCCTCCGCACACGGGATTAACATAGATGAAATCAAACAAATAATAGCCGACACCGTGCGGCTAGAAGGAGAAAGAAGACAGAGGGAAATATTCTAATATCAAACCCCTTACCCCAAAGAAGTGGAAGACATACTGTTTCCAACAGGCTTTAAGTACCCATATTTTCAAAAGTTCAATGGTGAAAGATCACCTGACGAACACATGATGCATTTTATGACAACAATGGGGAGTTACGCAGAAGTACCGCAATACTATCTGCGGTTGTTTGGAGCTATATTAATTGGGAAGGCTTCAAATGGTACGCAGCTCTAGCACTAGGATCTATGCATACTTGGGTACAAATGCAGAAAGCGTTTATGAAAAATTTCTTTTCCACCAAGAGGGAGGTCAGTCTTACTGTACTAGCAGCAGTTCGACAAAGGGAATCAGAACCGGCAGATAAATGCATTGCACGTTGGAGAACTTTAAGCACGTCTTGCAGACATCTAGTAGGAGAAGGTGAACAGGTAGAAATGTGCATTGGATTCATAAAATCGAAAATCGCATTTGGTTTGATGGGGCAAAAGTGTATACATTCCGAGAACTAGCTACCAGAGCGCATGGCTTAGAAAATATGATACGAAAAGTACCAGCCTTCTGTACAAAGTCTACGCGGTGAACTTCAAGCAGATCATCTACCAATGTCATCGATAAAAGAAAAGGAAAGATAGAATACCAGTAAAAGATTCTTGATGAGAAGGGTGAAGCTATAACAACAGACCTGCAGAAAAGAGATACAAAAGGTTTAACAATTAAGATGACTTCATGTTTGATGCTGATGATGTACTCCCCATGATGAGCCAATTAATCGAGGTAGGAACGATCGAATTACCCTTGCCGCGACGACCTGATGAGGTATATAGGAGTACAGAAAAGGACTATTGTCACTATCACCAAATGATCAGACATCCGACAAGTAGATGTTATACCATTAAAGATATTTTGCAACAAATGGTCGACAGAGGAGAAATTGTTGTTGGAAAAGAAAAGGAAAAGGGAAAGAAGGCAGCTACCAACACAATATCCATAAAGGAAGCTGATGATGAACCATTTCATCCAGGGCCCCGAGAGTTTCATGTACCAACAAGTTCCATCCATAAGCCGATAAAGTTTTACTCTTACGCATATCAAAACGGCACGGATGAGAATGATGAAATGCTGATGACTATTGGCCTAGCGAATTGAGACAATAGATTTCGACTGTGAAGAATCTAAGGGCGTAGTGAATAGAGAAGGCATGGTAGTTCCTATTGTTGTACTTCAAAAGAAGCATGAAAAATATTTAGGGTTGGGGGCGTCTTATGAGGTTACGCAAGCTAATACGATTAGCGAAACTCTCCAGCCCGAAGAAAAATGTACACCTGATAATGGCAAAACAGAACAGAGTGAAGAAGCACTTGTTCATACGGAAGAAAGAAGTTAGCTCACAGTTGATCAGCTACGAGAAGTGAATCTGGGAACCACAGAGGAATCCTGAATCACTTATATCAGCGCAGGCCTGTCATACGATGAAACCACACAATATTTTCAATTGTTGAAAGAAAATATAGATATCTTTGCATGGACATATGTAAAAATGTCAGGCCTGGAACCTATAGTAGTGATGCATAAGCTCAACATATCCAAAGAAAAGAAGCCGGTGAAACAAGCCCAACAACGCTTCCATCCAGATCTAGTGCAAAAAATTGAAGAGGAAGTAAATAAACTAATCAAAGTCAGATTTATCAGAGAGGTGAAATATCCCAAATGGATCTCCAATATTGTACCAGTAAAGAAGAAAACTGGCCAAATAAGAGTATGCGTGGAGTTTTCAGATTTAAATGAAGCTTGTCCGAAAGATGACTTCCCTTTGCCAATCGCAGAGTTACTAATTGATAGCACCACAAAATATGCCATGATGACTTTTATGGACGGTTATTCTAGTTATAATTAGATAAGAATGGCACCCGAGGATGAGGAGGCTACTGCTTCATTTAGTCTAAAAAATGCAGGTGCAACTCATCAAAGGGCGATGCAACACATCTTCAGTGACATGATGCATAATCATGTAGAGGCCTCGTCTTCAGTGATGCATAATCATGTAGAGTGACATGATGCATAATCATCATTCGCATATTGAAAAGACATGATTGGCCTTGATATTCGCAGTCCAAAAGCTAAGACATTATCGTCTCTCCCATGATATAATGTTGATCTCAAAGGCAAATCCGATCAAGTATCTGAGGACGAGGCTGATGCTGACAGGAAGATTGGCCAAATGGATGCTCTTATTATCAAAATTCACCATAACATATACACCATCCAAGGCAGTGAAAGGATAGGCAGAGGCTGACTTCCTGGTTTCACACCCAATGTTCGAAGATAAAGAAATATCAGATGAATTACCAGACGGACATGTGTTTATGGTAGAAACAGCGAAACCATGGCAAATATACTTCGATGGCGCAACAAGGGTCACAAGCGCAAGGGCAAGTGTAATTTTCATCAGTCCACAAGGAGACCTTTTACCCTATTCCTTTACATTGGGAACGTCCTGCATAAATAATGAAGTAGAATACAATGCTCTCATCATTGGGCTTGAAATAGCACAAGAGATACAAATACAATCGTTAAGGGTATTTGGTGATTCACAGCTGATTATCAATCAACTCACGACAGAATACAATACAAGTAGCCAAAATTGCTATTGTACTGCAGAAAAGCAAGTAAATTGTTTGAAAGCTTCAGAGATATCTTTATACAATGCGTGCCCAAAAAGGAAAA
Organism: Liriodendron chinense; assembly: GCA_003013855.2. Classification (NCBI taxonomy): domain Eukaryota; kingdom Viridiplantae; phylum Streptophyta; class Magnoliopsida; order Magnoliales; family Magnoliaceae; genus Liriodendron; species Liriodendron chinense. Next base: position 1,239,200 of record ML058395.1, on the reverse strand, counting down.
TGAAAAAAGCAGACGCATTGGCTAGCCTGGCCGTGGCCCTTTCACGTACCATCCGAAGTCTTCTTCAAGTGACAATCGAAGAACGCAGATTTTTGCCGCCAAGTGAACCAAAAGATATAGTCGGTGAAGTGAGGCCTGTCTCTTGTTATGAAATAACAATAAAAGACTGGCGCTAGCCTATAATTGACTATATAAAGTACATGATCTTTCCTCATGACCCGTCAATGAAGACGCAAATAAGGCAGAGAGCGACGAAATTCGTAATATACTATGTTGTATTGTATAAAAAATCTCATAGTGAATTGCTTTTGAGATGCCTAGATAAAGAAGAGGCATAATATATGCTACAGAAAGCTCATTCAGGAGAATGCGGAGCGCACCAGGCTGGAAGGAATTTAGGTAATCGCATATACCGTATGGGATACTAATAGCCAACAATGTTTAAAGATGCCATCACTTTTGCAAAACGATGTCATTCATGCCAAATTCACGGTGATATTATACACGTACCTCCAGATGATCTCCACCAAACAGTATCATCATGGCCATATGCTATATGGGGATTGGATGTTATTGGCCCAATTAACCCTGCATCTTCACGAGGACGACAATACATCTTGGCAGCCACAGATTATTTCTCCAAGTGGACAGAAGCCATTACACTTCATAATGTCAAGGAAAAAGATGTAACAGATTTTATTCGGCATGCAATCATATATAGGCAAGGTGTTCCCTAGAAGATCATCACAGATAATGACACCCCATTCAGAAGCAGGAACATGGATAGATTGAGTCAGAAGTTGGGCATCAAGCACTCTTACTCCACGCCTTATTATCCAGCGGTAAATGGGTTAGCAGAAGCATTTAACAACACTGTCGTCAAGATATTGAAAAAGACTGTGAGTGGAAACAAAAGAGATTGGGACGAAAAGCTTCAAGAGGCCTTATGGGTGTTCGCTTGCCTTAAATGCAAGGCTTGCGATGTAGTAATAACTCGGTAAGATCGAGGTCGATCCACAGAGAATTAGGGTAAACCAATTCAAACCATTCTAGCAACTCCAATCTCAGCAATATTAGATTCTAAATTCATAAACTAAGTAAAAATAGTAACTTTAGTAAAAATCTGTAATTAATGGAACTAAGGCCTTAAGGATCCACTTGTAGTAGTTCCATGTGAATTCATTCATCCAAGTATAAACACAACTAAATTCCAAGTTTTATCTCTCATCTAGTTGGAAGATTAAGCATTCAAACACAAACAATCCCACTTAAGTCGAAAAATAAAATTCTAGTTCTAATGAAGCATATAGAATTCAAACATGTAGCCTTTGAAGTAACAATCATGCCAAGAGACTATGGCATGTTCTAGGGTTACTACAATTCGAATCTAATCAATCCAAACATGATAATCTCAGAGAATTGCAAGGAACCCATGTCCGAAGCACATGAACTCTCATAAAACATCCAAAAATACAAACTTTATTCAAACTAGAACTTACAAAATCCAAACTTTAAGTAGAGAACTTGAATCAAACGAATTCTACATGATAACTAACCACAAGCTTCACCTCTTATCCTTAGCTAACTAGCCGAGCATCATCATGCTACAACTAAAAATAATGAAAAACTAATGAAAAACATGAAAAACCGAATTTAGGAGAGTTGCAAACGCTCCACGACGATCCTCTTTACCTCCTATAAGTCCCAAGCCTTCTATGATGTCTTAGGAATGATCCCTAGGTGTCCTTTTATGGCTTTGATGCTCCACCGACTTAGAAATTTCCAGAAATTCACTACACTTACGCAATTGCGCATGAAAATTTGGAGGTTCAATGAGAAGCTTGTTGTCCACGTGTGGCCGACTGATCTTGACCGGTCGGACTTGTCTGGTCCACTTCCAGAGAGTGCAGGAGAGGGGGGACTGCCTATGGCTGACCGATCTTAATCGGTCGGACCTGTCCGGGCACTTGTCCAGCGTGATGTAAAGGGGGCTGCAATGTAGGCCGACCGATCAAGACCGATCGCGGCCTCCTTGGCCGACCGGTCAAGACCGATCTAGCCCATTGTGGCTTCCATTTCTCCCTTTCTTTCTCTCTCTCTCTCTCTCTCTCTCTCTTGTCCTTGCTTTTTCCTTCCTTCTTTGGCCCAACTTTGGACATCATTAAAGGGCTTTTAAATGCAGTCTTTTAGTCGTCAATTAGGTGAAGTCCCTCTCTCATTCCTACAACCACAAAACATGTATTAGATTAGTCTTTTAAACATGCAAAACATGCATAAGATGCGATGTAATGGGTTAAAATATGTATAAATTAGAAGCTCAACACACTCCCCAACCAGCATTTTGCTAGTCCCGAGCAAAACATGCGTGAAACAATCCACTTCTCTAAAATCTCAACTCTCTCTTGGAAACTATGTTGCTATAAACTTGAAGACATATAAGTGCAAAATTCAGAAAAACTAAATGATGGGAAATTGAAGTCCTAAGCTCTCCAAAAATAAAAGGTGTCCACATAGAATCCCCTCCAATTTATTGACAAATAGACGAATCCGAACATATATGGTCTAGTGTGCATTGTGCATATTTATCTCATGAATTTCCAGGATTACCTTCTTCATAAATCAGTTAAACAAAAGATCTAAAAGTGTACAGAATCAACCAAATACCTATGATAAGAATTTTTCTTACCGTTCCTTTGACGGCTTTCACACTACTTCTCATTTCCAGTTTAGTTATGGATAAACCATCCCTTGGTTGATAATAAGTAGCCCTTTTTGAAAATTTTCACAAATATTCAATGAATACCATATCCTTATTCTCTTTTGCATAAACATTAGATAGGATTTTTAGAAATCCATGTCTTTCATTCTTTTCTCTTATTGCACATGAACAAGGATGGACAAAGTTCCCCGGCTTGGTTCCTAAACACTTCAAATCTTCAGTCTAACTAATCTACAAATCTACACAATCCTTTTAAACTATGAGAATTGTGTAATGTGAATTAGACTCAAAAGTGTTCAAATGTTCTATCGATCACATAAGTAGGGGAATTCACATAGAAAACTATTATGTTTAAGCTAATTGAGAGAAATCAAAATCATATCAATTCATCTTTCATCCTTTCATACTTATGACATCCCAAGTGCATATAAACAAAGTTTTCTAAAAGAGTTTTGATGTTTATGAAAAGTTGAAAATTTTCTATAAAACTTTGCTCAAAATGTCACAATTTTGCCAGATTCTAGGAATCACACCCCAACCAAATCTTGCATTGTCCTCAATGTAAAAATATATGCAATGAGCATGAAAATGGTAAAAAAATAAAAGAGGGTGAGTATGAGAGTACCTGAGTGAGTCGATCATGGGAGTCTACATCCGACATTTAAATCAACCAAAGCAATAAACCTAAAACAGAAAAAGAAACTAAACCTAATCTACTCTATACCTCCGTTAGACTAGGAGATCCATCATCCTGATACACAGGATCGTTAAGAGTGATGGACATATCCTCTGAATCAAATTTCTAAACGAATGGTTTAAGGTATTGTCCGTTTACTTTAAAACAATTACCATTAGCCGCATTTCTATCTTGACAGCCCCATGAGGAAAAACTTCTTTAACAATATATGGATTGGTCCATCGAGACCTTAATTTTCTTAGAAAAAGATGAAGTCAAAAATTGTACAAGAGTACTTTCTGGCCTTCATGGAAAGATTTCCTGAAGATGTATTTGTCATGAAAGGCCTTCATCCTACTCGTGTAAATGCTCGAGTTTTCGTAAGCATCGTTCTGGATCTCGTCAAGCTCATTCAATTGGAGTTTGCGAAGCGAGCTAACCTTGTCAATGTCAAAGTTTAATGCCTGAATTGCCCAATAGGTTTTGTGTTCAAGTTCCATGGACAAGTGGCAAGCTTTCGGATAGATAAGTCTATAGGGAGACATTCCAATGGGGGTCTTATAAGCGGTACGGTGAGCCCAAAGGGCATCGACTAATCGCAGTGACCAATCTTTGGGATCCAGCTTCACCGTCTTCTCCAAAATCTGTTTGACTTCCCGATTGGAAATTTCAGCTTGCCCACTTGTGTCACGCCCCAAACCGGGGGACTGGGCTCACTAAATTCCCGATCGCCGACCTTGGTGCCAACAGCCTCCGTAGTACCCCATTCTCGGCTCCTAGCTCTCATGTGCCAGGTTCCGATCCTGGGATCCTACCAGGAGGATTTTCAGGGTAAATTTTTTTTTGTACAGGAGCATAATCAAAACCATAAAACATCATCAAATATCCACTAAAAAGTTTGTTGAGTACAGTGCTGGAAAGGGAAATACAACATGTAGCAGAAGTCCAAAATATTAGGTACATGCACCGCGCTCAACGTTGCTGATGTCCCCTTGTACATGCAGTGTAAACAAACGCGCATGAGCTTCCTACGAAGCTCAGTAGAGTGCGTGTGTGCGCGTGTGATGCATATGACAAGTATACAGATATCAGAGTAAGCGAAAGTAGTAGAGGGCTAAGTTACCAAGTTCATGAATGCTATCAGCCATCCCAAGGCTATGCGATGCAAGGGCCTACATGGCCGAGTGTTACATGCTAGAGATGCAATGCAAACACGTTAATCCTCAACTGATCCACACATCAAAATAGTTCTCATCTGGGACATCACCGGGGTCTAGTATACTCTAATACTGGCCGCCGCACATCGCGCGCATAACCAAGCGAGTAGAAAAGACCTCACTATCCACCTCGTCAGTGGTATGCCAATGCCCACCCGTCTCGCCGATAGCGGACCCATTTCATGAGCTGGTCAGACTCGACCTAGCTTACAGCCCACTGCACCCGGGCGGATAAGGTCACACCCCTTTCCAACAGACCTCGACATAGTGGGAGACGCGGCCTACTGGTATTTGGCACACGGGCGCTCATGTTATCCACTCGGTCTCGATGCTAGAGCATCCTACTGGTACCACAGGGTTTAGGGACTTTCACCTAAGGATATCCATAGCGCCCATGTACTATAACAAGTTTTCGGTGTCCAATACTGCCAACCACGATGTGACTATGGTGGCTACCACCTCGATGCTGTTGGGGTGTGAAAGTGATCGTAACATACATAATGCAAAATGCATGAGTCATACAATCCACGTCATGCACCAAACTTACGCATACTGCGCATTCATGTGGGGCGACCCTGTCTCGCACGGGTCCCCTAAGTATAACATGCCAACTAGCATATGCTATGGTTATTCATAATCCATAACAGGCATACAAATGATGCGTATGGGCATATGAATGAGCATGGTATTCATTATACTAAGCATGTTATCAGTGTGACATATCAAGCTAAGTATACTATCATGTTACCAGATATATCATGTAATGTTGGCCTTAAAAGGCCCAATATATATACAGAGAGTGGGACCCGGACTGTGGGTCCCATTGGAAATGTAAAGGTCTTCGTGGCATAGCCCACTTGAGACCGCATCAGCCCCATAATTGGGCCTGCACATACAAAGTAGGCCGACAAAATATGTGTACCGCATGGATAATAACATATGTATTAAAGGAAGGACCATGGTGGGCCCCGCCCACTGGTCGGATAGCAAACATACATCACCAGTCTTAGGAAGTTTCAGTGGTAGGTATACAAGCACCACCATTTTTTAAGTGAAGCCCATTTGAATCGGGCCCCACGCGTCGATCAAGACGGGTGGCATGGTACACAATACCTCCTCCAAGGTGGAACCCAAATACGGGCCCAAACCTTTGGTTGGATAGAAAATCGAGTGGCTCCAAGAAAGTTTCCAATGGTGGGCATCAATGACCACTATTCCATGCGGGTGCGGTCCATCTAACATCTGGATTTGCCTCATTGTTGGGGCCGTATCCTAAAATAATATGGAAAAATAGATGGGCAGCATGAATAGAACAGATACATCATGGTGGAGCTAATAGATACATCACGTTGGGACCCATAGGGTGGGACACCTGCTGGGCAGCGTGGTACCCAGCTGGTTCCAATAAGTTTTTGAATCAAGCAGATACTTGTGTTTTCTCCTTCATCCATATCCATGTGATCTTATGAACAGGTTGGATGGCAAATAAACATCACTGTAGAACCTGGAAAGGTTTTCAACGCTGGAAATCATTATCTCCCACTGTTTCCCGTGGCAGGGTCCCCTTGACATTTGGGTATGCTTAAATTTTGGGCTCGGCCACTTATGAAACAGGTTGGATGACAATTAAACATCACTGCAGGGCTGGGAAGGTTTTAACGGTGGAGATCATTATTCCCACTGTTTCCCGTGGCATGGTCCACTTGTCATTTGGATATGCTTAAATTTTGGGCTCAGCCACTAAAATGAGCTGGAAAGACATATGGACGTAATAGATAAGGCACATACATTCTAGGTGGGCCCAACGAGTGGGGCCCATTGTCAACGCCCAAAGAGGGCTGCGCTGCTAGGCAGCAGAGTCCCCTGGACGCTGTCTGTCAAGCGGCCACGTCCCTTTTTTTTTGTTATGTTCTCATCAAGTGGGGCCCACAAAAGTTTTTGATCAAGTTGATATTTTTGTTCTCCCTTCTCCCATGCATGTGTGAACTTATGAACTGGTTGGATCTCAAATAAACATCATGGTGGGCCATAGGAAGGTTTCAATGGTAGGGTCACTGTCCCCACTGTTTTCTGTGGTGAGGCCCCCTTGAGACTTGGATCTGACTCATTCTTGAGATCATGCCTTAAAATGATCTCCCCAAATGGATGGACGGTGAGGATATAGCACATGCATCATGGTGGGACCCACGAGTGGGCCACCAGTTGGCCTCACGAGCCAGCGTCCGTGGACGCTGGTACGCCCAGCGTCAGAGACGCCTCTGCTTCTTCTTTCCTTACTTCCTTTTTTTTGTTGTGTGGTTTTGATCGAGTGGGGCCCACATAAGGGTGATCTACTCCGTTCATCAGGTTCCTCGGCTCATGGGGGACCCAATGAGCCCCATATTGGGTATGTAATTCGGTCTAGAAACATTAAGGTGGGCCAAAGATGGTCCAACACTAGGCACCATACTATTCACTGTTTCCTGTGGTGCGGTCCGCTTAAGATTTGGATCGGCTTCATATTTGGGCCTTGGCCCTAAAATTATCTGGGAAAACAGATGGACGGTGTGGATACGACATAAACATCAAGGTGGGTCCCACGAGTGGGGACCCCATTCACGCTGTCCGGTTCTTCCCTGCTGTTGGACCGTCTCATCGTCTCTGACGCTGAGGACGTCCAGCGTCCCGTTCTTCTTCCTTTTTTTTTTATTATAGATTATATCAAGTGGGGCCCTCTTAGGGACGATCCACCCCATTCATCATGTTCCCCAGCTCACTGGGGACCTAACAAGCCTGATATTGGGGAGGTGATTTGGTCCAGAAACTTCAAAGTGGGCCAAGGAAGTTTCAATAGTGGACATCATTATCTCCACTGTTTGCTATGGTGTGGTCCACCTGAGATCTGGATCTTCTTCATTTTTAGCGTCCAGCCCTAAAATGGGCTGAAGAAACAAATGGACGGCATGGATCAAATACATGCAGCAAGGCGGGTCCCACGAGTGGGGACCCTGCTCGATGCCCAAAAGGGCTTTAGTCCACGCGCTGCTGGGCAGCAGCATCCTCTGGACGCTGTTTGTCCAGCGGCACTCTCTCCTTTTTTTTAATATAATTATTATTATTATTATCATTATCTAAGTTGTGGGGCCCATTCAGGGATGATCCAATCCATCCATCTGATTGAACACCACCAGATGGGCCCAAAAGAAAAAAGAAAAATGAAAGAAAATTAAGAAAATGGGGGGTTTATGTCCCCCTTGCACTCACCTTGATGGTTGGACGGTTGGATTGGATCGGGTTGACAATCGGACGATCCGGACGGTGATCGGGGTCCTCCAAGCTTGATCTCCACCCTCAAACTCTCTAATCTCTCTCTTGATCACTCAAATCTCTCTTCTCTCAAATCTTTCTCTTTCTCTCTCCTCTCAAATCTCTTGCAAATTTTTGGAAAATGGGAACGCCTCCTCTCCCCTTACGTATGGACTTGTATGGGGGGGAGAGAGAGGAGGAAGCATGGGGGGTGATGATGGTGGTGGTGGTTAGCATGGGGAGGGGTATGGGAGGTATGGGCCTTGGTTGACTTTGGAGGTGAGAGAGGGATGGGGGGTATGGGGTGAGTAGAGTAGGGGTATGGGTGAGAGTGATTTGATTGATTTGATTGATTTGACATGTACTTGGGATTTGTGCAAGTGGAGCCCATGCCACACGTGCGTTGCGCGGCCACCTCGGATTATGCAAATGACACAACTTACACACCGGGTATCGCAATGGGGCGTGCCGCGCGGCGTTGGAATCGCAGTGCTTACGCGATCGCCGGGGTATAGGTCTTGGGTCGATGCGGTACTAAAACAGGGTCGGGATCAAGGCTCGCTAATCTGGTCCATCCGGGACGTACCGACACCGAAAATTAAGCGTACGGAGGGCAAATAAGGGTACGGGTCTTACAACTCTCCCCTCCTAACAAAAAATTTCATCCTCGAAATTTGCAATACAAACCCAAACTAGTGGAAGATCATAAGAAAAAGGGAATCGCATACTATATATGCATATCGAATCGAAAAGCAATCATACAGATACAATCAATCATAAAAAAGATGAGGATAAGACTCGCGAATCTCTACCTCTCGCTCCCACGACGCCTCATCTGCGCTATGATGACTCCACTGGACCTTCACCAAGGGAATGACCTTGGTCCGGAGGACCTGCTCCTTTCGGTCAAGGATACGAACTGACTGTTCAATGTAAGAAGAATCCTCACTGAACCTCCAACGGCTGCCAATCTATCATAAGAACCACGTCTGACTCACACTTCCGCAACATGGAAACATGAAAAACATTGTGGACGCCAGACAACTGAAGTGGCAAGGCAAGCTGATCGGCCACTGCGCCAACATGCCCAGTGATCTCGAAGGGTCCAATGAATCTTGGGGCAAGCTTCCCCTTGGCTCCAAAATGAAACACGCCCTTCATGGGCGAGACCCTGAGATACACACGATCCCCAATGGAAAACTCTAGGGGACGACGTCGACGATCTGCAAAACTCTTCTGTCGACTTTGAGCTGTGCGCATCCTCTGCCTGATGATATCGATAGCCTCTGATGTCCTCTGCACAAGCTCGGGACCTAGGAGACGTTGCTCTCCAACCTCGGCCTAACAACTAGGAGATCTACAAGGTCTACCATACAACGCCTCAAAAGGAGCCATACTGATAGTCGCCTGGTAGCTGTTATTATATGCAAACTCAGCCAAACGCAGGTGTTTATCCCAACTACCTGAGAAATCTAACACGCAAGCTCGAAGCATGTCCTTAAGGATCTAGTTGACCCTCTCGGTCTGTCCATCAGTCTGAGGATGATATGCGATGCTGAACTTCAAGGCAGGCCCCATCGCCTTTTGAAAACTCCTCTAGAACCGCGACGTAAATATCGGATCTCGGTCAGAAACGATCGAAACTGGGACTCCGTGCAGTCTCATAATCTCCTCGATAAACAATTCTGCAAGTCGGTCCAATGGCCAGGTCGGCACGTATCGCAAGAAAATGTGCCGACTTGTCAAACGATCAACAACAACCCAGATGGCGTCGTGACTGCGATCAGTCCTCGGCAAGCCCATAATGAAGTCTATGGTCACGTGCTCCCATTTTCACAACGGGACGCTCAACGGCTGCAGGGGACCTGGAGGTTTGCGATGATCGGCCTTGACATGCTGGCAAGTTTCACACTCAACCACAAAACTGGCAATCTGACGCTTCATACCGGCCCAAAAATACTGCCTCCTCATATCGCGGTACATCTTGGCAGAGCCTGGGTGAATCGTAAACCTCGATCGGTGTGCCTCATCCATAAGATCTCTGCGCAACTGAGGAATATCTGGGACACACAACCGACCCCTGAAACGAAGTCCACCATCTGACCCAATCTGCTAATCTGTCTGACCCTCTAACGTGGCCTCTTCCTAATAATCCTTCAACGTCTGATCTGTCTGCTAAGCCTCGATCACCCTAGAAACAAGAGAGGGTTGAATCGACAAGCTCGATAACTGCACGATAGAAGACTACAGGCTTAGCTCAAAATCATACTCGGCAACCTCCTCGAGCATCCTCCACTCCTGGACCATCATATGCACCACCAGGCCTCGTGGCTGACGGCTAAGGGCATCTGCCACCACGTTGGCCTTACCAGGGTGGTACTGAAGATCAAAATCATAATCCTTCAGGATTCCATCCAACGTCTCTGCCTCATATTCAACTCGGACTGTGAGAAGAGGTACTTTAGGCTCTTGTGGTCAGAAAAGAGCTCGAACCTGACCCCATAAAGATAGTGCCTCCACACCTTCAGTGCGAAGACTACCGCTACTAACTCCAGATCATGCGGGGCTAGTTCTGCTCATGGACCTTGAGCTGGCGAGACACATACGCTACTACTCTGTCATGTTGCATCAGGACAGCACCTAAGCCAATACGTGAGGCATCTGTAAAAACCACGAATCCTTCACTCCCGGAGGGAAGAGTAAGGACTAGTGTAGAAGTAAGACTTTCCTTCAGTTCTGCAAATGCTCGCTCACAGGCATCACTCCAAACGAACTCAGCGCCCTTCTAGGTCAACCTGGTCAGCGGGGCTGCAATACGAGAGAAGCCCTCTATGAAACAACGATAATAACCTGCTAACCCCAGGAAACTCTGAATTTCGGACGAGTTCATGGGCTGACCCTACTGACGCACAGCATCAATCTTCATCGGATCTACTTCTACTCCCTGCCTCATCACCACATGACCGAGGAACTTCACCTCCTCCTGCCAAAACTCACACTTCTCCAACTTCGCATAAAGCTGGTGTGTGCGGAGGGTTTGCAAGGTGATCTTCAGATGTTGCGCATGCTCCTCCCGAGTCCTTGAATAGATCAGAATGTCATCGATAAACACCACAACGAACTGATTAAGGTAGGGACAAAAGACCTCGTTCATCAATTGCATGAACACAACGGGCGCATTGGTCAGTCCGAAAGACATGACCTGGAACTCAAAATGACCGTAACGCGTCCTGAATGCCGTCTTTGGGATATCCTCCTCCCGGACACGGACCTGATAATAACTGGACCTGTAGATCAATCTTCGAAAAGAACTGGGCCTCTCGCAACTGGTCAAATAAATCGTCGATCCTCGAAAGCGGGTACCTATTCTTAATCGTGACCTTGTTGAGCTCGCGGTAATCCACACAGAGCCTCAACGAGCCATCCTTCTTCTTCACGAAGAGTACCGGCGCTCCCCACGGTGAACAGCTTGGATGGATGAAGCCTAGTTCACGCAACTCGTCCAACTGCTTCCGCAGCTCCCGCAGCTCCAATGGTGCTATACGGTACGGGGCCTTTGAGATAGGCGCAGTACCGAGCACGAGGTCAATCTGAAACTTGGTATGTCGATGAGGCGGCAACCCCGGAATCTCCTGAAACACATCCTAAAAATCACAAACTATCGGCAGCTGGTCGATGCACACGGCAACCGGTTCCTCTACGGCATACGACATCAAAGATGACAACTGCTCTCCTCTGGGCTCGACAACGAACTGAAACTACGGCATGCCGGGTATAAAGAAAGTGACTGTTCTTGTGAAGCAGTCCTAATACAGCGTGATACTCGGCCAGCCAATCCATGCCCAGGATAACATCAAACTTGGTCATCGGTAAAACAAACAAATCGGTGGGCAAAAAGGTCTCTCCTACCAAGACGGGGCAAGACGAATAGATCAAACTCAATACTGCGGTCTTCACTAAGGGTGTCGACACTGACAAACCCTCGCGCACGGATTCTAACGGCAAACCAGTCGATCGGCAGAAATCATCGGATACAAAAGAATGCGATGCACCAGAATCAAACAAAACATGAGTTATGCATGCAAAGACAATGAGTGTACCATCAACGACTCCTCCAGTGCCTGAGGATCCTGCTGGGTTGCATAGAACCTGCCCTGAGTCTGCTAGGGATGTGTCTGTCCCCTCTGCGGTCTCGCTGCTGCCGCTGCGGTCTATGCTGCTGCCTCTGCTGCTGTGGCTGCTGCGGTCTATGCTGCTGCCTCTACTGTTGTGGCTACTGCTGTCGCTGCTGCTGCCTCTGCTGCTATGGCTGCTGCTGTGGGTGGGGACACTCATGCCTACAATGCCCTATCCCCCCACATCCGTAACAAACACCTGCAAACTGCCTCTGGGACGGTGCTGGAGGTGCTGCTGGTGCTACTGGCGGTCGAATGGATGGACGAATTGGGTGCCTCTGATGTGTCCGAGTCTACTGTTGCCGGAAGCTGCTAGAAGGAGCCTTCCTCTTCCCCTTCCGGTCTCCGCTCTGGTCACGGATCCGATGCGCATCGGCCCACTCTGCCTCATATATCTGGGCCCGCTCTACCACCTCCTCGAATGTAGGAAGCTTGTGTCCCGTGACACGGCCACGAAGGCCAAGGCGCAGTCCGGTCTCGAATCGACGGGCCTTCCGCACCTCATCATCCACGAGATACGTCGCAAATCTGGATAGCTCAACGAATCGAGCCTCGTACTGTGACACTGACATATCTCCCTGGACCAGTGTCTCAAACTTTAGAGCACGCTGCTGGCGGACATGCTCAGGGAAGAATTTTCGGTCAAACCGGTCTACAAAGTCCTCCCATGTCCACTCGAAATCGGGCCCGGCAGCTCGGGTAACCGATGCCCACCAGTGCTCGGCCTCTCCCTGAAGGAGGAAAACGGCAAGAGGAACTCCCTCCTCGGTCGAGCATCGCATCGTGGTAAAGATCTTCATTACCTCCGATTTTCATCTCTCTACTGCCACTGGGTCTGGCCCGCCCAAAAATCGTGGGGGATCCATCCGCTTGAAATCCATCAGCAAGGAACGAGCACGATCCTGCTCCGATGGGGCAACTGCGTCAGATGACCTCCTCTCCTGGCGCTCTACCATGGAGGTCATAACCCGCATCATCTCCTGAAACTGACCAGCAGTCATAGCTGGAGCTGGAGCTGGGGCTGAGGCGGTCCGGGATGTACCGGCACCGGTTGATGGCCTACCGGTGGCTCTCTTGGGCGCCATATCCTACAGAAAAGGACATGTACCTCTTAGCATTGATACTCTCGAATGCACACACGTTATGGAATCATATTCAGAAGTTTCTAAGCTCAAAATAGGGAATCCTATTATAACTATGTTGTAACAGGATCCTAGTGTGGGTCGCTAAGTGCATGAGATCGGGATCCTAATCATCCTAAGTTTGCAACAATCATTCAGTTAAGGGTAGTTAATCTAAGGCCATTAGTAGATATGTGATGTCATCCGCAGGTATTCCCAAGTTATGCTCTGATACCAACTTGTGTCACGCCCCAAACCCGGGGACCGGGCTCACTAAATTTTCGATCGCCGACCTTGGTGCCAACAGCCTCTGTGGTACCCCATTCTAGGCTCCTAGCTCTCATGTGCCAGGTTCCGATCCTGGGATCCTACCAGGAGGATTGTCAGGGTAAATTTTTTTTTTGTACAGGAGCATAATTAAAACCATAAAACATCATCAAATATCCACTAAAAAGTTTGTTGAGTACAGTGCTGGAAAGGGAAATACAACATGTAGCAGAAGTCCAAAATATTAGGTACATGCACCGCGCTCAACGTTGCTGATGTGCCCTAGTACCTGCAGTGTAAACAAACGCGCATGAGCTTCCTACGAAGCTCAGTAGAGTGCGTGTGTGCGCGTGTGATGCATATGACAAGTATGCAGATATTAGAGTAAGCGAAAAGTAGTAGAGTGCTAAGTTACCAAGTTCATGAATGCTATCAGCCATCCCAAGGCTATGCGATGCAAGGGCCTACATGGCCGAGTGTTACACGCTAGAGATACAATGCAAACACGTCAATCCTCAACTGATCCACACATCAAAATAGTTCTCATCTGGGACATCACCGGGGTCTAGTATACTTTAATACTGGCCGCCGCACATCGTGCGCATAACCAAGCGAGTAGAAAAGACCTCACTATCCGCCTCGTCAGTGGTATGCCAATGCCCACCCGGCTCATCGATAGCGGACCCATTCCATGAGCTGGTCAGACTCGACCTAGCTTACAGCCCACTGCACCTAGGCGGATAAGGTCACACCCCTTTCCAACCGACCTTGACACAGTGGGAGACGCGGCCTACTGGTATTTGGCACACGGGCGCTCATGTTATCCACTCGGTCTCGACGCTGGAGCATCCTACTGGTACCACAGGGTTTAGGGACTTTCACCCAAGGACATTCACAGCGCCCACATACTAGAACAAGTTTCCGGTGTCCAATACTGCCAACCATGATGTGACTATGGTGGCCACCACCTCGATGCTGTTGGGGTGTGAAAGCGATCGTAACATACATAATGCGAAATGCATGAGTCATACAATCCACGTCATGCACCAAACTTACGCATACTGCGCAATCATGTGGGGCGACCTTGTCTCGCACGGGTCCCCTAAGTATAACAAGCCAACTAGCATATGCTATGGTTATTCATGATCCATAACAGGCATACAAATGATGCATATGGGCATATGAATGAGCATGGTATTCATTATACTAAGCATGTTATCAGTGTGACATATCAAGCTAAGTATACTATCATGTTACCAGATATATCATGTAATGTTGGCCTTAAAAGGCCCAATATATATACAGAGAGTGGGACCCGGACTGTGGGTCCCATTGGAAATGTCAAGGTCTTCATGGCATAGCCCACTTGAGACCGCATCAGCCCCATACTTGGGCCTGCACATACAAAGTAGGACAATAAAATAGGTGTACGGCGTAGATAAAAACATATGTATCAAAGGAAGGACCATGGTGGGCCCCGCCCACTGGTCGGATAGCAAACATACATCACCAGTCTTAGGAAGTTTCAGTGGTAGGTATACAAGCACCACCATTTTCTAAGTGAAGCCCATTTGAATCGGGCCCCACGCATCGATCAAGACAGGTGGCATGGTACACAATACCTCCACCAAGGTGAAACCCAAATATGGGCCCAAACCTTTGGTTGGATAGAAAGTCGAGTGGCCCCAAGAAAATTTCCAATGGTGGGCATCAATGACCACTATTCCCTGCGGGTGCGGTCCATCTAACGTCTGGATTTGCCTCATTGTTGGGGCCGTATCCTAAAATAATATGGAAAAGTAGATGGGCAGCATGAATAGAACAGATACATCATGGTGGAGCTAATAGATACATCACGTTGGGACCCATAGGGTGGGCCACCTGCTGGGCAGCGTGGTACCCAGCTGGTTCCAATAAGTTTTTGAATCAAGCAGATACTTGTGTTTTCTCCTTCATCCATATCCATGTGATCTTATGAACAGGTTAGATGGCAAATAAACATCACTGTAGAACCTGGAAAGGTTTCAACGCTGGAAATCATTATCTCCCACTGTTTCCCGTGGCAGGGTCCCCTTGACATTTGGGTATGCTTAAATTTTGGGCTCGGCCACTTATGAAACAGGTTGGATGACAATTAAAGATCACTGTAGGGCTGGGAAGGTTTCAACGGTGGAGATCATTATTCCCACTGTTTCCCGTGGCATGGTCCACTTGTCATTTGGATATGCTTAAATTTTGGGCTCAGCCACTAAAATGAGCTGGAAAGACATATGGACGTAATAGATAAGGCACATACATTCTAGGTGGGCCCAACGAGTGGGGCCCATTGTCAACGCCCAAAGAGGGCTGCGCTGCTGGGCAGCAGCGTCCCCTGGACGCTGTCTGTCAAGCGGCCACGTCCCTTTTTTTTGTTATGTTCTCATTAAGTGGGGCCCACAGAAGTTTTTGATCAAGCTGATATTTTTGTTCTCCCTTCTCCCATGCATGTGTGAACTTATGAACAGGTTGGATCTCAAATAAACATCATGGTGGGCCATAGGAAGGTTTCAACGGTAGGGTCACTGTCCCCACTTTTTTTTGTGGTGAGGCCCCCTTGAGACTTAGATCTGACTCATTCTTGAGATCATGCCCTAAAATGATCTCCCCAAATGGATGGACGGTGAGGATATAGCACATGCATCATGGTGGGACCCACGAGTGGGCCACCAGCTGGCCTCACGAGCCAGCTTCCGTGGACGCTGGTACGCCCAACGCCAGAGACGCCTCTGCTTCTTCTTTCCTTTCTTTCTTTTTTTTTTTTTTTATTGTTCGGTTTTGATCGAGTGGGGCCCACATAAGGGTGATCTACTCCGTTCATCAGGTTCCTCGGCTCATGGGGGACCCAATGGACCCAATATTGGGTATGTAATTTGGTCTAGAAACATTAAGGTGGGCCAAAGATGGTCCAACACTAGGCACCATCCTCTTCACTGTTTCCTGTGGTGCGGTCCGCTTAAGATTTGGATCGGCTTCATATTTGGGCCCTGGCCTTTAAATGATCTGGGAAAACAGATGGACAGTGTGGATACAACATAAACATTAAGGTGGGTCCCACGAGTGGGGACCCCATTCACGCTGTCCGGTTCTTCCCTGCTGTTGGACCGTCTCAGCGTCTCTGACGCTGAGGACGTCCAGCGTCCCGTTCTTCTTCCTTTTTTTTTAAAATTATAGATTATATCAAGTGGAGCCCTCTTAGGGACGATCCACCCCATTCATCATGTTCCCCAGCTCATTGGGGACCTAACAAGCCCGATATTGGGGAGGTGATTTGGTCCAGAAACTTCAAAGTGGGCCAAGGAAGTTTCAATAGTGGACATCATTATCTCCACTATTTGATATGGTGTGGTCCACCTGAGATCTGGATCTTCTTCATTTTTGGCGTCCAGTCCTAAAATGGGCTGGAGAAACAGATCGACGGCATGGATCAAATACATGCAGCAAGGTGGGTCCCACGAGTGGGGACCCTGCTCGACGCTCAAAAGGGCTTTAGTCCACGCGCTGCTGGGTAGCAGCGTCCTCTGGACGCTGTCTATCCAGCGGCACTCTCTCCTTTTTTTTAATATAATTATTATTATTATTATCATTATCTAAGTTGTGGGGCCCATTCATGGATTATCCAATCCATCCATCTGATTGAACACCATCAGATGGGCCCAAAAGAAAAAAGAAAAATGAAAGAAAATTAAGAAAATGGGGGGTTTATGTCCCCCTTGCACTCACCTTGATGGTTGGACGGTTGGATTGGATCAGGTTGACGATTGGACGATCCGGACGGTGATCGGGGTCCTCCAAGCTTGATCTCCACCCTCAAACTCTCTAATCTCTCTCTTAATCACTCAAATCTCTCTCTTCTCTCAAATCTTTCTCTTTCTTTCTCCTCTCAAATCTCTTACAAATTTTTGTAAAATGGGAACGCCTCTTCTCCCCTTACGTATGGACTTGTATGGGGGGGAGAGAGAGGAGGAAGCATGGGGGGTGATGATGGTGGTGGTGGTTAGCATGGGGAGGGGTATGGGAGGTATGGGACTTGGTTGACTTTGGAGGTGAGAGAGGGATGGGGGGTATGGGGTGAGTAGAGTATGGGTATGGGTGAGAGTGATTTGATTGATTTTATTGATTTGACATGTACTTGGGATTTGTGCAAGTGGAGCCTATGCCACACGCGCGTTGCGCGGCCACCTCGGATTACGCAAATGACACAACTTACACACCGGGTATCGCAATGGGGCGTGCTGCGCGGCGTTGGAATCGCAGCGCCTACACGATCGCCGGGGTATAGGTCTTGGGTCGATGCGATGCTAAAACAGGGTCGCGATCAAGGCTCACTAATCTGGTCCATCTGGGACGTACTGGCACCGGAAATTAAGCGTACGGAGGGCAAATAAGGGTACGGGTCTTAACAACTTGTCTGTGGGTGGTATGGGGTACTTACTTTATGCCTAATGCCATATTTCTTCATTAAGGCTTCAAAATGCCTATTGCAAAAGTGAGAACCACCATTACTTATGATGGCTCGAGGCGTTCCAAATATGGAAAGTATATTTTCTTTAAGGAACTTTGGAACAATACGATGATTGTTAGTTTTATATGAAATGGCCTCTATTCACTTGGACACATAGTTTACGGCAAGCAATATGTGGACATATCCGAAAGATGAGGGGAATGGTCCCATGAAATCAATGCCCTAATAATCGAAGACTTCGAGATGTTGAATTGGGTTGAGAGGCATCATATTTCGATGGGATAATCCTCCTAACTTTTGACAGCGCTCGCATGCTTTGCAAAACTCATGGGTGTCTCTAAATAAGGTAGGCTAATAAAAACCACACTGTAAAATTTTTGCAGTAGTTTTCTTGGCGAAGAAATGACCCCCACATGATTGACTATGACAAAAGGAGATGACATAATTTTTTTCATCATCAGGAACACATCTCCTAATTATTTGATCTGGAAAATATTTGAAAAGTAATGGTTCATCTCAAAAAAAACCTGCGAACTTCCCTTATAAATTTCCATTTATCTTACACAGTCCAATGAGTAAGCATTGCACCTGTGGACAGATAATTTGCAATAGCAGCGTACCACGGTGGGTGCATAGCAACAAAGAGTTGCTCATTAGGGAATGAGTCCTCAATAGGTAACTCGTCAATGGAATCTGGTAAAACTAGGCGGGATAGATGATCCGCCACCACGTTTTCTACTCATTTCTTATCTTTAATTTCTAAGTTAAAATCTTGAAGGAGTAGAATCCATCGTAGTAAACGGGGCTTATCATCCTTCTTAGAAAGAAGATGTTTCAGTGCTGCATGGTGTTTACATCGAATTTGGTAACAGGATCCTCCAGACATTCACTTTCCTTCAAGCCAGCTTCCCTCCAAACTTGAAAGAATACAAGAGAAAACTAAGGGTGGCCGGTGTCCAGCCGTTGACCCTTCGAAGCTTAAGTCAGACGGGACATGGTTGTAAAGTAAACAACGGGATATGAGCTTAGAGATTGTGTACATTTTCATCTATGGGGCTATCCATTTATATATATTCAGGTGATCCAATCTATGACGCAAGCTGTTAAGATCACAGCTGATTCTAGGGGATAAGAAGCTTATCTTGTTAATCCGTAGATAATGGGATGGCCTAATCCAATTAGATATCTAGTCGATTACGTTCCTTGATGAAGATCCCCTATGGTTCGGAGCTACAAACAGAAATAAGCTCAAAACCGGCCTATACGGGTGCTGGTACTAGAAAAGCAGGGGATGCTCGAATTGGGGGATAACTTCTCGCATGTTGAGATGCAACCCCTTTCAACGACCACGAGCCGAGCTGCTCGCATGTTGAGATGTGACCCCTTTCAACGACCACGAGCCGAGCTGCTCGCTTTCAATCGGAAGGCATGGTTGGAGATATGAGATGAACTATAAATAGAGAGGGCTCGCGGTTGGACAGACTGATCGCGACTTCTTTTAATCACTTTTTGCTCATATGCTTCGATGACCAACTTTATCCTACAACAGATGCCCCCCCCCCCCCCCCCAAATCCTTAGCATTGAGAAGCTGCGCCAAGGATTTTGTTCGTATGTGTAACCGCCTATTGGAGGAGAAATTGTACGAGACTTATCCGAAGTGACCTTGCGTTTATGATTGCAGCTTTTCATAGCTTTTCGGCCGAGAGAGGTGAAGCGACACTCGCCACGTGTCTCTGAATTTAATGCTTGTGCCCGTTCAACTGTCGTGCTGGATGAGAGGCCGCCACGTGTCACCCAAATCAAACGGAATGATTGCTTATAAATATCGGATCCTGCGGAGATTACCCCATTTTAAAATTCTGCTGAAGAGTTCCGAAAACCCTTCTTCTTCTCTCTTTCTGTCTTTGGTGTAAACCTCTTCACAGAGGTATTCTTTTCTCTTACCTTTCTTTTCTCTTTCTTCCTATCCTTTTCCTTTACAATGTGGGGGTTTCTAATGAAGAAATCGTTCCTCTAGGAGATGACACTCCTGATTCTTCTGAATCAAATAACGCTTGAGTACCGGCGGGGAGATATTCTGCCGCCTGTTATCCATCTATAATGACGGAAGAGCAACTCTTGAACTTACGAGAGAGGTATCGAATTTCGGACTCCGTCATACTTAGGCTACCAGGAAGAGGAGAGACCGTTGATTCCCTGCCGCCGGGCTGTGTAGCTTTTTACGAATATTTTTTCCGGCTCCGCTTGCGTCTTCCCCTTCATCCCTTCATTCGGAACTTCCTCCGTACCTATAAGATTGCCCCCGTCCAACTTATTGTAAATGGCTGGAGGGTGCTTATAAGCGCCTTTGTTCTCTGAAAATAAGCGAGTAATGAGGACCTGAGCGCTGAGGAGTTTTTGAGGATGTACCAACTGAAAAAGGCCCCATCCAGCGAGGGTTGGTACTACCTCTGCTTCTGGCACCGGGATAACTTTATTCTGGGGAACCCATCATCCAATTATCCCGGGTGGAGGAAAAAATGGTTCTACACCTCCGGCAACTGGGAGTTCGATGTGGGCTCTAACCCCAAAGGCCACAACGTTAACCGCTTCTTAGGCGAAGGTGGGTTGATTTTCACCCCTTTGCCTGAAGAAAAATGAGTTTTGATTTTTGCGGCTTTGACTAACTTTCCTCCTCTACTTCTCGTAGGTATTCCGATTAGGAATAGACCGAACTTGCGGGGAGGGCATAACGAGAAGCTTACCAAGGTCTTCAAGCTTTCAGTGGCTGCTCGCAACGTTAACGCTGCTCTGAACCCTCGCTGTCTCTCTACCGTCGGTCTAATCTCTCAAGAAGAGATGACGAACGTAGGGGACAAAAGGAGTGTGCTCCGGGTGCTTCCCCGTCTGAAGGGCACAGCCTCGAAAAGGCAAAAGAAGTCAGCGTCTGGTCCTTCAGTTGCGTCTGCTCAAATAGAGGGGCCTGCTCGCGGCTCAAAACCACGTAATGCTCCTCAAGAGAGAGTTGCTGCGACCCCTTCGGCTGGCTACCGCGGTCAGCTAATAATCGAGGTCATCGATAACTCGCCAAAGAGCAATCGGACGGAGCCAAGTCTTCCTCCGAGAGAGATGACATGCGAGCCCACTACTGCTCGTGAATCGGCCACACCTGCCTTGGAGCCTGCGACTGCTCGTGAGGAAAATTCTTCTGAGATAGTCGTAGCCCAGCCTTCCGGGTTGAGAGTCTATGTCATCCCACCACACTTGCATCCAATATGCAAGTTTATATTTGAGAACATTGCCCCCAACTCCTTTGGGGGCCTCCCGGAACCTAGTCCAGAAGCCCTCTCCACGGACATTGGAGTGAGGCTAGTTCAGGTAACAAGTCAGCGCCATTTCCTCTTCTTCCTCTTTTTTATGCTCACTCGACTGATCACTTTCGATTCTTTGAACAGAGTCTGGACCTCACGCTGTGAACAAGGTGTGACATCGATGCTGCCCCCGCATCATCGATGAGGGAGAAAAAGGTGATGGAGGGCGAGATCCAGGGAAGGGATCGCATAATAAAGTCTCAAGAACCCCTAGTCACCAAACTAAATGAGGAGAAGCAAATCCTTATTGCCAAGGTTCAAGTCCTGACTGACCGTTATCAGTCATTGGACCTTAATTTTTCCAAGCTCCAAGAGATGCATACGAGGAGCGAGAAGGAGAAGGAGATCTTTCACCAAGATAAGATCTCCCTCGAGGAGCGACTCAAGGATTGTCGGGCTTGGCTTGAAGATGCTGAGAAGACTCTTGCTCAGCTGAAAGACGATTCCATCCACTGGGAGGAGAAAAGAGTGGCCTTCGTCAAGATGGTGGCTGAGGAAGGTCCCCGTGCAGTTCTGGAGTTCTGGACCTCTCAACTCTATGACAAGGAGCGTTATGAAGCGTATATCGCTGGTCGCAACTTCGCGGTCAAGGTCATGCAACAAATCGCTCCATCTTTCAACGTGGAGGAGTTTAAGAGGGTCGCCTTTGAGGTCGCAGCTAAAGAGTAAGCTGCGGCCGAGAATGAGGTCATAGGAGCTACAGATACTGCACGTGCTCCTGAAGTGGGCCTCGAGGTGGAGAGTCGAGAAGTTCCTCTGGACGAGGAATGACTAATTTCTGAGTTGCCCCCCTTCTACTATTTTTCTTTTTGAACACAAGTGTATCTTTTCTCCTTTTGTAAATGACCCGACTATTTTAGTCAATGGAATGAATGAAAAAAAGACCTTTTGATACTACGGCTTGTATGTTGTTTCTCATTCTTTTTGCTTTTTGCTGGTCGTATGTTGAATGCCTGGGTACTTAACTCATGAAACAATGAGTTAGGCTCAATCCGGGGGTCTTAATGACCATGTCCACGTAGAGATAGACTGATCTATCGATTGAGACTTTGACTCTGCCAAGGGCAGAAGATTTGGCCAAGAGAATGTATGTATTCCCTTTGGGGCTATTCGGGTCCAATCAAATGGAGTAGCGACCAAAAGATAATCCATCTTTATTTGAATATCATTCAGATTTACATCGAGTTAAGGAAAATATCGGAGTAGATGCTCTACGTGCCAAGGGTGACGTAAGGGCCTTCCTTGCATATCTTCGGGATAATATGTACCTGGTCGCATGATTTTGATAACTCGGTAAGGGCCTTCCCAATTCGGATCCAACGAGCGAGCAAGAATTCCAAGATTTTGTCTAAGGACTAAATCGTCGAGCCGGAAAGCTCTAAGGCAGGCTTTGGCGTTATGATAGCGAGAAACACGTTGTTGGTAAGCTGCTGCTTGAAGTTGGGATGCGTCCCTTCTTTCTTCTAGGAGGTCGAGATGAAGCCTCAACCCATCTTGATTATTCGTGGAATCGTACTGCTCGATTCGGTACGAGGGTACTTGGACTTCGACTAGGACAACTGCTTCGATGCCGAATGCTAAAGAGAAAGGAGTTTCTCCAGTTGACGTGTGAGTCGTAGTTCTATAGGCCACATAAGACTTCAGGTAGAAGCTCTGGCCACATGCCTTTACATTCATCGAGCTTAATCTTTAGATGATGTTTGATGATCTTGTTGACTGCTTCAACTTGCCCATTAGCCTGGGGATGATATGGGGAGCTACGAATACTTCGTATCTTCCATTGTTCACAAAACTCCGAGAACACGGCGTTGTCGAACTGCTTTCCGTTGTCGGTGATTATAGTATAGGGGAGCCCATATTGGCATATGATGTTTCTTCATATGAACTTTGTGGTCTGCTTTTCGGTGATTGTGGTTAATGGCTCTGCCTCGACCCATTTGGTGAAATAATCGACTGCTACGATTGCAAACCTATTCTGACCTTTCTCGGTGGCAATGGTCCGATGATATTGACTCCCCATTGGGCGAAGGGCCAAGGGCTGTCCATCGGCGTCATCTGCTTAGATGGTACATGGGGTATTGGAGAGTATCGCTGGCATTTGTCGCATTTTTTGGAAAATTCGATTGCGTCCGCCTTCATGGTGGGCCAGTAATACCCTTGCCTCATTGCTTTATATGCTAAGGAGCGTCCCTTAGGATGTTTACCACATGCCCCCTGGTGTATTACATCAAGAATGCGAAGCGCTTCTTCTGGATGAAGATACCTTAAGTATGGTAAAGTAAAGCTTTTTCATAGTAAAATTCCATTTTGTAAGGTATACCTGACAGCATGATGACGAATTTGCCGTGTAGATTTTTTTATCATTCGGGAGTTGCCCGTCTTTGAGGTAAGGGATGATAGGGTCCATCCAATATGGGGAGGAATACACTGTGACTACTTGCTCTGGGGTCAATTGACTAATACTCGGAGCATGAAGATGCTCGATGGGAACAGATAACATTAATTCAAACTCTGGTGCAGAGGCTAGTTTTGCCAAGGAATCTGCGAGCTTGTTCTTCTCGCGAGGGATGTGAATTATTTCATATTTCTTCAGCTTCGCGAGCAGGATAAATACTCAGGATTTGTATAGAGCCATTCGCTCTTCTTTCGCCTCGAATTCACCGAGCACTTGGTTAACTATGAGTTGAGAGTCACTATGAACAAGTAAACTTTGTATCGCGAGCACATTTGCTAGTTCGAGGCCGACGATCAAAGCCTCATATTCTGCTTCATTATTAGAGACATGAGTGTCAAATCATAAAGCATATTGAAAATGTGACCCATCAGAAGCAATTAAAATTAAGTCGGCTCCGCTACTGGTGGCCCATGAAGACCCATCCACAAAGAGCGACTAAGGGGTTTGGTCGCAGAGTCATCGTTGGAGGAAGAATATGTGAATTTAACAATGAAATTAGCCACGGCTTGACCCTTAATCGCGGTTCTTGGGCAGAACGATATATCGTGCTCACTGATCTCAATCGCCCATTTAGTCAATCGCCCTGAAACCTCAGGTTTTTGAAGGACCTGTCTTAATGGGTGATTCGTAGGTACCAATATAGCATAGGCTTAGAAATATGGTCGCAGTTTTCTAGCAGTTGTCACTAAGGCGAGAGCTAATTTCTCCATATCAGAATATCGAGTTTCGGCATCCACCCATCGCTCGGCTAATATAATAAATGGGCCTTTGTACCCCGGAATCTTCTCTTATTAATGCGGCGCTAACGGCCGTAGAAGACATAGATAAATAAAGAAGGAGTTGCTCGTGTAAAACGGGTTTCGATAAAATAGGAGGGGCGCTCATATATTGCTTTAGTTGTTGAAATGCCTCCTCGCATTGCGGAGTCCATACCTAGTCGGTTTTTGCGGTAGCTCGAAGCAGCTCAAAAAAGGGAAGGCACTTATCATAGGCACACGAAATAAACCTGTTCAATGATGCAATGCGACCAGCCAGTCGTTGGACATCTTTGAGAGTGAATGGAGACTTCATTTCGATCAAAGCTTTTATTTTCTCGGGATTCGCCTCGATTCCTTGCTGGCCGACCATAAACTCGAGAATTTTTCAGCGGAAACCCCAAATGCACATTTTTCTGAATTTAACTTCATCTGATACTTCCTCATCAAGTCGAAGGCTTCTCGAAGATTTACGAGGTGGTCATTTTCTACGACGCTTTTCACGAGCATGTCGTTGACATAAACTTCCATATTTCTTTCGATTTGCGCAGCGAATATTTTATTGACCAGGCGCTGATAGGTGGTTCCTGCATTCTTAAGACCAAAAGGCATTACCTTGTAACAGTACAAGCCGCGGTCAGTGATGAAGGCAGTGTGTTGACTATTGGGCGGGTGCATCATAATTTAGTTATAACCAGAGTAGGCGTCCATAAAACTGAGCAGGGCATGCGCTGCTGTTAAATCAACCAGCTGGTCGATGCGCGGATTCGGGAAACTATCCTTCGTGCATCCTTTATTCAAATCAGAGTAGTCCACGCACATTCTCCACTTGCCATTAGCTTTTCGAACAAGGACCACGTTCGCGACCTATTTCGAGTAGTCAACTTCCTTTATGAAATTGACGATCAACAATTTTTCGACTTCAGTTTTAATCACCATTTGTCTTTCTGCGGTGAAGGCACGTCGACGCTGGTGAACAGGTTTATGCTTCGGATCAACATTTAGGCGATGCACTATGATGCTGGGGTCAATACCTGACATATCACTATGGGACCAAGCAAATACATCTTGATATTCGGTGAGAAAACGAATCAGATTTTCACGAACGACATCGCTTAAAGAAGATCCAACGTAAACCTTCTTGGACGAATTTCCCTCAGATAAGTGGATTGCGACTGTCTCTTCCCTTGGAGTACCTAATTGAAGAACACTCTCTCTTTGGTCCAACGTTGTAGTTATCGGAGGGTCCGATGAATCTCTTATAATCATCATAACAGGCGCTACCCGGGCTTTCTTTCGATCTTGTACGGCGATTTCATAACATGCTCGAGCTTCCTTTTGGTTTCCTCGTACGATCCCGACTCCATTTGGAGTAGGAAATTTGATACACAGGTACAAGGGGTGTAAGGCTGCTCCTATCTTGTTGAGCGAAGGTCGGCCCAAAATAGCGTTGTATGCTGATCTTCGATCCACCATGAGGAAATTAACGAAGACGGTGGTTTTTGCTAGGCTTTCTCCGAAGGTGACTGGAAGGTCAATACTTCCTTCCAGTGTTACAACTTCACCCCCGAAGCCAACGAGGGGAGTTGAGACTGGTTTGAGTAGACTTCTGGCGAGTGTCATTTTATTGAAAGTTTCCAGGTAGAGAACGTCAGCGGAGCTACCTGTATCAAACATGATACAATGGGTTAAATAATTTGATACCTTTAATGCGACCACGATAGAGTCCTCGTGAGGAAAATGAATCCCTTCTGCATCTTCAAGAGAAAAAGAGATCGGATGATGGCCAGGATTCGATATATCGAGCGTCTTTTCCAACCAATAAATATGCTGGGGCTTCTGAGACGCCTTGCGAGCGTATGCTTTTCTTGACGCTTGAGAATCTCCCCCACAAGCCGGTCCTCTAGTAATGGTCCAGATCTCACTGGTAGGTTCAGCATCTTCTTGCGAAGGATGATGTTGAGGTGACTTTTTCCATTGTGATGGGGCTTCCGTCTTTTTCGGTGACCGATCCTGTCGGGCTACGTAATCCCAGAGATGCCCTTTCCGAATAAGAGCTTCAATGTGATCTTTCAGAGATATACAATCTGGGGTGTTGTGCCCATGATCTTTGTGAAAATAGCAGAATTTTCTATTGTCTCTTTTTTTCAGGATCGGATTTGATCTTTGAAGGCCACTTCACGTAAGGCTTATGCTTGATCTCCATTAATACTTTCTCAGGAGATTGGTTAAGAGGTGTATAATTATGATATTTACCAGAGTAGGGCTTCTTAGGGGAACGGTCTCGTCGATCACGCCGATATTTCTTACCGGAGGAGAGATCTCCTCAGACTTACGCTTCTTGCCCTATATACCGTGTCGCGTCAAAGCGACTTCTTCCGCATTGATGTATTTTTTAGCCTTGGCCTAGAATTCCATCATAGTTTTAGGAGGGTTTTTATCCAGGGTAAATCAGAAATTTTCACTTGTAATTCCAGCTATAAGGGCAGTGAGGCCTTTTTGTTCGGTATAACCTTCAGTTTGGACGGCTTCTGCAGTGAACCGAACTGTGAACTCCTTAATCGTCTCCCCATGTTGTTGCTTCAAGTCCATTAAGTGAGATGCCGACTTCTTGGTACGAATGCTCCCCATGAACTGAGAGAGGAAGAGCTCCGATAATTGGGAGAAGGATCCGATAGACCGAGGTTTTAGGCCTCGAAACCATGTACGTGCTGCATCCTTTAGAGTTAGGGAGAAAGCCCTACACATAATTTCTAAACAATGCCCCTTCAGCTCCATAAGAAACTTATACATCTCCAGATATTTGAGAGGATCACCAGTGCCTGTATACGGGGCAATGATAGGCGTTCAGTATTTCTTAGGCAAGGGTACCTCTATGACCTCTCGGGTGAAGGGAGAATCAGATCGATGGACTGATGCAAGGGCAATAGGTGGAAGGTTAGACCAATATTACTGTTCCATATCGTCGAAGCGATCCTGAATTCTCTTGAGATCTCCTTCCCATGGTAAGGTGTAGCTTGAAGTTTCGACGGTAGACCCCTGAGATTGTTGTTGCCAGGAGGTGCTGGAATGTATAAAATGTGGAGGAGGTACCGAGACTTGATTGCCGCGTGGCATTTGATTTGAAGGAAGATTTGGTTGGGTTCATGGCTCGCTTGTAGAATGTCTGGAAGCTACTGGTATAGGCTACACTGGCGGTCCCTCTGGAGGTTGCTGTTGTGGTTCCAGAAAGTGTTAATCAAATCGATTAGATAGGGTTTGAAGCCCAGCTTTGAGAGTAAGAAGTGTGTTTCCAAAGAAACGCATAATGTCCTCTTGACTGCCGGATGCATCGTAAAATGGGTTTTGTGACGGCGCGTTAGACTCTCCAGGGGGCATGCCCGTCAAAGAAGTTTGGGGGACATTAGGCACCAGTTTAGTAATGTCAGGCGGAGGTAACGTCTATCTTGAAGTGGAAGGATGAACCGTCTTTTTGGAAGGCTTGGTGGGAGATAACGATCAGTGATTAGAATGACTAATCCTGACGACCTGGTTCCCACAGACGGCGCCAATCTGTTTACGTCGGATTTGGTAACAGGATCCTCCAAACGTTCACTTCCTTCAAGCCAGCTTCCCTCTAAACCTGAAAGAATACAAGAGAAAACTAAGGGTGGCCGGCGTCCAGCCGTTGGCCCTCCGAAGCTTAAGTTAGACGGGACATGGTTGTAAAGTAAACAGCGGGATATGAGTTTAGAGATTGTGTACCTTTTCATCTATGGGGCTATCCATTTATATAGATTCAGGTGATCTAATTATGACGCAAGCTGTTAAGATCACTGCTAATTCTAGGGGATAAGAAGCTTATCTCGTTAATCCATAGATAATGGGATGGCCTAATCCAATTAGATATCTAGTCGATTACGTTCCTTGATGGAGATCCCCTATGGTTTGGAGTTTCGAACAGAAATAAGCCCAAAACTGGCCTATACGAGCTGCTGGTACTAGAAAAGCGGGGGATGCTCGGACTCGAGGATAACTTCTCGCATGTTGAGATGCGACCCCTTTCAACGACCACGAGCCGAGCTGCTCTCTTTTGATCGGAAGGCATGGTCGGAGATTTGAGATGAACTATAAATAGAGAGGGCTTGTGGTTGGACAGACTGATCGCTACTTCTTTTAATCACTTTCTGCTCATATGCTTCGACGACCAACTTTATCCTACAACACATGGTCTGTGAAAATAATGACCTTGGATCTTATTAAGTAAGGCCTGAATTTGTCTAAGGCAAAAATGACGCTAGGAGCTCCGTAGTCGAGTAATTGACTTGGGCGAGATTTAAGGTCCTACTCGCATAGTAGATAACATGGGGCTTCTTATCCCTCTTTTGGCCTAGCACCGCCCAATCGCATAATCACTCGCATCACACATCAACTCAAAAGGAACAGACCAATCCGATGGTTGCATGATAAGAGCGGTTGTTAACATGTCCTTTAGTTTTGAAAAAGCCAATTGACATTTGGCACTCCACTCAATTGGTTCTCCTTTTGGCGAAGGTTACATAGAGGCTTAGAGGTATGACTAAAATCATTTATGAACCTTAGATAGAATCCGGCGTGTCCAAGGAAGGACCGCACATCGCGTATGCTTTTGGGTGGTGGTAGGTTAGCAATAATGTCGATTTTGGTTCGGTCTACCTCTATTCCATTGGACAAGATATGTCTAAGGACTATTCCTCTTTGTACCATAAAATGACACTTTTTCCAGTTTAAGACAAGGTTCTTCTCCTCGTACCTTGTTAAGACCGAATTTAAGTGATTGAGGCATTCATCGAATGTACAACCAAAAATAGAAAAATCATCCATGAATACTGTTCGCTCGCTTCAAGTGTAAGGTTGCGATGTAGTAATAAAACTCTATAAGACCGAGGTCGATCCACAGGGAATTGGAAAACAAGTTCCAAACTATTCCAGCAACTTAGTTTGAAATAGATAAGAGATTCAATTGAGATAATTATACTAAAACAGTAACTTGATGAAAAACAGTAATTTAAGGTACTAAGGCATTCAAGGATCCACTTGTAGTAATCCCATGTTAATCCAATCAATCCAAGCATAGAGCATAACTAGATTTGAAGTCCTATCTCTCATCTAGTTGGAAAATAAAGCTTTGGAGCACATTCAATCCCACTCAAGTTGAACTTCCAAGTTCTAGTCTCATTCAACATTTGTAGAATTCAAAATCATAGCCTTCGAAGTAATAGCCATGCCTATGGACTATGGCCTGCTCAAGGATTACTATAATTCAAATCTAAACAAGCACAACATGATAATCTCAGAGAATTGCAAGGAATCGATGTCCGAGGCACATGAACTCTCATAAAACATCTAAAACTATCAACTTTAAGAATTGGAATATGCAAAAAAATCCAAACTTGAAGTAGAATTACTTAAACTAACTAGATCAAACATGAAATTTGCTATAAGCTTCACCTCTCAGCCTTAGCTGGGAGATTCTAGCCGAGCATGGTCATACTACAACTAGAACTCATAAAAGAAAACTAGAAAACATAGAAAAACCGGAGTTTGGAGGGTTGCAGACGCTCCACGACGGCTTCCTTCCTCTCCCACGACATCCCTTAGCTTCTATGATGCCCTAAGAAGAATCCCTAGGTGTCCTTTTTATAGTATAGTATGGAAGGTTCCGGATTGCGCAGAGAAAATCGGAGCTTCACAGACAAGCTCTGTTACGCAGACGACCAGTCGCATGACCGGTCTAGCTCCTGGACGACCGGTCGCACGACCGGTCTCAAAAGTGCAAAATTCGTCCTGTGAGTTTTCATAATTTCAGCCCCAGGATTTTAATTCAAGGACCGGTCGGACGACCGGTCTGAGCAGTGGACGACCAGTCGGATGACCGGTCGTGGATAGTCAAGCAAGATTTGCAGTGAGGTGTCTTTTTGTTGGGTGTTCGGACCGATCGAGCGACCGGTCTTAGCTGCTTTTTCCTGTCCTCTTTTCTTCTCTCATTTCTTCTTCTCTCTCTTCTACTTGCTTCCTTCTTTCTTTGATCCTCTTTCAATCTTTGTCCCATGCATCTAAATACGTTCTTTTGGTCTCCGATTGGGTGAAGTTTGCTCTCATTCCTACAATCACAAAACATGCATTAGATGGGCCTTTTAAGCATGCAAACCATGCATATAATGTGATGTAATGGGCAATGCAATTTATAAATTGGAGGTTCAACACACCCCCCAACTAGCTTTTTGCTAGTCCCGAGCAAAACATGCGTGAAACAAGTTCAAACCTCCAAAACTAACTCTCCTTCAGAAACCATGTTTCTATCCACTCCAAGACATACAAGTATAAAATTCAGAAAAAATTTGGTGATAGAAGTTGAAACCTCAGACTCTCAAAACATAATAAGCTTCCATATGAAATTCCCGTTGATCGATTGATAGATAGAAGAACTCGAACAATTTCAACCTAGTGTGCATAGTGAAAGTTCATCTCATGGGTTTCTGGGATTATCTTCTTCATAGATCAACTAAACTATAGATCTCAAGGTGTACAGAGCAACAACAAGCCTATGCCAGGAATTTATCTTACCGTCCTTCCGACAGCTTTCACACTACGTCCCATTTCCAGCTTTGGTTACGGGTAGACCATCCCCCGGTTGGTAATAGGTAGCCCTTCTCGAAATTTTCCACCATTTTTCCATCATTCCCAATTTCATCCTTCTTTTTCCTTTTTCTTTTAAATTAGATAGGATTTTTTTAGAAATCCATATCTTTCGTTATTTTCCCATGGACAAGGATGAACAAAGTACCCCAGCTTGGTTTCTCAACACCTTAAATCAAAGTCTAGCTAATCCACAAATCACATAATCCTTTCAAACCATGAAAATCGTGTAATGTGAACTAGGTGTAAAAGTGTTCAAATTTTCTATCAATCACATAAATAGGACAAGTCACATATAAAACCATTATATTAAAAGAAGTTCAAGACATACGACATCCACACCTCGTATCTCCTCTTCTTACACTCATATCATCTTGAATGCAGAGAAATAAGGTTTTCTAAAAGAGTTTTGAATGAAAAAAATTTACACATATGATGCTCGAAATGTTGCAACATGCTAGATGAGGAATCTCATCTCACCCCCCAACCAAATCTTGCATTGTCCTCAATGTAAAAAGATATTCAATGAGCATGAACATGAGAGCAATGGTAAAATAAAAGGGAGCGAGAACACTAGTACCTGAGAGAGCAATCATGAAAGTTTACAACCCAACAACTAAAGCCACTAAGCAAGCAAAACTAAAACAACTAAACCTACCTATGCTATACCTCCATCAGACTAGGAGATCAATCATCCTGATACCAAGATCATTAAGAGTGATGGACATGTCCTCTGAATCAAATTTTTCAACAAATGGTTTAAGGCGTTGTCCATTCACTTTAAAACAATTACCATTTGTGGCATTCTCTATCTCGACAGCCCCATGAGGAAAAACTTCTTTAATAATGTATGGGCCGGTCCATCGAGATCGCAATTTTTTCAAAAAAAGATGACGTCTGGAATTGTACAAGAGCACTTTCTGACTTTCATGAAAAGATTTCCTAAATATGTGCTTGTCATGAAAGGCCTTCATCCTCTCTTGTAAATTCTCGAGTTCTCATAAGCATCGTTCCGGATTTCATCAAGCTCATTTAATTGGAGTTTGCGAAGCGAGCTAGCATTGTCAATGTCAAAATTTAAAGCCCGAATTACCCAGTAGGCTTTGTGTTCAATCTCCACAGGCAAGTGGCAAGCTTTCCCATAGACAAGTCTATAAGGGGACATTCCAATGGGGGTCTTGTAAGCGGTACGGTGAGCCCAAAGCGCATCATCTAATCTTAGTGACCAATCCTTGCGATCCGGCCTCACCGTCTTTTCCAAAATCTGCTTGATTTCCCGATTGAAGATTTCAGCTTGCCTACTTATCTGTGGGTGGTATGGGGTACTCACTTTATGCCTAATGCCATATTTCTTCATTAAGGTTTCAAAAGGCCTATTGCAAAAGTGCGAACCACCATCACTAATGATGGCTCGAGGCGTCCCAAATCTGGAAAGTATATTTTCTTTGAGGAACTTTAGAACCATACGATGATCGTTGGTTCTACATGGAATAGCCTCTATCCATTTAGACACATAGTCTACGGCAAGAAAAATATAGACATGTCCAAAAGATGAGGGGAATCGTCCCATGAAATCGATGCCCCAATAGTCAAAGACTTCAAGATGTTGAATTGGGGTAAGAGGCATCATATTTCGACGGGATAATCCTCCTAACTTTTGGCAACGCTCGCATGCTTTGCAAAACTCGTGGGTGTCCTTAAATAGCGTGGGCCAATAAAAACCACACTGAAGAATTTTTGCAGTGGTTTTCTTGGCGAAAAAATGACCCTCACATGCTTGATCATGGCAAAAGGAGATGACTGAATTATGTTCATCATCAGGGACACATCTCCTTATAATTTGGTCTGGGCAATATTTAAATAGTAAAGGTTCATCCCAGAAAAATCTGCGCACTTTCCTTAGAGATTTATGTTTGTCCTGCGCAGTCCAATGAATAGGCATCGCACCTGTGGAGAGATAATTAGCTATGTCAGTGTACCATGGTGGATGCATAGCAACAAAGAGTTGCTCATCAGGGAATGAGTCCTCAATAGGTGACTCGTCAATGGAATTAGGTAGGATTAAGCGGGATAGATGATCCGCCACCACATTTTCTACTCCCTTCTTGTCCTTAATCTCTAAATCGAATTCTTGAAGGAGTAGGATCCATCTAAGCAAACGGGGCTTGGCATCCTTCTTAGAAAGAAAGTGTTTCAGCGCCGCATGATCTGTGTAAACAATGACCTTGGATCCTATTAAGTATGGCCTGAATTTGTCCAAGGCAAAGATGACGGCTAGGAGCTCTTTCTCCGTAGTCGAGTAATTAACTTGGGCGGGATTCAAGGTCCTATTTGTGTAGTAGATAACATGGGTCTTCTTATCATTCTTTTGGCCTAACACCACCCTAATAGCATAATCGCTCTCGTCGTACATCAACTTAAAAGGTATGGACCAATCCGGTGGTTGCATGATGGGAGCAGTTGTCAACATGTCTTTTAGTTTTAGAAAAGCTAATTTACATTCGGCATTCCACTTAAATTGGTTCTCCTTTTGGAGAAGGTTACATAAAGGCTTAGAGATATGACTAAAGTCCTTTATGAACCTTCTATAAAAACCGGCGTGTCCAAGGAAGGACCGCACATCGCGTATGCTTTTGGGTGGTGGTAGATTGGAAATTATGTCAATTTTTGCCCTGTCTACCTCTATTCCATTGGACGAGGTGATATGTCCAAGGACTATTCCTCTTTGTACCATGAAATGACACTTTTCCCAGTTTAAAACGAGGTTCTTCTCTTCATACCTCATCAAGATCAACTACAAGTGATTGAGGCACTCATCAAAAGTACAACCAAAAATAGAAAAATTATCCATGAACACCTCAAGAAATTCACCCACCATGTCTGAGAAAATACTCAACATGCATCGTTGGAAGGTGGCGGGTGCATTACATAGCCCGAATGGCATTCTTCGGTATGCGAAGGTACCAAACGGGCATGTAAATGTGATTTTCTCTTGGTCCTCTGGGGCTATCTCAATTTGGTTGTAGCCGGAATAACCATCTAGGAAGTAATAATAGGAATGACCCGCTAACCTCTCCAAAATTTGATCCATGAATGGGAGAGGGAAGCGGTCCTTCCTAGTAACCGTGTTGAGCTTCCGATAATCAATGCATATACGCCAACCGGTGGTTACTCTAGTCGGTATAAGCTCGTTGTTGGCATTTTCTACGATGGTAATACCGGATTTCTTGGGGACAACTTGGGTAACTCACCCATTGGCTATTCGAGATGGGGTAGATGATACCCACATCTAGTAGCTTTAACACCTCGGCTTTGATAACCTCCATCATGTTTGGATTTAGCTTTCTTTGAGGTTGTCTAGTCGTTTTTGCATTTTCTTCAAGGTGTATACGGTGAGTACAAACCGAAGAATCTATCCCTTTGAGATCCTCTATTGTCCAACCTATGGCTCCCCTATGTTCTTTGAGTAGCTCAATCAACTTGAGCTCTTGGTCTTTCCCTAAGTGAAGAGGCAATGACAACTGGGAATGTTTCCTCTTGACCCAAATATACATATTTAAGCTCGGATGGCAATGCTTTAAGGTCAAGCTTCGGTGGTTTGATGTTAGACGGTAGAGGCCTTGATGTGGTTGGTGGCAATTTTTCAAAGTGGGGCCTCCACCGGCTAGTACCAACTACCGGTCTCTCTATATTCAATGCTTGCACAATTTCACTAATGATGGGGTCTTTGGAATCCCAAAATGTGCCAAGCATGTCTTCAAGCTTTCAAGTGGTTCAAGTTGGAGGAGCTCTTCTTCTTCAAAAGATTCGAGCATGTTTACCTCGAAGAGCTCGTCATCATCAACATCCCTGTGCCTTTTGCCCAAGTGGAACACATTCACCTCTAATGTCATGTTCCCAAAGGATAATTGCATCACCCCATTCCAGCAATTGATGATTGCGTTTGATGTAGCAAGGAACGGGCGGCCTAAGATTACCAATATTTGAGTGCTAGCATCTAGAACCGGTTGTGTGTCCAAGACGATAAAATCTACTGGGTAGTAGAATTTGTCAACTTGGACTAGAACATCCTCAACTATCCCCCTCGGTACATGTTGAGCTCTTAATTGTGCATATTTTAACCCCAATTCATCACTCATTGTGCGAGATTTTCATGATTTAAAGACTAATTGAATGCATGTTTTGTGATTGCAGGATTGAGAGTGGACTTCGCCTAATTGATGACAAAAGAGCCTTTGTAAGAACCTTGGATGAAGACCCAAGGTGGACCAAAGAAAGAAGGAAGCAAGGAAAGAAGAAAGAAGAAAGAAAATATAGAAGAAACAGGCCAAGACCGGTCGGCCAGGAAGGTCAGACCGGTCGTGCGACCAGTCGGCCAGCTTTCCATGCATGCTGAGCTCGCTGGACCTAAGCCAAACACAGTCCGACTGGTCGTGATCGGTCGGCCAGGCCAGTCCGACCGGTCCAGACCGGTCGGCCAGAAGATTTTTTATACTCCAGAGACTGCTGGACTGTTTTCCCAGTGAGGCACGACCGGTCTCGACCGGTCGGCCAGTTACTCAGACCGGTCTTCCCACCGGTTGGCCATGCGTAAGATGCGAATTTCTAATTCTGACGCCGATTTTCTCTGCGCAGTGTGTAAGTGTTACGCAAATTCTCAAATATTCCGAAGTTGCGGAACCTCCCCACTATAAAAGGACACCTAGGGATCGTTCCTAGGGTATCTGAGAAGAGTTTAAGCAAGGTTGGAGGCGGCGTAAGTGGATTTTGGAGTTCCACAACTCCTTCTAGTTTGTTTTACTGTTTTATGCTTTTCTTAAGTTGTTTCATGTTTCCTTGGATCATGAGCAGCTAAACCTCTTAGCTAGGGCTAAGAGGTGAAGCTTGTAGTGGATCTAAGATGTTTCAATTCATTCTAAGTTGGTTTTAAGTTTGGAATTCATGTTTATGAACAATGGTTTAAAGTTTATACAAGTTCTAAGTAGTTTTTTCTTAGTCTTATGATGACTCATGGATGTTTGGGAGAATTACTTAAGTTCTTAATTGGTTTGTATTAGTCTAGACCTGTATGATCCGAGGAATTGGAGTACGCTCTAGTACTATGATCTTCATGTGGGAACTTCCTACCAAAGTTCTACTTTTCTGAATTTTTGTGCTATGTAGGACTGTGCATGTGATTTGAATCAAGTTCAAATTGTAATCTAGCCTTGTCTTGTGACAGGACTTGAGGATGGTTATGATTGTGATCTGAGCCTATTGGAATTGGGACTGACCTATGCAATTGAGCATGCTCAGCCTAGCTAGCATTGAGTGAATCATACACATGGTTCTTACATATGGCAGATAGTTTGGTTTAACAGCTCTATCATCCGGCTAGATCGATCTTAATATCGATTCTAGTTGAGAACATGAGAAACCACAGCGGATTGAACATCAAGGATTGCTACAAGTGGATCCTTGAACCCCTAGTGCCTTTTTATAATTGTTTACCTTCAAATTACTTTAAAATCGTTACTTACATCAATCTCATACAAAATCTCGTTGTTAGCTTTCAATAGATATTATTGGATGTGTTTGTGAATTCCTACACAAGTCCCTGTGGATCGACCTCGGTCTTACCGAGATTATTACTACATCGCAACCCTACACTTGGGGAAGCGAATAAGTTTTTGGCGCCGCTACCGGGGACTTTGACGGTTTTTCACAAATTTCTGAAATTAGTATCTATTTAGGATTTTTAGGATTTTTGAACTAACTTAGCTTGTTTATTTGATTTTTCTTTTTCAGGGATTTCTAGGAAGCTGAAGAAGATACAAGGATTTCAAGTGCCGAATCAGGTTCTATCTTTCTAAACCTTACTCTTCTCCTTCTCCTATTCATTCCTATCATATTCATCTCTTGTAGAGTGGGTGGAGACTCCTTTTGGATCTCTGAAAGGTAGGCCTTGTGCCACCTGGATTCCTATTGGTCGACTCTGCCGTCTTGGATCACCTTGTGCTCAGAGATTTCTTTTCTTACCTCTATTCCTCTTTCTCCTTTTTTTGCACTTTTTCTCAAAAGATTCAAAGAGTGGGTGGGGAGTTCTCTGAACCCCTATTGACCAGGAGAAATCGGTCTCTATCCTTGCTTCTGGCTTAACCATTGCAAGACACCTTGTGCTTTGGTTTTAGAGAAGAGTAAAGAAAGGGAGGAAGAATTCTTCTTTCTCTTTGTTTCATATTTTTCTGTTTTGCATGCCACTTGGGCTCGGGATTCTAATAACCGACTCATAAGTGAAGGGGGAATAGTAGAAGGAATTGACAGAGAATCACGTGCTAGGAGATATCTAACTTCTCCAATTTTGTCTGAAAGTATAGCTGTGAATCAACCTAATCTAATGGCCATTCCTAATCTGGGCCAAAACCAAACTGAAACAGGGGAGAATGTGGTTGAGAATGTTTTCCGACCTAGAACTTTACGTGATTTCTTGCAACCAGCAAAAGCGAGCACCCCCTCATGCATAATTTTTCCACAAAATGCAGGGAATGTGGATTTAAAACCGGGAGTGATCCAACTTCTTCCTAAATTTCATGGATTAGACAGTGAAAGTTCCTATCAACACCTTAAGGAATTTGATGAGGTAATAACCACCATGCACTTTGCTAATGTGACTGATGATATGGTGAGACTAAAATTCTTCCCTTTTACTCTTAAAGATAAAGCTAAAGGTTGGCTTCATGCATTAAGGCCAAGATCAATTGGTGCATGGACTGATATGCATAGGGAATTCATAAAAAAATTCTTCCCTACTCACAAAACAAACATGTTGAAGCTCCTTATCATGAACTTTGCCCAAAAGGAAGATGAAACCTTCTTCCAATGTTGGGAGAGGTTTAAGGACCTATTAAACGCATGCCCACATCATGGCTATGAAATTTGGCGGGTTATAAGTTTCTTTTATGAAGGACTGACTTCACCCATGAGCCAATTCGTAGAGATGATGTGTAATGGGGAGTTCATGAATAAGGAGGCTGATGAAGCATGGGATTATTTGGAAGAATTGGCTGAGAATGCACAGTCTTGGGATACATCAAAACCAACAAATTCCAAGACTGGCCAACAAAAGGAAAGAGGAGGAATGTATGTCTTATCGGAAGAGGATAGCATAAGTGTACGAGTGGCTAGCCTCACAAGAAAGGTCGAAGCCATGGAATTTTGGAAAGGAGAGACGATTAACTCCAATGACGTTGAAACTGTTTGTGGAATTTGTGCCAGAAATCAACATGCAACACAAGATTGTCCCACAATTTCAGCAGTTCAGGACATCTTACAAGAACAATCAAATGCCATAAACAGTTATCAACGGCAATTTGGTGCTCCAACCTCAAACACGTTTAATGCTAGTTGGAAGAACCATCCCAACTTCAGTTGGAGGAATGGACCCACTGTGAATGCAACCCCTATCCCTCAAGCTCAACCTATACTAGGTCCATCTCTAGTCATTACTCCAAAAGTGACGCTAGGGGAGATGTTGGGTGCATCGTATCGGTCCAAGCTGAGTATAACAAGACAAATTCTCTAAAAATAGATGGGTTCATGCAAGAGCAATTGAAATTCAATCAAAATTCAACTCAAGCCATCAATGAATTGAAAACATCAATGGCTAGAGTTGAATCTCATCTTAGTGTTAGAGAGAAGGGCACACTTTCTGCCCAACCTCTTCCTAACCCAAGAACCCAGTTTGAGATACAAGATACAAGCTCATCCTCCCATCATACGGAGCATGTTCAAGCTATCACCACTTTGAGAAGTGGGAAAGAAATTGACAAATCTAATCCGGTGAAGGCCCCAAAGCCTAAGGATTCGGAAATTTCCAAAGAGGATAATAGCTCAAACAATACTCCACAAGAGAAAGAACTGAAAAGGCAATACAAGCCGGTTGCCCCGTTTCCACAAAGGTTGATTTCACCTAAACCTTTAGATAAAAATCTAGAAATTCTAGAAGTCTTCAAGCAGGTGAAGATCAACATCCCGTTGTTAGATGCCATAAAATAAATACCATCTTATGCCAAATTTCTAAAGGAATTGTGTACGGTCAAAAGAAAACACAACGTTCACAACAAAGTACTTTTGACTGAGAATTTGAGCACTATCATCAAACAAGAGGTGCCCCAAAAATACAAGGATCCGGGTAGTCCAACCATCTCATGCATCATAGGAGACGTCCGGATTAAACAAGCCTTACTCGATTTGGGGGCAAGTGTGAATCTCATTCCATACTCAGTCTACGAGCAACTTGGGTTAGGTGAATTGAAACCGACCAAAACCACACTCCAACTTGCTGATAGATCCATTCATATACCGAGAGGAATGATTGAAGATGTTCTAGTCCAAGTTGATAAATTCTACTATCCAGTAGACTTTATTGTCTTGGATACACATCCCGTGATAGGCACTGGTGCTCAAATTCCCGTCATACTCGGCCGACCGTTTCTAGCTACTTCAAATGCAATTATCAATTGTAGAAACAGACTTGTACAAATGTCCTTTGGAAATATGACCCTTGAGCTTAACATATTTGATTTATGCAAACAACCATGGGAGGTTGATGATGATATCCACGAACTAAACATGATTGAATCATTCGTGGAAGATACATTCCCCTTGTCATTATCTTCCGACCCTTTGGAGGCATGTATGGCCCATTCTCATGAGATAAATGATGACACAATACAAGAGGTGGATGCCATTCTAGATACAATGCCGGTGCTTGATAATAAAAGATGGAGGGCCCTATTTGAGCCTTTGCCTGTAAACGAGAACAGGGCCCTCCCATCCAATATCAAGGCACCAAAACTCAACCTAAAACCATTACCAAGTGAGCTGAAATATGTTTATTTAGGTCGAGATGAAACATATCCAGTGGTTATTTCTTCCCACTTGGATGAGGAACAAGAGAGTAGGCTAATGGCCACTCTATTAGAGCACAAGAGTGCCATTGGATGGTCAATTGCGGATCTCAAAGGCATAGACCCACTGATTTGTACTCATCACATACACCTTGAGGAGAATGCAAAGACATCTCGGCAACACAAAGACGACTAAATCCAAACATGAAGGATGTGGTTAAGGCCGAAGTGGTGAAACTATTGGATGTGGGTATTATATACCCAATATCCGATAGTCAATGGGTGAGCCCAACTCAAGTGGTACCTAAGAAATCCGGAATAACCATCGTAGCCAATGCCAATAATGAACTCGTGCCAACTAGAGTCACCACCGGTTGGAGAATGTGCATTGACTACAGGAAGCTAAACACTGTCACGAGGAAAGACCACTTCCCCCTATCGTTTGTTGATCAAATTTTAGAACGGTTGGCGGGTCATTCCCACTTTTTCTTCCTTGATGGCTATTCAGGGTACAACCAAATAGAGATTGCCCGTGAAGACCAAGAAAAGACTACATTCACATGTCCATTCGGCACATTCGCCTATCGACGGATGCCGTTTGGACTATATAATGCCCCTGCCACCTTTCAACGTTGTATGATAAGTATCTTTTCTGACATGGTGGGGACAATTCTCGAAATCTTCATGGATGATTTTTTCGTATTTGGTTGTAGCTTTGATGAATGCCTTATGCACTTGAAATCTGTGCTGAAAAGATGTGAAGAGAAGAACCTTGTGCTAAATTGGGAGAAGTGTCACTTGATGGTTCAAAAGGGAATTGTACTTGGTCACATTGTTTCACAAAATGGAATCGAGGTGGACAAAGCGAAAATTGATCTTATCTCTAACCTTCCACCACCCAAGAGCATACGAGATGTACGATCCTTTTTGGGACACGCAGGATTTTACAAAAGGTTTATAAAGGACTTCAGTTCACTCTCTCGTCCTTTATGTAACCTACTTCAAAAGGAAAACTCATTCGAGTGGAATGAAGAATGTTAAAAGGCCTTTACCACCCTTAAAGGTATGTTGACATGTGCCCCCATAATGCAACCACCTGATTGGAGCCTTCCTTTTGAAATTATGTGCGATGCTAGCGACTATGCTATTGGGGCTGTGCTAGGCTAAAGAAAAGAGAAAAAGCCATGTGTCATCTACTATGCAAGTAGAACCCTAAACTCAGCTCAACCAAACTACACCACTACTGAAAAAGAACTCTTAGCCGTAGTTTTTGCCTTGGACAAGTTTAGGTCCTACTTG
Organism: Liriodendron chinense; assembly: GCA_003013855.2. Taxonomy (NCBI): domain Eukaryota; kingdom Viridiplantae; phylum Streptophyta; class Magnoliopsida; order Magnoliales; family Magnoliaceae; genus Liriodendron; species Liriodendron chinense. The sequence goes on along the minus strand of ML058395.1, from coordinate 1,197,834 downwards.
ATTGGATCCAAGATCATCATATTCACTGACCATGCCGCGCTTAAGTACCTTCTCTCTAAGAAGGATGCTAAACCACGGTTGTTAAGATGGATCCTTCTACTCCAGGAATTTGACATAGAAATACGTGATAAGAAAGGAGTAGAAAATGTCGTGGCTGACCATCTCTCTCGACTTGTCCTCACTGATTTCCTTGAAACGACCGCGATCAATGACATGTTCCCTGACGAACAACTTTTTGCAGTTTCCCAATTGCCATGGTATGCGGACATTGCTAACTATCTTGCTACAGGTACAATTCCTACACATTGGAAAAAGCAAGATAAGGATAAATTCTTCACAGAGGTGCGAAAATTCCTATGGGACGACCCATACTTATTCAAGTATTGTCCTGATCAAATCATAAGGAGATGTGTGCCAGAGGATGAACAACGAAGTATCATCTCCTTCTGTCATTCTCAGGCATGTGGTGGCCACTTCTCGGCAAAAAAGACCACAGCGAAAATTCTGCAATGTGGGTTTTATTGGCCCACCATGTTCAAAGACACACATGAGTTTTGCAAAGCATGTGAACCTTGTCAAAAATTAGGAGGAATTTCCCGTAGAAATATGATGCCACTCAATCCCATCTTAATAATCGAAATTTTTTATTGTTGGGGCATCGATTTCATGGGCCCATTCCCATCTTCTTTTGGAAATGTATACATCTTGCTTCCCGTTGACTATGTATCCAAATGGGTCGAGGCCATCCCTTGCCGGAATAATGACCATAAAACGGTCGTTTGCTTCTTAAAAGAGAATATTCTTTCCCGGTTTGGTACACCTCGAGTCATCATCAGTGATGGAGGGTCTCACTTTTGTAATCGCCCATTTGAAACCTTAATGAAGAAATATGGCATCACACACAAAGTGAGCACTCCCTATCACCCACAAACGAGTGGGCAAGCTGAGATATCCAATAGGGAGATTAAACACATTTTGGAGAAAACGGTGAACCCTGATCGCAAGGATTGGTCGCTTCGGCTTACCGATGCGCTTTGGGCCTACCGTACTGCTTTTAAGACCCCTATTGGAATGTCGCCCTATAGACTTGTCTATGGGAAGGCTTATCACTTGCCTGTGGAGTTGGAACATAGGGTATATTGGGCAATTAAGAAGATGAATTTTGATTCTGACAAGGCAAGCTCGTTGCGCAAACTACAATTGAATGAACTCGCAGAAATCCGAAACGAAGCATATGAGAATGCGAGAATTTACAAGGACAATACGAAGATATTCCATGATAAGAATATTCTTCGCAAGACATTCACGATCAATCAAAACGTCCTCATGTATAATTCTTGCCTACATTTATTTTCGAGAAAATTGAGATCTCGATGGACTGGTCCCTACATTGTGCAAACTGTCTATCCATATGGGATTGTCGAGTTGTTAAATCCAAGGAACGACAACATTTTTAAGGCGAATGGGCAGCGATTAAAGCCGTTCTTTGAGAAATTTCCTTCAGAAGGAATGTCCATACCTCTAACTGATCCTGTTTACCAGGATGATTGATCTCCTAGTCTGATGGAGGTATAGAGTAGTTAGGATTAGGATTTGTTGCTTTTGTTTACTTTTTTTTTCATCGGCTTGTTAGGAGGAAGATTTCTACTTTTCACTTTTTCAGGTACTCTCATTCCTCACTCCCTTTTATGTTCAAATTACTCTCATGTTTTGTTCATTGCACATCTATTACATTGAGGACAATGCAAGATTTGGTTGGGGGGTGTAGGATCACTTGGATAAATCCAGCATTTTGTAACATTTCAAGCAATTATGTGGAAATTTTTCGATTTTTCTAAAATTCAAAACTCTTTTGAAAAATTTTGGTTCTACGCACTCAAGATGATATGAGCATAAGAGGAGGAGATATGAAGTGTATGAGGTTGTAAATCTTGATCTTCTCTTGGCATAATGGTTTTATAGGAGAATTCCCCTAATTCTGTGATTGATAGAAAATCTGAACACTTTTACACCTAGTCCACATTACACGATTTTCATGGGTTGAAGGGATTATGTGATTTATGGATTAGCTAGACTTTGAATTAAGGTGTTGAGAAACCAAGCCGGGGTACTTTGTCCATCCTTGTCCATGGGAAAATAACGAAAGATATGGATTTCTAAAAATCCTATCTAATTTAAAAGAAAAAGGAAAAGGAAGGATGAAATTGGGAATGATGGAAAAATGGTGGAAATTTCCGATTAGAGCTACCTACTACCAACCGGGGGATAGTCTACCCGTAACCAAAGCCGGAAATGGGACGTAGTGTGAAAGTCCTCGGAAGGACGGTAAGGCAAATTCCTGTCATTGGCTTGTTGTTGCTCTATATACCTTGAGATCTATAGTCTGGTTGATCTATGAAGAAGATAATCCTAGAAACTTATGAGATGAATTTTCATTATGCACACTAGGTTGAATTTGTTCAAGTTCATCTATTTATTAACCAATCAGCGGGAATTTCATATGAATGCTTATCATGTTTTGAGTGTTTACGGTTTTAACCTCTGTCGCCTAATATTTCTGAATCTTACTCTTGTATGTCTTGGGATGTATAGAAGAATAGTTTCTGAAAGAGGATGGAGTTTTGAAGAATGGAATTGATTTCACGCATGTTTTGCTCCGGACTAGCAAAATGCTGGTTGGGGGGTGTGTTGAGCTCTTAATTGTGCATATTCTAACCCCAATTCATCACTCATTGTGCGAGATTTTCATGATTTAAAGACTAATTGAATGCATGTTTTGTGATTGCAGGATTGAGAGTGGACTCCGCCTAATTGATGACAAAAGAGCCTCTGTAAGAACCTTGGATGAAGACCCAAGGTGGACCAAAGAAAGAAGGAAGCAAGGAAAGAAGAAAAGAAGAAAGAAAATATAGAAGAAACAGGCCAAGACCGGTCGTGACCGGTCAACCAGGAAGGTCAGACCGGTCATGCGACCAGTCGGCGAGCTTTCATGCATGCTGAGCCTGCTGGACCTAAGCCAAACACAGTCCGACCGGTCGTGACCGGTCGGCCAGAAGAGTTTTTATACTCCAGAGACTGCTGGACTGTTTTCCCAGTGAGGCACAACCGGTCGTGACCGGTCTGCCAGCTACTAAGACCGGTCTTCCGACCGGTCGGCCATGCGTAAGATGCGAATTTCTAATTCTGGCGCCGATTTTCTCTGCGCAGTGCGTAAGTGTTACGCAAATTCTCGAATATTCTGAAGTTGCGGAACGTCCCCACTATAAAAGGACACCTAGGGATCGTTCCTAGGGTATCTGAGAAGAGTTTAAGCAAGGTTAGGAGGCGGCGGAAGTGGATTTCGGAGTTCCACAACTCCTTCTAGTTTGTTTTACTGTTTTATGCTTTTCTTAAGTTATTTCATGTTTCCTTGGATCATGAGCAGCTAAACCTCTTAGTTAGGGCTAAGAGGTGAAGCTTGTAGTGGATCTAAGATGTTTCAATTCGTTCTAAGTTGGAATTCATGTTTATGAATAATGGTTTGAAGTTTATACAAGTTCTAAGTAGTTTTTTTCTTAGTCTAATGATGACTCATGCATGTTTGGGAGAATTACTTAAGTTCTTAATTGGTTTGTATTAGTCTAGACCTGTATGATCCGAGGAATTGGAGTACGCTCTAGTACTATGATCTTCATGTGGGAACTTCCTACCAAAGTTCTACTTTTTTGAATTTCTGTGCTATGTAGGACTGTGCATGTGATTTGAATCAAGTTCAAATTGTAATCTAGCCTTGTCTTGTGACAGGACTTGAGGATGGTTATGATTGTGATCTGAGCCTATTGGAATTGGGACTGACCTATGCAATTGAGCATGCTCAGCCTAGGCTAGCATTGAGTGAATTATACACATGGTTCTTACATATGGCAGATAGTTTGGTTTAACAGCTCTATCATCTGGCTAGATCGATCTTAATATCGATTCTAGTTGAGAACATGAGAAACCACAGCGGATTGAACATCAAGGATTGCTACAAGTGGATCCTTGAACCCCTAGTGCCTTTTTATAATTGTTTACCTTCAAATTACTTTAAAATCGTTACTTACATCAATCTCATACAAAATCTCGTTGTTAACTTTCAATAGATATTATTGGATGTGTTTGTGAATTCCTACACAAGTCCCTGTGGATCGACCTCGGTCTTACCGAGATTATTACTACATCGCAACCCTACACTTGGGGAAGCGAACTAGTACACGGATGGATCTATCAGCGAGTTGCAACGTGGTTTTGGTGGGTTTTAATTCACCAAGACCCAATTGCTCATATACCGAGTATGGGATCAAGTTTACGCTTGCCCCCAAATCTAACAATGCACGCTCAATCCGGTAGTCTCCAATGATACATGAGATTGTGGGACTACCGGGATCTTTGAAATTTGGGGGGGTCTTTTGAGTGAGAATGGCACTCACTTGCTCATTTAAAAAGGCCTTTTGCTGCACATTATATTTGCGTTTAGTTGTGCATAGGTCCTTTAGAAACTTGGCATAAGAGGGGATTTGTTTGATGGCATCAAGCAAAGGAATGTTTATCTTGACTTGTCTGAAAATCTCTAAAATATCGTGAGAGTTTGTAAGAGATTTTGGAACAACCAATCTCGAAGGCAATGGTGCTACGGGCTTGTAAATGCATTCCTTTTCTTGTGGGGCTAAGTTGGATCCGTCCTTATCCTCAAAATTTACCAGATCATTAGGCTTGTCGGCCTTCACCGGAATAGATTTGTCAATTTGTTTACCACTTTTAAGAGTGGTAGCAGATTTGGCTTGCTCCATATGTTGGTTGAAGGGATCAGGAATGCTTACTTCATGTACTTATTTTGGATTGGGCTGAGGTTGGGCCAGAAAGGTCCCTTCCCTAGCATTCAAGCATCCCTTAATCTCATCAACCGAGACCTTAAGCTCTTGGAACATTTGCTGATTCGTTTGGTTAATTTGCGTTTGCCCTTGTATAAACGCTTTCAAAGTATCCTCCATTGAGAATTGAGGTGGGGCCATATTTTGCATAGGTGACCATCGAGTGTTGGTAGGATTGCCTATGGGAGCATTCTTCCAACTGAAATTTGGATGGTTCTTCCAAGTAGAATTGTACGTATTACCCACCGTCCATTGAAAGGCCGTTGATACCCATATGTGGCATTTGCATGTTCATGTAACACTTCTTGAAATGCAGGAATTGTAGGACAATCTTGTGTAGCATGTAAATTGGTGAGACAAGTCCCACATATGGTTTCAATAGCTTCATTGGACTTTGGAATCTCCACTCTTACTAAGTTCCATGGCCTCGATCTTCCTTGTGAGGTTGGCTATCCTTGCATTCACGTCGTCTTCCTCCTTGAGGATATATATCCCTCCTTTCTCTTTCTCTTGAGTAGGCTTGGGGTTATTGGGTTTATCCGAGGTATCCCAAGATTGGGCATTCTCAGCCAACATATCCAAATAACTCCAAGCTTCATCTGGGTTTTTGCTCATGAACTCGCCGTTGCACATCATCTTTACGAATTATCGCATATTGAAACTTAATCCATCGTTGAAGAAGTTTATAATTTGCCAACTCTCGTAGCCATGATGTGGGCAAGCAAGCAGGAGGTCTTTAAACCTTTCCCAACATTGGAAGAAAGATTCACCCTCTTTAGCTGAAAAATTCATTATGGCTTGTCGGGAGGGTGTTCGTTTTATGAGTCTGGAAGAACTTTTTCAAGAATTCCCGGGTCATCTCGTTCCATGACCCTATCGAGTGTGGTCTAAGAGAGTGAAGCCAATTCTTGGCTCTTTCTTTCAATGGAAAGGGAAAGAGTTTAAGCTTAATGATATCTTCCGAAACATTGGTGTATTGCAAGGTAGCCACTACTTCTTTGAATTCTTTTAAGTGCAAATATGGGCTGTCAGAATCTAGCCCATGGAACTTTGGTATTAGTTGAATCATGCCCGGCTTTATATCAATATTTCCCCCAGTTGGTGGTAGAACCACACTAGAGGGTGTAGTTGCACGGGCCAGTTGTAGGTAGTCCCATAATGACCTCATTGGAGGAACGTTATGTACCTCATTCTCTCCTACTCCCTCTTAATTTGCGTTTGTAGTTGGAGTAAGGGGGGAGGATTCCTTAAAGGTGTTTGATCCATACTCCCTAAATTATCACAATGTTCTACAGATTTTCAGATTCGTCTATGTACGGATAATGGTCCAACTAAACCACCTTCGGATTGGAGACGATTGTTGTGGTCTCGTTCCCAACGGGACATAAACCACAAAATCCAAAATCTGACTAAACCTAAATCCTAAAATCTGAAAAATAAGAAAACAAAAACTAAAAGAAGTCAAGTTGGAAGGATAGTACCGATTTGCTTGAATTAGAAGAACTTCCTACAAAACAAAATAAACTTTGTTAGTTCTAGATTTCAGAAAAACTAATCCTAAGAAAACAATAAATCCTAACTACTTCTATTCTATAGCTACTAAAACAATTCAGAACCGTTATTTAAATTCCCCGGCAGCGGCGCCAAAAACTTGTTCGCTCGCCTCAAGTGTAAGGCTGCGATGTAGTAATAAAACTCGGTAAGACCGAGGTCGATCCACAGGGAATTGAAAAACAAGTTCCAAACTATTCCAGCAACTCAATTTGTAATAGATAAGAGATTCAATTGAGATAATTATACTAAAACAGTAACTTAATGAAAAACAGTATTTATGGTACTAAGGCATTCAAGGATCCACTTGTAGCAATCCCATGTCAATCCAATCAATCCAAGCATAGAGCACAACTAGATTTGAAGTCCTATCTCTCATCTAGTTGGAAAATAAAGCTTTGGAGAACATTCAATCCCACTCAAGTTGAACTTCCAAGTTCTAGTCTCATTCAACATATGTAGAATTCAAAATCATAGCCTTCGGAGTAACAACCATGCCTATGGACTATGGCCTGCTCAATGATTACTATAATTCGAATCTAAACGAGCACAACATGATAATCTCAGAGAATTGCAAGGAATCCATGTCCGGGGCACATGAACTCTCATAAAACATCTAAAACTATCAACTTTAAGAATTGGAATATGCAAAAAATCCAAACTTGAAGTAGAATTACTTGAACTAACTGGATCAAACATGAAATTTGCTACAAGCTTCACCTCTCAGCCTTAGCTGAGAGATTCTAGCCGAGCATTGTCATACTACAACTAGAACTCATAAAAAGAAACTAGAAAACATAGAAAAATCAGAGTTTGGAGGGTTGCAGATGCTTCACGACGGCTTCCTTCCTCTCCCACGACGTCCCTTAGCTTCTATGATGCCCTAGGAAGAATCCCTAGGTGTCCTTTTATAGTATAGTGTGGAAGGTTCTGGATTGCGCAAGAAATCCCGGACTGCGCAGAGAAAATCGGAGCTTCACGGACAAGCTCTGTTACGCAGACGACCAGTCGCACGATCGGTCTGAGCTCCTGGATGACCGATCACACGACCAGTCTCGAAAGTGCAAAATTCGCCCAGTGAGTTTTCATAATTTCAGCCCCAGGATTTTAATTCAAGGACCGGTCGGACGACCGGTCATCGATAGTCCAGCAAGATTTGTAGTGAGGTGTTTTTTTGTTGGGTGTTCGGACCGGTCGAGCGACCGGTCCTGGGCTATGGACAACCGGTCAGGATGACCGGTCTTGGCTGCTTTTTTATGTCCTCTTTTCTTCTCTCCTTTCTTCTTCTCTCTCTTCTACTTGCTTCCTTCTTTCTTTGATCCTCTTTCAATCTTTATCCCATGTATCTAAATACATTCTTTTGGTCTCCGATTGGGTGAAGTTTGCTCTCATTCTTACAATCACAAAACATGCATTAGATGGGCCTTTTAAGCATGCAAACCATGCATATAATGTGATGTAATGGGCAATGCAATGTATAAATTGGAGGTTCAACAAATACCTCGAGAAACTCACCCACCATATCCGAGAAAATACTCAACATGCATCGTTGGAATGTGGCGGGTGCATTACATAGTCCAAATGGCATCTTCGATATGCGAAAGTGCCAAACAGGCCTGTAAAGGTGGTCTTCTCTTAGTCTTCCGGGGCTATGTCAATTTGATTGTAGCCGGAATAGTCATCTAGGAAGCAATAATAGGAGTGCCCCACTAACCTCTCCAAAATTTCATCTATGAATGGGAGAGGGAAGTGGTCCTTCCTAGTGACCATGTTTAGCTTCCGATAATCTATTCACATACACCAACCGGTGGTCACTCTAGTTGGTATAAGCTCGTTGTTAGCGTTCTCTACGATGGTAATACCGGACTTCTTCGGGACAACTTGGGTAGGACTCACCCATTGGCTATCCAAGATGGGGTAGATGATACCCACATCTAGTAGCTTTAAAACCTTACCATTGACAACCTCCATCATGTTTGGATTTAATCTCCTTTAAGGTTGTCTAGTCATTTTTGCATTTGCTTTAAGGTGTATACAGTGAGTGAATACCGAAGAGTCTATCCCTTTGAGGTCCGCTATTGTCCACCCTATGGCTCCCTTATGTTTTTTTAGTAGCTTAATTAACTTGACTCTTGGTCTTTTCCTAGGTGAGAAGCTATGACAACCGGAAATGTTTTCTCTTGATCCAAATATACATATTTAAGCTCAGGTGGTAACAATTTAAGGTCAAGCTTTGGCGGTTTGATATTAGAAAATAGAGGCTTTAATGTGGTTGGTGGCAATTTTTTAAAATGGGGCCTCCACCGACTAGTATTAACTACCGGTTTCTCACTGCTCAATGCTTGCACAATATCACACATGATTGGATATTCGAAATTTTCAAAGCGTGCTAAGCATGTCTCTAAAGTTTCAAGTGGTTCAAGTTGAAGGAGCTCCTCTTCTTCAAAGGATTCGAGCATGTTTACCTCGAAGAGCTCATCCTCCTCATTCCTTTGCTTTTTACACATATGGAACATGTTCACCTCTAATGTCTATTTTTAAAGGACAATTTCATCACCCCATTCCGGTAATTTATAATTGAGTTTGATGTAGCCAGGAATTGGCGGCCTAAAATCATCGGTATTTGAGTGCTAGTATTCATAACCGGTTACGTGTCCAAGATGATGAAATCCACTGGGTTGTAGAATTTGTCGACTTGGACTAATACATCCTCAACCATCCCTCTCGGTACACGGATGGATCTATTAGCGAGTTACGATGTAGTTTTGGTGGGTTTTAATTCACCAAAACCTAATTGCTCGTATACCGAGTATGGGATCAAATTTACGCTTGCCCCTAAATCTAGTAATGCACACTCAATCCAGTAGTTACCAATGATACATGAGATTGTGGGACTATCGGGATCCTTAAATTTTGTCGGGGTCTTTTGGTGAGAATGACACTCACTTGCTCATTCAAAAATGCTTTTTTGTTGCACATTGTATTTGCGTTTGGTTATGCATAAGTCCTTTAGGAACTTGGCATAAGAGGAGATTTGTTTAATGGCATCAAGTAATGGAATGTTGATCTTAACTTGTCTAAAAATCTCTAAAATATCATGAGAGTTTGGGAGAGATTTTGGAGCAACCAATCTCAAAGGGAATGGTGCTATGGGCTTGTGAACGCGTTTCGTTTCTTGTGGGGCTAAGCTAGGTCCATCCTCATTCTCAGAATTTACCGGATCATTAGGCTTGTCGGCCTTCACCGGAATAGATTTATCCACTTGTTTACCACTTCTAAGAGTGGTGATGGATTTTGCTTGCTCCACATGTTGGTTGGGAAGATTAGGGATGCTTATTTCATGCGCTTGTTTAGGATTAGGCTGAGGTTGGGCCGGAAAGGTCCCTTCCTAGCATTCAAGCGTCCCTTAGTCTCATCAACCTGAGACTTTAAGCTCTTGGAATATTTTCTGATTTGATTGATTAACTTGCATTTGCCCTTGCATAAACGCCTTTAAAGTGTCCTCCATTGAGAATTGAGGTGGGGCCATGTTTTGCATGGGTGGCCCTCCTTGAGAGTTGGTCTGATTGGTCGTGGGACCATTCCTCCAACTGAAATTTAGATGGTTCTTCCAAGTAGAGTTGTACCTGTTACCTACCGGTCCATTGAAAGGTCGTTGATACCCATATGTGGCATTTGCTTGCTCTTGTAACACTTCTTAAAATGCAGGAATTGTAGGACAATCTTGTGTAGATACATTAGCGGCACAAATTCTGCACATGTTATTAATGGCTTCCATAGACTTAGGAACTCTACTTTTACTTAGTTTCATAGCCTCGACTTTTCTTGTGAGGTTGGCTATCCTTGCATTTACATCATTTCCTATTTAAGGATGCAAATCCCTCCTTTCTCTTTTTGTTGATGAGGCTTGAGGTTATTAGACTTGTCCGAGGTATCCCATGATTGGGCATTCTCGGCTAACATGTCTAAGTAACTCCATGCCTCATCCAGATTTTTGCTCATGAACTCTCCATTGCACATCATCTCTACAAATTGCCACATGTAAAAATTTAATCCATCATAAAAGAAGTTTATAATTCGCTAACTTTCGTAGCCATGATGTGGGCAAGTGAGAAAAAGGTCCTTAAACCTTTTCCAACTTTGAAAGAACGACTCACCCTCTTTTTTCTTCGAAGGGTGTTAGTTTTATGAGCCGGTAAGAACTTTTTCAAGAATTCCTGGGCCATCTCTGTCCTTGTCCCTATCGAATGTGGTCTAAAAGAGTGGAGCTAACCTTTGGCTCTTTCTTTCAATAAGAAGAAAAACAATCTAAGTTTGATGACATCCTTTGACACATTGTTGTATTGCAAGGTAGCAACAACCTCATTAAAATATTTTAAGTGTAAATATGAGCTCTCAGAATCTAGTCCATGGAACTTAGGAAAAGGTTGAATTACCCTTGGCTTTATATCAATGTTCCCCCCGATGGTTGGTAAAACCACACAGGAGGGTGTAGTCATACGGGCTGGTTGTAAGTAGTCATGTAAAGCTCTCATTAGAGGAGCATTGTGCACCTCATTCTCTCCTACTCCCTCTTGATTTGCGTTTGTCGTTGGAGTAGGAGGGGGAGGATTCCTTAACGGTATTTGATCCATACTCCTTGAACTTTCACAATGTTCTACATATTTTCTAACCCGTCTATGAACAGAGAGTGGTCCAACTAAACCACTTTTGGTTTAGAAACGATTTGTGTGGTCACATTCCCAATGGGACATAAACCACACAAACAAAAATATTTAAACTAAATCCTAGATCCTAAAAATAAAATTTAGAAATAAAACTAAAATTATAGTAAAGCTAAAAACTGAAAATTGAAATAGTTTAAGCTAGAAGGATAGTACCCGATTTGCTTGAACTAAAGTTACTTCCTACAAAACAAAACAAACCTTGTTAGTTCTCGAATTCAGAAAAAACTAATCCTAGGAAAATAGTAAAACCTAATTACTTCTACTTTTATAGCTACTAAAACAATTTAGAACCGTTTAACCTAGATTCCTTGGCAGTGGCGCCAAAAACTTGTTCGCTCGCCTCAAGTGCAAGGGTTGCGATGTAGTAATAACTCGGTAAGATCGAGGTCGATCCATAGAGAATTAGGGTAAACCAATTCAGACCATTCTAACAACTTCAATGTCAGCAATATTAGATTTTAAATTCATAAACTAAGTAAAAACAATAACTTTAGTAAAAATTTATAATTAATGGAACTAAAGCCTAAGGACCCACTTGTAGTAGTTCCACGTGAAGTCATTCATCCAAGTATAAACACAACTAGATTCGAAGTTCTATCTCTCATCTAGTTGAAAGATTAAGAATTCAAACACAAACAATCCCACTTAAGTCGGAAAATAAGATTCTAGTTCTAATGAAGCACATAGAATTCAAACATGCAGCCTTCGAAGTAACAACCATGCCAAGAGACTATAGCATGCTCTGGAATTACTACAATTCGAATATAATAAATCCAAACATGATAATCTCAGAGAATTGCAGGGAACCCATGTCCGAAGCATATGAACTCTCATAAAACATCCAAAAACACCAACTTTATTCAAACTAGAACTTAAAAAATTCAAACTTCAACTAGAGTACTTGAATCAAACGAATTCTACATGATAACTAACCACAAACTTCCCCAAGTGTAGGGTTGCGATGTAGTATTGTTCGCTTCCCAAGTGTAGGGTTCGTTTGATTCGAGGTTCTAGCCGAGCATTGTTCGCTTCCCCAAGTGTAGGGTTGCGATGTAGTAATAATCTCGGTAAGACCGAAGTCGATCCACAGGGAAGGAAGTAAACAATGCAATTTATCCTAATAACTAGAATCTTAAGAGGTTTGTGAAATTGATTTTTAACATAAAATAGAAAATCTGATAATGGAAAGATAACTAAAGCATCAAGGATCCAATTATAGCTCTCCTTAGATGCATAATTCGCTATGGTTTCTCACATTCTCAACTAGAATCGATATTAAGATCTATCTAGTCAGATGATAGAGCTGTTAAACCAAACAATCTGTCATATGTAAGTTCAATGCATAGGATTCACTCAATGTAGGCTGAGCTGAGCATGCTCAATTGCATAGGTCATTCCCCATTCCAAAAGGTTCAGTTCACAATCATAACCATCCTCAAGTCCTGTCACAAGACAAGGCTAGATCATGATTTGAACTTGATTCAAATCACATGCACAATCTATACATATTACAGAAATTCAGAAAAGTAGAACTTTGGTAGGAAGTCCCCACATGAAGATCATAGTACTAGAGCGCACTCCAATTCCTCGGATCATACAGGTCTAGACTGATGCAAACCAATTAAGAATTTAAGTAATTCTCCCAAACATCCATGAGTCATCATAAGACTAAGAAAAACTACTTAAAGCTTGTACAAACTTCAAACCATAGTTCATAATCATGAATTCCAACTTGAAAACCAACTTAAACGAATTAAATAATCTAAGAAAGCTATAAGGTTCACCTCTTAGCTCTAGCTAAGAGATTAGCTAATGAAAAGCATATTAAAAATAAAACTAGAACTAAGAAAATGAAGAAAAACTAGCTGGAGGAGGCTAGGAAGCCTCCTATGACTTGAACTCCTTGCTCCCCACGTCCTTGGTTTCCCTGGAATAGAAGAGAGCACCCCCTTTTATAGTGCAGCAAGAGTACCGCAACGTAACAGATTTTGTTTCGCTTCGTACAGCTTAACCAATGGTCGAATTGCCTTCAAATTTGATATGTAGCTTCCTTGTAATGTGATCTTCCTCATAGATGATTTAGATTTCCAAGATTATCCTCTGAATGGGCCCACCAATCAGATCACCGACCGCCTCTCAAAATCGCGCACTTCGGGTACCTTCAGAACCAGTCATCTTGCTTTCAACGCTCCAGAGTGTACAGATGTCGGATTGATCCCAAAATTTGAACATTGGTAGAAAACTTCCTCCTCTACATGATAGATGGATTAGATTGTCCAAAACAATCCCAGAATGTGGTCCAAAAATTAGAACACTTAGGGCTTTTATAAACTCTGCGCAGTTGAATCTTTCTGGATGATCCATCTTTCTCCAACCGGTACGATCAAACCACACATCCTTTTGATCTGAAACTTTGTGATTATTCATATATGGATGTGGTTTAAAAGATTGTCAAAGTAGATTCTTCATATCATCAATGATGGGCCACCTGGACCGGCCCAAAGTGGAGTAGGCAGAATCTAGAACTTTCTGGACAGTTCGTATTGTTTTGGCCACCACGATCAATCCGTAGCTCCGATCAACAAGAAACCACTTGGGTTAGTTCGGTGTCGAGCTCCTCTTCGACGTGAATGTGTTGGATTTCCAAATATCATTAAGATGGGCCCAAAAAACTGGTCTGAAAAATCAGAAATGGGAATGGCCTGCTGTCAGCAATCTGCAAAGCTGGAATTTGCATGGCCGACCGGTCAAGACCGGTCGGACAAGGCTGGCCTTGCTCCAGCAGCTTCTGTAGAAAGCAGTAGTGTTGGCCGACCGGTCTTGACCGGTCGAACCCCATTTTCTGCATTATTTCTGTCACGCCCCAAATTCGGTTCTCAACGTCCATTCGTTGTAACCCGAATTCAGAGGCGGCAGCCTCCGTAGTACCCCGATCTCGGATCCTAACCCCACACACCAGGTTCCGATCCTGGGATACCACAAGGAGGATTTTAGGGTCTGAATTTTTTTTTTTTTTTTTTTTTTTTACATGAGCATCACAATATGAGTACCATCAAAGACAAACACAATAATTCCACTAAATCATTTCGTTTATATACAGTACTGAAAAGTAAATACACAATGCGTAAATATAAAAACTGTGCACAATCCGGCACCTCCTGCTACTGCACTCCTAACTCCAACTCAACGTTGCTGATATACTCTGGTAGAACCTGCAGCGTAACAAACGCGCATAAGCTTCGAACGAAGCTTTGTGAGTGCGTGTGTGCGTGCGCAATGCGTATGACAAACATGATAAATATCAGAGTAAGCAGTAAAGCATGATGAGAAGACTAAACCAAAACTTAGCCTAATTAGGCTACACGATCATGTGATATGAATAACTAGCCTACCACGGCTATGCAAGCATGCAATACAGATAACTAGCCTACCATGGCTATGCAAGCATGCAATACAGGTAACCAGCCTACCAAGGCTATATACTAATACTGTGCAATGGCCTACAGGGCCTAATGTCACGTACAATGATCCAATGCATGTATGCAAATCACCACCTCTCAGTACAGTGGTCCAGATGCGAACAGTCAAAACGCAATCACGTAAGCAATGCAGGAATCGGAACTGGTAGCTCGCCCAGTGTGGTAGCTCGCCCAGGCTTACAGCCTCGCCCACATCACACCCGCCCACATCAGGACCGTCCCACACCATACAGAACATCAGTCACATCACTGATACCAATACCATCTCTGAAACGGAACATCACCGGGGTCTCACAGACCTCACTACTCACCAGTAGAATGCCAAAGCCCATCTGGTGCAATAGCGGACCTACTCACAGCTGGTCAAACTCAACCCCCTTTACCAACACTCTTCCGGCAGGTTAGGTCAGACCTCCTTCCAAACTGACCACGTGCAGTGGAAAACACCGTCGTTTGGTATTCGGCATACTGGTGTATGATTAAACCACCCGGTCCTTGAATGGAGCACCCACCTTGGTACCAACGGGATCAGGGACTTTCACCCAGGGACATCTTTGGCATCCAGTTTAAAGATAACATATTTCCGGTGTTCCTGCAAACCACGATGGAGCTGTGGTTGCAACGTAGTAACCATGCTATATGCGGCACAAGCAGACGGTGCGAAATGCAACCATGCATACAAACGTGGGACGACATACCCGTGCAAGTCTCCCAAAGAGCACCATAAAACTATAAGGTCTCAAACACAATGTCACCGTCAGCTGGTAATGAACTGCACGACAATCACGACCGATATGGCCAGTTGATACAAGACAATCAGATGAGCCAAGCATTCATGATGCATGAGTCAAGTATACAGTATGAGTGCCAACAAGTAGTCCATCTACCACGATGGCAATAAATCAATCTAGTCCAACCTATTTGAGATATCATTAAGATGAGGGGACACATATGAATGATCGAGTCATAGTGCGGGATGTCGCTAGCCAGGGAATCTCGCACCAAGGGCTACAAGGTATGCTAAGCTATTCCTACCATACAGTGTAAGTCAGGATGATAGATTCCTGTCCTCGAATAGTCCCATACCTATTGGAGAGGTTTGCGATAGAGAGCACATGAATTACATTTGCGCAACTACATCTCGAATGCTTTATGAATGCGTTTATGCCCTAGTGGTCCCCAACTAACAATGGTGATTCGGGATGCATACTCATTACACATGCATGGTGGTCGTCGAAGCATATAGTATAAAGATCACATATGAGTATTCCAACAACACTACGTGTGGCAACAGACATATCAAAAATAGCATAAAAAGATAATTCACTTATAATACAAGCAAACATAACGAGATAAGACTCTAAATGGATGGTATACAACAATACAGATGGTCCAACAACTAAACGGTGTGGATTAACCTTCAACATTTAGATAACCCAAATGGAAAGAAATTGATTGAATACACTACCGACACATCAAAGGTAGAACCTACTTGAGCGGCAAGAGTGGAATACTCAAAATCACGCCGAGACCCATAATCCTGTAGTACAGTGGAGATGAACACAATAATGGTCCATAAAAGGAATGTCATAGAAGGGGTTGCAAGATAGACATGTCATGACAGAGGGTTATAAAAGGTAGGGTAATCTGCGATAGATGGTCAATACAATGAGGTCCAAAAAGGGACAACAGGTCTAACCTCATACTACAAGATAGGCTCCATATAATGGATGGCCTAGATGACATACGAACGTCGAGGATGAGCCCCACACTCGCCCTAAAGGTAAACGGACGGTGTGGATGAGATATACACGATATGGTGGTCTTTGGGTACAAGGGTAGAAGGGGTGAGTCATATGAGTATACAAGCTGAGTTACCAAGATCAATCAACATGCTGAGTCAACAAGGTGAGTCAACAAGGCGGGTCAACAAGGCGGGTCAACATGGTGAGTTAACAAGGTGAATTGACAAGACGGTTCCACAGGGTGAGTTTAAGAAGGTAGTCCTGTGACTTGGATCAAGCAAACTCTAAGGATGACCTTTCAATAAGGGTTTACACAACTAATCATCAAGGTGGATCCACGGGATGGACAACGCGGTCATTCGAACACACACACTAAGGTGGTCCCAAAAGGGCCATCCTGTACATAACATGCTGGGGTTCATTCATTTGGATGGTTTGGATCAAGCACAAAATTAAGGCGGTCCTAATGGATTGCCAACATACATATCACACCATGGAGGCCAATGGCTGACGTGGATAGAACACATGCATAACAAGGTGGACCCAGGGTTGGGTATAACCGCACGAAGGAGTGGGGAAGCCACATACATTAATGGGCCCCAACAGTTTGGGATCAACTCAATATTTGTGCTTTCCCACTAATCAAGTGAGATGGCAAACAAACACCATGGTGGGGCCCGCACACCACACGTGTGGAACCCCACCCATGGCTGGGTGATTTAAGACAAGGAGAATGGCAAATAAACATAATAGATGGGTCCTGTAAAGTTTCCAATGGTAGGCATTCAATCACCCTTATTTTCTACGTGTGGCCCACCTAAAACTGGGCCCACACCCCTGCCAAGAAGAACGACACGATATACTCAACATTCATCAAGGTGGGACCCAAAGTCGGGCCCCATCACCTTTGGTTAGATGGAAAAATAAACATTACAATGGCCCCAAGGAAGGTTTCAAAGGTGGGCATCAATGGCCACGATTTCCTACAATGTGGTCCACTTGAGGTTTGTATTTACCTCATTATGAGGGCCCCCGGCCCTAAAATAATATAGAAAAACAGATGGGCGGCATACATAAAACAGATACATCGTGGTGGGACCCATAGAGCGTAGCACCCAAATGGGCCCCAAGCATTTTGAATCAAACTAATATTTTTTGTTTCCCCCTTCACCCATATCCATGTGATCTTATGAACAGGTTAAATGACAAATAAACATCACTGTAGAGCCTGGGAAGGTTTCAACGGTGGAGATCATAATTCCCACTGTTTCCGTGGCATGATCCACTTGACATTTGGATATGCTTCAATTTTGGCTCAGCCACTAAAATGAGTTGAAAAACATATGGACGGAATAGATGGAGCGCATACATTTCTAGGTGGGCCCAACAAGTGGGGCCCATTGGCAACGCCGACAGAGCCTGGGCTGCTGGGCAGCAGCATCCCCTGGACGCTGCCTGTCCAGCGCCCATGATCTTTTTCTTTTTTTTTTTTAATTTTTAATTTTTTATTTTATTCTCTCCTCAAGTGGGGCCCACAGAAGCTTTCGGTCACGCTGATATTTTCGTTTTTCCTTCTTCCATGCAGGTATGAACTTATGAACAGATTGGATCTCAGATAAACATCATGGTGGGCCATAGGTAAGTTTCAACGGTCTGTCACTGCCCTCACTGTTTTCTGTGGTGGGGTCCACTGGAGATTTGGATCTGTCTCATTCTTGAGGTTATGCCCTAAAATGATCTCCCCAATTGGATGGATGGTGAGGATATAGCACATACATCATGGTGGGACCCACGAGTGGGCCACCAGATGGCCTCACGAGTCAGCATCCACGGACGCTGGCACTCCAGCGTCAGAGACGCCTCACGCCTCTGCCCCTTCATATTTCCTTTCTTTCTTTCTTTCTCTTTTTTTTTCCATGGTTTTCGTCGAGTGGGGCCCACATGTGTAAGATCCAGCCCATCCATCTCATTGCCCATCACAAGGTGGGTCCAAGGAAAGAAAAATGAAGGGTAAAGATAAAAAGGGGGAAGGTTTGCACTCACAATGATGGTTGGACGGTTGGATTGCCGATCGGACGGTCCGGATGATGATCGGGGTCCTCCAAGCTTGATCTCCTCCTTCAATCTCTCTAACTCTCTCTTTCTCTCTCTTGATCTCCCTCTAAATCTCTCTCTAAACTCACTCAATCTCTCAAATCTCTTTCTTCTCTCTCCTTTCTCTCTTTCTCTTTCTCTCTCCTTTCTCTTGCAAAATAGGAAAAATGAGAAGGCCACCCCCCTACGTATGGCTCTTGTATGGGAAGAGGGGGGGTGCATGATGTCATGATGATGATGATGATGATGATGGGAGAGAGCATGAGAGGTATGGGTTGTGGTTGACTTTTGGTGAGAGAGGATGGGGTGGGTATGGTGATGATGGCTAGATAATGATGGGGGTATGGGTGAGGGTGATGGTGATAGATTTGACATGTTGTTGAGAATTGTGCAAGTGGGGCCCACGCCACACGCGCGTTGCGTGGCCCACCTCGAATTGCACGAACGTATGCCTCTTACACACCGGGTATCGCAATGGGGCGTGCCGCACGGCGTTGGAATCGTGGCGCCCGCGCGGTCGCAAGGGTACAAGTCTTGGGTCGTTGCGGAACTAAATCAGGGTCGCGATCAAGGCTCTCTAATCTGGTCAGTCCGGGACGTACCGGTACCGGAAACTAAACGTACGGAGGGCAATTCAGGGTACGGGTCTTACAATTTCTTCTTTCTTTTCTTTCCTTCTTTCTTACTCATCCTCCTCTCTTTCTTCATCATTCTTTGGTCCACCTTGGGCCTTCATCAAAGGCTCCTAAATGTGCCCTTTTGGTCACCAATTGAACCAAGTCACTCTCATTCCTACAATCGCAAAACATGTATTTGATTAGTCTTTAAATCATGAAAATCTTGCATAATGAGTGATGAATTGGGGTTAGAATATGCACAATTAAGAGCTCAACAAGCATCATCATGCTGCAACTAAAAACAATGAAAAACTAATGAAAAGCATGAAAAACCGAATTTGGGAGAGTTGCAAATGCTCCACGATGATCCTCTTTGCCTCCCACGAAGTCCCAAGCCTTCTATGATGCCTTGGGAATGATCTCTAGGTGTCCTTTTATAGTTTCGATGCTCCACCGACTTAGAAAGTTTCAGAAATTCACTACACTTATGCAATTGCGCATGAAAAATCGGAGCTTCAATGAGAAGCTTGCTGTCCACGTGTGGCTGACCGGTCTTAACCGGTCGGACCTGTCTGGTCCACTTCCAAAGAGTGCAGGAGAGGGGGGACTGCCTACGGCCGACCGGTCTTAATTGGTCGAACCTATCTGGGCACTTGTCCAGTGTTGAGTGCTTAAATGTGTATATTCTAACCCCATTTCATCACTAACTACGTATGGTTTTCAAGCTTTAAGACTATTCTAATGCGTGATTTTATGATTGTAGGAATGAGAGGGACTCCGCCCAATTGATGACTAAAAAGCTCTAATTAGGAGCGTTGGATGAAGACTCAAGGCGAGCCAAAGAAAGAAGAATGCAAAGAGAGAAGAGGAGAGGAGAAAAGAAAGAAGAAAAATACAGGGATCCAAGGCTAGACCGGTCATGACCGGTCGGCCAGGAAGGCCACGACCGGTCTAGACCGGTCAGCCACCATCTGTTTGCTCTCTGGACTCTAAATACATAGTGGCCGACCGGTCAAGACTGGTTGGCCAAGGCCTTCCCCCATCATTCTACTCACTGGACTGTTCACAAGACAGGCTAGATCGGTCGTGACCGGTCGGCCAGCCCAGTCCGACCGGTCTTGACCGGTCAGCCAGTGTAAATTCAAAGAGTTTCCTCTTGAAGCTCTGATTTCTTACCGCAATGCGTAAGTATTACGCAAATATGGAAGATTCTGAGGTGGTGGAGCCTCTCCACTATAAAAGGGGACCTAGGAATCGTTCCTAGGGCATCCTAGAAGAGAGCTATGAAGGTGGGAAGCGGCGGAAGTCGGATTCAGAGTTCCACAACTCCCTCTAGTTTGTGTTTTCTAGTTTATGTTTTTAGTTGTTTTCATGTTTCCTTGGATCATGAACGGCTAAACCTCTTAGCTAGGGCTAAGAGGTGAAGCTTGTAGTGAATCTAAGATGTTTCAATTTGTTTGATTTGGTTTCAAGTTGGATTATTAGTGAAGAACAATGGTTTGAAGTTTAAATAAAGTTCTAAGTAGTTTTTCTTAATCTTATGATGGCTCATGGATGTTTGGAAGAATTCCTTGAGTTCTTAATTGTTTTGAGTTAGTCTAGACCTGTATGATCTGAGGAATTGGATTCAATATGCTCTAGACCTTTGATCCTCAAGTGGGAACTTCTTACCAAAAGTTCTATTTTTCTGAAAATTCTGGATTATGTGAGGTTGTGTATGTGATTTGAATCAAGTTCAAATCATGATCTAGTTAAGCTTTGTGATAGGCTTTAATGATGATTATGGTTGTGATCTTAACCTATTGGAATTAGGATTGACCTATGCAATTGAGTGTGCTCAAGTCCTAGCTTGAATTGAGAGAATCATGTACATGAATCACACATACGATAGATTGTTTATTTTGACTGCTCTATCATCCGGCTAAATAGAACTTAATTTCGATTCTAGTTGAGAAAGTGAGAAACCACAGCGAATTGAGCATCAAGGATTGCTACAAGTGGATCCTTGAACCCCTAGTGCCTTTTATTAATTGATTACCTTCAGTTTAGTTCAAAATCGTTATCTTCATAAAATTATTAAAATTATGTTAGTTAGCTCTTCAATAGAAACCATTAGAAGTATTTTTTTATTTCCTACACAAGTCCCTGTGGATCGACCTCGGTCTTACCGAGATTATTACTACATCGCAGCCTTGCACTTGAGGAGAGCGAATATCCAGCATGGTGTAAAGGTGGCTGCAATGCAGGCCAACCGATCAAGACCGGTCTAGCCCATTGTGGCTTCCATTTCTCCCTTTCTTTCTCTCTCTCTTATCCTTGCTTCTTCCTTCCTTTTTTGGCCCACCTTTGGACATCATTAAAAGGCTTCTAAATGCAGTCTTTTAGTCATCAATTAGGTGAAGTCCCTCTCTCATTCCTACAACCACAAAACATGTATTAGATTACTCTTTTAAACATGCAAAACATGCGATGTAATGGGTTAGAATATGTATAAATTAGAAGCTCAACAATGGGTCTATTACACGACACATCGAACGGCAACGAAGGCTACACCATATTCTCTGGTAAACGGAGTGGAAGCTGTATTGCCCATTGAAATACAAGTAGCCTCTTTATGGGTAGTGGTACATCAAGCAATCACAGAAGATGAAAATGCCAAATTGCGATTGAAGGAATTAGATACTTTAGATGAAAGAAGATTAGCCGCGCAGTAGCGCCTACAGTTATATCAGGGCCGGGTATCTACCGCCTTTGATAAGAATGTGAAACACAGAACTTTCAAGAAAGGAGATTTGGTCTTAATGCTGAAAAGACCGATCATAACAACCTGCAAGATAGGGGGCAAGTTTAAGCCAAAATGGGACGACCCATTTGTCGTCACGGAAGTATTTTCTAATGGAGCCTATCGGATCACTGATAAAGATGGTCGAGGAATAGGGGTCTCCTTCAATGGCTGATTCATCAAAAGATTCTTTCCTTGAAGGAGAAATGAAATTTTAATTGTGCAATCTCCTGTTGCACAGGCATTCCCCAACCAAAAGGGGGCAGAGAAAGGCATGGAATGTAAATGTCAATGTATGACAATCACAGAAATCAAAGAAAGAATTCAAAGAACAAGCATGACCTATATCATAAAGATTTTCAAGAGGAACAATTATCAGTGATTATTTAAAAAAGGGGGGGAAGAGCGTACCAACTCCCCGAAAGAAAGAACGTCCTATATCTTAAACCTCCTCCAAAAAGGAAAAAAAAAAAAGAATACGGGAAAAGGGAAAAAAGTGCATAAACCATGGAACAATAATCGTCGATAAATACGCCGATCTAAAAAAAAAAAAAAGGAATGCAGTAAGCGCCTCAAAAGGCCAAGAATGCGTGAATCTTACTATGAATTGGCCGAAAGCCCTGCAAACAAGAAGGAAAAGAAAGGAAAGAATTACCTTACGAGCTGATTAGGAGCTCCATAAGTCAAGGCAACAAAGAGCATAACCTTAAGGACCAATGCAAGGTCCCATGGGCTAACCTCATGCATAAGACCTAAAATGAAATAAAGGGAATATAGCACCATGAAATGAAGGAAAGGAAGGAATTACATTACAAGTCGATTGAGAACTCTACGGATAGGAAATTATGTAAGCCGACTGAGAGCCCCACAGACAGGAAGGAAAGGAAGGAACCGTTCCTATTACTGCGGTAGTGCTACAAGTGAGACATGTGAAGCCCCTTGTGTATGGACTTAGCGGTATATGGGCGAAGAAAAAGAGGGTTGCATCACGCGCTGCTGATCACTGCCAACCATGCATAATTCCCCCCAGATTCATGTGCTCATTTCCGGTAGTAACTCATAGGAAGGTTGAGATTCTCCACTATTGCTGGACTAGTGATCATGAATGTGGTACTAAGGTAGCCGTGAGTGCTCGAAAGGGTCAACTGTGTGCATGAAACCTAGAGTTCACCGCCCCGGTAGCTTCATTGGGCCCCTCTGATGGATCGGTGGTATGGGAATTCAACCGAAGAGGAGCGTGTTCCACTGGGGCCACTTCCCTGGTAGCGATGCGCACTCCATGAGGACCAACCACGCATAAGACCATTGCTCCAACTATTTACGAGCTAAAACTTTGGTTGCTCCAACTACTTACAAGCTAAAACTGTGGTCGCTCCAACTACTCATGAGCTTAAACTGTGTTTCTATTAGAGGCGCCTACTAACAGAATTCTAGGGTAGTTCTCCCATCATAAAGAAAATGAAAAAAGTATAAAATGTTGTGCATCTAAAAAGAGAAAACAAAACGAATATCATAATGAAATATTCACATTCAATAACTGCATGTTCAGATAATGAATTCTCTTGTGCAATTATATATGTTGTGAAAATTGCATATTCTATGATATTGTCAAATGCCTTAAATTGATAAGGAATATATATGAACAATATTCTTTCAACAAGGACCTATTATATCATCATTGCTCGATTATAGTCATTCGTCTATCAGGTATGTTCGTCGAGGCCAACTATTTATTCATAAAAGCCGAAACTTATTCAGGAATTCTAATCCACGCTCAGAAGGAATCATATTTTTATTATGAGATATGATGGAAGATTACTCGAATATATTATTAAGAAATATCAATATTCTCACCAGTCATTCTGTCCTTGGATCGATTTCTATGATATGCGATGACACTAGCATTCTGAATCAATATGCAAGACACGATGTTCCTGGGGGCAGTCTTCGTATTACATCAAGGACATGATCTTTGAAAATACATTGGCAATAACACATGCATCATTATAAGGAAAGATATTCTCTACGAGAAAAATAATCAATGCTATCATCATATGTTTTGATCTTTAAGCTGTTGCAAGAATTAAGCAAATGCAGCAAAGCGCAAAGCAGAGTTATCAAAATGAAAGGAAAGTAATCTTGACACTATTTCATGCAAAGAAATATGAAATACATGAAATTCATAATTAAAGTTCAAGTACAGTCATACTTAATTACTTAAAGAAGAGACATTAATGACTATTTCTTGAATGCTAGGAAATTCTAAAGCTAGCTTTAAAGTTAAGCACATAAGATTGGATTCCTCTAAAGAGAAAGAAAGCCACTAGTTCACTGGTACCTATTCGATTGCCTCAAGTGCAAGGCTGCGATGTAGTAATAATTCTCGGTAAGAGCGAGGTTGATCCACAGGGAATTGGATAAATAGTTCTAAACTATTCCAGCAACTTGGATTGAAATAATTTGGAATTTCAATTAAGAAAACTAAAACTAAATATAATTTAAAAAAGGGAAATATGAGAATAAGAGAGAGAAAACTAAGGCTTTAAGGATCCACTCTTAGTAATCTCATGTCAATCCATTCAATCTAAGCATAAAACACAACTAGATTCGAAGTTCTATCTCTCATCTAGTTGGAAAATAAAGCAATGAAGCACATTCAATCCCACTTAAGTTAGAATTCAAGTTCTAGTCCTATTCAAGTGCATAGCATTCAAAATCATGGCCGTCGGAGTAATAGCCATGCCTATGGACTATGACATGCTCAAGGGTTACCATAATTCGAATCTAATCAAGCCAAACATGATAATCTCAGAGAATTGCAAGGAATCCATGTCCGAAGCACATGAACTCTCATAAAACTTCTAAAAATATCAACTTTATTCAAACTAGAACATTAAAAAACCCAACTTGAAGTAAATGTACTTGAATCAAACTGAATTAAACATGAAATTAGCTACAAGCTTCACCTCTCAACCCTAGCTGAGAGGTTCTAACTGAGCATTGTCATACTACAACTAGAATCAAAAGAAAAACTAAAGAAAAACATTAAAACTAGAAAAATCAGAATTACAGACGCTTGACAGAGCTTTCCTTCCCCTTCTACGACTTCCAATCTCTTCTAAGATGCCTTTAGATCGAATTAGAGGAGTCCTTTTATAGCCTTTCAGCCTCAGCATTGCGGAATATTCCAGAATTTGCAGTAAGCTTACGCAATTGCGCAGAGAAAATCGGACCAGAAATAGAAGTTTCTGGACTTGGCCGCACGGGCGATTGATCGATTGGGGTGATCGATTGATCGCTTGTGATGGGCAATGGATCGCAGGTGGTGGGTGATTGATCGCTCTGTCTAAAAAGTGTTCAGAGACTTTAACAGAAAAACTAGAATTTTGATGGCTCGAGAGATTGATCTCTGGAGCTGAGCGATTTATCGCTTGTGGTGAACGATCAATCAGTGGTGCTGGGCAATGGATTGGCGGGGACAAAAAGTGTCCAGAGACTTTAGCATAAAATCCTGAATTTGGGTGATTGATCGCCCGGGCTAAGCGATCAATCGCTGGTCCATCCTTCTATCCAATGATGTGTGTAGTGTAACCGATCAAACAGTTGGGCCAGTAGATCAATCTACCACCCCGGCGATCAATCGGTCAGGCAAACCGATCAATTGGCCAGGTGAGTCTTCTTCTTTTCTTTTCCTCTTCTTTTTGCTTCTTTCCTTCATCCTTTGGTTGGTTCCTTGATCTTCAATGTATGTAAAGTGCTCTCTTAAGCCTTAAATTAGTGAAATCTCCATCTTGTTCCTATAAACAAAAAACATGTATTAGTTTAGACCTTAAACACGTAAACCATGCTCAATGTGTGATGATAAGGGTTAGAATATGTATAAATTAGAGGCTCAACAGTTCCAAAATCAACTTTGGTCGATGCTGGCATATCATTAAAGAAGACTATAAAGAGCTTAATCTTGCAACAGATGGGATATATTCTGCTTCAACATCTCTGCCTTGGCCTCTATAATTAACTTTTGAGAAGTGATGTTCCGGATACTTTTAATATATTTTTTAACATCTTCGGCAGTATCCTGTTCCAAAGTAGCTTCAACTTCACGATCATCCAAGATCTCCTTTAAGGTGGTAGAAATATCTTCAGAGCGACGAGCAGCATCTAGAATTATAGAATTTTTTACAGCCATCAATTGAACGTCATGAAATATAAGGTCATGACGAGCCCCATGATTGGCAAGAGAAGAGGACGCGGTATGCACATCGTTCCATTTGTCAATAAAGGAGTCCATGAAAAATGGCTCGGCATCCTCTAGCAAAGACAATTCTTCTTCCGCCAATATCAATGAAGATAGTCTAGCAGAATTGTCTTGCATTTCCTTTAGCTTTTGAGCCTCAGACAGTAAATCTGAGATGACGGCGGTGAAAATGGAAGGATCAGTATGAAGAAGAGTTGTGGCAAAAGAGATGTCTTCTTAAAGAAGCGATAGTTGTCTCCATTGATCAAGATGTTTAAGAATGTCGAGAAATCTCTGAAAAAGTCTGCGAGCTAAATAAGAATTCAAAATTCTTTGAAAAACTGATTGTTAATGAGAGGAAGAAGCTTCAGAAGAATTCTTTGGGGGCATAATTAATCTATTAAGAATGAAAAGAAGAACAGTTAGTTGAAGAAATGAAGATACATTCAAAGGCTTAGAGGAGTGTAGTTCCCAAAGGATTAAGCCTTCATATCAAACTAAGAGAAAGAAGTAAGTACCTCAGAAGAGGGAAAATGCAACTTGGAAAAAATTTGGGCAGAGTTTCGGTACTTGGAAAAATCAGTCCTAAGACTGTTTACGCAGACCGCGTGAATGCACAAGCTTTTCACGAGTCACGTAAAAGGTGTCAAGTTCAGCAAAGCTTCGCAGTAGAACTGAAGAATGAGGATTGAAAGGCGGAACCCCGTTAAATAGGCGCACGTCCGCCAACTCGCGTAACGACTAGAGTGTTTACGCGGGTTGCGTAAGCGCTCATTGAAGAGTGTTGTTTGGGGGAAGATTTGATCGGCTCTGATTTAGAGTATTGCTTCGAAACAGATCGAATGAGGGCATTTGTTGGGGGATAAAATAAGAGAGAAAAGGGAAGAAAGAAAGTCTAGAAAGGAACAAAGAAAGAAGGATCAAAGATAGAAAATAGTGAAAATTGTACTTCACATACCTTTTATGTGGGTCGCGTAAAAGGTTTGGTCTTTACGTGAGTTGCGTAAAAGGTCCGACCTGACAGGCAGTGAAACCCGCGAGTTTTACCAAAAAATCTATAAATACTCCCTTCGGGGTCCTCATTTAGCATTCACTTCCGAAGTTCAGAGTTACAGAGCTCCTTCAGAAGACTCCAGAGGTACGGAGAGTGGCCTGTGCATCTCCTTCTTCTCGGGTTGAACGCACAATGTGCGGACCCCGAGAATCGAAGAATAAAGACGAGCAAACTCTGCCAAAATGAAGAATTGAAGGGCGAAAGAGGAGTGTACAGAGTAGAGTGTTTACATGACCCGTGTAAACACTGTAGCTTTTATGCGGGTCACGTAAAAGGTCCCAGAAGATTTTTTTACTACGAGGTTTTATTATTTTGTAAAAGACATCGAGAGCATGTTTTCATGATTTTGCTCCCGTTCCCCTTTCAAAGGCCAAGACTCTTGAAAATTAAAGCAATGGTGTGAAAGAAGAAAGAGAGCAGCTCCAGTCTGACTCTCTAACTCTCATTCTTTGTATTTGGAATGTCTTGTTCTAGAATCAAGGGATGTATCGATGGAATGTAAAAGAACCCGATTATAACAAATAAAACGAATGGAATAATGAATGTCTCTCTTTCTTTGTCTTATTAAATGTTAGAATGTTATTCTTGTTTCTCGAATCTATACGATAACAATTTTGTTGTGTAAACAAGTCTCGAGCAAAACATGGGTGAAACAAATCAATCTCCCAAAAGCTAACTCTCTCTTAGAAACTATTCTTCTATTAACTCCAAAATATACAAGTATAAAATTCAGAGACAATCAGTAATAGAATTTAAAATCTTAAACTCCCTAAACACAATAAGTATTTCACATTAAATTCTCACCAATCAATTGATAAATAGAAGAGTATGAACAAATGCAGTCTAATGTGCAAAGTGAATGCTCGTTTCATGAATTTTTTTTACATAACAAAATTGTGTTATATAGATAGGGAAAACAAGAGAGTAATATTCCAACATTCCATAAGACAAAGAGAGAGACATTCATCATTCCATTCGTTTCATTCATTATAATCGGGTTCTTTTATATTCCATCAATACATCCCTTGATTCTAGAACAAGACATTCCAAATACATATACAAGTTCTTCTTTGCTTATTGATTTTGACAGAGCTTCGCCCCTTCTTTCTTCTTTTATTCTGTCCGAAGGACAGAAGAATGGGAGTTGGAGAGTCAGACTGGAGCTGCTCTCCTTTTTCTTTTACACCATTACTTTTGATACAGTATAAACCTTCAAGAGTCTTAGCTTTTGAAAGAGAAATGGGGCCAAAGTCATGAAAACAAGTCCCGACATCTTTTACAAAAGAACAGAACTTGACAGAACTTTATGGCGAAATTGCACTCTAGGACCTTTTGTACGACCCGCATAAAAGCCTTAGTATTTACACGGGCCGCATAAACATTTTACTCTGCACGCTCCTCTTTCGCCCTTCAATTATTCATTTTGGCAGAGTTTCCTCGTCTTTCTTCTTCAATTATCGGGGTCCACACATTGTGCGTTCAACCCGAGAAGAAGGAGATGCACAAGGCCACTCTCCGTATCTTTAGAGTCTTCTAAAGGAGCTCTGCGACTCTGAACTTCGGAAATGAATGCACAAATGAGGACCTCGGGGCTATTTATAGGCAAAAAGGGGTCATTCTCGCGTAAATGCAATTATTCTCGCGTAAAAGCTATACCTTTTACGCGGTTCGCGTAAAAGGTGCAAAGGTTTATGCTTCTCAACGAAAACGGCCATAACTTCTTCGTTACAATTTCTATTTGGACATACTCGTTGGAAAGATATTTAGATGCCCTATGCAATGGGCCTATCATGATCTCATTTAAAAGTATCTTATATCTTCAAAAGTGGGCCCCAAGTGTCTGATGTCATCAACAACATGCGGTCTTCGATGAATAGCTTGCATCTCCTTCGTTACATATCGAAATAGGATGCTCTTGAGTTTGTTGGAATCATCACTTGATAAGTTTGCCCATGACATATATTTACTTTGAATAGACATCACTTTCCCAATCATCTTCTGACTATAGATGAACTCCTTACTGATATCCGTCTTTCACCTTTCCAAAGAAAATATAACTCGGTGCTATCATGTTGGCAATATGTCATCTTGTGTTAAGTCTTGCGACAATAAGATAATACGTCTTCTAATCCTCTTTCTTATTTGCATTTTTTCATGCCTCAACAGATGCCCCCTCGATCCTCTTTGGATGGGTTCTTCAGAAACTAAGCCGAAGCGAATTGACTTCTTCAAATATATGCAAAGGAACAGTCCATCCATCCAGATATTTTTTTTCACGCAACCTGATTCTTTTACACAATCCGTGTAAAGATAGTGCCTCCACGCGGTACATGTAAATAGTCTCTCAAGCCCAAAGCTCTGCTAAATTTCTGCATCCTTTATTCATTTTTTGTAGTGTTCCATCATCTGTTCACAATGCCTTCTTGTCTCTTCAGAATCATATGGCCTGTCATGATTTCTCGTTCTGTGATGCTTAGGCGATGACCTCATCATATCCTCTGATTCTGGATGTTGTTCACCGTTTTGAGGAATTCAGTACCACTCTTGAGGAAACTTTGAATGATTTGGAAGTCGAAGCTAGCCTTGACGAAGACGTGGTTCAGGAATCCAGAAGTGCATCAAAGCCTTCCCAAACATGGTTTCTCAATAAGCTTTTACATGACCAGCATAAAAGCCCTAGCCATTACGCGAGTTGACGGGCGTGCACCTATATAAAGGGGTCCCATTCTTCATTCTTCACTTCTTATTTCTGCTGCGAAGCCCTGCTACGCCTAACACCTTTTACGCGATTTGCATAAAAGCCCTTACTTCCACGCAGTCCACGTAAACAGTCTTAAGACTAGTTTTCCTAAGTCTCGAAACTCTGCCCAAATTTTCTGTAAACTTGTGACTTTCTCTCTGAAGAGTATTCTGCTTCTTACACTTAGTCATATACTAGAATTTTAGTCCCATCTTCAAAGACTTCATTCCTTCAAGTCTTCCTTTTTCTCTTTGATATAATTCATCATGCCTCCAAAAATTTCTTTCGGAGCTTCTTCCTCTCGTCAATGACCAGTCTTCCAAAGAATTTCCAATTCTTATGTAGCTCGCAAGCTCTTCAAAAGATTGCTTGGAATACTTGATCATCCTGATCAGTGGGATTAGCTATTGATTCTTCAAGAAGACATATCTTTTGCTGCAACTCTTTTTCATGCCGATTTCTCTGTCTTTATTACTGTCATCTCGGACTTATTAGCTAAGGCCCAGAAACTAAAAGAGATGCAAGATAATTCTGTTGGACTATCTACATCACTATCGGTGGAAGACGAGCTGAATTTGCTAGAGGGTGCTGAGCCATTTGTCATGGACTCCTTCCTCAATAAATGGAATGATGTGCATGCCACATCTTCTTCTCTTGCAAACCATAGGGTTCATCATAACTTCTTGTTTCACGACGTTCAATTGATGGCTGCAGCAAATCCTGCAATTCTGGATGCTGCTCATTGTTCTGAAGACATTTTCACTGCTTTACAGGAGGTCTTGGATGATCGTGAAGATAAGGCTGCTTTGGAGCAAGATGTCACTGGAGATGTTCAAAAGCGGATTAAAAGCATCACCTCCCAAAAGTTGACTGTAGAGGCCAAGGCAGAGATGTTGTAGAAGAATATATCCCATCTGCTACAAGATTAAGCTCCTTATAGTCTTCTTTAGTGATATGCCAACATCGACCAAAGCTAATTTTGGTACTAATGAACTAGTGGCTTCCTTTTCTCTTTGGAAGAATCGTGTGCTTAAATTTAAAGTTAGCTTAAAATTTCCTATCATTCAAGAAATAGTCATTAATGTCTCTTCTTTAAGTAAGTATGATTGTACTTGAATTTTAATTACGAATTTCATGTATTTCATATTTCCTTGCATGAAATAGTGTCAAGATTACTTCCCTTTCATTTTGGCAATCTCTGCTTTGCACTTTGCTGCATTTGCTTAATTCTTGTACCAGCTCAAAGCTTAAAACATATGATGATAGCATTGATTACTTTTATCGTAGAGAATATCTTTCCATATAAGGATGCATGTATTGTTGCCAATGTATTTTCAAAGATCATGTCCTTAATGTAATATAGAGATTGCCCCCAGCAATATCGTGTCTTGCACAAAATAGATTGATTCAAAATGTTGGTGTTATCGCATATTATAGAAATTGATCCAACGACAGAATAACTAACGAGAATATTGATATTCCTTAATAATATATTCGAGTAATCTTCCATCATATCTCATAATAGAAATGTGATTGCTTTCGAGTACAAAATAGAGTTCTCGAATAAGCCTCGGCTGAGATGAATCAAACTTGGGCAAATATTGCCAATAATAACATTATGAGAGATGATGTTGATATAATAGAGCCTTGTCGAAAGAATACCGTTCATAGATATTTTCTATCAATTTAAGGCATTTGACAATATCATAGCATATGCAATTTTCACAACATATATAATTACATAAAAATTCATTATTTGAACATGTCGTTATTGCATGTAGATCGATATTATTATGATCTTCATTGTTTCTTAGTTGCGCAGCATTTTATGCTTTGTTCCTTTTCTTTATGATGGGCGGAACTACCCTAAAATTTTGTTAGTAGGCGCCTCTATAGAAACACAGTTTAAGCTCATGAGTAGTTGAATCAACCACAGTTTTAGCCCATAAGTAGTTGGAGCAAATAGGGCTCACGTGGTTGGCTTATAGTGCGCACCATGGCCGACACGCATGGTTGGCTGATAATGCTCATTGCATGTATGCAAGGCTAGCTTATAATGTACATCGCCCATGAATAGCTCATAGCGTATATCAAGATTAGCTTATAACGTATCTTACGCTTATGCGAGTGTTAGCTTATAGCGTATTGTTGGGGCTCAAAATATTACCAATGATAAAAGAAGAAGTGATGACTCGAATACATCATTCAAAGTCAACAATAGACCTAGAAGCAGTCAGAAAAGCAGTAGAGCGTCGGTGCAGTCTTGGCTTGGGCAGCTCGTGCAATCGCACTCAGAACCGAAATCTATCATTCTAGAGTAGATTTGGACATGTGCATTGCCATCAAATGATTCAGAATGCCCAAAAATCCCTAACCTCCGAATTTGGATGCCGTGCGATACATATTTTCACCTGCGCACCCAGAAGTACGTTTTCTCCCTGCTAGGAGTCGACTGAAAGATCCGAATTGGTAATGAACTACCAAAATTAACAGCATTTGACCATTCTCCAGCTGACCCATTCATTCAGCAACTTGATTAAAGGCTAAAAGTGCTCTGGCATCAGTGACGTTAATCCCCAAAAAGGTACATGTCCATTGGAGTAAACAGTTAAAGCCTGAAACCTGAATTTTTTTAAGTATGAGAGCAGATATCAGTAAAGAACTCACTTTCAGTCAGAGGATGATCGAGCAAGCAATGTACGTTCGAAGAAAATGATATGTCATGGGAAAGCTTACCAAGTCACGATTCTGACAAGTCCAAGGTCATCCAATTCCAAGTGTAACGAAGGAGATATGAGTCGTTCACTGAAGACCGTATATTATGGATGGCATTGATCACTTACTGACCCACTTTTGAAGAATAAAGAGGCCTCTAAAGGTTATTATGATAATGTCATTGTGTAGATCGCCGAAATATCTTTCTGATGAGTATAAGAGTGTTTAGAACAGATATGTAACGAAGGAGTTATGGTCATTTTCGTGGAGATGCACAAGTGTAGAGTAACATGCGCTTTGCCTGAAATGCTGAAAAATTCTAAGTCTGGAAGCTGCCAAGAGGGACATGCGCCCGGAGCTCCATTTCTCCATCTCCAAGAGGCACATGCACCCGAGGCTTGTCACATGCACCCGGGGCTATGCCACATGCGCTAAAAAACTCTTCTCTAAGCACATGCGCTCACAACTTCTCCTTGCCTGGCCCCAGACCTGATTAACAGACTATAAATACCCCTAATGACCTCAGTATGAGTAGTAATGAAGAAAACTGAGAGAGAGGGAGTGCATCTAAGGGACACATGTGCCCACTCTCTCCCACTGTACTGGTCGCTCGTCACGAATCAACTTTGATTTCATCTGACTGGTCCCGATGATAATCCCCTCTCTTACTTTTGTGACTGTTTTTTGCATAGTCGGCTTAATCTGCCCCCTGTCTAAGTGGTTCACTTCCGAGAGAGTTGGAAAGCTACCAACTGAACGTGTGAACTTTTGTGGCTTCATTGCGGTAGTCTGGTTAGTGGCAGAAGCCCTGCTAGCTTGTGTTGGTTGCCACTACTTTTGATGGTGTGGTATGCCTTGATCGCAATGATCTTCTAACATGGAGCCTTCATTGTTGTTTTTCTTCATTTCCTTCAGCTGTTTGCGGCTTCGAGCTAGCTGTTAGCCAGATTCGAAAGCAGTTGGTGTTGTTACAACAAAATGCGAGAAGCGAAATCCTCCGGTTGCTAGAAACATAAGCACAAGTGTCATTTCTCCTGTCTTTAGGGTTAGTATTTTCACTAATTTTTACTGCATAATCACATGTCCATTAGAACATTCTACAACTAGATGTAGAAAGCTCATGACCTTACCAATCCTAGTAAAAGTTAGACATGAAACTAATACGCAGCAAGAATACTCAGGCTTATGTTATCTTTTAAAACTTTAGGATTTTTGAAAGTTTTGAAAACCTCAATTTCAGATGCTTTTGCCTTAAAGATGAAGAGAAGAATGTTCCCATTGAGAGTCGCCAGTTTGGCGCCCGTAAAGGCATCGAACATTTCTCATTACAGTAACTTTCTTACGCATACGTCCAGGTTCACAAATGATTGATCTTAGAAGGTTTCTTTTACTCAGAATTAACCAGAGATTCTGGTATGGTTCGATTCTTAGCAGAGTCGCTAGTTTGTTAAAACTAGAAAATGTGCAAGGCAGTTTTCTTGTGTTTCCTTGTTCTGGGGAGTTTCTGAGTATAGAGACATTCATAAACAATCATAAGCAATCAAAAGTACACAAGAGGAGGTATCGCAAGATGAATTTTATTCCAGAGATTCTGAATTCTTGTACATTCTAGGCCGTGATATGGTACAAGCCCTTAATTACATCAATGGATTATCACCCTTGATTAAAAGGCAAAAGACTAAATGTATGCAAGCGTCTTAGATAAATTAAATAAAGCAATTGAGGAAATATTAATGTAAATCATGCAGAGAACAGAGAGATTTTTATGTGGAAACCCTGGCGGGAGAAAACCACGGCACAAAGCGATAAAACTCCACTATAAATAATGTTTGTACAATAGATGGAGTATTTGAGAAAAGGCCCGGATAAATCGAGCAGGTGACTAAGTCATCAAGGACTATGGTCTTTGAATTTACAGGTCGTAGAGACCAGTGCAGTTTTTGTTATAGACCGAGTCATCATTTAGACAAGTCGAATGTTTCTGTCCCATATTCTTTTAGATTGTATGAGTTGAAAGATTGCCAGGGATTTTTTTATTGAGTCATGCATCGTTGGGCTGTCTTCCTATATTTTTATGACGAGTGACCAATGGAGTACACGAACTACGACCGTTGGACAGCACAACTTAGAGTCATCACCTTCTTTATTTGCACTGATGACCGCGGGAAGGCACATCGCAACTACCTGCCCAGTCTAACAAGCAGATCCTATTTTGGATGGGTAGTACATCGACTAACTCTGGCGATAGTAGTTCATAACAAGCATTTTAAGGTAATTTGGAATTCTTCGCTTATGGTTTCAAATAATAACCATAGTCCCTTTGATTTAATCTTAAGCCTTAATCCGGGCTAAACTTTAGTTGTGCAATGAATATAATCAATACAAAGTTCTTGTAATCAGTGGTCGAATCAGGCTGGAGTCTGTTGGCTTGTCTTCAGAAGGGATCCCGATCTTGCACCTTTGTTAATAGCTAATTCGCAATGAGAGATAAGTAAAGAACATGTTCACGTATGGATAAATATGCGGGACATTATAACAAGGCAAGGGATCTTTGATGCGTGATGAATGCAATAGAATATATATCGTATGAGATTGATTAAATGTAATGGATACAAAAGAAGACATGTCATGTGAGAATACAATAGTATGTATGCCATGTGAGGTTGAATACATGTCGAGTTAAGTAATGTAAATGCTAGATTAAGCAGAGCTGAGTACTGGATTAAGCAGAGATGAGTTCTGGATTAAGCAAGATGAATGCTAGATTAAGCAAGTTGGGTGTTAATGTATGAAGAAATCAATATTATCTGGTCACAGCTCCATTTCTGTACAAATTTGTACTAAAACGATATTCTGATCACATCATTGCCGAAAATTCTAAGTAAAAATCTGGATTTTTTATATATCCACGGATCGACCATAAAATATCATGAATATTATACCGCTCTTTGGTGTTTTAGAATAATTAGGGTATTTCAGATTTTTTGAACGGTTTATATTTGAAGAAAACCTCTCCATTCAAAAGGCGAACTTTTTGGGGAATGCCAAAAAGTTACGATTTGTACTTCGGATGGAAAATCAAAATCCTCATTATTGAGAATTTATTTTTTTAGTATTTTTTATTGAATCCAAATGGGGGGTACTTCCTTATTTACATAAATAACTTAAAGTAAATGGAAACATAAATTAAAATATGACATTTACTTATATATAAATAAGGTGTGCAGATTGAAGGGAGAGAGTGGGCGCATATGTCCCTTGGATGCTCTCCCTCTCTCTCAGCTTTCTCCATTATTACTCATACTGAGGTCATCAACGATATTTATAGTCTGTTAATCAGGCCCAGGTCCAAGCAAGGCGAAGTTGCAAGCGCATGTGCTTAGAGAGGAGTTTTCGGGCGCATATGACAAGCCCCGGGCGCATGTGCCTCTTGGAGATTAAGAAATGGAGCTCCAGGCACATGTCCCTCTTGGCAGCTTCCAGACTTAGAATTTTTCAGCATTTTAGGCCGAGCGCATGTGTCACGCCCCAAATTCGGTTCTCGACGTCCATTCGCTGTAACCCGAATTCAGAGATGGCAGCCTCCGTAGTACCCCGATCTCGGATCCTAACCCTACACGTCAGGTTCCGATCCTGGGATACCACAAGGAGGATTTTAGGGTCTGAATTTTTTTTTTTTTAAAACATGAGCATCGCTATATGAGTACCATCAAAGACAAACACAATATTTCCACTAAATCATTTCGTTTACATACAGTATTGAAAAGTAAATACACAATGCGTAAATATAAAAACTGTGCACAATCCGGCACCTTCTGCTACTGCACTCCCAAATCCAACTCAACGTTACTGATACACTCTGGTATAACCTGCAGCGTAACAAACGCGCATAAGCTTCGAACGAAGCTTTGTGAGTGCGTGTGTGCGTACACAATGCATATGACAAGCATGATAAATATCAGAGTAAGCAGTAAAGCATGATGAGAAATCTAAACCAAAACTTAGCCTAATTAGGCTACACGATCATATGATATGAATAACCAGCCTACAACGGCTATGCAAGCATGCAATACAGATAACCAGCCTACCAAGGCTATATACTCAAACTATGCAATGGCCTACAGGGCCTAATGTCGCATATAATGATCCAATGCATGTATGCAAATCACCACCTCTAAGTACAGTGGTCCAGATACGAACAGTCATAACGCAATCACGTAAGCAATGCAGGACTCGGAACTGGTAGCTCGCCCAGTGTGGTAGCTCGCCCAGGCTTACAGCCCCGCCCACATCATACCCGCCCACATCAGGACCGTCCCACACCATACAGTGATACCAATACCATCTCTGAAACGGAACATCACTGGGGTCTCACAGACCTCACTACTCACCAGTAGAATGCCAAAGCCTATCTGGTGCAATAGCGGACCTACTTACAGCTGGTCAAACTCAACCCCCTTTGCCAACACTCTTCCGGCAGGTTAGGTCAGACCTCCTTCCAAACTGACCACGTGCAGTGGAAAACACCGCCGTTTGGTATTCGGCATGCTGATGTATGATTAAACCACCCGGTCCTTGAATGGCGCACCCACCTTGGTACCAACGGGTTTAGGAACTTTCACCCAGGGACATCTATGGCATCTTGTTTAAAGATCACATATTTCCGGTGTTCCTGCAAACCACGATGGAGCTGTGGTTGCAACGTAGTAACCATGCTATATGCGGCACAAGCAGACGGTGCGAAATGCAACCATGCATACAAACGTGGGATGACATGCCCGTGCAAGTCTCTAAAGAGCACCATAAAACTATAAGGTCTCAAATACAATGTCACCGTCAACTGGTAATGAACTGCACGACAATCACGACCGATATGGCCGGTTGATACAAGACAATCAGATGAGCCAAGCATTCATGATGCATGAGTCAAGTATACAGTATGAGTGCCAACAAGTAGTCCATCTACCACGATGGCAATAAATCAATCAAGTCCAAACTATTTGAGATATGATTAAGATGAGGGGACACATATGAATGATCGAGTCATAGTGCGGGATGTCGCTAGCCAGAAAATCTCGCACCAAGGGCTACAAGGTATGCTAAGCTATTCCTACCATACAGTGTAGGTCAGGATGATAGATTCCTGTCCTCGAATAGTCCCATACCTATTGGAGAGGTTTGCGATAGAGAGCACATGAATTACATTTGCGCGACTACATCTCGAATGCTTTATGAATGCGTTTATGCCCTAGTGGTCGCCAACTAACAATGGTGATTCGGGGTGCATACTCATTACACATGCATGGTGGTCGTCAAAGCATAATATACTATATAGATCGCATAAGAGTATTCCAAATAACACTACGTGTGGCAACAGACATACTAAAAATAGCATAAAAAGATAATTCATTTATAATACAAGCAAACATAAAGGGATACGACTCTAAATGTATGGTATACAACAACTGAACGGTGTGGATTAACCTTCAACATTCAGATAACCCAAATGGAAAGGAAATGATTGAACACACTACCGACACATCAAAGGTAGAACCTACTTAAGCGGCAAGAGTGGAATACTCAAAATCATGCCGAAACCCATAATCCTGTAGTACAGTGGAGATGAACACAATAATGGTCCGTAAAAGGAATGTCATAGAAGGGGTTGCAAGATAGACGTGTCATGACAGAGGATCGATTATAAATGGTAGGGTAGTCTGCGATAGATGGTCAATACAATGAGGTCCAAAAAGGGACAACAGGTCTAACCTGATACTACAAGATAAGCTCCATATAATGGATGGCCTAGATGACATACGAACGTCGAGGATGAGCCCCATACTCGTCCTATAGGTAAATGGACAGTGTGGATGAGATATACACAATATGGTAGTCTTTAATAGTTGGGTACAACGGTAGGAGGGGTGAGTCATATGAGTATACAAGCTGAGTTACCAAGATCAATCAACATGGTGAGTCAACAAGGTGAGCCAATAAGGCAGGTTGATAAGGCGGGTCAACATGGTGAGTTAACAAGGTGAATTGACAAGACGGTTCAACAGGGTGAGTTTAAGAAGGTAGCCCTGTGACTTGGATCAAGCAAACTCTAAGGATGACCTTTCAACAAGGGTTTACACAACTAATCATTAAGGTGGATCCACGGGATGGACAACGCGGTCATTCGAACACGTACACTGAGGTGGTCCTAAGGCCATCCTGTACATAATATGCTAGGGTCCATTCATTTGGATGGTTTGGATCAAGTACAACAATTTAGGCGGTCCTTATGGATGGCCGGCATACATATCGCATCGTGGAGGCCAATGGCTGACGTGGATAGAACACATGCATAACAAGGTGGACCCGTGGTTGGGTATAACCGTACAAAGGAGTGGGGAAGCCACATACATCAATGGGCCCCAACAGTTTGGGATCAACCCGATATTTGTGCTTTACCACTAATCAAGTGAGATGGCAACCAAACACCATGGTGGGGCCCGCACACCACATGTGTAGAACCCTACCCATGGTTGAGTGACTTAAGAACAAGGAGAATGGCAAATAAACATAACAGATGAGTCCTGTGAAGGTTCTAATGGTAGGCATTCAATCACCCTTATTTCCTACATGTGGCCCACCTAAAATTGGGCCCACACCCTTGCCAAGAAGAAAGAGAAGGTATACCCAACATTCATCAAGGTGGGACCCAAAGTTGGGCCCCATCACCTTTGGTTAGATGGAAAAATAAACATTACAATGGCTCCAAGGAAGGTTTCAAAGGTGGGCATCAATGGCCACGGTTACTACAATGTGGTCCACCTGAGGTTTGGATTTACCTCATTATGAGGGCCCACGGCCCTAAAATAATATGGAAAAACAGATGGGCGACATACATAAAACAGATACATCATGGTGGGACTCACAGAGCGTAGCACCCAAATGGGCCCCAAGAGTTTTGAATCAAACTAATATTTTTATTTTCTCCTTCATCCATATCCATGTGATCTTATGAACAGGTCGAATAACAAATAAACATCACTGTAGGGCTGGGAAGATTTCAACGGTGGAGATCATTATTCCCACTATTTCCGTGGCATGGTCCACTTGAGGTTTGGATATGCTTAACTTTTGGGCTCAGCCACTAAAATGAGCTGGAAAAAACATATGGACGGGATAGGAAAGGCACATACATTCTAGGTGGGTCCCACGAGTGGCCATAGGCTTGGCAGACCCCCCATATATATTATATATATATAAGTATATATATTTTATTTTATTTTTACTAAGTGGGGCCCACAGAAGCTTTGGATCAAGCTGATATTGTTGCTTTCCCTTCTTCACACGCATGTGTGAACTTATGAACAGGTTGGATCTCAAATAATCATCATGGTGGGCCGTAGGAAGGTTTCAACGGTAGGGTCACTGTCCCTACTGTTTTCTGTGGTGGGGCCCCCTTGAGACTTGGATCTGACTCATTCTTGGGTTCATGTCCTAAAATGATCTCCCCAGATGGATGGACGGTGCGGATATAACACATGCATCATGGTGGGGCCACGAGTGGGCCTCAGCTGGCAGCACGAGCCAGCGTCCACGGACACTGGCACTCCAGCGTCAGAGACGCCTCACGCCTCTGCCCCTTCGTCTTTCCTTCCTTCCTTTCTTTCTTTTTTTTTATTTTCCATGGTTTTCGTCGAGTGGGGCCCACATAAGGGTGATCCACTCCGTTCATCAGCTGGGCCATCTCATGGTGGGCCCAATGAGCCCAATATTGGGTATATTACGAGGCCTAAAAACGTCGGGGTGGGCCGAGGAAGTTTTGACAGTGGACATCATTCACCCCACTGTTTCATGTGGTGCGGCCCACTTAAGAATTGAATTTGCTTCATATTTGGGCCTTAGCCCTAAAATGATATGGGAAAACAGATAGACGGTGTGGATGCAACAGAAACATCAAGGTGGGTCCCACGAGTGGGGACCCATTCCAGCCGTCCTGACGCTGGACGATTCCAGCGTCCCAGACGCTGTGAACGTCCAGCGTCTGGACGTTATTTTTTTTTCTTAGTTTAATTCAGGTGGGGCCCACATAGGGAAAATCCAATCCATTCATCAGGTTTCCCAGCTCGCTGGGGACCTAATAAGCCCAATATTGGGCGGGTGATTCTGTCTACAAATGTCACGGTGGGCCCAAGAAGTTTTGACAGTGGGCATCCTTGCCTCCACTGTTTTCGATGGTGTGGTCCACCTGAGATCTAGATTTACTCCATTTTTGGTGTCCGGCCCTAAAATGGGCTAGAGAAACAAATGGACGGCGTGGATCAATACATACAGCAAAGGGGGGTCCCACGAGTGGGCCCCAATGTCAATGCCCAACAGGGGCCAGGCGCTGCTGGGCAGCAGCGTCCTCTAGACGCTGACTGTCCAGCGGCCGGGCTTCCCCCTCCCTTTTCTTTTCTTTCTCTTTTTTTTTTATAATATTAGTTATTATTATTATTATTATCATTATTATTATTATTATGTGGGGCCATTCATGGGCGATCCAGCTCATCCATCGCTTTGCCCATCACAAGGTGGGCCCAAGGGAAGAAAATGAAAAGTAAACAAAAAGAAGGGGGGAAGGTTTGCACTCACAATGATGGTTGGATGGTTGGATTGCCGATCGGATGGTC
This sequence comes from Liriodendron chinense, assembly GCA_003013855.2. Lineage (NCBI taxonomy): Eukaryota > Viridiplantae > Streptophyta > Magnoliopsida > Magnoliales > Magnoliaceae > Liriodendron > Liriodendron chinense. Next base: position 1,156,538 of record ML058395.1, on the reverse strand, counting down.
CGGATGATGATCGGGGTCCTCCAAGCTTGATCTCCTCCTTCAACCTCTCTCTTTCTCTCTTGATCTCCCTCTAAATCTCTGTCTAAACTCACTCAATCTCTCAAATCTCTCTACTTCTCTCTCTTCTTTCTCTTCTCTCTCTTTCTCAAATCTCTTTCTTTCTCCTTGCAAATATGGGAATGAGAAGGCCACCCCCCCTACGTATGGCTCTTGTATGGGAAGAGGGGGGTGCATGATGTAATGATGATGATGATGATGATGGGAGAAAGCATGAGAGGTATGGGTTATGGTTGACTTTGGAGGTGAGAGAATGATGGGATGGGTATGGTGATGATGGCTAGATAATGATAGGGGTATGGGTGAGGGTGATGGTGATTGAGTTGACATGTTGTTGGGAATTGTGCAAGTGGGGCCCACGCCACACGCGCGTTGCGTGGCCCACCTCGAATTGCACAAACGTATGCATCTTACACACCAGGTATCGCAATGGGGCGTGCCGCGCGGCGTTGGAATCGTGGCGCCCGCGCGGTCGCAAGGGTATAAGTCTTAGGTCGTTGCGGTACTAAATCAGGGTCGCGATCAAGGCTCTCTAATCTGGTCCATCCGAGACGTACCGGTACCGGAAACTAAACGTACAGAGGGCACTTCAGGGTACGGGTCTTACAGCATGTCCCTCTTGGCAGCTTCCAGACTTAGAATTTTTCAGCATTTCAGGCCGAGCGCATGTTATTCTGCACTTGCGCGTCTGCACGAAAATGACCATAACGCCTTTGTTACAGATTCGTTCTAGACGCTCTTATACTCGTTGGAAAGTTATTTCAGTGATCTACGCAATGAAACTATCATGATAACTTTTAGAAGCCTTTTTATTCTTCAAAAGTGGGCCACAAGTGATCAATGTCAGCGATAATATACGGTCTTCGGTGAAAGACTCATATCTCCTTCGTTATAACTCGAAATTGGATGATATTGGACTTGTTAGAATCATGACTTGGTAAGCTTTTCCATGACGTATCATTTTCTTCTAACATACATTGCTTGCTTGATCATCCTCTGACTAAAAGTGAGTTCTTCATTGATATTTGTTCTCATACTTAGAAAAATTCAGGTTTCAGGCTCCAACTGTTCACTCCAACGGACAGGTACCTTTTTCAGGGATAAACGTCACTAACGCCAGAGCACTTTTAGACTTTAATAATGTTGTTGAATGAACGAGTCAACTGAAGAATGGTCAAATGCTGTTAATTTTGGTAGTTCATTACCAATTAGGATCCTTCAGTCGGCTCCTAGTAGGGGAAAAACGTACTTCTGGGTGCACAGGTGAAAATATACATCACACGGCATCTAAATTCAGAGATTAGGGGTTTTTGAACATTCCGGATCATTTAGTGACAATACACATGTCCAAATCTACTCTGGAATGATAGATTTCAGTTTTGTAACGACCCGAGATTTTTTACTCTTCTGTATAACACAACGGCCGAATTCGCAAGTAACTTATGGAATAATTAATTTGTCCAATAATAAAATATAGCATTCAAGCACAATGGAGGAAAAAATTGTTATCTTATTCTATCAAAACTCACTACGTCATCATCAATGTTTAAATATGGGAACCAACCAATATCTTCACTAATTAACTAAAATACCAATCTATGTTTTCTCTTGAAGACTTATTACAATTCCATAAATGTATCAACTATTCAAAAGAAACATTTAATAAATGAAAATATCGACTAAGTTTCTCCAACATCGTCGTCCGTCATGTGATCGTACGAACCATCGAACTCTTCTCCTTGAAAATCGGGTTTAATACTTGGATCTTCACCTACATCATCTAAATTGTGTTTGGGATAGCGTTAAATGCTATCATAGTGGGGAATATTTCCTCCAAGACAATCAATAATAATAATAACGGTACAGAGTAAACGCAAGCAGGATATTATCATTTAATCAAATCAAAACAACCAAGTAAAAATATTTGTTAATGCGATGCATGGAATGCATGCTCTGGCTAAGGTACCCTGGCTAGAACCACATTAATACATGAAGTGGGAGACTCCCTGTTACGATTTCACGCTAGCTACTAGTCACCAGAGGTTCCTTGGACGCACAAACCCATAGTTTTGCCCGCCACGTGAGAAACGAGACGCTCATAGCCTAACTCTACACATGACAGTGTACGGGAGAAGTAAGACGCTCTAGCCTATTCTCAATTCCGTACACCCACATGGAGCCAAGTGAATGCATGACTTTAGTTTCACCTTTATTTAAGTAATTTCACATCCAGCCGTATTGAAAGAATTTAATGGTCACTATGGGGAGTTGTAATCAACCCAGCATAGGCCGACAGCTCGGGCTTAGTGTCCATGGCACCAACCCCGGCTCATGAGAATTTATATACCATTAATGTCCAACCATTGTCCAATTTTATGATTCCATTATGTTCTAAGAAGCCAATGTTGTACATCATAACCAAAATCATTAAAACACTCATGTAATGTATATGAATCCCACCAAGTATCATGTACATGTAAGGATCCCTTGGCAAACATTTATTGCATTCTCTTAGTCAAGTCAAGACATATCTTTCCATCATAGACACCCCTCACGCTTTCCATGTCTCTACATCAAGTGATTTTACCAACTTAGGGACAATGGTGTACATTAATGAAATATCCACATAATGATCTTACACACATATTGCATATAACAACATAAAAGCTAATATCACTTGTAGAACATAAATCAAGATAATTAATGCATAGTTTTCACAAAAATAAATGACAAAAATACATGTTTACGTCAGATTTCGTAACAGGGTCCTCCAGATGTACGCCTTTCCTTACGAGCGATTTCCTCCTGACCTGAAATTGGAAAGGGAAAACTACGGGTGGCCGGTGTCCAGCCGTTGGCCCTCCGATGCTTAAGTTAGATAGGGTAAGGAAGGAGGACTAAATCAATGACAGGGATCAGGGATTGAGTATTGTGTACCTTTTATCATCAATAGAGTCATCTATTTATATAGATCGAAATGATCCAATCCGCTACGCAAGTTGTTAAGATTAGTACTGATTTCACAGGATAAGTCCCTTATCTCGTTAATTCTTGGATAATGAAGTAGTCAAAACATCCTAGACGTCTAGCTGATTACGTCTCTGGATATTCAGAGCTAAGAATTAACCGAAACCAGCCTATACGGGCTGCTGGTACTATGAGACAAAGGCCATCCATGCCAGAGACCAGAAACCACGATCGCTCAGATGCCGGGAGCTGCGCGTGACAAGAATACTCGCATTTAGCATACGGAATGCGACCCCTTTCATCGAGCCCGAGTCGAGCTGGTCGCATTCTGGGGATGCGAGTCCTTTCGTCGAACGAGCCGAGATGGTCGCATTCTGGATATGCGACCCCTTTCGTCGAGCCCGAGCCGAGCTGGTCACATTCTGGGGATGCGACTCCTTTCGTCGAGCACGAGCTGAACTGGTCGCATTCTGGATATGCGACCCCTTTCGTCGAGCACGAGCTGAACTGGTCGCATTCTGGGGATGCGACTCCTTCCGTCGGGCACGAGCTGAGCTGGTCACATTCTGGAGATGCGATAGCGATTCCTCACATATCTTTTAAAGCCAAATTCGTCTACAACAATACACATGCTTCTTGGTCAAAAATCCAAACACAGAATCACATCATTATTTAATGATAATCATTATAAATCCTACGTTAATCTTCATATTATATGGATCAACCATTCAAAATAAAATAACGTCATATGTCACAAAAGGAACTTAGGATAATCGTATTATTATTAATGAAAGGCTTGAAGAAAAATCCTCACCTTAAAGATTGATTGATTTGGAAGCTGTAGATGCTAAGAACGTCGCTGGAACAACCAAACAAACTCTCTCTCTCTCTCTCTCTCTCTCTCTCTCTCTCTCTTCCTCTCTCTTCTCTTCCTTCTCTCTCTTCTCTCTTTCTTCTCTCTCTTCTCTCTCTCTTTCTCAAATTCGTGCAAGAGGGTTATTGTTGCTAGCAGAGGCTTCTTTTAGGTTAGGAGGCTAGGATTTTAAGGTTAGAAGAGGGTATGCACGGCTATATGTGCGCGGTTGCGAGAGAAAGTGGTTTAAAGCGAGATTTCAGGCTGGATTTGGAAAGTGTATTCATAAGGAATGAAAATAAAGTTTTGTACATGAGCTATGATGGTAATGGGACACAAAATGGACGTGGTAGATTTTAGAATGGGGTCTACACGCGATCGAACGGTCGACAGTGAAGTTTTAAGGAAAGAGAGGGGATGAAAATAGAAATTTACAAACGAACAGTTTATCTGTCAATCTGACACCTAGAATAGGTTTAGATTAGTCTATTTAGGTCAGTGGGGTCCAAAAATCAAAGCTCCACAGCTGCTTGATAGGTCTCTTGCATATGAGAAGGTTCTAGAGAAAAATCTTTAAAAAATTAGAAAGCTCGATTTTGGAGGGGAATCTCTACTTTGGTTAGCTTGAAGGGATCTTCAGGATCATCTAGAAGCATCATTAGCTTCCCATGCAAAAAGGATTCTCGGATTGGAAGTTCTTGTATAACAAGGGGTGAGATTGGAGAGAGATAGCGGCGAGGACATGCGATGAAATCGAGCAAAACTATGTAGGAGGGGGGTTTGGATGATGAAGAAGAGGATGAATGGTTTGGATAGAGGAAATGGGGCCCACATGGAGGCCAGTGCAGGGGCAGCAGCAGCCAACGGCACACGCTGGGAGACGTTTCCATCTTGGGCTCGTGGGCGCATGGTTAAACGTGGTTTGACCGTGCACTAAAGGTGCATGCGATGCACGTGGGCCCCACCATGACGTATATATTAAATCCACTCGATCCAACAGGTGAGCCTCGTGATTTTAGGAGTTGACACAAAAAATGGGGCAAATCCGAGATTGAGTGTCCCACTTATGATCCATTTTCTGATTAGGGCATTTGTAGGATGATTGGAAGGCTGAAATTTGATGTGTACGGTAAAAATGTGTCCAAATGCTAAAGTTCAAGGTTTTAAATCTTAATAATTTCTACAAACTAGAATACCTAAAAATGACACTTTAACTTAAGTTTAACTAATGGCATTTTCGTAATTATTGTAAATTTTCGAGTTTTGCGGAATCTAACCCTTCTACGTTGTTAATGGGGTTATTGTAAGAAACTTTAATAAAGGGTACCCTATCGGATCTCCTACGGATGGTTCGTTCTTCTTAAAACAAGGGTGAATGTATAATAATTAATTAAAATAAAATAAAAATAAATTTTCAAACAAATCTCGAAAATCTGGGGCATTACAAACCACCCCCCTTAAAAACGAACTTCGTCCTCGAAGTTTCCTAAGCACCGTCGTTAAAAGATTGAGGGTAATCTCACTTCATGACTCCTTGTTTAACTATCTGAACTATTCCGGGTAAGACGCGATCACGATCCACCCCCTTAAAACAAGACCTCCGTCCTCAAGATTGGTTGCATAAGCTCCTGGTATGTTTCCACTGCGCATTCTGATTTATAGATGGTTCTATACATAACGATGGGTCCAATCAAACATCTGATGCCCTGACATGTCTTAGGTCTGGGGGCGCTCCTATAGTCAAGGATCTAAAAGGATGATTAAGGCTAGTTGATTACCAAGGATGTTTGATCGATAATGTGATGACTGACCGGAAGTTTAGAGGATAGATCTGAGTTTGATTAGGTTGGCATGATCAAATGGTCATGTGAATGAGTGGATAAACAGGCGGATAACAAAGTGAATGAGATATCATTGACGGTTCTTTGATAGCTAAAGGTGCGACGGAAAGATGAGGTTAGGGATACTGTATTCTAGGTGGCTAAGCTTCTATGTCCTGGGTTCGTCTATATATCTATCTTATTTTAGTCATCCAAAGAAAAATAATCACACACATTCTAAGAGAATGCACAAAATTCGTCCAGTTAGAACAAGGATGTGATTTGTATAGTATCGACATCACGGGTAAACGGTTCAAGTAGATTTGGATCCGATACTTACATCTTCTACTCGCATTTGAGCATTGAGTTCATTAGTATCCATTCGAAATTTCGAGTGCCGACCCTCGGGATTTGAACGAAGATCCAATCATTTACACAATATTTTAGGTACAATTCTGCCCTCCCGTGCGACCAATTTAGTCTAACATTGTGAGGACCTTCATGTATTCTCCAACAAAGAAAACATCAACAAAGATTACATAAAATCCAAAAATATAAAACATTAAAACCTTACGAGATACTTTTTACTTTCATCGTTAGACATGGTCGAAGATTTATGTGAGGGATTGGTAAATGATATTTTATGGTTACGATAATCTACCTAAAGTAATATAGTTGGGCCTAAAATTCGTAAGGATATATGAGCATATGCTACAAAATACTTCTAAGGGTGCCATCTTACGATAACTAAGCCTAAACAAGGGGTTCAGAGGTTTTCAAAGCTAAGGAATCAGAGTAGTGCCGAATCTGGAACACAGGACTTATAAGCGCTCTCAGAATTTTATTTCTTAAACCGAAAGTTATTTTTACCTAAAATTTGGAGGGTAATCTTAAGGTTAGGTGAAGAATTATCCTAATTTTTCTCAGAATGAAATTCCTACAGAAAGATATGCTTCTAACCTCTACAAGTCTGAAAAATGTAACAGTCCAGCAGTTTCCAGTGCAAGATTTTCTCTACTGACAGAATTTTCACGATTTCCCTAGATGTTGGATTAATCTAAAATTTTATGGGAGTGCTGGGTGATGAGTTAAAAGTATTTATAAAAATTTTCAGAATTTTATCAGTTCCAAAAATATGATTCTTACTGGTGGCATTGCCGAAGCATCAGGAAATTTGTCCTAACAAAAATAATTCAAAATAAAATAGTTATCCTTAAAATTAAGAGAGATAAATCCCACGACTCAGCGTAACGCTAATCTAAATATGGAGAATTGATAAGAGCACCAACAATTCTAAAAAAAGGGGAAATTCACTTCCCAAAAATCCTAAAATTTCATATTTTTACGTTCATCGGCTACGCTAATGATTTCAAGGGGCCCATGTTTGAGTCTCTAGATTCATAAAATCTCATGCATCCAATGGGGGATGAACCTAGGTGTTTTTATTTCTATTTTATGGAAACCTAAGCCCTAAGGGGTATTTATTATGATAATAGTCAAGCTGCTCACCTAGAGGTCCCAATTGTGCTTTGATACCAACTGTAACGACTCGAGATTTTCGACTCTTGTGTATAACACGACGGCCGAATTCCCAAGTAACTTATGGAATAACTAATTTGTCCAATAATAAAATGTAGCATTCAAGAACAATGGCGGAAACAATTGTCATCTTATTCTATCCACTACGTCATCATCAATGTTTAAATAAGGGAACCAACCAATATCTTCACTAATTAACTAAAATACCAATCTATGTCTTCTCTTGAAGACTTATTACAATTCCATAAATGTATCAACTATTCAAAAGAAACATTTAATAAATGAAAACATCGACTAAGTTTCTTCAACATCGTCATCTTCCATGTGGTCATACGAACCATCGAACTCTTCTCCTTGAAAATCGGGTTTAATACATAGATCTTCACCTACATCATCTAAATTGTGTTTGGGATAGCGTTAAACGCTATCATAGTGGGGAATATTTTCTCCAAGACAATCAAGAATAATAATAATGGTACAGAGTAAACGCAAGCAGGATATTATCATTTAATCAAATCAAAACAACCAAGTAAAAATATTTGTTAATGCGATGCATAGAATGCATGCTCTGACTAAGGTACCCTGGCTAGAATCACATTAATACATGAAGTGGGAGACTCCCTATTACGACTTCATGCTAGCCACTAGTCACCAGAGGTTCTTGGGATACACAAGCCCATAGTTTTTCCCGACCACGTGAGAAACGGGACGCTCATAGCCTAAATCTACACATGACAGTGTACGGGAGAAGTAGGACGCTCTAGCCTATTCTCAATTCCGTACACCCACATGGAGCCAAGTGAATGCATGACTTTAGTTTCACCTTTATTTAAGTAATTTCACATACAGCCGTATTGAAAGAATTTAATGGTCACTATGGGGAGTTGTAATCAACCCAGTATAGGCCGACAGCTAGGGCTTAGTGTCCATGGCACCAACCCCGGCTCATGAGAATTTATATACCATTAATGTCCAACCATTGTCCAATTTTATGATTCCATCATGTTCCAAGAAGCCGATGTTGTACATCATAACCAAAATCATTAAAACACTCATGTAATGTATATGAATCCCACCAAGTATCATGTACATGTAAGGATTCATTGGCAAACATTTATTGCATTCTCTTAGTCAAATCAAGACATATCTTTCCATCATAGACACCCCTCAAGTGTTCCATCCCTCTACATCAAATGATTTTACCAACTTAGGGACAATGGTGTACATTAATGAAATATCCACATAATGATCTTACACACATATTGCATATAACAGCATGAAATCTAATATCACTTGTAAACATAAATCAAGATAATTAATGCATAGCTTTCACAAAAATAAATGACAAAAATACACATGCTTCTTAGTCAAAAATCCAAACACGAAATCACATAATTATTTAATAATAATTATTATAAATCCTACGTTAATCTTCATGTTTTATGGATCAACCATTCAAAATAAAATAACGTCATATGTCACAAAAGGAACTTAGGATAATCGTATCATTATTAATGAGAGGCTTCAAGGAAAATCCTCACCTTAAAGATCGATTGATTTGGAAGCTGTAGTGCTAAGAACGTCGCTAGAACAAACAAACAAACTCTCTCTCTCTCTCTCTCTCTCTCTCTCTCTCTCTCTCTCTCTCTCTCTCTCTTCCTCCCTCTTCTCTTCTCTCTTCTCTCTTTCTTCTCTCTCTTCTCTCTTTCTTTCTCAAATTCATGCATGAGGATTATTGTTGCTAGGAGAAGCTTCTTTTGGGTTAGGAGGGTAGGATTTTAAGGTTAGAAGAGGGTATGCACGGCTATATGTTTGCGGTTGCGATAGAAAGTGATTTAAAGCGAGATTTCAGGCCGGAGTTGGAAAGTGTATTCATAACGAATGGAAATGAAGTTTTGTACATGAGCTATGATGGGAATGGGATACAAAATGGACATGGTAGATTTTGGAATGGGATCCACACGCGATCGAACGGTCGATGTAAAGTTTTAAGGAAAGAAAGGGGATGAAAATAGAAATTTGCAAACAGACAGTTTATCTGTCAATCTGACACCTAGGATAGGTTTAGATTAGTCCATTTAGGTAGGTGGGGTCCACAAATCGAAGTTCTACAGCCGTTTGATAGGTCTCTTGCATATGAGAAGGTTCTAGAGAAAAATCTTTAAAAATTTAGAAAGCTGGGTTTTGGAGAGGAATCTCTACTTTGGTTAGCTTGGAGGGATCTTCAGGATCCTCTAAAAGCATCCTTAGCTTCCCATGCGAAAAGGATTCTTGGATTGAAAGTTCTTGTATAACAAGGGGTTAGTTTGGAGAGAGAGCAGCGAGGAAACGCGATGAAATCGAGCAAAACTATGTAGGAGGGGGTTTTGGATGATGAAGAAGAGGATGAACGGTTTGGATAGATGAAATGGGGCCCACATGGAGGCCAGTGGAGGGGCAGCAGCGGCCAACTACACGCTGGGAGACATTTCCATCTTGGGCTCGTGGGAGCACGGTCAACCGTGCACTAAACGTGCATGCGACGCACGTGGGCCCCACCATGACGTATATATCAAATCCATGTTGAGTGCTTAAATGTGTATATTTTAACCCCATTTCATCACTAACTGTGCATGGTTTTCAAGCTTTAAGACTATTCTAATGCGTGGTTTTATGATTGTAGGAATGAGAGGGACTCCGCCCAATTGATCACTAAAAAGATCTATTTAGGAGCCTTGGATGAAGACCCAAGGTGGGCCAAAGAAAGAAGAAAGCAGAGAGAGAGAAGAAGAGAGAAGAAAGAAAGAAGAAAAATGTAAGAAATTAAGTCCGACCGGTCATGACCGGTCAGCCACCCCCCCTTACCTCTTTGGATGTTAAACACAAGAGGGCGGACCTGTCAAGACCAGTCGGCTAAGGCCTTCCCCCCTCACTCATGCACGCTAGACTGTCCATAGACAGGCTAGACCGGTCTAGATCGGTCGGCCACTTGTATTTAGCGGGATTCCAGCAGCTTCCTCTTGAAGCTCCGATTTTCTAGCGAAAGTGCGTAAGTACTACGCAAATCTGGAAGAATTTGAGGCGGTAGAGCCTCTCCACTATAAAAGGGGACCTAAGGATTGTAGCTAAGGCATCCTAGAAGAGATCTACGAAAGTGGGAGGCGGCTAAAGTCGAATTCGGAGTTCCACAACTCCCTCTAGTTTGTGTTTTCTAGTTTTATGTTTTTAGTTGTTTTCATGCTTCCTTGGATCATGAACAGCTAAACCTCTTAGCTAGGGCTAAGAGGTGAAGTTTGTAGTGAATCTGAGATGCTTTAATTCGTTTTGTTTTGGTTTTAAGTTGGATTTATTGAAGAACAATGGTTTATAGAAGTTTGAATAAAGTTCTAAGTAGTTTTTCTTAATCTTATGATGGCTCATGGATGTTTGGAAGAATTGCTTTAGTTCTTAACTATTTTGCATAGTTCTAGACCTGTACGCTCCGAGGAATCGGATTCAATACGCTCTAGACTTGGATTTCCATGTGGGAATTTCAACCGAAGTTCTGCCTTTTTGTTCTAATTCTGAATTATGTGTTGATGGTATATGTGATTTCAATGAAGTTCAAATCATGATCTAATTATGCTTTGTGACAGAGTTTAATAATGATTATGATTGTGATCTTAATCTATTGGAACTAGGATTGACTTATGCAATTGAGTGTGCTGAAGTCCTAACTTGAATTGAGGGAATCATGTACATAATCACACACATGACAGATTGTATGATATAACCGCTCTAACATCCGACTAGATAGGATTTGATTTCGATTCTAGTTGTGTAATTGGGAAACCACAGCGAATTATGCATCAAAGATTGCTACAAGTGGATCCTTGAACCCCTGGTGCTTTCTCATATTGATTACATTCACTTCTAGTTTAAGAATTATATCTACATTCAATTCTAGAAATCTGTTTGATTAGCTCTCAAGTATAGAATCTTAGAAGTAATTTTGTGAATTCCTAACAAGTCCCTGAGAACGATCTCGGTCTCTACTGAATTATTACTACATCGCAACTCTACACTTGGGGAAACGAACAATCCACTCCATCCAACAAGTGAGCCTCGTGATTTTAGGCGTTGACACAAAAATTGCGATAGATCTAAGATTGAGTGTCCCACTTATGATCCATTTTCTTATTAGAGCATTTGTAGGATGATCGGAGGGCTGAAATTCGACGTGTACGGTTAAAATGTGTCCAAATGCAGTCCGGGGTTTTGCATCTTAATAATTTATAAAAATTAGAATACCTAAAAATGACACTTTAACTTAAGTTTAACTAATGGCATTTTCGTAATTATCATAAATTTTTTAGTTTTGCGGAATCTAACCCTTCTACGTTGTTAATGGGATTATTCTAAGCAACTTTAATAAAGGGTACCCTATCGGATCTCCTACAGATGGTCTGTTATTCTTGAAACAAGGGTAAATATATAATAATTAATTAAAATAAAATAAAAATAAATTTTTAAATAAATCTCAAAAAATCTGGGGCGTTACAAGTTTCGAGTGCAATTGCACGAGCTACCCAAGCCAGGACCGCACCGATGCTCTACTACTTTTCTACTGCTTCTGGTTCTATTGGTGACTTTGAATGATGTATTCGATTCATCACTTCTTCTTTTATCATTGGTGATATTTTGAGCCCCAACAAGTGCCCCCCTCCCCCCCCCCCCCCCCGGTGTGCTGCGATGGCGTTTATGCTCTATCAGTGCGGTGTACTAGTTCGTGGGCTCGAGTATATAAACCAAGCCCAACCCAACCATTTCTTTCATTTTTCAGCATAGGAGTGCATTTTCATCCTCTTCAATTATGTGGATTTCATCTGATTACCGCCATGCCATTGAGGTATAAGGATCTTCTAATTTTTTCTTGCATCCCTTTGGAATTTTGTTGTCCTTTCGGTTTTGCAGCCACTACTCTGGTAACTATATGTTACAAAGGTGCAAGACTGATTTAACTTGTATTTGTAAAATTGAAATTTCAAACCTCTTGATCTTGTTATCTTCAATAGCACTTTCGTCTTCTTCACTTCCTTGACTTGGTTTATAGAGTAGCAGATTTGTTGCGGTGTGGGGTTGCTTTAACTCGTTATTAGTCCCTTCAAGTATTCTACCAGTAGATGTACGAGTCCATAGCCCTGACTCTCTAATGATGTTGATGGAAGATCCATAGAATTCTTTAACTGGTGTTGGCGGCAGATATGTATAGTCCTATAACAAGTGATAATAAAGGGTGTCGATAGCAGCAGATACATATAATCCAATAGCTGAGGATGACGGCAAATATATAATCTAGTAGCTAGGGATGATGACAAATATATGTAAGAGCCTATGACTGATGCCGATCAGAGGAACGTAGGAAAAGATCCATGACTGATACTGGTAGAATATATGTATATAAAAATCCGTGACAATAATGACGGAATATATGTACATACAAGTCTGCAAGTGATGTCAGTAGAGTATATGTATAAATATTCACGGCTGATACCAGTGGGCGAGATATACATCCAGAGATCTATAACTGTTGTCGAAGAAAGGCATGTGGAAGCCTATAATCGATACTAGTTGTCGACGTATAGAAGTTTTGTAATCGCTCTTGACAATTGATACATAGAAACCCGTAATCAATATTGGTCGCGCGATGCACGTATAACAAGTTATGGAGCTTCCTTCTTCTGCTTTATATTTTCTTGAACTTCTTTTGTTCTGTATTTTCTTAACGTGATCTATCTGGTGAGAGGACAGACACAAGTATCTTGTACAAGTTTACATGATAACTCGTGGGCTTATGATGTGATGTTCAAGTTCAGATGACAAAGTGATGATCGTACTATTATGATATTGCAATCATGCTCTACGCAACAGTTTATCATTTCATGCTTATCGTGCTGGTGTAATGTATGTAAGTGCTTGTACTAATTTGAATAGCAATAACAGGCGAAGTGATAAATGAATAAAGAGATTCATATGCAACAAGGCAAATGTATTGGAAGAAGATAGGTAGTTCAATAAAATCACTTCCCTTCTGACTCTATCGGTGCCCATTTCTATATCGTTGCTTTGTGAATATATAAGCTTGTTGTGCTCCATGCTTGCCTCCAGGGATATAATATTAAGTCCCACATAACTTGACAATATAGGATTCCATTTATACTCGTGGCATGGAGTATCGCGGTCTTATCATAACCGATCATTGCTCGAAAGATTAAATTCAGTTTAGACTCATAACGTGGAGTATTGTATGGTCCTGTTCAACCTCGTAACCTGATAGAGATAACATCGAGCTGTATCTCGAATCTATTTCTGGTTGCGAGTTTGGAGACTTTGTGGGACCTGCCATGAAAATCATAATGTTAGGCGTAGAGTTGAGCACGAGCTGAGCCAGCTCGGTTAGCTCGCTCGACTCAACTCGAACCAGCTCGACTCGGCTTGATTCAAAGGCCAGATTCAAACCAAGCCGAGCTATTTTTCCTAGCTCGAAATGATTTTTAAGCCGAGCTCGAGCTAACCCAAGCTCGATTCGGCTCGGCTAACTCACTAGTAAAAAACTAAAAAAATATATTATTTAATCCCACATCGGAAGTGAAAAGAGAAATGAGAGATAAAACTCTCTTTAAAAGTAAGTGGGGGTGTCAATGGGCTTTGGGCTGACTTTGGGCCCAATTTTAAACAGATTTAAGCCCGACTTTTGGACTGGACCTACCAAGCTCGAACTCGGCTCGAATTGGGCTCAAACTCGCTCGAAAGCTTAGTCGAGCTAGCTCGAACATTTCAGTCTAGCTCGAAGGCCGAGCCGAGCCGAGCATGAGCTAGGGTGGTCATTGAGCAATCCTAGCTCGAACATGGCTCAACTCAGCTCATGCTCACCTCTAGTTGGGTGTGGTTTTCTGCAACTCTTGCTAATGCAAATATTATAGGGAGGAGATCCTTGTAGACGTGTTTGTGCTTCAGTCGGTTTCCACCTCTGATGATTGATCTTCTACTTCTCTCGAGCCTTCTAATCAAGCTCAGTGAGACATCCTTCAAGGATTTAAGTCTTGTGGTGGTAACTTATTTTAAGGTATCATGCATCGGGATTGATTATTTCATCGTCGGCTCTACTTCTTTTTCCACGGTGAGTAACTTATTGTGAATGGTGGAGGGTTGGAAGAATTCATTTAAGATCTACTATCCTTCACATTCTCTTTTGCTATTGGTATCTCTATTTCGTTTATTTTAGTGGCTGTACTCCAGATAGATCACAAATGGTAGTCTCCGATCCTCCTTCGCCTCTTCGAAATGACACATAGGCCGACAGATGGAAGCCCCGTCTTTTAGCTCAGTAATGGCGAAATTCTCTAATCTTTTATTGTGATCTATAAAGGGCTGCCCCTGGGTGCGCAAGGGTGGCAGTCAAGTTTGTAAAGATGTCCACTTATATATTCTCTTATCTGGAAGTGTATATGATTGTACTACCTTAGAAACAACGGATATGTCAGGTGGTAACATGGCAACAACTCTGGCTTATATACTTTATCATCGATTGCTAGCTGTCTGATGATTTATCTAAACTCACTTTATATTTGCAATAATCTGATACACATGTTTTGTTCCAACCATAGATTGATAATTAGAGCATGGTATTCGGATCCGTCGCTTATGCAGGACAACGATATTGTAAAAGAAAACAAGAGTGGATTCTCTTGATAATCGCTTTAGGTGTTACTGAACTCAATATCCCCCTTGACACTGTGAGTCATGCTGAGCCCACCCTCCCTCCTTGGGGATATTCATCTTTAGATATGTGCCTCATTGCTCGTCGAGGATTCTCGTGCTCACTCCTCACAGTTCATTGTCGGTGGGTTACCCGCTGTCTTCAATTTGGGCTACCGCAATACTTGGTCGCGACACTTCATTTGAATCCTCTTAATCGACTTTGTCTACACAACTCATTGTCACCGTGTTCACTTGTCGTACATCCGGGCTTATCCCCAGTTCTTCTCTCTTCTTATAGACTCTGTCATTTTCCTCATATGACTCATTAGCTTCAAATGCAAAAGACCCATGGCTTGCATAATCCTCTTACTGGCCTCGCTCTATATTCTCACCTTGATAGGTTGTTATCCTTCTTGAGGACTTGTCTCTCCTTTTTGCTAAAGGTTGTGTTGTCTGAGACCGAGCGAAATGTGCATTGAAGGCTTACACCATTGAAGGTGGAAGGTTTGATTGGCTTGGCAATCGCCTATCTTTTAAGCATTCAGGTCTCTAGGTATCCCGTCTAGATATAGCTGACTAACCAATGATCTTGATTCGCGATGTGACCTGGTGAACAGCTCTTCCTCATAACATAAGCTTGAATATAAGTCCACTTGAAGAATGATCTAGTTTTACGATGTGAGTCAAAGAATAGTTCTATTTCTGATATAGACTGAAGAGTAACACCTTCTGAGGACCAATCCAAGCCCACAATGTGGGTCAGAGGATACCTCTGCTTCGTAATATACATCATAGGCTAATATTTTCTAAAGGATAATTCCAAGTGTAACATGAAGCTGCTAATAATTTCAGCTGCGATACGGGCTAGAAGATAATCCCCTTTCTGATGCAAACTGGAGAACAATACTATCTCGTGATATAGGCTGAAGAATAATTTTTTTTCTGATGGAAGTTGAAGAATAATACTGTCTTGCGATATAGGTTGAAGAATAATTTTCTTTCGAATATATATAGCAAAGGAATGATTCATACTCTGAGAATAACCCATACTCGTGACGTAAACTAAGGAACGATCCTATATCAAATACAGGTAGCTTCGTGTGCAATATAAAGAAATGAATTGTTCCCTAAGTGACATAGAGAAGCGAATAATTTCATAAGAGGTCCAAAGAGCTTCATGGTTCCTTATATGATGCAGCGAGCTATATGATTCCATAGGTGATACGAAGAGTTGCATTATTCTACATACGATACAGAGAGCTGCCTCTTGAAGATACAATATCAGGTCTGTCATTACTTTATAAGAGAAGATTCAGTTTATACTCATGACCTGGAGTATTATATGGGATTCAGTTTAGCCTCGTGGCTTGGAGGATCGTATGATTCAGTTTAGGCTCGTGACATGGAGCATTATATTGAGACTACTAGCTTGCCCTCGATAATTTCTTCTCTAAACTTGGGCTTTTCACCGTGCGTCGAGCTTGCCTCTACTGTATCCAACTCATCGCCTTACAAAATAATGTTCTCTAAGGAACCAGGCACATAAGGACATAACATCACATATAAAGACTTGAATTTATAAAGGTATCTTGCTGAAGAACGCTTTCATGCCTAGAAATCCATATAAAAGGCCGTCTAACCATAGTCTTCAATCGTATACTCTCGTTACAAAACTGTTCATAAGAGAAGGCCGACGATGTTCCGATATGAGCTGATATATATTAGAATGCCTTAACCATCTTCATATGAAGCCACATATGTAAGGGATTATTGACTTTGAATTGCTCCCAAATAGAGTACAAGAATGTCATAGAGATAACAAGAAAACCCGTGTCAGAATAATAAGGAGCCATGTACATAAGAGATCACCGGCTGTGAATTGCTCTCATGCAAAGTACAAGAAGGTTGTAGTGATCATGAGAAAACCCATACCAAAATAATATTATCGAAGCATTGCGTCTTCTATAAAACCATTTATAGGATATGCTCTTCTAATTCTACTTTTGTAATAAACTAAATTGATTTGAGGATTATGAAGATATCATCAGGATAGATGAATATGATTAAATATCTCAAATTCATGATTGATCGGAGTGATGCAGAGATTTATCTTTGATCCGATGATGTGGATATTTGATTCACATGATGTTAGGATCTTACGTGATGAGGTAGTGATTTCGTTTCGATCTGATTGATGTAAAGATTTCATTTCGATATGGGGGTTTCATCTTGGTATGGAATTTTTATAGTTGATCTGATTAATTGATTGATCTTCATGTGGTTCAGTTTAGCCCCATAACCTGGAGGAATCTGGTTCAGTTTAACCTCATAACTTGTTGGAGGGATAGCACAGTTTAACCTCATAACTCGTTGGAGGGATAGCACAGTTTAACCTCATAACTCTTTAAAGGGATAGCATAGTTTATCCTCATAAATCGTTGGAGGGATAGAACAGTTTAACCTCATAACTTGTTGAATGGATAACATAATTTAACCTCATAACTTGTTAGAGGGATAACACAGTTTAACCTCATAACTCGTTGGAGGGATCTGGTTCAGTTTATCCTCATATCTGGGAGGCTATATAGTTCAGTTTATCCTCGTATCCTAGAGGCTGTATGGTTCAATTTATCCTCATATCCTAGAGGTTGTATAGTTCAGTTTATCTTTGTGTCATGGAAGCTGTATGGTTCAATTTATCCACCTGGAGGATGTGTGGTTCAGTTTATCCTCATATCCTGGAGGCCCCTTGTTTTTCCAATTTTTTTTCTTTCTTTCCTCTTCTCTCTCTTCTACTTACTTTCTTCTTTCTTTGGTCCTCCTTCAACCTTTATCCAACGGCTCTAAATGGCTCTTTTTTATCTCTAATTGGGTGGAGTCACTCTCATTCCCACAATCACAAAACATACATTAGATGAACCTTTTAAACATGCAAACCATGCATATAATGTGATGTAATGGGCTATGACATGTATAAATTGGAGGTTCAACAGCGATATGTTTCAATTTATCATCGTAACCTGGAGGCTGTATGGTTTAGTTTATCCTCGTAACTTAGAGGATGTATGGTTCAGTTTACCCATGTAACCTAGAGGTTGTATGGTTCAGTTTATCCTGGTAATCTGGAGGTTGTATGGTTCAGTTTATCCTCGTAACCTGGAGGCTGTATGGTTCAATTTATCTGCGTAACATAGAGGTTGTATGGTTCAGTTTATCCTCATAATCTGGAGGTTGTATGGTTCAGTTTAGACTCGTAGCCTGAGGTATTTTAGAATTTTGCAAGCTCATTTAAACCCGGAGTGCAAGGGTATATTTATTTCTCAACTCGTTTAGACCCAGAGTGTAAGGGCATATTTATTTCTCAACTTGTTTAGAGCCAGAGTGTAAGGGTATATTTATTTCTCAACTCGTTTAAACCCGAAGTGTAAGGGTATATTTATTTCTCAACTTGTTTAGACCCGAAGTGTAAGGGTATATTTGAATTATACTGAGTCGGTAGGGTTCACCCAGGCATCTAGCACTTACAGGGCCTAGCGAGTCAACCAGCAATTTTCTTTTCCTTCCGCTCGTTTAGTTTTCGAGTAGATAGTTGCTTTGATTGTTACTTTGATCATCAGGTTGACAATTGCCTTGATTGCTTTTCTAGATATGAGATTGACTATCACTTCAATTGTTACTTTGGTTGTTGTGTCTATGACTATTTTATCTTTTATTTCAATTGCTCATTCACTTGACGAGAAAACCCGTTATTTGCCCCCTGTGATATCTTAGGCGAAAATGGTGTTTTGAGCGGCACTCTGTGTGATCAGGATTGCTAGAGCATCCTGAATGTTCTTCGGCTGCTTTCCTAAATCGTTCTGAATCTTGACTAGCTCATCCATTTGTTCTTGGATTGTTGGCGGTGAATTAGCCTGTTCAAACAGTTCTTAGTCTTCAACCACCTAAACCATCACGTCTTGCATTGATTTCCACTCATGGGTTGGATTCTTCTTTGTCAGAATGGCTTTAACGATGATCATTTCCACCGTCTCTTCATCTATTTTCCGTATAACTGGCTTGATCTACCCCCTATGATTCTTCTGCTGATTGTCGAGTAGGCGAACCGACATTACGGGCTATTCTCTATGCAATCGGGGTGGCTAAGGTATCGTGGATCTCCTTCGCTTACCTCGATAAATCATTCTGAGCTTATGTCAATTCATTGATCTGGTCCTGAGTTGTTAGCGATTCAACATCTTGTTTGATTGGCTCTTCGCCTTCAATTATCTGCACCATCGCGACCTGTACTGGCCACTCCTCATGAATCGACTTTGATTTCATCTGACTAGTCCTGATGATAATCCCCTCTCTTACTTTTGTGACTCTTTTTTGCATAGTCAACTTGATCTGCCCCCTGTCTAGGTGGTTCACTTTCGAGAGAGCTGGGAAGCTACCAACTGAACGTGTGAACTTTTGTGGCCTCATTGCGGTAGTGTGGTTAGCGGCAGAAGCCCTGCTAGCTTGTGCTGTTTGCCACTGCTTTTGATGATATGGTATGCCTTGATCGTAGTGATCTTCTAACATGGAGCCTTCATCGATGTTTTCTTTATTTCCTTTAGCTGTTTGCGGCTTCGAGCTAGCTGTTAGCCAGATTCAGAAGTGGTTGGTGTTGTTACAACAGAATGCAGGAAGCAAAATCCTCTAGTTCCTAGAAGCACAAGTGTCATTTCTCCTGTGTTTAGGTTTAGTATTTTTGCTAATTTTTATTGCACAATCACATGTCCATTAGAACATTCTACAACTAGATGTGGAAAGCTCATGACCTTACCAGTCATAGTAAAAGTTAGACATGAAACTAATACGCGGCAAGAATACTCATGCTTATGCTATCTTTTAAAACTTTAGGATTTTTGAAAGTTTTGAAAACCTCGATTTCAGATGCCTTTGCCTTAAAGATGAAGGGAAGAACGTTCCCAGTTGAGAGTCGCCAGTTTAGCACCCGTAAAGGCGCTGAACATTTCTCATTGCAGTAACTTTCTTACATATACGTTCATGTTAAAAAATGATTAATCTTACAAGGTTTCTTTTCCTTAGAATTAACCAGAGATTCTGATATGGTTCGATCCATAGCAGAGTCGCCAGTTTGTTAAACTAAAAAATGCGCAAGGTAGTTTTCTTGTGTTTCCTTGTTCTGGGGAGTTTCTGAGTATAGAGACATTTACAGACAATCATAAACAATCACAAAGTACATAAGAGGAGGTATCACAAGATGAATTTTATTCCAAAGATTCTGAATTCTTGTATATTCTAGGCCGTGATCTGGCACAAGCCCTTAATTACATCAATGGATTATCACCCTTCATTAAAAAACAAAAGACTAAATGTATGCAAGCGTCTTAGATAAATTAAATAAAGCAAATAAGGAAATATCAATGTAAATCATGCATAGAACAGAGAGTAGGGCTCTTAATGGGTTGGATCTAGATCGGATCTAACTAGATCCAGCTCCAAGTCCGTATATCTGTAAACGGATTTGGATCTAACTCGAATCCAAAAGGTGATATCCATATTCGATCCATTTATAAATTGTTAGATCCATTTTCGATCCAAAATCCATATAACCATTGGATTCCGGTCAGATCTAGGTCCGAATCCACCCCCATTATAAATTTAAAAATATATATAATGTACTATATTTAATTTAGTAGAAAAATGGTGTAAAACCCACTATTCATTATGGTACGGTGAACGTAAGAGTGGCATGTCTCAATTTTGAGACATGGCCTAAAATAATCTGGAAAACGGATGGCCAGCATGAATATAACATATACAGTAAGGCGACAATGAGTCGGATCTTAATCGGATTTGGATTGAACTTGATCCTACACCTTTGTTGATAGCTAATTCGCAATGAAAGATAAGTAGAGAACATGTTCACGTATGCATAAATGTGCGGGACATTGTAACGAGGCAAGGGATCTTTAATGCGCAATGAATGTGATAGAATATATATCATATGAGATTGATTGTATGTGATGGATACAATAGAAGACATGTCATGTGGGAATGATGTATGTGAGAATACAATAGTATGTATGCCATGTGAGGTTGAATACTGTCGAGTTAAGTAATGTAAATGTTAGATTAAGCAGAGATGAATGCTGGATTAAGCAGAGATGAGTACTGGATTAAGCAAGCTGAATGCTAGATTAAGCAAGATGGGTGTTAATGCATGAAACAATCAATATTATCTAGTCACAGCTCCATTTCTGTACATATTTGCACTAAAACGATATTCTGGTCATATCGCTGCCTGAAAAGTCTAAGTAAAAATATGATTTTTTATATATCCACAGATCGACCATAAAATACCATGAATATTTTACCACTCTTTGGTGTTTTAGCATAATTAGGGTATTTCAGATTTTTTGGACGGTTTAGATTCGAAGAAAAGCCCTTCATTCAAAAGGCGAACTTTTTAGGGAGTACCAAAATGTTGCGATTTGTACTTCGGATGGAAAATCAAAATCTTCATTGTTGAAAATTTATTTTTTTATTATTTTTTATTGAATCTAAATGGGGGGTACTTTCTTATTTACATAAATAATTAAAGTAAATGAAAACATAAATTAAAATATGACATTTACTTATATGTAAATAAGGTGTGCAGATTGAAGGGAGAGAGTGGGCGCATGTTGGGATTGACTGGAGAGAGTGGGCACATGTGTCCCTTGGATGATCTCCCTGTCTCTCAGCTTTCTCCATTACTACTTAACTGAGGTCATCAGGGGTATTTATAGTTTGTTAATCGGGTCCAGGCAAGGAGAAGTTGCGGACGCATGTGCTTAGAGAGGAGATTCCTGGCACATGTGGCATAGCCCGGGGTGCATGTGCACGCATGTGCCTCTTGGAAATGGAGAAATAGAGCTCCGGGCGCATGTCCCTCTTGGCAGCTTCCAGACTTAGAATTTTTCATCATTTCAGGCCGTGCATATGTTATTCTGCACTTGCACGTCTCCACGAAAATGACCATAACTCCTTCGTTACAGATCCGTTCTAGACACTCTTATACTCGTCGAAAATTTATTTCAGCGATCTACACAATGGAACTATCATGATAACCTTTAGAAGACTCTTTGTTTTTCAAAAGTAGGTCACAAGTGATCAATGTCATCCATAATATATGGTCTTCAGTGAACAACTCATATCTCCTTCGTTACAACTCGGAATTGGATGATCTTGGACTTGTCAGAATCGTGACTTGGTAAGCTTTCCCATGACGCACCATTTTCTTTGAACGTATATTGCTTACTCAATCATCCTCTGACTGAAAGTGAGCTCTTCACTGATATCTGTTCTCATACTTAGAAAAATTCAGGTTTCAGGCTCTGACTGCTCACTCCAATGGACAAGTCGACGTCACTGACGCCAAGGCACTTTTAGCCTTTAATGATGTTGCTGAATGAACGGGTTAGCTGGTATCCGTAGTCCCTACAATGACCTCGCCCCCATCCATCACATCATTCCCTATCCCGTCCAAACCATGGACATTGGTCAGTAATCAGAAGAGACTACGAAATCGACAGAGACTCTCTAACAGAGGAAGACAGAAAGAGAACCGAAAGACGTTTAACTATCGCAACATGGAAAAGGCATTACATAAAGAAAGCATTGAGGCAAGGCCCGTTGTACCAAAATGCATGATGATTTTCATTACAATACCTTCGACGGGGGCGGACCCGCCATCTGTAAATAATGAAGCCAACACAATGGCTTTACGATCTAGCAGACGATTGCATAATGACCCGAAGAGGTCGGAAGAAGTTAGGCAAGATCTCGTTAAAGCACAAACAGAGGCAAACGAAAGAGAAGGAAGAAATTAGGTGATAGCAAGTCAAATACCATGACCTAAGCAAAATGACACCAGGGTTGCATATGATATAGTGGCACATCTGAAGAAAGTCCCCGTAAGGCTGTTGAGTTCTTAAATGTGCATATTCTAACCCCATTTTATCACTAACTATGCTTGAAATACAGTGATTAAAAACCCAACTAATGTATGGTTTTGTGGTTATAGGAATAAGAGAGAGGATGCATCCATTGGAGGCTTAAAGACGCTATTTACAAGCATTGAAGATCACAAGACCAAGCGTCAAAGGATAGAAGAAAGCGTCAAAGGAGAGAAGAAAGAAAGCAGAAGAATACACCCAAGACCGGTCGTCCATAGCCCAGGACCAATCGTCCGACCGGTCTGAACACTCAATAGAAGGGGCCTTGATGAATACTTTGCTGGACCATCCAAGACCGGTCGTCCACTGCTCAGACCGGTCGTGCGACCGGTCCTTGAATTAAAAATTTGAGTTTGAATTTATGAAAAAGTCTCTGGACAGTTTTTGCATTTTTTAGACCGGTCGTCCAGGGGCTCAGACCAGTCGTGCGACCGGTTGTCTGCGTAATAGAGCGTGTCCCACAAGCTCCGATTTTCTCTGCGCAGTCCGGGATTTCTTGCGCAATCTGGAACTCTCCGCACTATTCTATAAAAGGGGTCCTAGGGCTCATTCATAAGGCATCCTAGAAGAGATTAAGCACTGTGGGAGACGGCGGAAGTGGGATTCGGAGTTCTACAACTCCTCCTATTTTGTTTTTCTAGTTTTATGCTTTATTTAGTTGTTTTCATGTTTCCTTGGATCATGAACGGCTAAACCTCTTAGCTAGGGCTAAGAGGTGAAGCTTGTAGTGAATCTAAGATGTTTCAAGTCGTTTGGTTTGGTTTCAAGTTGGATTATTAGTGAAGAACAATGGTTTGAAGTTTAAATAAAGTTCAAAGTAGTTTTTCTTAATCTTATGATGGCTCATGGATGTTTAGAAGAATTGCTTGAGTTCTTAATTGTTTTGAGCTAGTCTAGACCTGTATGATTTGAGGAATTGGATTCAATACGCTCTAGATCTATGATCCTTATGTGGGAACTTCATGCCAAATGTCTATTTTTCTGGAATTTCTGAAGTATGTAAGATTGTGTATGTGATTTGGATCAAGTTCAAATCATGATCTAGTTTTATCTTGTGACAGGATTTAATGGTGATTATGGTTGTGATCTTAACCTATTGGAATTGGGACTGACCTATACAATTGAGTGTGCTCAAGTCCTAGCTTGCATTGAGAGAATCATGTACATGAATCATGCATATGACAGATTGATTGTTTTAACTGCTCTATTATCCGACTAGATAGAACTTAATTTCAATTCTAGTTGAGAAAGTGAGAAACCACAGCGAATTGAGCATCAAGGATTGCTACAAGTGGATCCTTGAACCCCTAGTACCTTTTTATTAATTGATTACCTTCAATTTAGTTCAAAATTGTTATATTCATCAAATTACTAAAAATATGTTAGTTAGCTCTTCAGTAGAAACCATTAGAAGTGTTTTGTGAATTCCTACACAAGTCCCTGTGGATCGACCTCGATCTTACCGAGATTATTACTACATCGCAACCCTACACTTGGGGAAGCGAACAAAGGCTAAGCATGTACAATGCATTAAAATTATCTAAACGGTGTAGGGATATGCTGATCAATGCATTACTAGACAAAGAAATCAGAGAGACCATGATGATAAAAATAGAAGCTGAGATAGAAGAATGGAAAGCGCAGGGAATACGAGATCTACAACTAGAACTGACCATAATCTCTAATTAAACATCGATCATTACCTTCTCCGATGAAGATAGGACAACAGCTGTGACAGAGCACAACAGACCACTCATGGTTAAGGGCCTCATCCATGATATTGAGGTAAGAAGATGCATGCTAGATGACGGTTCGACAGTTAACATTCTCCCGCTAAAAACCTTAGAAGCCCTCGGCTACAAGAAGTTAGCCTTTCGTCTTAGTGAAATGATTATTCAAGGATTCAACCAAGATAGCCATCAAGCCCTTGTATTACTATGGGGTTAGAAATTCAAGACTTGCATACAAGGGTAGTTTGTCAGGTTATTGACGTGACGACTATGTATAATCTATTATTGGGAAGGTCGTGGCTACATCAAAATAGAATCATTCCCTTGACATATCACCAGTGCTTCAAATACAACAGAAATGGGGTACAGTACCGGATCGCGGCGGATCCCAGACCATACACCGCGGCAGAAGCTTTCTTGGCCGATGAACAATATTATGATGAAAGATATTAAGAAGAAGGAACCGAAGCGCCAGGAAATTTGAAAGAATGTGAAAGGATGGAGGGCCAGTGCAGACTACCGAAATCAAACTATAGCGAAAGAAATACTATTTAATACCAAAACACCTGAGAAACGAAGGACAATCTGCACTCGAATTAATGTCAAGTCAACACATGAGAGTATTGCGTGCTAGTTTCAACTTACACATGCCTCGAATGACCCGACAAAAGCCTTTTCCTAAACCCCTGAACCAGTTCTATGTACCGCCTACGGCCGACGCTCCGCATATAATATTTCATTCAACCACTGAACATGCGATAGAAGACATGCAGTTCAGTCCCAGTACCACAGCGTTAATTGTGCCACGTCCGATGGGATAGGTTCAGCACAGCAAGTTAGAATATAATGTTGAATATGGGATTCTAGCCGACCGCACCAAGAGAAGGTCCGCCTGCGCCATTCGAAGAAGAAACGTGATTATACAAAGGGAGAGAAGGAGGATAGGACCATCAGTCAAGCATGTGAATATAGTGACAATAGATGCTATAGAAGAAGCTCTCGAGGATACAGTTGAGCCCACGCAGTCAGGCAGTGCACCAGTTCAGTTGGAAGATGGGGGCCAACCTACGATCGATGAATTACAAGAGATCAATCTCGGCACGATGGCCGAACCTCATAATAATTATTTGAGTAAGAACGTCCTTGAAAAGGAAGTAGCAGACTATGTGCGTTTATTACAAAGAAATAAGGATGTGTTCGCTTAGACCTACTCTGAAATGCCAGGACACGACCTTGCCATTGCCCACCCACCACCTCAACATTACGAAGGATAAAAGGCTGGTCAAACAACCCCAAAGGCAATTCCACCCAGATTTGATACCAAAGATAGAAGAAGAGGTCAAAAGGTTTATGCAGGCCGGATTCATTCAGGAAGTGCTATACTCGAGATGGATCTTAAACATAGTCCCAGTAAAGAATAAAAGCGGGCATATTAGGGTGTGTGTTGACTTCAAGAACTTGAATGAAGCTTGCCCTAAGGATGATTTTCCACTCCACATTCCTAAGTTGCTGATAGATAGTACGACGGGATATGTCATGATGTCCTTTATGGACAAGTATTTAGGGTACATCCAGATAAGAATGGCTTTGGAGGATGAATAAGCCACAGTGTTCCGCACCTCTCAAGGGATCTTTTATTATCGTGTTGTGCCGTTTGGACTAAAAAATGCGAGAGCAACTTACCAACGCACAATGCAGAGAATATTCCAGGACATGATGCACAAACATGTTGAATGTTACTTTGACGATCTCGTCTTTAGATCAGCCAGCCATGCGCAACATCGTCAACACCTAAGTTAGGTATTCTAAAGGCTCAGAAAGAAAAGATTACATATGAACCCGTTGAAGTGTGCGTTCGGGGTGTCTTCGGGGAAATTCCTAGGCTTTGTGGTTAGATACTGTGACATCGAGATCGATCCCGCCAAGATTAAAGCCATATAGGGCATGCCGCCGCCCAAGAATCTGAAAAAATTGAAGAGTTTCCAAGGAAGGATAACTTACTTACGACGGTTTATTTCAAATTTAGTTAGGAAGTGCCAGCCGTTTCCAAAACTTAACAAAAAAGGAGCGACATTTGAGTGGGATAGGTCATGTTAAAATGCATTTGACGTACTTAAGGAATTGTTGGGAAGGTCACCTATTTTGTCAGCACCAGTCAAAGGCGTAACATTGATACTATACATTGTTGTCGAGGATAACTCGTTGGGTGCTCTATTAGCACAGAAAAATAAAGCTGGGAAAGAGAACGCACTCTATTACCTTAGCAAAACGTTAGTAGGGGCCGAATTCAACTACTCACTGATCGAGAAGACATGTTTGGCATTGATTTTCGCCATAAAAAAAACTACGATATTACTGCCTCTTGCACTAGATTACGTTAATTTCTCGGGCAGACCGTATCAAATTTCTAATGAACAGGACCGTATTATCAGGAAGATTGGCTAAATGGACACTTTTGTTATCTGAGTTTGACATTACTTATGTCTCTTCCAGGGCGATCAAAGGCCAGGCTGTGGCAGATTTCTTGGCTGCACACCTGGTCCCGAACAATGAGGAAATACAATGTGATTTCCCAATGAATACACTATGACACTTAGAATAACGATGCCCTAGCAGATGTATTTCGACGGAGCTGCTAAAACGGGAGGGGCAAGTGCCAGGGTAATCTTCATCAGCCTCCAAGGGGATTTGTTGCCATTCTCCTTCATAATCGCGCCTTCATGCACAAACAATGAAGCAGAAAACCATGCCCTTATCATCGGCCTCCAATTGGCATAGGAAATGCATATCCGAACGCTGTGAGTTTTTGGTGACTCGAAGTTGGTAATCAGTCACTTGACTACAGAGTTCAAGGTGCGCAAACCGAAATTGTCCTCGTATTATCATCTGGCCCGAGCCTTGTTCGATAACTTCAGGGATATCACTGTGTCGCGTGTTCTAAGAAAAGATAATACGTAGGCAAATGCACTGGAAGGTTTGGTGTAACACCCCTAGATTTTCAAAAATTATTTAAAAATTTTTAAAATTTTATTTAATTTTTTTAATTAAATGTTGAGCATTTACCTTGTTTTGAAAACAACAGACCATCTGTGAGAGTTTTGATGGGTGACCCTTTATAAAAATCTCTTTATAAAAATCTCTTAGAATAATCCCATAAACATCGTAGAAAGATTGAATTTCAAAAATCTCATATTTTTAGATAATTATGAAAATGTCATTAGTTAAACTTAAGTGAAATTGTCATTTTTAAGTATTATGATTTTTTACGATCACTTTCATGCAAAACTTCATATATGAGCTTTTAGGCACATTTTAACCGTACACGTCGAATTTTAGCCCTCCAATCATTCTACAAATGGTCTAATCAGAAATCAGGCCATAAGTGGCCCACCTTAACTCAGATCTGCCTCATTTTTTCGGCAACGGCTAAATTCGCGCTGCTCAACCACTGACTAGAGAAGATGGTCCTAATCCATCATAGTGGACCCCATCTATGTTGGCAGTACGTGAAACGCGGTTTTCGTACGTGGCTGGAAAAAAAGGGTGTCTCTCCTTCGCTGTTACATTGGCGGCTGTCGCTGTCGACCTGAGCGATCATCACCGTCCTCCAGGTGGGTCCCACTCCCTTAATCCAAGTCGTCCATCCGTCTCCTCCTCCTTACATACTTCCTTCTTTCAAACCTTTCTCTCAACAGTTGATCGTGTGGCCCTCTTCAATCAACCGTTTAAAACCAAGAAATCAAAGATCCAAAGATCCGCTTTGCATGGATGCTCGAGATTTTTTTTAAAGTCTCCATGTGGACCCCACCTTTAGTCCCAATGCTTCTCTTGCGCAGGAAGGCTCCAGAACAAGCAGTTTCCTTCTCCAACCTAAGAACCGACTTTACCTCTTCCTCACACCTACCGCCCATGCTATTAAGCTATCCATCTGTTTCTTTCCCATTGAGAAAATGCCAGAGAGAGAGAGAGAGACATGGAAGGAGAAAGGGAGAGAGATCGTGGAAGGAGAGAGAGAAGGTGAGAGTTGTTTGGGGGGGGAGAGAGAGAGAGATAGAAGAAGAAGAAGAAGAAGAAGAAGAAGAAGAAGAAGAAGAAAGAGAGAGAGAAAGAAGAAGAAGGCGAGTCAATCTGAGTCGACTCGGTTGAGTTTTCTAGTTATATCACTGTTGACTGAGGCAAGACTAATCCAACCATGATTTTTGTTTCCTAAGATCCACCCTAAACCTTAAGCCTAGGTATAGATCTAACTCTAATTGATTTTGGTGATGAAACCTATCGATTTTCACCCTAAACTCATGTTTTTCCATTAAACGACATAGGTTTGATCTAAAAGAGGTTTCACGGCTCTAATAACTTCTCAACCCATTCAACCTCAAGAGGTAAGGATTTCTTTAAGCCTAGTCACAATAATATTGAATTCAATGTCGATTCCATGCTTAGAAACTAGGATTCTGTTGTGTAATTTCTTGAAGCCATGCTTGTTGAAATCTCTTCATGTGATTATGATTTGTATGATATTCCTTGATGTGTACTCTGAATTTTGATGTATGTGAACCATGATTTGTGCTTAGATGTTTAGAAAAGGAACTATAATGATGTATATGCTTATTTGGAGACTATGCTTAATTTATGTTTGTTATATGCTCATGATGAACATGATGATTGATGTATTGTATGATTCAGGATTTTGTATATGGATGTTACGTTAATAAACACCCCTTAACCCCGTACTGATATAACTGTTTGATGTAAAGAGATGAGGCCTTGTTATATTGGCATTGCCATGTGGATATTTTTGGATGAATATGCCTTATTAGTTGTAGTAAGAATTGGCATCACCATGTGTATTATTGAATGATATGCCTTGACGTTGAGGATTAAGTGTTGGCATTACCGTGGATGTGTTGTTGGTTGTATATGCCATGATATTGAGTTTGGCACTACCGCGTGCATTGTTGGATACGTGCCAATGGATCCTTGTTTGATATGTTACCTGTGGTGGATCCTTTGAGGAATGAGATTGATGAATATGAGAAGTTTCATGAGCCAAGGTTGGTGGTAAAGGACACTAAGCCTGAGCTGTTGGCCTATGCTGGGTGACGAGCCCCCCATATTGACCTTGAGCTTCCTTAAATTTATTGGGGTAAGGAGTGGTCATTAGCTGTGTACATCATTAAATTGGTTGGATGTTAAACTACTTATTAAAGGTTAAACTAATCATGCATTCATTGGACCCGACCTGGTGGGTCAGCCCTACGGGCGCTGCGGCGCTAGCTTGTGGTGGGGGATGGGTGGCCATCACTTCTATTGACCGGGTTTGTTGAACCTCCAATTTATACATTTGCCAACCCATTACATCACATTATATGCATGGTTTTCATGTTTAAAAGACTCATCTAATACATGTTTTTGTGATTGTAGGAATGAGAGGGAAACTTCACCAATTCATAGTTAAAAGAGTCACTTTGGATACCTTGAGGATCAAAGGAAGAAAGCCCAAGAATGGAAGAAAGAAGTTATGGAAGATGGAGTTGAAAGACAAAGAAAAACACAGAAGAAATCATGTTAAAAGACCTGGCAGGGCCAGAAAAACCAAAGTGCAGAGCTACAGGGCCATAAAAGTAAAATGCAGAAAGTTGCAGTTTCTGAAGATTGATCCAGAGATTGATCCGTCGATTGATCTCTCAGCCTGAGCGATTGATCGATAGACTTGAGCGATTGATCGCTCACAGCAGAAATTTGACAGAATTATTGCTGGAGAGAAGTAAAGAATTGCGATTGATCGCCCAGCCTGAGCGATTGATCGTCCATCCCATAAATCAATCACCAGAATGCAGATTTTTAAGAAATTTGGAGAAAACTCTCTGGACACTTTTTGCACCCTCCGATTGATCGCTGGACACTGATCGATTGATCACCAGAAGTAACTGATTGATCTCTCAGCCAGCCGATTAATCGTCAGATCCGAAAAAGGCAGTTTTTACAGTTATTTGAATTAGCGATTGATCGCCCGGTCTGAGCGATCAATCGACAATGCGCCCAGTTTAGAAATTTTCAAGTCTGGCTCCGATTTTCTCTGCACAGTGCGTAAATTCTACGCAAATTCTCGAAGATTCTTCGTTTGTGGGGTATGAAAGCTATAAAAGGAGACTTCCACCTCATTCCTAAGGCATCTAGCAACGTGGGGAGCAAAGAGATCAAGACCTAGGAGGCTTCCTAGCCTCCTACAACTAGTTTTCTTCTTCTTCTAGTTCTAGTTTCTAGTTTTTAATGTTTTCTTTTAGCTAACCTCTTAGCTAGAGCTAAGAGGTGAAGTTTGTAGTTTGTTTCAATGCTTTAATTCGTTCTTCAAGTACCCTTTACTTATTTATGGATTTTCAAGTTCTAGTTTGAATAAAGTTTGGTTTTTTAGAAGTTTTGTGAGAGTTTGTGTACTCCGGACATGAGTTCCTTGTAATTCTCTGATATTACCATGATTGGGTTGTTTAAATTCGAATTGTAGTAACCCTTGAGCATGCCATAGTCCATAGGCATGGCTGTTACTCCGAAGGCTACAAGTTCAAGTTCTATGTGCTTCATTAGAACTAGAAATCTAATTTCCAAATTTAAGTGGGACTGTTTGTGCTTGAATGTTATATCTTCCAATTAGATGAGAGATAGGACTTTGATTCTAATTGTGTTGTACTTGGATGAATGGATTGGCATTAGACTACTACAAGTGGATCCTTGATGCTCTAGTTCTTCTTATTTTCAGATTTTCCTATTTCATGTGAAAAACTATTTTCTTAAACTTCTTAGATTCTAGTTATTAGAGTACTTGGAATTGTTTACCTCTTTCCCTGTGGATCGACCTTGGTCTTACCGAGATTATTACTACATCGCAGCCTTACACTTGAGG
Organism: Liriodendron chinense; assembly: GCA_003013855.2. NCBI lineage: Eukaryota > Viridiplantae > Streptophyta > Magnoliopsida > Magnoliales > Magnoliaceae > Liriodendron > Liriodendron chinense. The sequence continues at coordinate 1,124,967 of ML058395.1, read as the reverse complement.
CGAGCGAACACCATCTATCCACAGTGGACCCCATCCACACCGTCCATCAGATGGACCACCTTCAGTCACACGTGCTGAGCACCAGCAGTGGAAATCATCTCATTGTCCATCTATCCATGGACAGTTCTTCAGCTCCACACGTGTCATCACCAAGGGATGGGCTTCCTTCCTCATCACACATGCATCCCCATGGCCATCTGATGGACGTCCAAGCCTCACATGTGCTACAAATCACGTCTTAGCTGCAGCAAGATCACCAGCATCCAGATCTTCAACACCCATCATCCAAATGGTCCAGATGTGGACCCGTTCATCAATGGTCCAGCTTCATCTTAGCCGTCCAGTAAAGGTGGACGTCCTCCAGTCACCACACATGCAAAGCATCCAACCTTCACCATTTCCAGCTCCAAAATCTGATGGACGTCCAAATCCTTCACACGTGTACAACTGATTCTCAGCCGACCACTGTAGCACACCTGTTGTGCATCACCATCAACACCGTCCATTCATCTTCGAACGGCCAGCAACTGCCACGACAGCGACCTCCATCTCACCTAACAGTCCAGATGGTGGGACCCACATTCTCCAGCACATGTGGAAGCAAGCTTCAGCGTCCAGTAAGGTGGTCCCCGCCTTCCTCAAGTGCCAAGCTACAACAGCAGGTGGACCCACCTTCATCTGCAACCATCCACCAGGGCTGGACGTCCAAAACCATCTCCAGCAATGGACGTCCGTCCAGCACAAGCAGTCCAAGCAATGGATGGTTCGGATTGTCCAAATTCTCCATGTGGACCCACTCAACTCCAACTCATGTGGACCCAGTTAACTCACCTTGCCATCTTCCATCCTTGGGCCAAGCAAATGCTTTCTCCATCCTCTTCCATCCATGAGCTCCAAACCTAGACAAAACTTTGCTTTAGGTTTGGAGTGACACCTAGGCTTGGAGTACTTTTCTTGCCACATGCCATCCCAAGCCTAACTCCAAGCCCAAACCTAGAGGAGATTTGCTTGGAGTGCCACCTAGGCTTGGAGTGCCACATAAGTTTCTCAAGAAGCTATAAAAGGAGCACTCCTCTCACCCATTTCAATCATCCCTCAAATCCCACAAATCCAAATTCCTTTCTTTCTTTCTTTCTTAATGTAGAGTAGTGTAGAATTTGGTTCAACAGTTGTGCTTGAATGTTGAAGTCTTAGTCTTCCATTGTAGCATGGTTGGCTAAACCTCTAGCTAAGGCTAGGGGTGAAGCCTTTGAAGAAATTTGCAAGCTTTGGTTCTTTTGGTTCAACAGTTGTACTTGAATGTTGGAGTTCTCTTTGGTTGATTGGTTTGGTTATCCACCTCGGCAGACGCTATTGTTGTGTAAGCCCCTTAATCCATCGTCGACTCCGGGCACGTTGGATGCTTGGGATCCCTTGCACACCAATTAGCTAGTTCATGATCGATAAAGTCCCTTGATCAATGGTCGACTCCAGGCACGATGGATGCTTGGGATTCTCTACGGTCATTGAGCTAATGCAGGTAAAGTCATCGATCTGTAAAATCCCTTGATCCATTGTAGACTCCGCGCACATTGGATGCTTTGGATTCCCTGCAATCGATGGATGAGATCTTAATGGTTGGATCGGTCAATCAAAGCCTCCTATCTTGTAAGTATGCATTTGATCGTATAATTTGTAATCTTATCGATTGACTTTTTGGCAAGGTAGTTGATCTGTATAATTCCTTGATCTATTGTCGACTCTGGGCATAGTGGATGCTTGGAATTCCTTACGATCAACTAACGAGTGCTTCATGGTCAAATCAATCGGTTCAGATCACTATCTTTTATGAAATATGCAAGTGGTTTAACCGTTTCATCTTCTGATTGGAATGAATCTTTATTCGATTCCAGTTGAGTTATAGTTGGACCAGTGAATCAAACCATATGGATAAATCAAAGGTGGATCCCTAATGCCTTAGCCCCTTTTCTATTTTTGTCTTTCACCACACACAACTTGCTCCACTCTCGTGGATAATTCAGATTTCATCTCTCACACCTAAACTAATTCCTCTATAGGTTCTTAACCTCAATCCCTGTGGTTCGACCTCAGTCTCACCGAGTATTTTACTACTTCGCTACCTGCACTTGGGTGTGCAATCTTCGAGTTGTAGCAATTACCCGCTTCATCATGGACTCTGGTGACTAGTAGCTGGTGAGAAAAGTTGGATTAAGTCCCATCTCATTTGGTCAGTGTGCCTTAGCCAGAGCATGCATATCATGCATTACATTAACTAAAATTTTCTCATGCATGTTTTGTTTGGGTATGATTATTATGCTTAGAGATTATTGTGCTAATCTTAGGTGGTAACCCTCACTGAGTTATTTGCAAGCAACTCACTCCCTCCTGGGACGGTGTTATAAAACATAACCAGATTATTGCAGGTGACGATCCAATAGATGAACCAGAGTTGTGGTATGAAGGAAATAAAGTTTTATGACGGTTAATGACGAACGACGAAGCCATATCATCTTAAAGATTAATTGTGTTTATTATTTTCATTTTCATTTTCATAGATTTGTTTCCATGTAAATCGAATTAAGTCTCCAAGGGACACAGAAAGTGGAGTATTATGCATTTTGTATGATTTAAGGACATTATGTTGATAACGTAAAGTAGAAAAACATGAAATAAGAACCTTGATTTCCGTCATTTATGATATGAATGCCATAAATATGTGAATTAAAGAGAAATATGGAAATAAATTCCTAATGCATTCAGGTTAACACCCAGGAACTCGGCCCATCTTGTTGTCCACGAGAGCTGAAATTTCAGGGCGTTACATTTGGCTGCTACCCTTGCTCATCCCGGGGGTAGTCCGTTGCATGTGACCATTGAAGAAAGAAGAATTCTACTGCAGCTAGGAAGCTACTAAACACACGTCAGGTTCAAGGCCAACATGCTGCTACGAAATCACTGAGCAAGATTGGAAGTAACCCTTCATAGATTATCTAAAGTACGGATTCTTGCCCGAAGATCCAAAGCTCCGTTCGCAAGTCAAACGTTGAGCCGACTCATTTATACTTCAACACGATGCGTTGTACAAACGCTCATATGACGGTATCCTGCTACGTTGCCTGGACAGGGAAGAAGCACGAAGAATGCTGAAAGAGGCCCACGAGGGAAGGTGTGGTGCTCACCAAGCCAGGCAATACTTGTATCACTGCATTCGCCATATGGGGTATTACTGGCCTACGATGATGCAAGAGGCGGTTGATTATGCTAAGCGATGCCACTAGTGTCAGATTCATGGTGACATCATCCATGCACTACCTTAAAAACGTCATCAATCGACCATGTCATGGCCATTTGTTACGTGGGGACTAGACATTGTCGGTCCTATCACACCCCCGCCCGCTCAGGGTTGTCAATACATACAGCTAGAGCTAGGCACAAACCAAGCTAGCTTGAATGCTCGGCTCGGATTGGTTTAAAAAAGCTCGGCTTGGATTGGTTTAAATAGACGTTCAAACCAAACCAAGCCTCAAATTCAAGCTCGTTTAAAAAAACAAACCAAGCTCAAACTAAGCAGTGTTAGTACACTTTATTTTGTCAATTGTCGTGTTAGTTGGTCGCGTCTTGTCGTGTGAGCCCTGGTCGAAGATTTGAAGCTCAAGACTTAAAGATTATGCTTCTTCCATTGCTCAAGCTCAAGCCGAAACAAGACCTTAGGTAAGTTGCATATAGATCGACCTTAGGAAACCCAAAACATCAATGAATGACGTAATTACCGACCATCTCATCCCATTCCTTCTCGACCCTTTAGCGCAAGTTGATCAGACTTGTTTTTCCATGGCTAGGTGCTAATATCGTGATTGAATACATTGTCCAATCATTGGACTCCATGCACCATCAACTCATGATGAATATCCAGCTGAGATGCCATGTTATAAGGCTGCCGACCGGTCTGGACTAGTCAGACGGTCCATTGAAGGGTAATGCTGCTATGTTGAAAAACCTCTAAGGCAGCCAACCGGTCATGACCGGTCGGACTGACCCTTCCATCTTTCCAGGCAGCCTTATTATGATATAACATGTCTTGCTGTATGGGCAGTCGACCAGTCTTGACCGATCAGGTCCATCAGTACAATTAAAACAGCAACCTTGCTGTAGTGAATGAGGCAAGATAGCCGACCGGTCTTGACCGGTCGGGCAGCACATCAGACCTGTCCAGCAGCAACTCTGCATGAATACTGGCAAGACGGCCAACCGGTCTTGACTGGTCGGTCAGGCACATCAAAATTGGTCAGCAACCTTAATGTCTTAAAATCAGCTAGACAGCCGACCGGTCTTAACCGGTCGGCCTGAAGTGAAATTTTTCTCCAGCAGCTATGCTGCTTTGAACCAAGTAGGCAGCCGACCGGTCTTGACCGGTCGGACTGCATGTAGCAGTGAGTCCAGCAAGCTTATCCAACCGGTCTTGACCGGTCGGACAAACCCAAATGAGATCCAACTTTTTGAATTACGACCGACCTGTCCGACCGGTTGAGGCCCCTCTCTGACAGGTCGATTGTGATCGTTTTTTATCTGTTGGGGCCATCATTTGGGGTTCTATAATGCCATATTTCAGAGGCTTTCTTGGTATGTATTCAACACCCATCAAGAGCCAAGTGAGAGAGTCTTTACTTACATCTTCCAACCCTCCTTGCTCTTAACTCCCTTAAGTTCATCATTCAAACATAGCCATTAATGGCTTGTCATTGAGTATTCAAAGCTCGGTTTGAAGTACGAACTTAAGATATGCATTCATGGCTGACCTACCTTCGAAATATCTTTATGAGGTCGTTTATAGCCATTGAATGTTGAAGTTTGGTAGTTCCCTCATAACCTTTACATTGAATAGGCAAGAGGAACTTGACCATCTCTCTCCCAACTACCCGGCATAATCATACACACATCATTTGCATCGGTAGCTGATCTTGGGAGCACAAAGAGAAGCTGAAGCACGTGGAGCTAAAGCTACTCATCAAAGGCATTGAATCAGGGCTCAATCATCTAGGTATGTCTATTATTTGAGAGTCCATTTATTGAATCACTATTCCCTGGATTGAAAAACTCCGGCGGGAGTGTACGTGGCCGTCCTTGGATTAGGATTGGTGAGAGTTTGAGATCCAAACTCGTCAAGTACCTGGATTGGGCCATCAGTGAATGGTAAACACGGTCCTAGATCAAAGGATGTTAAGGTTGATGGTTAACCTGATTTAAAACCATGACTATAGTGAAATCCGGTGTTCTCATAGGTTGAGATCGTAAACCAGGAGTGGAGTAGGGAAAACGAACCACTATAAATCGTTGTGCATTATGAGATTGAATGATTGCTATGTGTTGAATGGTTTAGTGAATCATGAATGCTAACTGTTTGATGAAATGCCTATGGTAGTCTTTTCTTACAAATTAATCATATAATTACCTTGAATATTATTGTGATAATCTTGGTTGGTAAGATTGACTTGATTTAGTTTTAAATTGTAATTGGAAATTCAAAAAGTCCTATTCACCCCCCTCTAGGACATTAGGAATATCTCCGAGTATCTCTACAAGTGGTAAAACCAGCAATTTCACGCAGTACCGGCTCGGTTCAGCTCGGCTCGAAGTTTCAATTTGATTTACCTCGGTTTGATTCATCTTGATCCGGCTCGTAGATTGTAAGCACATTGTTTCCTATGGTGTGATCCACTTGAGCTTTGGATATGATTTAGTTTTGGGATCATGTCCTAAAATGATATGTAAAAATGGATGGATGGTGTGGATAATACATATACATGACGATGTGGATAATATATAATACATATACCTGAATGCACACTGTTTCCTTGCACTTGTAAAGTTATGCTTGTGTGCTTTTGTTTGGAAAAGGCTCTCACATGTCTATTTTGAAGTTGTACTCCTCATTTGGAGGATGTTAAATATCATGTAGTAAGATACTTTTACATTTTTTATGTTATTTCTGACTTTTTAATTCTTTTCTATTTAAATAAAAAAAGAGTCGCCCACCTATTTGAACTCGGCCCAGGCCCGGTTCAAAATTTTTGACCAAACCGATCCTGGCCTGAACCAAATGTTTCTGGAGCAAACCAAACTCGGGTTGCATGGGTCTGCCCGAAACCCAAACTAGGCCGATCCACAAATTGGGGTGGCATAAAAAACAAGCCAAACCAAACTAGGGCTAACTCGACCCAGCCCGGATCATAGCCCACCTCTACTTGCGACTATAGACTACTTCTCCAAATGGGCTGAAGCTGTGCCATTGGGGAGCACGAAGGCAAGTTAAGTGGAGATATTTACCAAACAGTTCATTATCTATTGACACGGGATTCCTGAACATATCGTGACTGACAATGGCACGCCCTTTAAAAATTATCTCATTACCAGGTTGCGCCGCGAATTCAAGATCAAGTATTGTTATTCCACGCCATATTATCTGCTGGCGAATGGCCTCGCTGAAGCATTCAACAAGACCATAATCAAACTATTAAAGAAGACAGTATCTGACAATAAGAAAGATTGGGACAAGCGCCTACCCAAGGCATTGTGGGCATATTGGACGACGTACCGCACAGCTACCAGAGTAACACCATACTCGCTGATATATGGGATAGAGGCAGTGGTACCAATGGAGATGCAAGTCGAATCTCTTCGGGTATCACTTTGGGAATCACTCACAGATGAGCAAAATGCAAAAATACGAATGACAGAGCTTGATGCGCTGGATGAGAAGTGACTCGTCACATAGCAGTGCCTTAAAACATATCAGAAACAGATAACTGCTTCGTATGATCGGAAAGTCCGACACGGATCTTTTCAGCGTAGTTACTTGGTACTAGTGATGAAGCGTCCAATAGCACCTACACGAGGCATGAAAAGCAAGTTTGACCCTAAATGGGATCCCATTTGTGTGGTGGATGAACTTTACTCTAACGGAGCTTATCACCTTGTGGATTTCCAAGGGCAAGGCTGTGGGTTCCCTATCAACGGTCGATTCTTGAAACTATATTATCCTTGACAAATTGATCATGTGTCATGACATGCCTGTTATAGGAATTCTTTTATAATCAGAAGGAAATTCGGCGACAAATGAATGACGAGTCCCAAATGTGATGCTCTATACAAAACTCCAAGTTACGAGTATAAACTGAACTATACAGGACTCTTAAGTTACGAGTATAAACTAAACTATACAAAACTTCAAGTTAGGAGTATAAAATGAACTATACAAAACTCCAAGTTACAACTATGAACTAAACTATACAAAACTCTAAGCAAAGACCCAACTTCAAGTGGTGGTTCATGAAAGTAAGTCGGTAGTCTAACACGACACCTTCGTATGTGCGGAAGTTTAAAGAGCAACTAGAATTATGGCTAAGTCCTATGAAGGGGTGATTAGGACCTTTTGAAATTCTTTTCCTCTACTTACACAATTTAACAAATTAAACTAAGTAAGCAAGAACACTTCAGCTTCCAAGCCTAAGTGGGTCCAATCACAAGACTAGCATATGGTTAAGCAATAAACAACCTAGTCTAAACATGCATAGATAATTAAATGATATTACTAATCAAGCCCTAATCTATGCAACCTATGTAGACTTATGAGAATGGATCGATGAGCTCAAGTCTACACTACTTAGTGAAAGTACATCTTGTGTGTGAATGTGCATATCTAGTGCCTAGCATACATTCCTATCAAGCATTCATAATTAAACAATTAAACCTACAATGCTAAGATATCAATGTGCTCAATTCAATCACAAACACAAGCATGTATAATGGTTCGACTTTGGGTCTACTCCACTCCCGGTTCAAGTACTCAACTCCTTTGAGCACAACGGCATTCACTATCGGAGGTTTTAAATGAGGTTCACCTCTCAACCTTTACACGGAGGTTTTACCAGTTCACCTCTCAACCATAATCAGAGTTTTGGACAAAGGGCTAACTCTCAACCCGAACGGAGTTTTGGACATAGGCTAACTCTCAACCCGACGCACGTTCACTCCCGTGTCGGAGGCTCCCCCTTGGAGACTTTGTTTAGGCTCGGTAAACAGGCCAAGGAGTGCCAAACAACCCCTAGTCTTTAGGCCAACAAACAGGCCAAGGAACGGCCAACATCCCTAGTTCGAGTTTGACAAACAAACTCTACACTCAACTCCCAAAGGAAATTGAGTGGATGGACTCTCAATAAAGACAACCTTACTTGTCGGATGAACCCCTTGTTCAGCGTCGGTTCGGGTTGCTTGATCTCCGCACTCCCGTGCTTCAATCAGCTTCCCTTTCTCCCTCGATCGTGTTGCCGTTGCGTTGCCAATGCATCAGCTACACTCAATCAATCACCTTGCTTGTGATGCCTTTGAGATGCCCAAGGTGATAGGAGGGTAGGTTTGAGAACTCTACAACTATTAGGCATGGGTTGCCTAGTGTTTCTCTCCTACAACGATCTCATCTTAGAGTTTTGGATAAGAATATACCTATCAAGGAAGATCCAAACTCTAGAGATTAAGAAGGGATGAAGGTCCTCTTCTTCATGAGCTTGGAATGCTCCAATCTTGTGTTAAAGCAGAAGGAAGATGCCTAGCATATGTTGGGAATGAGCCTCAATTGGTCTCCAACAATGATGGCTTCACTCCTCTCAAAATCCCTCTACGTCCCCCTCAAAATGAGCCATGCCCCTTTATAAAAGTGGTCCAAAAGGACATAAAATAGGCAGAAAATGGCTAGTTCCGACCGGTCCCGACCGGTTGGCCAAAGGCCAAGTAAGACAGTGTACAATCTGTCTAGAGGGGGGGCCTGTCCGACCGGTCGTGACTGGTCAGACCAGACCAGCCAACCGATCACAATCGGTCGGCCCAAAGGCTTGAGCACTCCAGCAGTTTGCTGTCTGGATTGACAGCCAGTCCGACCGGTCTTGACCGGTCGGTCCAGTCCAGCCGACCGATCGGGACAGGTCGGACAGGCCTGGGTTCAGCCCATATGTTTGCTGAACCACCTATTTCACAACCCACTCACATTGGCCAAGGTTTGGGTGATCTTTTGGGACACCTAGGACTAATCTATGATGACTAAAGGTATCCTAATATGGTCATGGTCATCAAAGAAGTTAAAGGGCTGGGTTTTGGTCAAGGTTAAGGCACATCAAGGCATCACTTCTACCTGTTTCTTCTTCCTTGATACAGTGAGGCCACTTGAGTCTTCAATCTTTGTCTTCATTAAGCTCAACCGACACTATACTCACTGACCTAAGTGATTGACAAACAAAGTGCACTACTATGCCACAGAAAAGTGCACTAACAGTTCAGAGATAGGTTACTCGGGGACAAAAGATATGGTAGGGGCATCCTAAGCCGGCTCTAGGATGCGGCTCGATCCATCATCATTACCAACATCCACAGCTCCAGAGGCGGATGACTGAGCCTCCTCCATCGGTTTACTTGAAACTGGAATACCTCCCACCTGCGAAGTGGCTTCAGCTTTCATGTCAGCCCAGTCAAATGATACGATCCCCCTATCTCTATAATGATGGATTTCGTTGTATGTGGGGCATCATCTCCTCCTCCAACACTGTCAAACCTTTCACAACCGTTGGATCCCTCATCACCTTCATCTCCTCCGACACACATATCCATGTCACCCACGTCATCATCATCGTCAAGGTCTATGACGATATCACCTCTCGCTCCTTCAGCACCAACTTCATCTCGAGGGTCAGTCTCAGTCGCAATATTAACCTCACCCTCCGCTTGAGAGCCGATCTCCCCTTCTTCAGCAACTTCTTCATCTAGTACATGTAGACCTTCGCCAGTCACCATTTCGATTGGTTGCAGGGTCTACTCCTTGTGCAATGGCTAGCTCCCTCATCAGTCAAATACATTTCATTAGCAAAGCGACCTACCGACTGGGAGAGGTCCTCACTCGGGGACTGCTCGATTCTCACCGTCTCAATGAACGCATCTCATCATCACTGTCGACCTAATTTGATGACCGAGAAGGCCCGACATGCTCACTCGATATTTGTCTCGCTCCGGTATTAGGGATATTCTCTTCGGTAGCGGCAGTTGTGTTAACCGCCATACCTGGGACCATAGCCTCGAGACCACCCACATGGCCTATGAACACTTCATCATCCTCTCGGTCGAATTGTTATTCTCCATAGCTACCCATCCTTCTAACGTGATGTCAGGTTTCTCTCCCTACAGTCTCGACAATGATCGAAGTCTGGTAATGCACGGTACCAACAGAAGCGGGCTAGTCATGACGCTTTATGAAATATCCCAAAGTATCCACTGGAACTGACAACAGACGTGGGAGATTGATGAAGATCGGATCATCGACATGCTTTTCCTGACTGAATAATCCATATTGATGGACCCACCACCTCATCCATCCGTATGTTGCTCTTGAATTTGCAGTTTTCATACTACCTCTATATGTAGAGCTTAAAGTATAGCTAATGTCCTAGAGAAGGGTGAATAAGACTTTTTACAAATTCCTTGCTAATTAAAAACTCAAGTGCATTCACAATCCAATTTACCAATTAAGTATAAGTAAATGTAAGTAAATTGATCACACAAGATCTTTCTAAATTATCAATTATACTAAGACAAGCATTTGATCAAACAGTTGATATGCATGCTTGTACTAAGCATTCAAAGATTTCATATGGTCATTTTGTCAAACATGAGATGGGCATTAAGTTAAGCACTTATAGAATCAATCACAAAGCATAATAATAGACAAAATGCATTCACCACATTACACACGATGTATAGTGGTTCGACAATGAGTCTACTCCACTCCCGGCTAATCCACTCACCCCTTGAGTGGCTGGATTTAACTATCACAATGGTTCTAAATGAGGTTCACCATAAACCTTTACAACCTACACAAGGTTAACTCCTACACAAGGACTCCAATAATCCTATACAAGGACACACATGTCCTACACAAGGACAACACACGAATTCTCCCGTGTCGGAGGCCTATACAAGGGCTTCCACAAGTCCTACCCAAGGACAACAACGTCCTACACAAGGACAACACACAAATTCTCCCGTGTCGGAGGCCTATACAAGGGCTTCCACAAGTCCTACCCAAGGACAACAACGTCCTACACAAGGACAATCTCTACACAAGAGAAATGGACTCACAAAATAAACCCTTACTTGGTTGAGTTGAGCCTCGTTGATGCGCCGATGAGGTGCTACTTCCCGCTTGAAGTCGCTCCTCAATTGCTCCTTCGATCAGCTACCTTCAAATGATGTGACTATGGATGCCAAGGAAATAGATAAAGGGTTGGGTGAACCTTCTATAGGATAGGGCTTTTGATGAAGATGGAAGGTTTCACCTAAGGTTGCATTAATGGCCTTAAAGACTAAGGATGTACCTATTTCAGATTAGGTCAAAGGGCCATTAAAGAAGGCTTGAGTTCATGTTTCAATCCGAGCTTTGAATGCTCATCAATGTTCTCCAACAACAAGGTTTGAACAATGAATCAAGGGATAGAGCTTTGGGAAGAGGGGTTTTTCGCTATAGGAACTCACACTCTTAAAGCTCAACTCTCTTCTCCATAATCGACCAAGGGAACTAGCAAGGGATAAAATAGCATGAATATAACGGCTAGATAAAGGTCAAAAAATGGCTAGATCGATAGGCTCGAGCAGACTATCGATAGGATCGAAGGAGCATCCAAACATATAAGCAGATTGCTGGACAGAGAGCTTCGATAGGGTCGTCGATAGGGTCTTCGATAGGATCGACGGACTCATCGATAGCATCGACGATTCCATCGATAGGATCAATGGACTATCCAGAGAATTTTCAGATCTGGACAAAGAGCTTTGATAGCGTCGTCGATAGGGTCTTCAATAGGATCGACGGACTGTCAAGAGAATTTTGTTCGCTTCCCCAAGTGTAAGTTTGCGATGTAGTAATAATCTCGGTAATACCGAGATCGATCCACAGGGACTTATGTAGGAATTCACAAAACACTTCCAATAGTTTCTACTGAAAATCTAACAAATAAGTTTTCAAGGAGATTAATGTGAATAGCAATTTTGAACTTAAACCGAAGTAATCAATTAATAAAAAGCACTAGGGGTTCAAGGATCCACTTGTAGCAATCCTTGATGCTCGATTCGCTGTGGTTTCTCACTTTCTCAACTAGAATCGAAATTAAGATCTATCTAGCCGGATGATAGATCAGTTAAACCAACAATCGGCCATATATAAGATCCATGTGTATGATTCACTCAATGCAAGCTAGGACGAGCATACTCAATTGCATAGGTCAATCCTAATTCCAATAGGCTAAAATCACAATCATAAACATCATTAAATCCTGTCACAAGACAAAACTAGATTATGATTTGAACTTATTCAAATCATATTCACAATCCCATATATTCCATAAAAGTAGAACTTTGGTAGGAAGTTCCCACATGAAGATCATAGTACTAGAGCGTACTCCAATTCCTCGGATCATACAGGTCTAGACTAACACAAAACAATTAAGAACTCAAGTACTTCTTCCAAACATCCATGAGTCATCATAAGACTAAGAAAAACTACTTAGAACTTGAATTAAACTTCAAACCATTGTTCATAAACATGAAATCCAATCATAAAACCAACTTTAAACGAATTGAAACATCTTAGATTCACTACAAGCTCACCTCTTAGCCCTAGCTAAGAGGTTTAGCCATTCATGATCCAAGGAAACATGAAACAACTAAGAAAACATAAAAATAGCAACAAACTAGGAGTTGTGGAGCTCTGAAATCCACTTCCGCCGCCTCCCACCTTGCACAAACCCTTCTAAGATACCCTAGGAACGATCCCTAGGTGTCCTTTTATAGTGGGGAGGCTCCACAGCATCAGAATCTTTTAGAAATTGCGTAAGAGTACGCAGTGCGCAGAGAAATCCGGAGCTTGTAGAACACACTCAGTTACGCAGACGACCGGTCGCACGACCGGTCTGAGCTCCTGGGCGACCGGTCGCAAAAGTGAAAAAATCTGTCCAGAGAGTTCCCAGAATTTCCAAACCCAGAAAATTAATTCAAGGACCGGTCTTAGCCAGTCCAATGAGATCTGCCCTGTGGCCCCTCCTGTTGAGTGATTGGACCGGTCCTGTCCTATGGACGACCGGTCATGGGCCTCTTCTCCTACTTTCTTTCTTCTTTTCTCTGATTTCTTTCTTTCATCCTTTAACGCTTAGCCCTTTGATCCTTTATGCTTGTAAATGGCTTCTTTAAGTCTCCAATTGATGAATCCTCTCTCTCATCCTACAATCACAAATTCATGCATTAGATTAGTCTATAAATCGTGAAAACCTTGCATAATGAGTGATGAATTGGGGTTAGAATATGCACAATTAAGAGCTCAACAAATTTTCAGATCTAGACAGAGAGCTTCGATAGGGTCGTTAATATTGTCTTTGATAGGGTTGATAGACTGTCCAGATAATTTTCAGATTGCTGGACAAATACTCGATATCATCAAGGCTTTCATCGATAAGGTCGACGTACTGTCTAGAAAGGTTTTTCAGTTGCTGGACTGATGCTTGATAACATCGATAGGTCCATCGATAGTATCGGTTAATCCTTCGATAGGATCGATGGTATGCTCAATAGGATCGATCATCTTAAAAATACACTTTCCACATCCTATTTTTTTTAAGTCTTTTGAACTCAAAACACTTAAGTCCAAGTTGATCATTTGGACATTCACTCTAGGTTATGAGAGGCTAAAGATCATACCTTTTAAGCATAAGCCAACTAGAGGATAAGGCTTAGATACTGCATGGTCTAGGAGAGGGTTAAAGGCTAGGGTTCGCCAAGGCACTATGATTTACCTTTTCTCTTGCGGTTGATGTTGACGAGTTCTTCAATACTTTGCTCTTCAACTCTTATGAAGCACATGGACTCGACGACTCATAGATCACGCCAATTGACAAACATGTGCACTAATAAACATGTGTACTAATAGCTCTCACTTGTCTCTTTACCCCAGGGGAGTAAAACGGTACCAGTTTAGGTCATCAATAGTTGCCTCCACATCCACTTTTAGTGCTTCGGCCCTGTCCCGAAGGCACGCATGGTCCGAGTCACCATCAATAATGTTTTGGGCACCCTTGATCATATCCATGTTGGTGAGCGAACCAGCTCGGATAGTACGGCTCTCACCAAAATTCTAAGCCCTCCTACAAACACAAATCTGGACCGCAAGGACACCATGAAAGACTGCTAATAAGAATTGATAGACGTTACGTCATCAGCCACAACTGTATTGTCGTCCACCTCAGACGTCGGGAAGCGATAAAACTTTGTATAATCGAAGTCACAGATTCGTCGCAATACCCCCTCCAGGGTGTAACTTGGCATCTCCCTCTTCAGGAAGTATTGCAAAGACATATATTCTTGGCTATAAAAGGCATTCGAATGAGTGTTGTACACCCACGGGAAATACACACCTAGCCAACCACATATGTAATGCCAAGGATAGTAGGTAGAATCCATCCCATGAGAGGCACGATCCGAGTGGCTAACTACCCAAAAGCCTTGTAAATATTGCAGAGAACTGTCGGTGCCATAGCATATCTTTTACCGCCTACGATAGAGAACGTAGACACCTAAACGCCGATCTAAACGCCGATCTAAACGCCATCAGCCTGTTTCGAACTGGGCAACATCACAAAGCATAGCCAGTACACCAGGAACCCAACTAAGTTGCAAGAAGACGACAGTTTGTTGGCATTCAGGAACTTATTCTTGAACTTCTCCCTTAGTATCGTCTTATGCTTGCCCTGGCTGTCTTATTTGTCAAAATCCGGGCTGAAATTACAGGTAAAGTTACAAAGTTAGATATTCACACGTGTGTATATAATTTACAGGAAACAAAGAAAGTGAAATGCGAAGAGTTAAGAGATTACTTCATCCCGTGGCTAAAGTACACTAGCCAATCCTCTGGAGAAATCTTATCAATACGAGCAAACTGATGGAGCTTTGTAAACAATTCGAAGCAGGCTTCGCTATGCACATATTCTCCTGATCGCCTCTTCAGGGACGACATTCTTCATCTATTGGGACCATCTCATCGTAAATATGGCCGCGGATAGGGAGCCCAGCTATCTGGTTCAGATCCCACAAAGTGATGCTCATTTCTTCACAAGGAAAATGGAAAGAATTGGTGATTGAGCTCCAGAAATGGAGGACCCCTTTGATCAACATGGGGTCCCGATGGAAACAACCGGTAGTAGCCCGAATGGCATGATATAAGCTCGCTTGTTGTAACACCGCGCTGTGTTTCTCCAGTATGTTGTTCGCCCAAGCCTCATACCCGGGATGGGTGTTCAGGTGGCCCCAGTCCTGAAGTTATTTGTCACCCATAATATTCTGTTGTCCAAATGAAGGAATCGCTGCCGCATGACCCCAAAGTAGTGCTTGGGATATGATTCGTGGGGGCCAGAAAGATCATTTCTTTTGCCTCCAATACTTCTTGCTCCCTGCCATTTTGCAATACACGGTACTTTAACAAAGGCTTTGGAGCTGTCGTTAGGGAATCGACCACAAAAAAATTATTCGATCACTGGACATCATACGGTTCGATAGTCAGTAATGAGTGGTGCCGTAAAAGATTCTTCTGGAAGGTGATCAAGCGCTTCTTATGAGGGTCCCTCGCCAACATCCAAGCATTGATTACTTTACAACTATTCTAGCTATTCTTTATCATCTCTATCAACTTCTTCAGACGAGCCGGATGTGTATCGCGCTCCTGACCTTGGGCAGTACTCTGTGCTTGAGCAGTCATAGGCTAAGAAGACAAGCCGACCCCGCTATCAGTACGGGCACCGACAAAGAGGTTCAGATAAGTTAACCAATCGACATCAGTCCCTTCCTTGGGGGGATAAGGGACCAGCTTGTCCCTACACACCAACAGCTGGTAGTCCATAAGAAGCCGCCTAAAGCGCTCAGTAAAGTCATACACGAATGATGGCGGGAAGAGCCTCGGATTCTTTCTTTCCCGACGGTTCGAAGGACCGGCTATGACCCCCTTTCACCCTTGAGCGGTCGGAGCAGCAGTAACGACTGGTAGCCTGCCCAACAGGTGAAGTAGCCATAGGGGAAACCACCTCAAATGTGGGGATGGAGACGAGAGCAGACGGATTCCCGAAAGCTTGATTATCAGCCATTATATCTGGAAAAAAATGGGAAAGGTATTACATACTTTGAACAAATAGCGTAAAATGAGAAGTAAAGGGTAAAGTATAGCCCAACGCATGATAATGCACAAAAACATAACCCAGCACATGATCATGCACAAGCCAAAAGTCCAGCGCATTCAAATGTGCTATTATAATTTTAATCTTGAGAAAGTTCAAGTCTAGCGCATGATCGTGCGCTGGAATAAAGTCCTGTGCATACACGTGCATAGGAAATAACTTTGAATTACAGACAACTCCCCTGCGCATGATCATGTGCTAAGGGTAACGCCCTGCGCATGACTATGCACAAAACCAGAGCCCAGCGCATATTTGTGCACTGACTTACTTTTATGTGCTGGAGGTCACAAAAGTTTGAGAAATGATTGCTCTGGAGAAATGATTACGTACTAAATGATTGCACTGTTTAGTTTATATAGGGGATCGCCGTCCGTCGCGCCGCATCAGATTTCTATGCATCCCACACTGCGCGACGGAGGGGGCATCTGTTAGGGTACAAAAAGTACGCGCATGTATATGCACAGGAGGGATGACGAAGGCACAAGAACTGAGGCAAAAGAGAGCCCAACGCATGCACGTGCATAGGACCCGGACCCACTAATCCAGTACATTAAAAATGAATTATCCCAAAAAAGGAAAGTAGCTAACACGTGGACATGCGCAAGGTCCCATGAGTCCAACGCATGTATCCACATCAACAAAGGACACCTAGAAATAGCCCAAACAGGAAAGGGGCCCACCGTAAAGTCCTGTGCATGACCATGCGCGGGCATTTTCTGACCAAAGGTCAAGTTCGAGTAAAACCCCGGTGCATGAACATGCACCCGAAAGAAAAGTCTTTGTGCATGACCGCGTGTGGACCACTGCGAAAGGCCCAAAATCACATCTCAAAGGGCCCACTTTGCCCAGCGTCATTACATCCGCTGGACCCAAAAGTCCTGCGCACAACCATGCGCTGGACCCGAGCATGTACATCAAACAGAACCAAGAAACGTCCTGCGCATGACTGTGCGCATGACTGTGCGCAGGACCCTTTTTACTAAATTAACATGCGTTGGACCCGATTAACCATGTGTTGGACGTGATTAGACATGCGTTGGACCTCTTATCCCAAAATTTTTCCTATAAATAGCCCAATCTACTTCATTTGTAAGGATCTGATTTCTAAAGAAGAAACCAGAGAGATTTTCAGAAAACCCTGAAATATCGTCAAAACGTTCTCAGATTGAGACAAAAGATCCGATCAAGTTTTTACCTTAGACCAACACAGGTGCGGTCTACTTCATCCATCAGGAGCGTGTCTCGAACCCAGTTCCAAATTATGTCTTTAGACTTTGTCCGTAAGGTCAAGTCTGAGACTTAGTCTCTGAACGTCGTTCTATATTGCAGAGATTAATCAAAGATCCTTCCAAAAAGAACATATCAGACGTCGATATAAGTAATAAAAGAAGGAAATGACAGTCTTTAGACCACGAATCAAAGGGTGTTATCCCAAAACAACTATCTACCAACGATTAATGCACTAGTCATTAGAATCAATCTTCGCTGGCCAGACTACTTGAGTTAACAGTCATAGCTTGGCTTTCCCGTAGTCCCTGTCTCAACAACGGAAGCAGGCTCAATGTTACTACTCGACTATTACTTAATAGTCTTCTGGCTCAAGCTTGAGATTACATAAGACATAGGCATATGATCTGCCGGTAGTACAATTTTACTCACACAAACAGATAAACTCATCCTCTAGAATCCAAAACACATACAACAAACACACACCTACATGATAGTCTTTGCTTTTCAATCAAGGGTTATTGATGATTCAATGTAATTAACAGCTTGTGCCAGATCACGACCGGGAATGTAAAAAGACTTGGAATCTTTGAAATAAAGTTTCTCTTTGTGCCTTGTCACTATATGAATGTTTATGTCAGTTGTGATTGCAAATGAATCCCCTGATTCCCCAAAATAAGCAAATACAAAACGAATTTTGCATTTATCGTTGAAATTCAGTTTTAACAGTGGCACAATCTAAAATTTTAAATGATTAATCAATTCTAGATGTTATGCTTACCACTAAATCCGAAGAACTTTCTTTGGAATGCCTCCTCTCTATAGAGGAGGAATTCCTTTCCATTGAAACATAATTTCTTCAATCACTTATAGAGGACAACGACCCCTCATCTAAATATCTCAATTTTTTAGAGGAATGCTTGGCCCACTCCGATGATCTTAATGATGAGATGATTAAGGAGTTGGATATCTTGTTAAACATGGTACCGGTGCTTGAAGAGTCATCTTCCACTATTTTTAACTCATCACCATTGATTGTGGATGCATCGTATAATTCTGAAATTGTGGAGGAGATAACTTTAACTGAAGAATGCATGATGAATGTCTATCCACCATTATGAGTTTTTTTTTTTAAACACACTGAAAATTTTGACTAGGAGGAACTGTTTCTAATTAATCATTACCCAGTCCAGAATTTGAGGAGATACATTTTTACTGATTATCTCTCCTCTACTCATGCATGTGGTGCACATGACTATTAGACTTCAATGATGACAAGCACCCATGTATATCACGAGCAGGACTATGGATGGTCCTCGTGAGAAATTTGTTGAAATTCATGAAGCTCCTACTAAAATTTGATCATGTAGTCGATCAAACTAATAAAGGTTGGGTAGAGTAGGTATGTTAGGTTTATTTTTTTCTGTATTTAGGATCAAATAACTCTCATGGAGACATGGAAGAATCTAGACTTGATTAACTTGCTGCCTCAGATACTCTCGTTCTCACTCTCCTTTATTTATGTCATTGCTCTCATGTCATTGCATATTGCAATCTTTTTACATTGAGGACAATGTAAGATTTTAGTTGGGGGGTGAGATTCCTAGATGAATTTACTAGTTTTTTGTGACATTTTGAGCAAATTATGTAGAAATTTTTTCAATTTTCTCAATTCAAAACTCTTTTAGAAAACTTTGTTTCTAATGCACTTGAGATGATATGCGTAGAAGATGAAGATAGATGAAGTGATATGATTTTGAAATTGTGGACCCTCGCCGTTCCGCGCTCCCACACGACGTTTTTCCCTTTCCTCTCAGAAAAATAAGAAGCAAAGGTGCGTGCGTACGAATCGCCGTTTGTGCCACTGGCTTGCCTCATTCTCGAGGGCTTTGTTTAGTAGTCGTGTTTAAGTTGGATACAGTTTAAATGAGTTTGTATAAGACCAGAGTCACCACTAGCCAGTTACTTCGAATCTACAGTCGGCTAGACCCCGTAGAAACGTTAGAGAAGGGGATCCGAAGATTCCTTCCTCTAAAATGACTCCTTTTGATTTGTGGCCAGAGATTCGAGGTAAGGGATCACGGTTACAGGGTGGGAAGAGGTTAAGCACCCCACACACTGCTTGTACCGAAGTACGGTCTCTACTTCACAGAATCGAACTAATACTTGAAAGTCTGTTTTAATCCTCGTGCATTCTCATAGATGACATGATGCATGAATGCAGGTCTGAACAGTAAGAGTTTCTGATGGGCAGGTTTCCATTAACAGGCAAGCCCAGAGCATACGCTCGAACTGACAGGTGCTTTATGCGAGATGCATGCTGTGTGTTTGAATAATCAAAGTGCTTACAGTGACTATGTATGAATGCAGGTCTGAACAGTAAGAGTTTCTGATGGGCAGGTTTTCCATTAACAGGCAAGCCCAGAGCATACGCTCGAACTGACAGGTGCTTTATGCGAGATGCATGTTGTGTGTTTGAATAATCAAAGTGTTTGTAGTGAAGCAGGGGGGTTGGAAGAAAAGTAAATGTTGCACTTATGCTAGATGCGAATGAGATGATGCTGGTAAAAGAGTAGCTAGATGGACGGAGGTGTCGCAAGGGTTGGCTTCGAGTGGCTGGATCAAGACTTGGATAGCTTAGGAGACTCGGACCAGTGGTCAGGCTGAGCTGGACCAGGGCTAGGCTCTCCTCACTCGGGCTCTCCTTGGTGAAAAAAATGGGCTAAGAGGGTGGAGGAGGAGGAGGACGGACAGGATCTCTCTGGGCTTGGTCGTGTGTTGAAATGAGAAGGGGAGAGGACTATTTATAGCAGAGGGCAGTGGCAGTTCTCGTAAATAAGTTCGGGCGGCCCACAGGGGGCCGCCCGTACGGACGCTCCTCTGGTTCCAGCGCGTGGTACGGACATGTCTCGGGGCTACTATTTTGACTCAGTGGGTTGACTCGGTGAGTTGACTCAGCGGGTCGACTCAGTGATTTGACTCGGCGGGTTGACTCGGTATTTTGACTCGACGGGTTAACTCAGCGGGTTGACTCAGCGAGTTGACTCAACGGGTTAACTCAGCGGGTTGACTCAGTGAGTTTGACTTTTTTAGGATTTTTTTACTGGCTTTTCTTATGGGTGGTTTTTCAGGCTGACGTTTAGGGGCGAGTTGACTGGGTTCAGGCTTGAGTTAGGCTATGGATTCGGGCTTACAAGGGTGAGTTTGGCTGAGTTTGGTCTTGGGATTTGGGGGTATGGTCCTCCATTCATCCAGCTATCTCTCCCAACAGTGTAGCCGAAGGTGGGGTGTTTACAGATGCCCCTCTTTGGCAGAGGTTGCGTGCAACCGAATGCCAAAGCGAGTGGACACCCCACTTCTGACCCGGTCATTCATAGATCATGGTCTGAAATCTTTGCTTGCCTTTGCATCTGTGCCAGTTGATCGTCTGGAAATCTATCACTCGTACATACCGCGGAAGTTTGGAGAAAACGTTGCGATTGTCCCTGCAGTTTGCTGCAACCTAGGTACCCAATCGCAACCCTTCCGTTCCCGATCAGTAGTAACATCGGAAAGGTACAGTAGAGCCTCTGCATCCGTAGTCTTACGAGGTTGCTGACCCTGAGACTGATTGTGTGATTTTTGATGTTTTCCCGGATCACTCCAGGAGTACTTGTTTTGCTTAACTGTCAAAGTAGTTAGATGCCCTGCATCATGTAGTCTTACGGGATTCTACTACGCCGACTTGGACTCAGTCAAGGTACTTCAGGCATCCACGCCTAGGTATGTGCGGGTGGACTCTTTCCACCCGATCTGCTGGTTTCGGTGCTTGGCTTGCAATTCATTCTTTCCTCGATTGTGGTCTGGAATCTTTGTTGTCCTTTGTATCTGAGTCAGTTGATTGTTTGAAAATTGATAACTCGCACATACTGCGGGAGTTTAGAGAAAACGTTGCGATTGTCCCTGTATGCGCTGCAACCTGGGTACCCAATCGCAACCCTTCCATTCCCGATCAGGTACTAACATCGGAAAGGTACAGCAAAGCCTCTGCGTCCGTAGTCTTACGAGGAAACTGACCCTGTGATTGATTGTGATGTTTGATGTTTTTCCAGATCACTCCAGGAGTACTTGTTTCACTCGACTGTCAAAGTGGTTAGATGCCCTGCATCATGTAGTCATACGAGATTCTACTACGCCGACTTAGGACTCAGTCAAGGTACTTCAGGCATCCATGCCTAGGTATGTGCGGGTGAACTCTTTCCACCCAATCTGCTGATTTTGATACTTGGGTTACAATTCATCGTTTCCACCTGTTCAAATGGTTTCTTTGACCAAGCCTTTTGGCTTTCATCTTTTCGTATCTTGGCATATGGTACGACCGCACTGACACTGGAGTTCAGTTCGACCATACTTTGAGTGCATTGGATCCGATGGTCTCCGAGGGAAACCGCGAGACATCGGATCTTATTTGATTTTTGCGTCGGCTCCTACCCAGAGATATGGAAGATCTCCTGGTGTTTTGTAGGCTGAACGCTCTACTGGGAAAATATTTTTGGATTTTTGAAAAGATACCCACTCTGGGGAGTGATACTCCGTGGGGTTTTTATTTGTAAATAGGAATATTTTTTTTATCTTTTTGAAAAGAAAATCTGGTTTGCGTGCGCCTCCACTAGGGATGCCTGTGGGGTCTTTGGCTAACCGACTTTTATTTTGAAAGCAGGTAAATATGATGATTGATGCGATGGGTGCTAATGCATGGAGATGCGTATGTGATGATGGATGCATGGCTTGGCTCATTCTCTTTTCGTTTGATGATTTTGCTTTTGCTGGAGATGCAGAGAATTTTAAGCTTATTGCTTGCAGGGTTGTGCTTCCCTGGGGACTTTCTTTTCAATGCGGATGTTTGGTCAGCGGGTTGGTCAAGATCCCGACCCGTGGTCGATCAGGTCCATCGTCCCAAGATGCTGTTTCTTTACTTAATGAGAATGTACGAGGATGTTATCCGACTTCAAGATGTTCTTCTGGGCATAAATGCGATTGAGACGGTGCTTGGTCGCCAGTTTTGGTCAAGATTCCAATTTGCGGGCAATTGGATCCGTCATCCCAAATTAGTGAAGAGAGTGGAGTTCAAGACTCCTGAAGTGTAGTGCTGGGGGATAGTGACAATTTTTATGATTTTTGCAAATATGTGGTCTGGATCTTTACCTGAGTGGTCAGGATAGAGATCGGTTATTGAAAACAAAGGAAATATTTTTTGTGTTTTTGAAAATATTTGGTTTGAAAGCAAGGGAAATATTTTGTGATTTTTGCAAATATTTGATTTGAAAGCATGGGAAATATTTTGTGATTTTTGAAATATTTTGCAATGTTTTGGTATTTTGTTGGATTTTTCTGAAATGCAGGGAAAAGGTATGGAATTTTCATCCATTTCCAGCTTCTACTGCTGGTAAGGCACCCTATCCATTTTACGTCAGCGAGCAAGACGAGTCTCACACAGTTAAGTGCCGTAGTTTTACATCTTCGGATGAGGAGATTTTGAGGGTTTTCAGTCAACACACCCACAAAGTTGCATGTTCCTCATGTGCAATGCACATAGACCACGTATCGTCTGACGGACTCCTTCGGCCACAAAATGAGCCACATCCTCACATTTCCCTTAGTCAGTCCAGTTTGGGGCCTTACGTTGCTCACAATTCCGTGAGGGTGCGCTCCACCTCCCAACAGCCTTAATCCCCTTCATGAGTTTTAGGAACAGGGAACATTCGTCAGATTCAACAGCGACTTCCAAATCAAGGTTGTCTATCACGGTGCATTTAACATGAACAGGATTGCGGGGTTCTGCCCGCCTCAGCCTTTACCTGTTTAGAAGACTCTGGACACCCGTACGATCAAGTGTCAGCCATGTCCGGAACAGGTTGGGGAAGAAGGCCCCCAAGAAGTTAATCCCAGTGTAGTTTTAGGTCTTCAGACCACTGGGGATGGATTTGTGAACTTGATGGTGAATTTTTTTATTTTGAGAAAGTTCCAGTTTTCAACTCGAGTAATCGAGGTTGATGCTGGTTTTTATGGGAAGCTTGAAATCTTTTTGGTATTTTTGGGAATGATCCGGGTTATCAAACCTTGATCCCAGCGGTTGAGGCCAATGCCGGTTTTTGGTTGAAAGCAGGAAAAGGTCCCTCGAGAAGTTAATCCCAGTGTAGTTTAAGGTGTTCGGACCAAAAATATGTACATGCTGAAAATACATTCTTTTTAATGATTTTTTTTTTGAAATGTTCCAGGCTTTTAAATCTCAATTTGAGCGATCAAGATTAACACTGGTTTTTATTGAAAATCTCTCGGGATGTCGATCCCGACGTAGTATAAGGTCTTCGGACCCCAAAATTGTACAAAACAAGGAAAACATATTTTTTTGTTTTTGGAAGATGTCCGAAGTCATCTGATCTTGATGTGAGCAAACAAGACTGACACCGGTTTTTATTTGAAAAGTCCCTCGGGATCTTGATCCCGATGTAGTTTAAGGTCTTCGGACCCCATTTTTGTACAAGCTGAACATACATTCTTTTTTGTAATTTTTTTCGAAATGATCCAGGTCATCAGATCTTGGCCTGAACGGCTGGGATCGATGCTGGTTTTTATTAAAATCCCTCCGGATATTGATCCCGACGTAGTTTAAGGTCTTTGGACTAAAATATGTACATGCTGGAAATACATTCTTTTTGTGATTTTTTCGAAATGATCCAGGTCATCAGATCTTGGCCTGAACGACTGGGATCGATGCTGGTTTTTATTAAAATCCCTCGGGATATTGATCCCGACGTAGGTTAAGGTCTTCGGACCAAATTTTTGTACAAAACAGGGCGAACACATTTTTTTTATTTTTTTTGGAAAATGTCCGGTATCAGCGGATCTTGTTTTGAACGATCCAGACTGCTACCGGTTTTTATTTGAAAAGTCCATCGGGATCTTAATCCCGACGTAGTTTAAGGTCTTCGGACCCAAAATATGTACAAGCAAGGCAAACACATTTTTTTATTTTTGAAAAATGTCCGGTGTCAGCGGATCTTGATTCGAACAATCCAGACTGCTACCGATTTTTATTTAAAAAGTCCCTCGGGATCTTGATCCCGACGTAGTTTAAGGTCTTCGGACCCAAAACTGTACAAGCGAACAGTAATCAAGGGCGGAGATTCCGAGGATTCTTCTTCTTAGACTGGTTCAGATCATCAGGTCATGACTTTGGATGGTTGAGATCACTGTTTGACCAAGTCAATTTTTCTTTTCTTTTCCTTGAAAATTCCATGGAACTTTTTCCACATCATCAAGCCAATTTCTCACAAGATGAGATTTTGGTGAGATTCCTTACTTTTTCTCACCATTCTCTTGCATCACTTCATTCTTACAAGGAGGTACAAGATTCACTTGCAACCACCCTTCCCAAGGAGGAGTTCTTCCCAAGGAGAGAGGGGGAGAGGTCGTTTCAACTAGAGGGAGGGTAGGAAGGCCCCCTGGGCGCCGCCCGGACCGTCTCTGCCCACTGGTTTTTCCAGTGGGTCGGGTAAAGGGGTGCACTCCCCTTTTCTATATAACATGGGGCACCCTTCCCCCCTCCAACGTGCAATCTCTCTTCTCTCTCTCTCATACTCTCTCTTTCTTTAAGTTTTCCTCTCTCTTTTGGTGGTTCTTTGCTCTCTTCAAGAGGTGGGCCTTAGTGAAGCTTTGGGACAGCAAGGTGGTCTCCCTTTGGTGAGTGGTAAAGGTATGGATCCACTCCTTTTCTCTCTTGTCTTTTTCCTTCTACATTGTCTCTTCTCATGACTCTTTTCTTTTTCCATGTAGCTATTCCAAAAGGAGTGAAGGTGGGCCCAAGTGTTTTTGGCCTTTTTCTAGTTCTCAAATCTCTTCTAAAGGTGGTGCATGGAGAAGGACATTGCAAGCTTCCATTTCATTCTTTCTTTTCTTCTTTCACACTCCCTTCATGTGTATGTAAAGGGAAATTTTGCCATGTGCATCAAGTGTGCATGGCAAAACATCCTATCTTTCTTCATGGGAGTTGGGCCTCTTTTCATGTGTATCAAATGGGCTCAAAGTGAAGTTATGGCCCTTGGTGTATTTGATGGGCCCAATGCTTCATTTTGGGCTCCCTCATGCTTTCTTGCCCTTGTCATTTTTCCTTAAAGCTCTTCTTTTCTTTTCCATCTTCTTTTCAAGGTTTGGGCCCATGAGAGTGGTGGGGCCCACCTCAAGTTTTGGGCTCATGGGGCTTACTTTGGGTGGCCCCATCCTTCTTTACATGTGTATGGACAAAGGTGACTAGCTCATTTTTCACTTGGATCTTCAAGTGGGCTAGATTTCTTAATTGGGCCTTTATGGACAAGTGGCCCAAATCTCCCACCATCTCTTGATTATGATGCACATCTTTGTTCACAAAGTGTGGTGGGTTCCTTGGAGTTTTTCCATATGGATGGGCTTTTGGGCCCTCATTGAAACTTGAATTTCTTTGGACCATGTGTGCACCTACTGCACTTTGTCCATGTAGGATTTTTTCCTTTCATGCCTTTTCTTTTGATGGATGGAGGAATTGAGTTACTTGACCATCTACAAGTCCCATGAGTGAGTTGTCTCAACAATTCCACTAGTTTCAAATGGTTTTTCCTTATGGTAGGAAAGTGGTTTCCAAGAGTTTCCTTTAATGTCATCAATCCCAAATGAATGATTCTTCTTCAAGTGAGATATCCATGCAACCATAGCTCCTTGAACTTCCTTTGGGGTGCTTGGTGGGTCATCCACCATCATTCTCAAATATGAGTGATTTTTCTTTCAATTTGTGAGAAAGAATGATACCCATAAGTTGCCCAATTTTGTCCCATGCTTTGGGGCATTTTGGATTTTGATCTTCAAGTGGGATATGTATACCATTCTTAGCCATTTTCATGATGGCTGGGTGACTCCACAAGCCATGCCTTCTTGTGCTCAAATGGTCCCCCTTTTTGGTAAAGAAATTGGTGCACATAAGTTGCCCAAACTTATCCTTTCATGGGCATTTCCAACTTTGATTATTCATGTGGGCTATGTGCATCAAATTTTTTACCATTAGCTTCTTTGATTCATATGTTTGTGGGTAGACCACCATGTTGTACTCTCATAGCCAAAACTTTCATCAAGATGATGCACATAGGGGTGCCCATGGTTAACCCATTGAATGGGTCCTCATGTTCTTCAAGTGGGCTATGTGCTCCCTTCAATCCATTGAGGTGAGGCATTTGGGTTACTCTTGGGGGCCTATTTCCTTCCTATTCCCCATTTGTCCATGTACATGTGTAAAAGATGGAAACATTTTAAGTGAGAATCATGGCCTTGGCATAAAAAGTGGATCAACCTTGGCCACATATGGACTTTGAAGAGGGATATCTCATGTGAAGTAGGATTCTTATCCCTTGATGATCTCATGGCACTTGAGTGCATTTGTTGTCCAAAGTATGTCCTTGGATGATGGACTTTCTTTGCCTAAGGCATGGCATGCAACATTCTTTAAGGTGGGCCTTGCTTTCTTTAATGGGCCCAGCACATATCCTAGGTAACACATGGAGTCAGACTTTGGATTTTGCATCTGAATGTGAGCCCCATACCATAGGGTTTCCTGGATGATAATTTGGATTTTGATGGTTAAAGGATAGGGACTTACCTTGCCAAGCTTGTAGGATTCAATGGCGGACGGTACAAGAGGGTGTCGAGTGATTGATGAGAATGATCCTGCCTTCATCATCCGCCGAGGGGCCCATATGTGTTCTTTGGCTCAAGAGCATCAACCTCTTCCCGCCATCAAGGGTCGAGGTACCAGAGACCACTAGGACAACTGGGTGCAACATCCACAGCCTTTGCTTGAACGAGTATTGGCTGACACTCCTTTTGCTGGCCTCCTTACCTTACGCTTTCATAACAACAGTGCCAACCGCATGATGCTCGCGGCTCTTTGCGAGAGGTGGCGGGATGAAACCCACTTCTTCTAACTCCCTTGTGGCGAATGGGGAATAACTCCCCTGGATATTTATATGCAAATCGACTTTCCATTTCATGGGGCAATTGTTCCCCAAGTCATCTCTCTTACTCCCATCACTTCCACTGACTGGCTACGGCTTGTTGGTGATGTCCCGCCTGAAGATGAATTCCAAGGCCATCAAGTAAAGATGCGATGGTTCTACAACACTTTTGCTTCCGTCACCCCCACTACCAAGCTAGAGGCCCTCCACAAAGCACGGGCCATGATTACTTATGCCTTCTAGTCCTTCCTCTTCTGCCACGTGAATGAGAGGGTTGATCCTAAATTTCTTCGCTTGGTTGAGGATCTTCACCACCCTTACAATTGGAAAGGGGCTATCCTGACTCATATTTTCCAGGGTCTGGATAAGACCAGTCGGAATAGTCGGTCCTACACAGGTTTCTGGCCTGTCGTTGAGGTACTTCTTCTTTCTCCTTTCTTGGAGACATTTACCTTCTTTCTCTCTCTGATCGTTAGATGTTCCCTTGCCCAGACTTGCTTTTATGACCATTTTCCCCATCTTGCGCCGAGGATGCGAGATGACGTTGAGCCATCTTTGTATCGCCACATGTACTGGCATCAACAAAATCGTCAGCGGAACTCTCGAGTTTCTGGGGACAACTGGTGTGCTGACATAGACGGATTGACCGTTGAAGATGTAAGTATCTTGCTTTCCTTATCCCTCGTGCTGTACTGTAATTGATCGTGATGATCTCCCTTGTTGTAGCTTGCTCGGATGCCATACGCCAACTTTCCTCTCTACTACACCCCTCAAGCGTGTGGAGACCTATGATGCTTCATGCCTCCGGATCATGCTTTCTGACGCTGAGTCATTTCAGTGGTATTTGGGTGAGAGGCTGCTTCGACAGATTACCGGAGTGGCTGAGTCCCTTATTCTGCACCTCCTCCAGCTGCTCATATCCTAGCTGATGAGATAGCTGACACTCTTGTGGGCCAGCCCGGGTTTCGTTTCACGATCCCGGATCGCGATTATGATGAGTGGTACTTGTTGTATGGCCAGGGGCCTCTGCTTCCTCCGCTCTATGTTCCTGGGGGCCGTCGCAGATATGATGGAGGCTCGGTGACAGCTCCTTTGATGGATCTTCATCGTCGAGAGCGGGACGAGAGGAGGGACGATAACGACTATGTTGGTGACCTGTAGCTTGCTTTTGCGTTCAGTTTACTTGATGTATGACCTTCTTCTTTTGGCTTTTACCTTCTTCTGTATAAAAATCTTCTGAATGAATATACAATCTTTGACTTGTCTCAAATTCCTTGATGTTGTCTGGATGCTTTGACTGGAGACTTCTTAATTGCATGGATGATGACTTGAACGGTTCAGATGGCTTGATTTGGCCTTATGGGCCCACTTGAGACTTCGACTTTACTTTGGAGCACCTCTTCTTGATGTTTTGTGAGGCTAAGAAGGCTTCTCATGGTGTAGATGATGACTTGAACAGCTCAGATCGCTTGATTTGGCCTTATGGGCCCAATTGAGACTTCGGCTTTACTTTTGAGCACCTCTTCTTGATGTTTTGTGAGGCTAAGAAGGCTTCTCATGGTGTGGATGATGACTTGAATGGCTCAGATCGCTTGATTTGGCCTTATGGGCCCACTTGATGATCAGCTTTTGGATTCTGACCCTTTTTTTATGATCAAACCCTTGGTCTTGCTATTTGACGACCCATGCAAGTTCTTCCATGGTTTGGATCATAATAATCTAGTCTTCGAATGGCTCAGATTGCTTGTGGGCCCCTCTTGGTCAATTTTCCTTCTCTTTGACTTGATCAAGCCCATGCCGGCCGCAATACTTCATGATTGGACAGGTGAGGTACCTTCCAAATGATTCTGATCAATCTCAATCGAAATCTGGAATGGATTGGAGCCTTGGGCGGCCCTGAGGGTGCCATCTGCTGATGTGGACTGTCAACCTCACCTACCAACAACCATGGAGCCAATCCCGCGGAGAGAGAGGGAGCGCGTCCGTACGGGCAGGCCCAGAACGGGCCGCCCAGGACTCGCCTCTTGTGCGGCCTGGGCTGGCTCGTGCTCGGACATTCTCTTCTGTCCCTGCTCTTGTCCCCACATTCTCTGTACTGGACCATTCGATTTCAGCCATGAATCTTTTTTCCTCTTTGTCTTTTCTCCTCATCTTGTCCTCATCTTGCTTTGTCCTTTCTTGGGCAATGGATGGTGGAGGTTTAAGGGGTTGTGGGGGCTGTCCATGGTGGGTCCCACACTTCAGAAAGTATTGAAGGCTTTAATGATGGAGGGATTTCTTTAATGGATGGTGGAGATGGTGCATTGAATGGGGGCATTGATGAGAGGCTAGGGATGGTGGTTGGTGGAGCTTTAAATGGCCCCATTAATGGTAGCCATGCTGAAATTCCAGATTTGAATGGGGCCCTCATTATGGGAGAGATGGATGACATGGATGAGATGAGAGGATGGGACATAGGTGAGGCTATGCATCCCTTGACTGTGGGCCACCTGGATGATGTGATTGATGGAGGTGATGGGGCTATGATGGACATAGATGGGCTGATCTCATGTCTGGATGGTATGGATGGTTCAGATGATACCTTTGATGGTTTGGATGCTCTTGATGATGGCCGAGATGTGCGGCATACTTGTTTGAGTGGACTTGATGTGATCATTGATGATGTCCCCTTGATGATGGATGGTGTGGATGCCTCGATGATACCCTTGATTGGCCAGGATGATGACTGGATTCATGATTTCCTGTTGGAGAGGGCCGCAGATCCAGATCTGACCGTTGATTCTTCGATCGGGGTTGTCGGGACCCTTCTTGATGGTTCAGATGCATTCTTTGACGATCAGATTGGTCAGGATGTCACGATGTGTGGTGTAATCTTCGCTGATAGCCCTTTTGATGGATAGTGTCGTCCTTCTCCTGATCGTCGATCTTTTGCGCACTCTGTTCATGAGGTGGGCGAGTCTTCTCATGCGGCTGGGGTCGTGACAGTTTCAGACAGTGATGCGACTATATCAGACATAGCCATTACTGGGGGTAGGTCAAGGGCTGTCAAGTCTGCAGAGGTTCCAGCTTTTCCTTCTCCTTCGCCCGTTGATCTTCCGATCCTCGATGAGCTGTCATTGATTTCTGGGCCTTTTGTTCTGGAGGGGGTACCCGTGAGGATTTGTCAGCTGCTTCCTCATCCTTCTTACTCTCCACGACTGCTTGCTTGGCTTGACAGCTTGTCAGTTTATGAGATTCGGGATTTGGAGTCCTATGGCTTCGGCAGTCTGATCCATATGACTAGAGTTGACATTGATTGAAGGATGCTCGGAGCTGCATTGATTGACTGGGTCTCTTCATTGAACTTGTTCGAGTTCAACGACATGGAGATGGGACCCTCTTTGGAGGAGCTTGCGCGCTTGACCGGCCTTCCTTGGGATTATACTCATTATTTTTCGCCGAAGACTGCCACACCGCAGAACTGGTTCGGGATCCCCTATCTTGTTCGGCCTGCAGCTACCGGCCAGGATGTTGTAGTGTTCTCCTTGGACTTGCTGTATGATCTTTTTTCGGGTCCTTAGAGTGTGGCCGGATCTGTTTTTGCTCGGAATGCACTGATGTTTTGCTTGATAGCTGAGGCGCTATTTTCGGGGTGGCGTCGGTCCTAGACTCCTTTGCTTTTTGAGGTGATGGGCCGAGCTATCCGATGGCAGGGGATCATTTCTCTCGTCCTGGCCGAGTTGTTTAATGGGCTGACTGACTGTGCCCTGGACCGCACTCGTGTTCTTCGCGGCTGCTGTGCATTTCTTCAGGTATCTTTTCTGCACCTTTCCCTTCTTGCTTTGTTAGGAATTGCTTTGCTCTAGCTGAACTTTTTTTTTTCTTCTTGTGATCAGGTCTGGCTATGGGAGCGTCTTTCGCTGACTATTCCTATACCCTTTCCTGACACCCGTCACCCAGACCTTATGAGGCACATCATAGAATTTCTCCCTCATACGGCTAGGATGAGTGAACCCTTGTATCGCAGGATGTTCGCTGATCTTTGTGACTGGAATGTTCGTTGGGAGTCATCTTGGCTTTCACTTCCTCCAGTGCTTTGTGATGCGCACCGCCTTCCTCTGATGCTGGTAGGCTTTCGATCTTACTTTTCCTACCATCCTATCCGATTCCTGCGGCAGTTTGGGTACGAGCAGGATGTTCCTCTTTTTTGCTTTCATGGGTATCGGGCGTCGAGTGCTTCCATCCAGAACCTCTGACTTTAAGACTCGGGTCGATGGATCTTGGGCGAGTTACTTGGCTGCCGATTTGCTTGGTTTTGAGCTACGGGTTTTTCCGATGGCGACCGCCCCATATCAGTACTGAGTTGCTGAGCAGTCTCTGTATCGACGTATCCCTTGCTGGCATCAGACTACTGATGAGGATGAGCAGGATATCCTTGGAGATGCCGGCTCTTCATCTGGTTCATATGAACCCTTTGAGGAGCGCTCGTTCATTGATCCTAGCTTCCTTTTGGCCACTCATGGCCATTTGCTGTCTGAGATTTCCGCACTTCGATATCATTGTGAGATGATGTCACGGAGATTGGCTGCCGATCAGAGGTTGTCTGATGAGGAGATAGCGATCCATACCCTTGAGCGCGATGAGGCGCATTACCTGCGTATGGAGGTAAGCAGGTTGAGAGCGAGGCTACTTCATTATGAGTTAGAGGACTTACCTGATGTGG
Organism: Liriodendron chinense; assembly: GCA_003013855.2. Taxonomy (NCBI): domain Eukaryota; kingdom Viridiplantae; phylum Streptophyta; class Magnoliopsida; order Magnoliales; family Magnoliaceae; genus Liriodendron; species Liriodendron chinense. The sequence goes on along the minus strand of ML058395.1, from coordinate 1,092,718 downwards.
CCGAGGAGGAGGGTAGAGATTGATTGTGTTGGCCACCTGTACATTCCTTTTTGCATGGTATATGATTGATGATGATGCATTTTTTATATATTTTTTTTTTTGAAAAAGATGATATGATATGTGTAAAAGAAATATGATGCATTTAATGAAAAGAGAAAACTGTTTGAAAATCTATTGTGCCATTAGTTGTCTTGTGAGCGTGTTTGAATTTTAGTGTCGAGATATAGGAATCAGAACTGGGGCCCCGCCAATGCTTTGCCTGATGTCTCGAGATTTGACTTGTGTGATCCTTTGGTTCCCTAGAGGTGTAGGCAACAGAAATTGTTGCCTCCTGAGATTGTCAGAATTTGTAGAGCTCTTCGTTCCTGACTGCACTTCTTCTTGTTCTTGAACTGTGACTGCTCGAACCGATCTGGATTTTCTGGTTTCCTGGTACTTGCACTTTTATTTTTTTCTTTTTCCATTTGAGCCATTTTTGCCTGCAGCGCTCTTTCGAGTTTTCACCACAGCCGGCCTTTTCCAGTCATTTTCGCCCGTGGGGCCCTTTCGGGTTTTCACCACGTCCCGAGTGTTTGATCTTTCCTGCCCCTTGGCAGCTATGCTATTTTTACCCTCAGTGCCCTTTCGGGTTTTCACCCAGTCCGCTGTATGCCCACTGTTTTTACTCGAAGCGCCCTTTCGGGTTTTCACTCCGCCCTCTTTGTTTAGGCACACATTTTTTTTTCTTCTTCTTCTTTTTTTTTTTGGATCTTTGGATAACTGTGGCGGCTAGAGGTCGGGAATCCGTCGTTGCCGGCCGATGGCAATCTTTCAACCCTTCTCATAGGTTACGATGATAGAACTGTTGGTCTTAGCTAAAGACCCTTCTGAGATGAATGGATGGATGACTGTGTTTCTTCTTGGGTTGATTTTTCCTTGCTTTGGTTTCCCTTTTCTCTTTTCTCCTTTTTTTTCTTTTGTATTCTTTTTCTCCTTTTTTTGTATATTTTTTTCTTTTTCTTTTGAAACCCCTTATTTGAAACACTTGTTGGTGGACGGAAACGATTTCTCAGAGGTTTTAGCTTCGACCTCTTGACTTCAGCTTTATTAAAGTAACCCTTGATAAAGTCAGAATGACTTACCCGTGAAAAATCTTCACTTTGTCAGCGTTGATTGGCTCAGGAAGATCCACCCCTCTCATGCTGGTGAGTCTAAGGGCGCCTCCGGGAAGTACTTCTCTGATGATCAGCGGTCCGTCCCATGAAGGTTTGAACTTTCCTCTGGGATCCGGAAGGTACGACGGTAGAATTTTCTTCATGACCATGTCGCCTACCTTGAAACTTCTTTTTCGGACTCTCTTGTTGTAAGCCCGAGCGATCGTTTTCTGATAACACTGAGAATGGCTTAGCGCACGCATGCGCTTTTCTTCTGCTAGCTGCAACTGATCAAATCTGGCCCGTTGCCATTCTCCTTCTTCAATTCGCTTTCGATTAATACTCGTAGTGATGGTATTTCCACCTCGACTGGCAGAACTGTCTCCATTCCATAAGTAAGCTCGAAAGGAGTAACGCCCGTAGCATACCGTACAGACGTTCGATAGGCCTAAAGTGCATATGGGAGCATATCTGACCAATCTCAATAGGTCACGACCATCTTCTCGAGTATCCTGACGATTGTCTTATTTGCGGCTTCTACCCCACCATTCATCTGAGGACGGTAGGGGCTTGATCGATGACGTTGAATCTTGAATTTGCTGAGAAAGTCATCCACCTTCTTGTTGACGAATGGGGTCCCATTATCTGTAATGATAGCATTGGGGATTCCATACCGGCATATGATGTTGTTCTTCATGAATTTGATCACCTGAGATGCTGCAATCGTGGTGTAGGAGGCTGCCTCTACCCATTTGGTGAAGTAGTCGACTGCCACAAGTATGTACTCATGACCATTTGATGCTTTGGGACTAATCTTGCCGATGATGTCGAGTCCCCACATGGAGAAGGGCCAGGGGGTGGTCAGTTTGTATAATTCTGATGAGGGGGCATGGATTTGATTCGCATGCTCCTAACACTTGAAGCATTTTCTGACGTGCTGGTAGCAGTCTGTCTCCATGGTGAGCCAATAGTAGCCGAGTCGTAGAATCTTCTTTGCCATCATGTGCCCGTTCATGTGTGGGCCACAGATTACTTCGTGTGTTTCTTCCATAATCTTTGCAGCTTCTGTTTCATCGACACATCGAAGGAGGATGTGATTATAAGATCGCTTGTAAAGAATTTCGCCACTGATGGTGAACTGGCCGGCCAAACGCTGGATGGTTCGACAATCTGTTGCTGTTGCTGACTCCAGATACTCCTGGGTTTCGAGATATTGCTTGATGTCGGCATACCAGGGTTTGTCAGAGACAGCTTCGGCTTCTTCTATTTGCAAGCAAAAAACAGGTTCATCTTGAATTTCGACTGTAAGCTCCCATTCTGAAGCTCATTTTGGTATCTCGAGCATTGATGCAAGTGTGGCGAGAGCATCTGCAAACTGGTTCTTGGCTCTGGGCATGTATGAGAAGGTGACTTCTTTGAACTCCTCGATCAAATTTTCAAGATATACATGATATGGTATCAACTTCTCGTCCTTGGTTTTCCATTCGCCATTGGTTTGATTGATGATAAGCTGTGAGTCTCTAAATGCTCGTAGCTTCTTGGCGCCCAAGATTATGGCTTCCCTCAAGCCATCGATGCATGCTTCGTACTCTACCATGTTGTTGGTGCATTCGAATGCTATGCGCCTTGAGATAGGAATAGGGACATCATCTGGAGAGTAGAGGATCGCTCCAATACCACTCCCTTTAGAATTTGCTGCGCCATCGAAAAATAATGTCCACTCATCTTCCTCCTTCTTTTCTTCCCCTTCGATAAGCAAGAGTTCTTCATCAGGGAAGAATGTCTTGAGTGGTTGATAATCCAGGAGAGAGTGGACGGCAAGATGATCGGCGAGGGCTTGCCCCTTGATTGCCTTCTGAGTGACATAGGTGATGTCAAACTCAGACAGGAGTAGCTTCCATTTAGCTATCCTTCCAGTGAGTGCCGGTTTCTCGAACAGGTACTTGAGTGGATCCATGTGAGCGAGGAGGAGAATAGGGAATGCAATCATCTATTGACGGAGTCGCTGAGTTGCCCAGACTAGGGCGAGGCAAGTCTTCTCGATCGGGGAATACCTGGTCTCATAGTCGGTGAACTTTTGGCTCAAATAATATATTGCTTATTCCTTCTTCCCGGTCTCGTTGTGCTGGCCGAGGACACAGCCGATGGCTTCTGCTGCTACCGAGATGCATAACAATAGTGGACGTCCAGGAGTGGGTGACACTAGGACTGGAGGATTCATGAGATACTTCTTGATGCGATCGAAGGCGACTTGGCAATCATCATTCCATTCTTTTGGAACGTTCCTTCGGAGGAGCTTGAAAATGGGCTCACAAATAGGTGTGAGCTGTGCGATGAAGCGACTGATGTATTGAATTCTGTCGAGGAAGCCACGAATTTCTTTTTCTGTTCTAGGAGGGGGCATCTCGATGATTGCTCTGGTTTTGGTCTCGTCGACCCTGATACCATCCTCGCTCACCATAAAGCTAAGGAGCTTACCTCCCATTGCACCGAAGACACATTTCTGAGGGTTGAGGCGGAGCTTGTACTTTTCTAATCTGTTGAATAACTTCTTCAGATCTTCAAAGTGTCCTTCAACTGTGCGAGATTTGACGATCATATCGTCCACATATACTTCAAGCTCTTTGTTCATCATGTCGTGGAATAGTGCTGTCATTGCTCCCTGATATGTTGTCTCCTGCGTTCTTCAGACCGAACGGCATTACCCTGTAACAGAAGGTTCCCCAGGGAGTGATAAACGATGTCTTCTCGCGATCTTCAACGGCTATCTTGATCTGATTGTAACCTAAGAACCCGTCCATGAATGAGAAGACCTTGTATCCAGCAGTGTTGTTGACCAGAGTATCGATGTGGCAGAGGGAAGTCGTCTTTAGGACTGGCCTTGTTGAGATCTCGGAAGTCGATGAACATTCGAACCTTGCTGTCCTTCTTTGGTACTGGTACGATGTTGGCGAGCCATTCAGGATAGTTGGAGACTACCAAGAATCCTGCATTGTACTATTTGATGACTTCATCTTGAACTTTCAGAGCCCATTCTGGCTTCATTCTTCAAAGTTTCTGTTTCACTGGCTTCATATCTGCCTTGGTTGGCAGATGGTGTACAACAAGCTCTTCATCGAGCCTCGGCATGTCTTCATATGAGAACGCGAAGTTGGACAATCTTGGAGCTAGGAACTCTATCATTCTCTGCTTCATCTCAGGTGGCAACGATTTTCCAATGCGTACTTCCCTAGGGATCTCAGGTGTCCCCAAGTTTACTATCTCGAAATCATCAGCTACAACATTAGCTTTAGATTCGAACTTTTTGAGGAGATCCTCTAGTTCGGGAGCTGGATCATCATCTTCCTCATCCCGAGCTTTGTCCAGACCCATGAGCTCGAAGTCTAATTCGATATCGAAGTCATATGATTCGACTTCGAACTCATGTGACTCTTTAGCCGAACTTGGCACACTATTGAATGCAGGAAAATAAATGTTTTTTAGTTTTTGAGATTTTTCTGGAATGTAAATGCTAGATATTTTTGGTTTTTAAAAGTTTTCAATTTTTTTGGATTTTTAAAATTCACGGGACTTTGAACAAGTGGGCATTACAGACCATGATGGATCCCAACTTGTTCCAAAGTTCCAATCAGCTGTTTAAACAGGCGTTTTTTTAAGCCAGAGCCCTCAGATGGCTCTTTGGCTGATTCAAAAGTTAGAGAACGGATAACCATTCAGGACCCCACACTTCCTCCCCTGAAGAGGTGGGGGTTGATGATTCGGGCGAAGAATCACAGTCTGGCCCAATGACCATGATTTCTTGCTGGTCGAGTTCGAGATCTGAGTCGTACTCAGTCCCTCCCTGGTCACTTACCTCGCATTGCAATTCGTCTGGTTCCACGGTGAGACATATGTTTGGGATCTGGACATCGGACCAATCAAAGGCTGGCCATTTCCCTTTCTTGGTCCAATGGATGGGCTGCTTCTGCCCCTGGCTGGTGATTGATGATGTTGATTCTGCAGGGATGGGCGAGTCGTGCCCCTTGCTGATTGATGTTGAGATGGGCAAGTTGTGCCCCTGGCTGGTTGGAATTGAAGTGGGCAGGTTGTGCCCCTGGTTGGGAGCAGGTGTCAGCGTAACCTGGTCCTGAAGCTGTTGTATTTAACTCTCTTCTTCGTCTTCATCCTTTCCTTCTTCTTCTGGAGGCTTAGATGGTTCGAGAATCTGATCCCATCGAATGGGGGGCCACGTGGCCCAAGCTAGGCTCATCGGGAGGCCCTTGTGTAGTGCAGTCGGTTGATTCCCTCCTGGATCTTTGCAAGGTTCTCCTGGATTGACGAATTGGATGGGTGAGCACCTAAATTTCTTCCTTCTTTTGTCCATGGGGATTACCCTGTATCCGAGTCCCCATTTGCGTTGGTTATATACCAGTTGTATCTTTCTGAACTTGAAACAATTCTTCATTCAGTATCTGAGGCTCAGACGTTCTGCTGGTGAAAAGACACGGTCCACCCTTATCGGATCTGGATTGGTGATAGAGTTCACAGTCTCGAATTCGAAACTATGAAACGGGACGTCCTCTTCAGAATGCTGGATATCGATGACAGGGATGTTTGGTTCAGTGGCAGCAGCATTGGAAGGAATGATGAGCTCCTTCTCTGCATGGATAGAGATCACTTGATTTCCACAATGTATTTCACTCGTTGATGCAGGGTTGATGGCACAGCTCCCACCTTGTGCAGCCAAGGTCGTCCGAGCAACATGTTGAAAGAGGCTGATATATCCAGAATTTGGAATGTGATAGTGGAGATTTCCGGACCTATCTGTACCTCTATGTCGACCTCCCCTTCCACTGATCGGCGGGTGTTGTCGAATGCTCTGACGCATATGGTGCTGGGTCGGAATGAAGAAGGACTGATTCCCAGACGTTCCGAAGTCTTGAGTGGGCAGGCGTTTAAGCTTGAGCCATTATTAATAAGGACCAGCGGGACATAGAGGTCTTTGTATCGTAAGGCTATGTTGAGGGATCGCCCATGATCGCGTCCTTCTGGTGGCAACTCATTATCTGTGAAGGTGATGGCGCGCGGAGCTAGGAGTTGTCCAATCATCAATGCTATCATCTCTGGTGCCGTATCGGAGGAGACATGAGCATCGTTCAAGGTTTTGGCAAACATTTCTCGGTGTCTGCGAGATGTGCAGAGTAGCTCCCATACTGAGATTTGAGCAGGGATTAACTTGAGCTGAGTCGCCACATCGTATACAGCTTCATTTTTTTTATCAGAGGCCTGAGAGAGCAACTTTGGGATCTCCTCTGTTCTGATTATCTCTTCGGATGCAACGCCTATTGGGATTCATATTCCCTACTTCCGCACATTCTGGATAGTGCCATGGGACCTCTTTATAATTTTCCTCACCTTTACCTTCTAGGACTACCGGTTCTTGCAACGGTGCTGGTGTGGGTACCAGATCTTCCTCGTAGGGAGCTTTTGCCTTGAGGACTACATTGTTGCCTATGCTGAAGGGGTAATATCGAGGCTTGTCTTCATAGATCACATAAGGTTACGGTCCTGGCTTGACCGTTCATGGAGCAGGAGGCTCCCATGGACTGAATACTGGTCCTCTTGATATGGCAGGAGGTTTCTCTATTCGTCCCAGCTGTCGTAGTGTGATTGACACGCCTCCAGGAATTTGCCCCTTGCAATATGACTGGCTCAACTGGAGGAACTCCTTCCAAGACAATGGGCTCTTGTTGCTGATGAGTATGGTTTCTCCATGGCAAATTGTATTGTTCCTGTGCTGAAATTGCCCCTTGTAAGATGACAGGTTCGTATGTGGGCTCGATGTATGATTGTGCTTCTTCCAGAATGACTGGCTCCCAACATGAAGGGCTGTAAGATGCCCCTTGCACAACTGGCACATCATATGGAAGTGTTCCTTCGAGTACTACTGGCTTAAGGACTGGAGGAGGAAAGGGACTTGCCCCTTGCAGGATCGGAGGAGGATTTGTTGGCCCATAAGTGTAGGCATGAATGGATTGGATAGGGGAGAAGAAGCGATTGAGGCGCTCCCCTTCTTCTATGCTGTTGACGGTGGGGCCGCGAGATGAACTAGGATCCGTCGGATGTTGAGGCAGAGGATTCTGAAGAATGTTGGTGGAAGCTGCTGCAGGAGTTCCGGGAACTGAGATGACGATTTTTCAATTGTCGATCAGATCTTGTATGGCATTCTTCAAAGTAAAGCATCGATCAGTGGTGTGGCCACGCCCTTGATGGTAGGCACAATACTCATTTTCTTGGTAGTTCGGAGGCAGAGGATGAGGAGGAGGCCTGGGTGCCATTAGAGTGAGTAATTGCTTCTGTACCAGCATAGTCATGACTTGACTAAGTGGTTGAGTGAGTGGAGTGAACTTCCTGAGCTCCCTGTAATTCTGCCTATTCTGGTATGAGTATTGGCCATTCCCTCTGAACTGCTGCTGTTGTCGAGGTGGCTGTGGCTGTGGTTGAGGATTCGGTCATGGCTGATACCTCTGAGGTTGGTGCTGAGCCTGATTCTGTTGATGTTGTTGATGTCCCTGTGGGGGAGCATATTGATTACCCTGAGCAGTGGTGTTGATGTTGTTTACCTCTGTCAGGCGAGGAGGAGAACCGCTGCGGTTTCCATTTTCATACCCGATGGGTCTTCCTTCTACTCTGTTCCTCTTGACTGGAGTGGCTTGATGAGGCCATGGGGAGATTGTCCCGACGTGGATTCCTGCTTCGACTTGCTCTCCAGCACGGATCAACTGTGAGAAATTCGCATATGGATGTGAGATGAGATATCCAGATATGCCAGGATATGTTGACTAAACAATCATGGAGATTTGTTCTTCGTCGTCGATAGGTGTTCGCATTCTAGCTGCCATGGCTCGCCAACGTCCCACATAAGCTGACAGTGTTTCATCACTCCTTTACCTGAGAGCTGCGAGGTCGGCTCTTCTGGGTGCCATGTTGAGATTGTAAGCGAATCTGTCGACGAAAGCCTGGGAAAGTTGTTCCCATGTCCTGATGCAGTGGCAGTCTAATGAGGTGTACCAATCCAGGGCATCGCCCTTCAGAGATTTTTGGAACAAACGAATGAGGGCCCCTTCATTTCCTGAGATTGCACTCAGCTCTCTACAGAAGGCCTTGAGATGTGCTGTGGGACAACCACTGCCATCGTATCTTTTGAATTTTGGTACCTCAAAGTTTTGAGGTACTTGAGCATTTGAGAAAGGACACAAGTCTCTGAACTTGGTCGAAGGTAGATCGATTCCTTGTTGTCGCTGAAGCTGATTTTGCAAGATCTGGAACTGCTCCTGCAACTCGTCCAGTCCTGAATGATCCGTTCGAGCGACTGGTGCCTCTTGGAGTAAGGCACGTTCTTCTTCGACATAGTGGTCGATGTCTTCGACCCTATGTGCTTGCTGAAAAGCAACCGCAGGTTGCTGAAATTGATTTGATGATTGAACTGGATTCTGATGAACTTGTGCTTGAAAGGATTGTAGCTGAACTGGAGACTGTACTGAAGGTTGAACTGGAACTTGCTGGAAATTAACTGGAGATTGCTGGAAATTAACTGGAGTTTGCTGAATTGAAGATTGCTGGAAATTAACTGGAATCCCATCGGCGGGGATGTGCTAGAATTGAAAAGTGCTCCTATTTGCAGGAGGCTGAGATGCTGGGAAGTGACCCCCTTGTTGGGTATTCGCCACTGTCCACTGATTGATGTGGGTTTGACACTGACCCCCATTGTGGGCATTCACCAGTGCTGTCCCTGTTGCTGGAAATTGAATTGAAATCCCATCGGTGGGGATGTGCTGAAATTGAAAAGGGGTCTCATCGGCGGGGACATGCTGGGATCTACTGAGACTGTTGTTTGCAAGATTGACTGGAAGCTGACTAGAAGTCCATGCGGCGGGAATGCTCTGAGACGGCCTTGTCGTCGCAGGAAGGTATTGAGGAGGATGCCCCATAGTGAAGGGCTGAGACGGCTGCTGTCGGTAATCTTGGGCAGACTCCGATGGTTGTGCTTGATTTGAACTGGAGGCCGGAAGGACCAGGCATGGCTGCTGAGATTGCTAAACTGGGCCAACCTGATTGTTGGCTGCTGCAGTGGCTTGTGCTTGTATAAATTGCAAGAGCATTTCTTGCATTGCTCTCATTCCTTGTGCCAATTCTTGCATGATTGGCGTATTCTCAATTGGCTGTCGCGCTGGAGGTTGTGCTTCGGTCATTTCAAGAGCGGGGAAGAGATGAGTTTCTTCTTCGTGGTCGGACATGGCTTGCTGTGCCCGAGTGCGGATTATGCTGCGGAAGGGAAGTTGTTTTCGAACACGTTGAGCCCGAGGAGGCGCAATGGTGAGGACTATACTCTACTCTTTTTGGGTTTTGGGATTTTCTTTTTTTTTTGGGGGGTAGAATGCTATGCAGATGAGATTGTATGAGGATTAGTGACTTTCAAGTACGGAAAAGATTCTGTTTTTCAAGTCGGATCACGACTAGTGGGACTAGCTTATCCCTAGTGGAGTCGCCATTCTGTGGACCCTCGCCGTTCCGCGCTCCCACAAGACGTTTTCCCCTTTCCTTTCGGAAAAAGAAGAAGCAGAGGTGCGTGCGTGCGAATCGCCGTTTGTGTCACTGGCTTGCCTCATTCTCGAGGGCTTTGTTTGGTAGTCGTGTTTAAGCTGGATGTGTTTAAATGAGTTTATATAAGATCAGAGTCACCACTAGCTAGTTACTTCGAATCTACAGTCGGCTAGACCCCGTAGAAACGTTAGAGAAGGGGATCCGAAGATTCCTTCCTCTAAAATGACTCCTTTTGATTTACGGCCAAAGATTCGAGGTAAGGGATCACGGTTACAGGGTGGGAAGAGGTTAAGCACCCCACACACTGCTTGTACCGAAGTACGGTCTCTACTTCACAGAATCGAACTTATACTTGAAAGTCTGTTTTAATCCTCGTGCATTCTCATAGATGACATGATGCATGGATGCAGCTCTGAACAGTAAGAGTTTCTGATGGGCAGGTTTCCATTAACAGGTAAGCCCAGAGCATACGCTCGAACCGACAGGTGCTTTATGCGAGATGCATGTTGTGTGTTTGAATAATCAAAGTGTTTGTAGTGAAGTAGGGGGGGTTAGAAGAAAAGTAAATGTTGCACTTATGCTAGATGCGAATGAGATGATGCTGGTAAAAGAGTAGCTAGATGGACGGAGGTGTCGCAAGGGTTGGCTTCGAGTGGCTAGATCAAGACTTGGATAGCTTGGGAGACTCGGACCAGTGGTCAGGCTGGGCTGGACCAGGGCTAGGCTCTCCTCACTCGGGCTCTCCTTGGTGAAAAAAATGGGCTAAGAGGGTGGAGGAGGAGGAGGACGGACAGGATCTCTCTGGGCTTGGTCGTGTGTTGAAATGAGAAGGGGAGAGGACTATTTATAGCAGAGGGCAGTGGCAGTTCTCGTAAATAAGTTCGGGCGGCCCCCTGTGGGCCGCCCGTACGGACGCTCCTCGGGTTCCAGCACGTGGTACGGACATGTCTCGGGGCTACTGTTTTGACTCAGTGGGTTGACTCGGTGAGTTGACTCAGCGGGTCGACTCGGTGATTTGACTCGACGGGTTGACTTGGTGTTTTGACTCGACGGGTTGACTCAGCGGGTTGACTCAACGGGTTAACTCGGCGGGTTGACTCAGCGAGTTTAACTTTTTTAGGATTTTTTTTTACTGGCTTTTCTTATGGGGGATTTTTCAGGCTGACGTTTAGGGGTGAGTTGACTGGGTTCAGGCTTGAGTTAGACTATGGATTGGGGCTTACAAGGGTGAGTTTGGCTGAGTTTGGTCTTGGGATTTGGGGGTATGGTCCTCCATTCATCCAGCTATCTCTCCCAACAGTGTAGTGTAGCCGAAGGTGGGGGTGTCTACAGAAATCCTTAAAAATCTTATAATATAATAGTTTTCTATAAGAATTCCCTTATTGATTTGATTGATAGAAAGTTTGGAACACTTTTAGATTCTAGTTCGCGTTACACGATTCTCATGATTGAAGGGATTATGTAGATTTTTAGATCAGTTAGACTAATATTTAAAGTGTTGAGGAACCAAGCCGGGGAACTTTGTCCATCACGTTCAGAAAATAAGAGAAGTAAAGAATGTTAAAGATATGGATTTATAAAACTCCTATCTCATGTTTATAGTGAAAAGAAAAAGAAGAAAAAGAGATTTATTGAAAATATGTTGAATACCTTAAATGACTACCTATCACCAACCAAGGGAGGGCCCACCATAACCCAAGCTGGAAATGAGAAGTGGTGTGAAAGCCGTCGAAGGAACGGTAAGGCAAATTCTTGTCATAGGCTTATTGTTGATCCTTACACTCTTAGATTTTTAGTTTCATTGATCTATGAAGAAGATAATCTTGAAAATTCATGAGATGAACATTCACTATGCACACTAGACTGTGCTTGTTCGGATTCTTCAATTTATCAATCAATCAGTGGGGATTCTATGTGAAACACTCATTATGTTTAGAGAGTTTAAGATTTCAGTTTTTATCACTAATTTCTTTGAATTTTGTACTTGTATGTCTAGAAGTTTATAAGAGTATAGTTTCCGAGAGAGAGTTGAGTTTATGAAGTTGGATTAGTTTCACTCATTTTTTACTCGGGACTAGTGAAATGTTGGTTGGGGGTGTGTTGAGTTCTTAATTGTACATGTTCTAACCCTAATTCATCACACATTTGCATGATTTCTATGTTTAAAGACCTATCTAATGCATGATTTTGTGTTTGCAGGAATGAGAGAGAGACTTCACCAAATTAATGATAAAAGACCTTTCTTACATACCTTGAAGATCAAAGGAATAAAGGACAAAAGGTGGAGGAAATATGCAATGAAGATGGAGAAGAAGAGAGAAAAATCACTAAGTCATAGACTGTTCGATCAGTCGGCCACTACAGAGGATGGGTCGGCCAAAAATCAAATTTTAGCATAAACTCGCGGGACCGAATTTGAGGGTCGGCGACCAGTTATTCGACCGTCCAGCCAGCAGACAGGTTAGCCATATGAAATTTTCAAATTTCAATTTTTTCTGTTACTGGACTAGCTCCGACTGGCCTGGCCACCGCTCAGAGTGCGTAAATCCTTTGCAATTTTTAGAAGATTCCATGGCGATGGCGCGATTTTGTTATAAAAGGACACCTCTACTACGTTCCTAAGACACCATGGAACGTGAGAAGCAATGAGATCAAGACCCAAGAGGCTTCCTAGCAAGCCTTCTGCAACTGGTTTTTCTTTCTTTTCTTAGTTATAGTTCTAGTTTTTCTATGTTTTCTTCTAGTTAACTCCTAGCTAAAGCTAAGAGGTGAAGTTTGTAGTTAGTTTTAATGCTTAATTCGTTTATGTAAGTACTCTGAATTTGATTTTAGATTTTAAAGTTCTAGTTTAAATAAAGTTGGTATTTTTAGATGATTTTTTAGAGCTTATGTACTTCGGACATGAGTTCCTCGCAAATCTCTAAGGATGATCATATTGGTTTGATGAGAATTGAATGGTAGTAACCCTGGAGCAAGCCATGATATCTTGGTATGACTGTTATTTCGAAGGCTTCAAGTTCATCTTCTCCGTGCATCATTAGAACTAAAAGTGTGATTTATAGATGCGTTTGGACTGTTTTGTGTTTGAATGCAATATCTTCGGATTGGATAAGAGATAGGTCTTCAATTCCAATTGTGTTTATGCTTGGATGCATGGATTAGCATTAATCTACTACAAGCGGATCCTTGGTGCTTTAGTTAGCTTTTATTTCATAAATTTATCTCAATTGCTTTTATTGTTTTTACTTAGTTCTAAATTCTGAATTTCCTAACTTCTAGATTCAAGTTATTAGAATAGTTTGAATTGGTTTATCCCTATTCCCTGTGGATCGACCTCGGTCTCACCGAGTTATTACAACATCGCAACCTTGCACTTGAGACGAGCGAACAGTGATCCCTTACCTTGAATCTTTGACCGCAAATCGAGGAGTTATTTTAGAGGAACTTTTCTGACGTTTCTACAAGGTCTAGCAATTGTGATTTGAAGTAACTGGCTAGTAGCGACTCCAGTCAATCAAACACTAAACAATCAACCCTGAAAGCCCTCGAAACAGGCAAACCAGTGAAAGGTCGTGATTCCGCACTCGATCCCCTAGAGAGAAAAAAGGGGGAGAGAAGCGCAGTCCAGCGTTTACAGCGGTGGAAGAAAGAAATGAAAATTTGAATTTTCATTTTAAATCAGTCACTCGAGTGAGCATTAATGAGGGTGTAATAATAACACCTAATTTGTTGCAAGGAATGGACACATGTTGGCCTAGGAAATTGTTACACAAGCATTTCTGATGCCTGAAACCCCAATCGACCACACGTAGCTAGTAGAAGCACGACACATGGCGTGAGTGGACTGTTACATTTAATGCATCTTTCAAACGTCGCCCTCACCTTTTCTATCTCATTTTAGGGGCCGTTTGGATGCCCGTAACTTCTGTAAAATGTAACAAAGTTACAGGTAACTTTCTTACATGTGGTGTTTGGGGGAGAAATCTTACAGGTGACAAAGTTATAACCTGTAACTTTATATCAGGTAAAGAAGCAAGAAAAGCAACATGGGAAATATGTGTTTTTCAGGTCATAGGTGACTTTCTTATAACCAACGGCTAGCTTTTTTGAATTCAAAATGTCTAGAGAGATTCGCAGTTGTAGACGATTTGAAGGATGAGCGGCCATTGAAGCTCCCAAGCATCACGTAGGTGACTTCTTTACCTTTATAAAACAGCTTCTCCCTCTCTTACTCTCCATATCCCTCTCTCAGCAATCTCTCTCTCCCTCTCTATGCGTCTCCATCTCCCTCTCCAGGCGAGTTCATGCCCTAAAGACCTTTTCTTTTTGTTGTTCTTCTTCTTTTAATGTTTTTTTCCCTCTTTCTGGTATTTGTGAGACATGGACGCAGTTTGGCTAGTGACGCATTGGGCCATGTGTTGGTGCTCTGAGGGGCCCACCATCCTGTATATGTTTTATCCATGGCATCCATCCATTGTTTCAGATCATTTTAGGTTTTTATGCCAAAAATGAGGCAGATATAAATCTCAGGTGGACCACACAACAGGAAAACAATATTGATTGTAAGTCCACCATTAAAAACTTCCCACGACCCACTGTAATGTTTGTTTCACATCCAACCCGCTGATTAGGTCATAAAGACCTAGATGAAGGTAAAAATATATATTAGTTTGATCCAAAACTTTGGAGGCCCATGAGAACTTTTTAATGGTGCGTGTTTATAGTGATGTGGTCCACTTGAGATTTGGATCTATCTCAATTTTGGGCTCATGCCTTAAAATGATATGGAATAATGGATGGATGGTGTAAATAAAACACATACATCATACTGGGGCACACACAACATGTCAACAGCTAAACCATAAAATAGCCTAAAAATGACTTGCTTATGTGTGCTCCACCATGATTTATATGTTCTATCCATGCCGTCCATCTATATCAGATTGTTATTTTAGGATATTAGCCCAAAAAATGAAGAACATACAACTCTATATTCAAGTGTGCACATATAATGTGTAGTTTTTTTTTTCCACATAAAAGCATTTTGGAAACGTGCACCTGCTTTTATAGCCCACTTATTAATTAGTTTAGCTTAACAATTGGCTCAACTATTCATCTAAATGACATACTTTTATTTAAGTTCCTTTGTGTGTCAATTTGATTTTTAAATAATTCTCTACTTCAAGCTTTGGTTGATGTGAATATACAACTTAGTATCTGTAACTAGCTTATAGGTTATTCAAACACAGAAACTAAGTTACCTGTAGGTAATTATAGGTTACATCCAAACAGGATTACTTGAAACTTTATTTCACCTGTAAGTAAGTTTACAACTTAAAAAACTTACAGGCATCCAAACGGCTCCTTAGGACATGTGACCAAATATGAGGCGGATCCACAATTCAAGTAGGCCACACCAGAGAGAAAACTAGGGAAAGAGTTTTCTACCGTTGAAATCGACCTAGATCTACCTTGATGTTTGTATACCATCCAAACCATTTATAAGCTCATTCAATGAAGTGAAAACACAAAAAACAAATATGATAAGAAACTTTTGTGGCCATACAAATGTTTCAACGGCACTGAATCACAATTGTTTCCTATTGTGTGGCCCAATTAATTTGTGGATCTGCCTCATATTTGGTCGCATGTCCAGAAATGAAAAAAAGAAGGATGGACGGGTTGGATTTCTCACAAAACTCATGGAGCTCCACCTAAGCATCGCAGCCCAGGAACTTCTTCGACAGGAAATCCGAATCCGAATCCGAAACCGAATCCAATTGGGTTACATGGTCTCGGTAGGCTACACGCAAGTACGCAACTCGTGTCCCTCTTCGAAACCGAGCCCTCATCTTCCTTCCCCGACACCCATTCTCGAGCAGCCACTGAAAGAAGAAGAAGAAGAAGAAGAGAGGCAGGACGTCGGAAGGGATACAGATAGTGGTGCTCGTGAGAGAGAGAGAAAGAGAGGATCTGTGAAATCTATCCCTTTTCAGAGAAGAAAGAGAATCTGTGGAACCGTCATGGGTAGGAAGAAGCCGGCTGGGGCCCGGGACGAGGAAATCCCTACCATTGCTCAGGTTGGGAATAAATCGAAGAAGAAAGGGCATCTCATCGATGATGATGAATACTCTATTGGGACGGAGCTGTCCGAGGATCCGCCCAACTCAGAAAAACAAGACTTTGTTGATACTAATAATCTTCCTTCCCTTTCTGGGAAGAAGAAGGGCAAGAAAGGCGGTGCTAAGTCAGGGCTTGTTGATGAAGACCAAGAAAAGAAGTCCGACTTGGAAGCAGAAGAGGATGATCCCCCTCCCATCTTCTTCTCTGGTAAGAAGAAGTCAAAATCCAAGAAAAACAATAGCAGTCTCTTATCTGCGTCTGCTTTCGATGCCCTCGAAGAGGACCACGATCCTGCTGAACCTGAGGAGCCTCCTGAGGGTGACAATGAAGAAGATAGCTATGACGTCCCTGTGCTTGCTTTCTCTGGTAAGAAGAAACCGTCCAAATCTTCCAACAAGGGAAGTAGCTTGTTTAATGCTTCTATTTTTGGTGCGATTCCTGACGATGAGGATAGCGCTGATATTGGCCCAGCCACAGAGCAAGGGTCTTCTGGTAATGATTTTAATGACGAAGATGATGTCCCTGAGATTTCGATTGCCTTCTCTGGTAAGAAGAAACCATCAAAATCTTCCAAGAAGGGGGGCAATAGCTTGACTTTTTTGGATTCGGCGGGGCTTGATAATGAGTATGTCATTGAAACCACCACTGGCACTTCTGGTAAAATAGAGGATGAAGATGATGATGCTGATGATGCCCAAACTGCAATTTCTTTCTCTGGTAAGAAGAAGTCTTCTAAGTCTAAGTCCTCCAAGAAGAGCAATAGCTTGTCTAATACATCCAATTCCGATGCTGTTCTTGGCGAACAAGTCAATGAACCCGAACAGCCTTCCGTGAGAGGAGGTGGTAGTAATGAGGCAGTTGACGCTAAAACTAATAAACAAGGGAGTGAGGACATGGCAGACACTTCTAAGAAGCAAAAGAAGAATAAGAAGAAGAGTGGGAGGACTGCTCAAGAGGAGGACGACCTTGACAAAATCCTCGCTGAGCTTGGTGAAGACCCTCCTTTGACAAAGCCTGCCCCGCCTCCTCCAGAGCAGAAAGTACAGGTTAAGCCTGACCCCGTTAGCTCCGTTGATGCTACAGTTGAGGAGAAGGATGGTGAAGTAGAAGGTGGCGAGTCCGCGGCTGCAAAGAAAAAGAAGAAGAAGAAGGAGAAGGAGAAGGAGAAGAAGGCAGCTGCTGCAGCAGCGGTGGAGGTGAAGGTGAAGGAAGAGAAACAGGAAGAGACGAAGAGCAAGGTTTCTGACAAGAAGGTCCCCAAGCATGTCAGGGAAATGCAGGAGGCGCTTGCAAGGCGTAAGGAAGCCGAGGAGAGGAAAAAGAGAGAGGAAGAGGAGAGGTTGAGGAGGGAGGAAGAGGAGCGTCGCAGGCTAGAGGAGATTGAGAGGCTTGCAGAGGAGGCAAAGCGCAGGAAAAAGGAGAGAGAGAAGGAGAAGCTTCTGAAGAAAAAGCAAGAGGGTAAGCTTTTAACTGGTAAGCAGAAGGATGAAGCACGTAGGCTGGAGGCGATGAGGAACCAGTTTCTTGCTCAGGGCGGTCTTCTACCTATGTCCGACACTGGTAGCCCGACCACCACCAAAAGGCCAAAGTACCAAAACAAGAAGGGAAAGTCTGGTCCCTCTCAGGCAAATGGTGGGGCCTCTGTGAAGCCCTCTGAAGCAGTGGAGGCAACTGATAGCCAGCACGACATTGTACCTGAGGTCGAGCCATCAGAAGTTGAAAAGGTCGAAGAGGAGTCCATGGCGGTGGATGCCAATGTTGAGCAGCAGGAGGTTGAGGAGAACGGAGTTGAAGAGGAAGACGATGACGATGATGAGTGGGATGCGAAAAACTGGGATAATGCTGATCTTTCGCTGCCTGTTAAAAGTGCTTTTGCTGAGGAAGATGCCGAACCTGTGGCGAAGAAAGACACCAAGCGTGTAATGCAACCGGCTTCCGTCAATTCAGAAGTGCCTTCTACTGCACAGCCGAAGCCCGCCGTTACTGCTGAAAAGGCTGCTGCTCCTGAATCGTTTAAAAGCCATGACATGCAAAGTAAAGATGATGAACCCGAAGTCGAAGTTTAGTGACAAGAGGAAGATAAAAGAAGCTGCAAAGAAAAGGGAAGCTCGAACGGCGGAGGCTCTCTCACAGAGGAGTGCCGATGACCTCCGTTCTCCAATCTGTTGCATTCTCGGTCATGTCGATACTGGTAAGACCAAGCTGCTTGATTGTATCCGGGGCACTAATGTTCAGGAGGGCGAGGCAGGAGGTATTACGCAGCAGATTGGCGCGACCTATTTTCCTGCTGAAAATCTACGGGACAGAACCAAGGAGCTTAAAGCTGATGCTAAGTTGCGGGTCCCAGGTCTGCTGGTGATTGATACTCCGGGACACGAATCGTTCACGAATTTACGGTCACGAGGTTCGGGTTTATGCGACATTGCGATTTTAGTTGTTGACATAATGCATGGCCTAGAGCCACAGACTATTGAATCACTCAACCTTTTGAAGATGCGGAATACTGAATTCATTGTTGCCTTGAACAAGGTGGGGAATGGTAGCTACATGACCACTCACAATAGCTTCTGAATTCAATTATAATGATGTGTTGTTCTTAATCCTTTTTGTGCGTTGATTTCGAAGGTGGACAGATTATATGGATGGAAGACGTGCCCAAATGCACCTATTGTGAAGGCTATGAAGCAACAGTCTAATGACGTACAAAATGAGTTCAAAAGGAGGGTGATGGAGGTCATTCTCTCTATCCCAGCCTTTTGTTTTCTGTGCCGGATGGGACTTGTAACTTGAGGTAACCATGGTTGAGATATTTTCTTTTTTCAGATTATCACACAGTTTAAGGAGCAGGGCCTGAATACTGAGCTGTACTACAAAAATAAAGAAATGGGGGAAACATTCAGTATTGTCCCGACAAGTGCAATAAGGTATCTCTACTGTATCTAGGTGGAGTCTTGTTGTTTCTGGATGTTATATCAGTAGTTTGCAACATGCGACAAACTGTTTTTGGCATTTGATTTTCTGAAACATCTGTGTTTGTGATACTGCAGTGGTGAAGGCATCCCCGATCTTCTTTTGTTACTGGTGCAATGGACACAGAAGACCATGGAGCAAAAGCTTATGTTTGTCAATGAAGTACAGGTGTGGTTTCTCTCCATTGAAAATATCCTCTATTTCAGCACTCGTTTGCTAACTTTTTAGTTTGAAAATTGAACTTGTCAATCACTATTCTACCCAGTATCATTTTTCGGTTTGAGAGGGGGCTGGTTTTTTTTTTTTTTTTTTAATTGAATCAGTCATGAGATCATGATATTATCTTATTTAAGAAGAGGGTTGGGTTTCGTGCTAGTATGTGCGAGGTGTTGGCCCTAACATGTATCCTTGATATGGGACACCTGGCCCTAGTGATGCGGGGGCATCTTGGTGTGGACATCCAAGGATGCACCGTATCTCCACACTAGGGGTGGGGTGGCCCACGAGGTGAGGCCTGTGAGATGCAAGATGACTATGACGTGGGACCCATTGTGGGACCGTGTGATTCGGGGACCTGTGCAATGCTAGGGTTGCCCATGTGGAGGGCTCCCCTGGGTTTGCCTGGGAGAGCTAGAATATAGGGATAAATCGGTACTCCCCCAACAACTATAGAGCTTTTGGTGTGTTG
Source organism: Liriodendron chinense (assembly GCA_003013855.2). Taxonomy (NCBI): domain Eukaryota; kingdom Viridiplantae; phylum Streptophyta; class Magnoliopsida; order Magnoliales; family Magnoliaceae; genus Liriodendron; species Liriodendron chinense. The sequence goes on along the minus strand of ML058395.1, from coordinate 1,073,221 downwards.
GCCGGTTGTCTGCTATTAAAGTGGTATCAGAGCGGGAGCCTAGTGTTCGAGTCTCCTCACCGGTGTGGGTGGATGATGCCGCGGCATCTTGGTGTGGATATCCAAGGTTGAACCATATCTCCGCATTGGGAGTGGGGTGGCCCACAAGGTGGGGCCTGTGAGATGCAGGATGGCCACGAGGTGGGATCGTGCGATTCGAGGACCTATGCGACACGGGGGTTGCCCACGAGGAGGACTCCCCTGGGTTTGCCTGGGAGAGCCAGAATATATGAATAAATCGGTACTCCCCCAACAGGTTTAGAACTTTTGGATGTGTTGGCTGGTTGTTCGCTATCACCCAGTTTCCTAGCCACCTGTCCACCTTTTCCTGCCCTCTTCCTCTTCCCAGCCCTTGAATCCTTCATCTTCGGGCGAGAATGAGATCATGATATTATCTTCTTCAAGGAGAGGTGAGCATATTGCTCCGATATCTCGTTACATGATTTTTAATTCTCTTCCCTTTTCGGATCTCTCCTCCTCTCATTTACGAGGAGATTGTCTCAAGACTCCCCTAGAGCTCCACCTCGACCATGTGTCACGAGGAGAGTATCGTTGTGATTGGTTGTGTCAGTAGCCCAACAGTCAACTTTACACGTGTTGCCTCCCCCCCCCCCCCCCCCCCCCCCCCCCCCCCCAAGAAAGAATATGTCGGGTTAAGAGGCATACATGCCTTCCTTCTTTTGTTGCTTGGCGGAGAAAGGGACAACTGTCTCTCCTATTATTGATTTGGGCGACGATTCGGGAGATAAAGTTGAAGACGTTATTAAGACAACTGACAAAAGATGTCCAGATGATAATCAGTGTAGGGGATACATGTCAAGATCAGGGGGTGATTGAGAGCTCGTTAGTGCTAACTAAGGTAGATATTTCCTTTGTTCAAGACTCGAGCCTGGTTTTCCCTCTAACATTTGCTGATTTGGAAGATCTCTAGCAGACTAAAGTTCCTCTCTCTCTGATGATGGTTCTTCTGTTAGTAGTTGGGAGGAAGATGCTCGGTCTTTAGGGGTCTCCCTCTCCTCTGACAATCTCTCCACGGACATTCTATCTCCCCAAGTCAGTCCGAGTCCAGACAAGTTCTGTATCCCCGTGGGTTTGGGTTTTGCCTCGCCTCCTCAAATCTCTCCTGAGGTTTTTCTTACTCCACCTTCCTTGCTGATTACTCTGGTTCCCCTTTGGTCTTTTCTTATAGTTTGTCATGTGGGAAGACTCTTGGGAGTGGTGTTTGGTAATTGAGATGAAGACTGTATTGCTCTTTTCAAATTAGTAGTAGAAAGGGGTCTTCACGATTTTTTCCATTGAGGGCTGCCTAGGTGAGATGGAGGAGTTCAATAGGATTTTGGTCAATGTTGCCAGCTCTGAAGGTCAGTCGGTTCAGAGTCCTAAAAGGAGTGGACAAAGGTGTCCTGCTTTAAACTGGGAACAAAGGAGAAGGGCAGAAGCAAGTTCAAGGTATCAGATTTTCTGACTCTTTTTGTGAAAGGCTTCCTGGAAGGGCGGCTACCTATCAATTTTGCAAGAGTGTTTGGTAGGGCAAGGGTTGTTACGGATGTGGTGCTCCCCAGGGATAGGACATCCTCGGCATCAAGGGGCTTTGCCTTTGTGCGTATGAGTACAAAGGAGTTAAGTAGGGCAGTGGAGATGCTACATGGAGAGAGTTTCCAAGGTGTGAAACTCAAGGTGCAAAGGGCTTGGTTTGGGCCAGAGTTGAACTCCAAAGATAAGTAGGGTTCGAGAATGGCAATAGATTCAAAGTTCTGAGGTTGAGGGAAGGGAGTTGTTTCTTACAGGGAATCAGGAGAGAAGTCTCGTTCGTGGTATCTCTACAGTCGTTGGACAATGTTCTTTAAAGAGGCGGTTGTAGGTAAAGGGTGCTCTAGTACCTTGGAAGGAGGCGGAGGCATCCCAATGTCTCCCGTAGCTTCTCAAGATAAGTGGGTGACTACAGGAGAGGATAGAGGCGATAAGGTGATTCTACTAAAACAGGTGCTGATTCCTCGATCTTGGGTATCTCTACAATTCTCAGTCGTCGTCACACCAAGGAAGGAGCCTCAATATCGCAGGTAAGGACATGAATGGATTAGTGCTGTAGACTGGATCCGGGAACGTACAAGATCAGGCCTACTAGCTACAATGAACTATGGATGAGTCTGTGTTCGGGGGCGAATATTGATCTTTTGATTGTGGTGGGTGCGTTGCATAGAGATGGAGATGGCCCTATCTTAAAGATTCAGAGATGGGAGGAGTTTTCTTCCTTTGGTTAAGAAGATATTTGGTCTCTGATTTGGTTGTTCCCGATGGAGTTTTGGTGGTACAATTTCTTCATAGTGGCAACCTCTTGTTTGGGGGAGGTTGCTGAGCTTGGATCCAAAGACGGAGCATGGAGAGGAGGTAGGAGTGATTAGGGTTCACGTTCATTTGAAAAAGGGCTCCACAGTTCCTTTCATCTCCACCATTGTCGAAGATAGGAGGATAGTGTTACCAGTTCAGAGGGAGGAGAAAGACGGGATGTCGCCTAGATGGGGGGACTTATGGAGGATGAGGGAGGTAGCTCCGCTAGCTATCATCCATGAAAGTGGCTTAGCCGAAGAGGAAGGAACATCTTTCGAGTGCTCCCTAAGAATTCCGAAATTAGTAGTGGACATGTGTCACGATTCTAATGGTGGAAAAGGGGTAGGTGGAGCCATTGTTCAAAGTATCTCCGATATTATTGAAATATCCCCGATATTATCCCTATCTCTAGCTCAGTGATATTGATAATACTGGTAGCGATATCAATAACACTGGTAGTATAAAAAATTCTAGATGTTGGCGATGTATCGCCAAGTATAGCTAACGTATCGCCAATATTTTTTACCGTGTAAATTCTAGGTGTCGTTTGTATTGCCAATGTATGATATCACCAATATTTTTGACTATATAAATTCCAGGTGTTGCTTGTATCGCTAATGTATCAGCGAGCGATATTTCGATAATATCGCCAATGTATTGATATCAACAAAAATTTATTTATTACAAAAAAAATCATTTCAAGTTTTTTGTAGGCACATGGTTGTATGCAGTGTTCAATTTGTTGATGATAATATCAATATAATACCTTGATATTATCGTTATCGCAACATGGGCGATATCGAGACTATAATATTTCATTTCCTTTCCAGTTGTTGAGGATTTCTTGGTGAAATATCATGTGTTGTCGATATTTTGAAATATCGATGGATGTTTGGACAGAAGGTTGGATGGATGGTTGGATAGATAGATGGGATGATTGAGCTGATTTCTTACGACAACACATGCTTTTAAGCCCCCCATTAAATGGAAACTTACTATGTGTGCATTCTTTTTACAAATTTTTTATTCTTAAATATGCAAATACATGCATTTTAGCATCTCCTGAAGTTTCACTGAAAAATTCCACCGTTTCCCCATGTTTCCCCAATATTTCCCCACATTTTTGGTTATTGGCAATATTACCGATGATATTGATATTGTTTCCATATCCCCAGCCAGCGAAACTTGTACCGATACCGATACTTCGAACACCGTGGAGCAGATCTAGCTCAGGACGCGACGTGTGGTGATTTGCAGTTTGTAGGAGCACAAGGAGCTGTCTCCTCCTGCTCGAAGCTAGGGTTTGGGTTAGGTTTGGAATAAAACCCTAGCTTGATCCTACCTTAGGTTGACACTATAGTGTCTTTGTGTTCGGCTCAGGACATGGGTTGGCTCGATGCACTCCTCGTAGCTTTTGAAGATATTTCGGAGCTTGTTGAGGGTTCACACAGCGACATGTGGGAGGCCGTCCCTCATGTGGAGGACGAATTAGGGCCACTCTTTTATACAACTACCCCGACACGTGAGATATACTTAAATTCTTCTGCATGCAACTCTAATGAAGTCATGTGCGAAGGTCTTGAGAGGGATAAGTCAGATACCCCCGATTTGAGTGGGGCTTTCTTGCAGGAAGCTTTCGACGAGGAAAGGGCAGGATGCGAAGACCCTTCGATCTGGGATGTGAAGACCCTCCGATCCCTTAGGAGAGCAACGACAATTATCTGCTAGAATTGGGGAAGGTTCGATGGGTTCTCTCTTCTAGTGCAACGCAAATCTGGCATGTGATGCTGTTACTGGAGATGGTGCTCTAACGCTGTTAGAGATGGTAGTCGATGGAGAGCTGTTTAAGGAGGCGTTGGATGTTACCCCTCTCTGTCTGGAGAAAGTGCAAGTCAACCTGGATTTTTCCAAATCTATTAGGGCGATGGTTGGGCAGAAGGTGTACACGAATATCTCAACTGAACAACATGAATGGGCCAAGGACGTATTAGAAAGGGTAGGAGGCTTAGTGGGGATGTCCTATGGAGTCACATATGAGATGTGCACGTGTTTCTCCAATTCGCTCAAGCCAGGGCAACATTACACCTTTAGGAAGTTCAACAGCTCAAATCCAAGAAATCTCCTAGGAGTTGGCGTGAGTTACTGAGTCTCGAGTGCTCCATAAATTACGACTCAGTTAGCAGATCCTTAAGAGGGAAAAAGGTGAGAATAGGGAAAGTCAGTGGACAATGATTAATTTTTCGTGGAATGTTTGAGGTCTGCAGAACAAGACCAAAAGGGCTCAGATCAAGAAAGTCTGTAGTAAGGCAAATGCAAACATCATTACTATTCAGGAAATAAAGTTGCAATCTTTCGACAGAGGTATGCGACTCCATTTGGGGGATTAAATCCAAAGACTGGGTTGTGTTTAATGCCATAGGGACAGCTGGGGGCATTTGCGTGGTATGGAACTCTAGCAGATGGAAAAATGTTGGTTCTTTTGTGGGGACGCTTTTTGTTCTTTGATGCTTCCTCGGGATTTCAATGGATTTGAAAGAGAAGCTGAAAACGTGGAAAAAGAAGTCATTGGAAAGAGAGAAGAAGAGTTTGACAAGCTGGCAGAAGAGATTCAAGTGTTAGATATGGTGAAAGAGGCCTCAGGTCTATCAGAGGTAGACGTATTAAAGAAGGCTGATCTATCCTGTAGATTCGCAGCCAGGGCTGGAGAAGAAGAGATAAAATAGCGACAAAGATCTCGTGCGATTTGGCTTAAGGAAGGGGACATGAACACCCATTTTTTCCACAATTTTGCCAGCGCAAGAGCCCGAGTCAATCGAATCTCTAGTCTGGTGGTGGATGGGTCAATCAAATCTCTAGTCTGGTGGTTTCCCCATGATCACTAGTGACAAGAGGGAGAGGTGAAGCATTATGCTCCCCTTGACTCGCAAGAGGATCACAAAGGGATCTACTGTGAGTCGAGAAAAATGGGACATCCTCAAAGAAGTTTACATCAGCAAAGATATATTTTTTGTGAGTCAAGGGGTTATAACATTTATACCCTTTCTGGCTTCGAGTGTACCCTAAGAAGACACATTTAGTTGCCCTAGGACTAAGTTTATCATTACTACCGTCCAAAATTTGAACAAAACAAGTGTAACAAAAAACTTTAGGTGGTAAAAGAAAGGGATTGTCATGAGGGTACATTGTATTAAATGAAGATTTGTAAGACAAAACACGAGAGGGAATATGATTAATAAGGAAAGTTACAGTGAGAAGAGCATCATCCCAGAAATGCTTAGGCAGGTGCATGCCAAGGAGAAGGGTATGAACAACTTCAAGAAGATGACGGCTCTTTCGTTCTGTGATTCCATTTTGTTGAGGTGCGCGAACACATGATGTCCAAGACAAAATACCATGTTCTCGCAAGAAGGACACAAAGGCAGTGGACTTGTACTCCCCCCATTAGCAGAATGGAGGGTCTTGATTGAGCATTGAAACTGAGTGCACACTTCACGATACAACACTTGAAACACATCAAACACTTCACTATTAGATTTCAAAAGATAGACCCAAGTCATGCGAGAATAATCATCAATAAATGTGACAAAATATTTAAACTAAAAAGTAGAAGTAACCGGGGCTGGCCCCCATACATCTAAGTGGACCCGTTTAAAAGGGTGAGGTTTCCTCCCAGAAGAACTAGGAGAAAACTTAGTACGATGATGTTTAGACAATTTACAAATATCACAATGTAAAGGTTTAGTAACAGATAAGGAGGGAAACAATAGTCTCAATCGAGCTAAGGAAGGATGGCCTAAGCGGTAGTGCCACCGTGCCATGGATTCTCGATGAAGGGGAAAGTGTACGTGAAGCGGGGACAAGTGTATCATTGAGAAGATATACACCTCCTCGCTCATGCCCCCCACCAATCACTCTCTTCGTCTGTAGATCCCGAAAAAGACAATGAGAAGGGAAGAAAGTAATGAAACAATTCAACAATTTAGTAAGAGAACTGACAGACAATAAGTTTAATGGAAAGTGAGGCACATGCAAGACTGATGACAATGGCAAGGAAGGAGAAAGAGAGATGGAACCAATCCCAGAAATGGTTGTTTGGGTTCCATTCACAACTATGACGTATTGTGAGTGGGAGGATGGAGAATAAGAGGAAAAAGATGTGACTTACCAGTCATGTGGGAGGAAGCTCCTGAGTCTATTACCCAGGAGGTAGGAGAGGAAGACACAAGAAGAGCGGTACTTGATTGAGCTGAAGCTGCATGAGGAGGCTCAGGAACATCACGAACACGAAGCTGCATCAAGGCATCATATGCTGCTCGAGAAATAATGAGAGACTCTCTTGAAGAAGGCTGCTCAGTTACATGGGTAGAAGGCTGCCCCTCAGGAGTAGAGGTGGCGGTAACTGAAGTAGCTGCACACGTTGGACGACCATGGTGCTGCTAGCAATAATCAATAGTGTGATTGGTTCCACCGTAGTGCGAACAAATGCGGGAACCATCACGTCCTCATCCACGTCCACCATGACCTCGAAGACTATGGCTGCCATGACTGCGACCTCCCTTGCGGCTTCTACCACGTCCACCATAACTAAAAGTGTGCCCCGAACTCAAGGAAGACCCCCAAAATGTAGAAAGAAGAGAGGTCTGATCATCATCAAGGTGTGACGAACACTTTGGTGGTACAAAGGAATGTGAAGGTAGAGCCGAGACAGTAGTGCGCTGGCACATGGCATAGACAGTTGTCAACGGGGGAAGATCCTTCACAACTACTTGATCTCAAACATTTAGGTAGTCGGGGTTCAACCCGGTGAGGAACTGCATGACGCGAGTATCATCCCGTTGCTTACGTGCATGTTCATAATTGTCTTTACATTTAGAAGGAAAGGGTTGATATAGGTCCAACTCATCCTACATGCCTCGAAGCATTGAATGATAATCTTTTAGTGATCTTGAGTCTTGTTGGAATCGACCAGAATAAGTTGGAATAACCGTGAAAATTTTTAAGACTCGGAGAACATATCATGAAGAGTATTCCAATTATTTCCAAATGCTTTTAGCCGAAGACAAAAACATCACTGATTGGCTGACTGAAAAATCCATACTATTCAACAACCATGCAATAACTTGATAGTTCTCTTTTGTCCATGTCTTGTAGGTGACATCTGTGATGCTTAGAGGATCATCCAAACTATATGATAGCTTCTCACGATCCCCTAAGAAGACTTTTACAGATTGTGCCAATTGAAGATAGTTGTTACCATTTAACTTAATGGAGGTGATTTGAAGAGGAGTGGATTCAAGAGAACCCATGCCAAGAGAAGAGGACCTTTTGTCTTCCATAAGTATAGTGGGATCCAAGGGGATGAGATACAAGCCTCAAACAAACAAAAATCTTTAAAAAAAGCACTAAGATTACTCAGATCTGACGCAAACAAGGGAAAACGGCATGGCCGCACCTCTATTCGGGGTTAAAAACCATCCAAATCTCAATACTAGCTAAAAACTCGTCCACGGTTAGCTTAGGAAAAGGATTTCAGTCCATCTTGAGGAGAGAAACAGGAGAAAAACTTATCCGATTTGAGAAAAATCGAAGAAAATATGATTTGGGGGCTCGACTTCCGAATCTCCCTATTTCAACCAAAACACCATCAAATAAGATAAAAAAAATTCCAAAAAAATCATGACAAATCCTCTAAAATCAAGATCTATCAAACCCCTAAACTTTCAGCTCAAACAGGGTCCATGTGTCTGTACAACGTTGACGTTAGCAAGCTGATGTGTCACCTCTCAACTTGTCTGCTGCGGAATGGCCTGATCTAAGCTCTGATACCAAGTAGAAGATGAAAAGATGATTAGGGTATGGAGAAGAAAGGAGAAGAGTGGAAGGGAAATAAAGAGTTTGGGAGAATGTTGTGTCTAGGGGTGTCAATGGGCCGGGTTAGGGCCGAGTCAAGCTCTGTCCAAACCCGGCCCTTGTTATTGAGACTATGTCCAAACCTAGCCGGAGCCCGTGATGGGCCAAAATAGTTCAGCCCAAGCCCGGCCTAGAATACTTATGTAGAACCCGGCCCAGGCCCTGCTCCAGCCCAACCCGAATAGATTTTATAAAATAAAGGGATATTTTGGTGGGTTCACACCTACCTCCATTGCGAAATCTAGTCCATTTATTTGCTGGCCCTAGATCAAGAGAGAGAAAAGGAAAAAAAGGCCAACTGACTACAATATCCAAAGACACCTTGCAATAGTCGAAAGCTCCACTACTGTAATGGCCGTAGCGGCCATGGTTTGTTTGACCACACATAGAGATGGGAGGAGTGGGTGGGTTTTAGGAGAGAGAGAGATGGGGGTTATGAATTGCAAACGTGTGAGAGAGGGGGTCATCCGATACTTCTTTCCACAACGGTTCAACCATTAGGGTTGTCTGCGACCTCACGGTAAGGGTGAGGCCGGGTCTCATCTAATCTGCTCTCGGTGAAAACTGTGGGGCCTACCTTGATGATATAGTGTATATTCACACCGTCCATCTGTTTCTCAAGCCCATTTTAGGGCATTATACCAAGAATTAAGCATATCCAAATCTTAGGTGGAACACACTACAGGGAACGGTGGTAATCGAGTGTCTCACCACTAAAAATTCCAAAAGGCTCATTGTAAGGTTTCAGTAATGTTTATTTCCCATCAAACCTGTTGATAATGTTAATAGGACCTGGATGAGGGGAAAATAAAAAGATTAGATTGATCCAAAACTTTTGTGGCTTTTTTATAGTTCATTTATCATGGTTTCTCGTGGTATGGTCCACCCGAGATATGGATCTATCTTGAAGTCTAGGATCACATTGTAAAATGAAATGAAAAAATAGATGGACAGAGTGGATATACAACAAATACATCAAGGTGGGCCCCAAATGGTTGGGGTAACAGCAAATAAGGTGTTACATGTAACAACTAATCCACTTTCTATTCACCGCCTCGAGACACCCAACTCACGTCTGACATCTGTACACATTAACTTTTTACCTATGGCCGGCCATTTTTTAAGGGACCTACACTGTCATGTGTGTGTGTGATCTAGTCCAGCCATTATATGTTTAATCCTAATATAAGATAATCGAAAAAAAATCAGAATGAAACGTGATTCAGGTGGGCCACAAAAATGGAAATGGTTTGGAGGATAAAAGTTGGCTTGTATACTTTTTTCTAAACGTGTGGTCAACCTTAAATATAAACAGAGCTGATTTTTCAGCCATGGTCCTAACATGTGGTGCCACACAAGGTGCTGGAGGTGGATCTGAATAAGCACTATGTAGGGCACTCAATTTGAAGGTCTCTTTTCACATGTGAAAAGCCTTTCCCTCCTTTGTAGGATTGAAATTTAAAATTTAAAATTGATTTTTTTATTCCGTAGGGCCGGGCCGGGTCTTTGGGCTTTTGGGCATCTTAGTCCAAGCCAGGCCCGAATTAGAAGCGGGCTTAGAAGTTAAGCCCGAGCCCGGCCCTTAGGTCTGAGTATCATGCCCAAGCCCGGCCCAAGTTGGGCCAAGCCCGGGAGCCCGACGGGACAACCCGGCCCATTGACACCCCTACACAAAGCTTTATTAAAATAAACTCTCTAGAGAACACCCTAGACTAAGCCTAAGATGAACCTACCCTATGATAACCTGAGCTTTGATACCAAAATTTGGTGCAGGACAATGCTTTTCTACCTTAGGATAATGATAAAATCAGATTTCTAGTTAATAGGAGCAAGAACAATTAAATTCAGTAACTACAAGTAAATATAAGCAATAATCAAATAAAAATTATGCTAATCCTAGGCTAGTACATCCTCATAACTAGGAATTAATAAGAGATTATAGAAAAAGGCCCCAATGGAGTTGAGAAACTCCACATTAACATAGGGTTAGATCTCCAATCAAAGGGGTTCACTAATTTCCAAAAAGGAATTAGGTGTAGGTTTGGGTATAGGTTGGATTAGGTTTAGTGGTTTGAGAAAAAAAGAAAAGAAAAGGATTTGGGGATTTAGGGTTAGGGTTTCGATTTGGGGGAAAATCTGATTCTAGGGTTAGGGGTTTTGATAGAATGAAAGGGGAAAATGAAGGGGATCCAAAACATATGCAAGGGGGGGCTCGCACGTGTGGTCATATGGGACGTATGGATGGGGCAAGTCCCACGCATGGGTTGGGTGTGTTGATGATTGGGGTTTGGGTTTGTGAGGTTTAGAGAGAAGATGGGATGGAAGGGAGATGGAAAACGGTAAAAGAGAAGAAGTTGTGAAGAGAGATGGGTTGAAGAGATACCTTGTTGAAGGAGAGGAAGAAAAAGAGGATTTGGCTTCACACCAAGTAGTAAATTCTTCGAATCTCGCCAAGGAAAGGCTTCACACCTTGAGGGCTCCATGCACACAATCCAGAGAAGAAGAAAGCTCCAATTTCATTAATTGTATCCATGAAAAAACCGCGGAGGGGTACAAATGATGAATTTACTCTTTCAGCTCTATTTTCTTCCAACTACGTCCTATCTTAAAAATAATATTCCACTACTCAAAATAAAGCAAGCAAACAAACACTAATCTAACGATCCAAATCAACAAGCAATATAAAAATAAACTACTCTCCTAAGATCTATGATGCTTCACGATGAAGATGGCCCATAATCAATAGTCCGATCAAGTGATCCATGCAATCCAACAGTCTGATCATCGTGTCCATCAAATCTAGTGGTCCGAATATCCTCCTCTAGCAGCCTACACGCATCTTCCCAGTGTGATGGTCTTCCAGATGCACGTACATGACATGTGGGGTCTTCAAAACGCGTCCTCGCCTATCCACGAGAGACTGGGGCCCGCCTCCTCCACTGATAAGTGCGTAGAGGCGCACGTGATGTGATATCCCCATCAACGTGTCTTTTTTGGAAAGACTGGTGTCTGAAGAAGAGATTAAATCAGCTCTTGGATCTCCGTGTGGGGAGAAGGCCTCAATTTTGGCACATTTTGGGGAAATGTAGCGGACTTTGTGGTGGAGTTCTCAGATCGTGGGAGGTTGTTCATTGAAATGGGAGCTTCGTTTATAGCTCTTATTCCTAAGGTGGAGGGGGCTGACTAGTTGAAAGATTTTAGACCTATATGCCAATGTTGTCAAAATCATTATCGTATTGTAAATCGTAGTAGGGGCTGAATCGTATCTAATTGCAAATCATATCGTAAATTGTAAGATTTTTTACACTTTTCTTAAAAATTTGAAAAAAAATATAAGAAATATAAATAAATCAGATTTTTTTTTTGAATAACTCATCAATCTTCCTTTTGCCATCAATGTGCACCAAGTAATGCCATGCCATGATAATGTTAAAGGATTCTTATTCCTTTGTCTTTTAAGAATTTTACCTTAAAAAACATACAAGGGTCCTTCAATAATTTATGTTCTTGTTATCTTTCTTGAATGTAGAATCATGGTGGAAAAGTGGCCTTTGATACTGTAGACCAACGGAAAAAGATATTTTGATTTCTAAACATCATTACATAATACATATAAGTCAGCATGATTGTAACCATCCATAAAAACATTACAAGTAAGTCATACATCAAGTTGGTGTTTCAACCAGTTAACAAGTAAGAAATCACAAAAAATGCTACATGATTTAATGTTGAAGAGAATATATATCATTTAATCTCTTATAAAGAACAAATAAAATAATTTACCTTTTCTAAATGATTCTTAAATCCTCCACGAATTTAAAAACATAAAATGAAAGGCAATTGAAACTTAAAATAGAAGAGAACAAGTAATTTGAATCGTAAATCTAGATTTGAATAGTAAGTCGTAGGATTCACATCATAGAATTGTAGGATTCATATAAAAAGGGATTCAAGGTTGGGATTGAAATCGTTTCTTCTTAAGATTCGACTAAAATTGTATATCGTAAATTGTAGGATTTTGACAACACTGCTATAAGCATTATAGGGGCCCTTATAAGATCTTGGTCAAGATCCTAGCTAGCCGATTCAGAGATCTCATGTCCAAAGTTATTTCAGAAAACAAGGGGGCCTTCGTTGTAGGCTGCGAGATTTTGGATACCGCTCTTGTGGCTCACGAGTGCATTGATTCCAGATTCCGAGAAAGGAAAAGTGGCATTGTTTGAGAGTTAAATATTGAGAAGGCTTACAATCATGTAGATTGAAAGTTCTTAGACTGCATACTTGACAAGATGGGTTGTGGTGCTAAGTGGAGTGGGTGGATCGGTTCTTACATTCAATCTGCCTTGTTTTCTGTCCTAGTGAATGGGTCGCCTAAAGGGTTCTTTAGGGCTTCCCGCGGTCTTAGACATGGGATCCCCTTTCGCCGTACTGGCTTGTGGTTGTTATGAAGGCTTTGAGATGGATGCTTCTTAAAGGTGAGGAAAATGGGCTCTTTTGAGGGTGTCATATTGTGGATCTCCAAAGCAGTATTAAACCATCTTCAATATGTAGACAAAGCGCTTCTTTTCTATGAAGCGATAGTAGAACCAGTGTAAAATCTGTGGAAGATCATTGTTTGTTTTGAATCAGTCTCGGGGTTGAAGATTAATGCGGTAAAATCAGAAAGGTTGGGGGTTCATGTAGATCAATCAGAGTTGTACTAGCTGGCTATTGCATTTAGCTGGCAATCCTGCTCCTTCCTGTCAAAGTATCTTGGGTTGCCTCTTTGCATAGGGAAGCCAACCAAACATTTGTGGGACAAGGTCATTGAAAAGATTGAGCAGAAGCTAGCTTTGTGGCAGTGCGGATATCTCTCTGTGGGGTCGCCTTACTCTGATAAAGACAACTTTTTCCAGTATGCCGGTGTACTTCATGTCTCTTTTCAAATGTTTGAAATCCGTCTTGGAAAAGCTTGAGAAGCTTAGAAGAAATTTCTTATGGAACGACTCGAGGGAGGGGAGGAAGTTTCATTTGCTAAGATGGGAGGAGGTGTGCAAACCCATCCCAGAAGGAGCTGGCCTAAAAGCCTTAGGTGCTACGAACAAAGCCCTTTTGGGGAAATGGATATGGAGATTTTGTGAAGAAGGTAGTCTTTAGAGGAAATTATTAGTCGCCAAGTACGGCAAGGTGTTCCATAACGGTAACGGTGGCCGTAACGGCCACCACCGTTACCGTTACGATACGGGCCGTAACGGCCGTTACGGACCCCGTATCGGCCGATACGGCCCCCTTTTATTTTCTGAAGAAAACAGTTACATGACTGTTACGGGACCGTTACATGACTGTTACGGGACCGTTACGGGGCTGTAACGGTCCGTTACAGGGCTGTAACGGTCCCGTAACGGCCGTTACGGGGCCGTTACGGCCGTTACGACCCCGTAACGCGTAACGGCCACCACCGTTTCCTTTACGTATCGGCCGATACGGCCGTATCTTAACCGTTTTGGGATACCTTGAAGTACGGGTTGCAGGATTGTGGGTGGTTTATTAAATCTTCCTCTATGTACAGAGCATCAGGAGCCCGAAAGCGATTATGGCAATGCATCACTTAATGTGTAGGGGTTTATCCTTCGAAGCCAGAAAGGGCTCTCACATCCGATTTTGGGTTGATGTATAGTGCGGAAATAAGCCGTTACAGGTTTTGTTTCCTGTAGTTGTTGGTCTTGCTCCTGATAGATTCGTTCAGGTGGTATATTGCTATTCCACGATAGGGGAGATGATTGTGTGGGATCCTCCTTGCCATAACACCAAATTTGATGAGTTCGCTGCCTTGGTGGCCCTTCTTCAGTCGATAAAAATGGACTTGAGGGAAGAGGATAGAGTCTCTTGGTCTAGCAGTAAATTTGGGAAGTTCTTAGTTAGATCTCTCTATTCCTTCATTTCCTCTTTGCCTCCTATCTCGGGTCTGCCCCATCCGTTTCATCATTTGGTTTTATGGAGCCTCTCCTTGAGTTCCGTCTTTTGTTTGGTTGGTGGACCAGAAGAGAATTCTTACTATTGATAACCTTCAAAGAAGAGCGATGGTTTTCCCTAATATTTGCTTGATGTGCATGGCGAATAAAGAGTCGATAGACCATCTTTTTATTCATTGCTCCAAGGCAGTATGGGACTATTTCGTTTCTTCTTTTCAGTTGGTTTGGGTCATGCCGAGATCGGTGGAAGATCTGTTATGGGTGTGGCATTGGAGGCAGCATTGGAAAGGATCGAGAGCAGTCTTATGGCGGTTGCTCATTATGGCCATGTTATGGGTCATTTGGGGTTCCAGAAATGGTGGTTGTTTCTGGAATGTGGAAGTGGGGGAGAATGAGGTTATATCTAAATTTAAAAGGCTTGTTTCAGAATGGGCGATTTATGCAAAGGCAGCCTTGATTGCCCTCCCCTTTAGTTGTTAGTTAGTGTTTTGTTTGGACCTGTATTCTTCTCTCTTTGCAAGCTTCTCAATAAAATTTCATCTCTCTCTCTCTCTAAAAAAAAAAAAAATTGTCTTCATGTCTCAGTTGAAGGGGTTTCTTTGTCAGGGTCTCTTAGGGCCCTTCCCAGTAATAGAGAGCTTGTGAAACTAAGGTGTGCTCTCTGAATCCTAGAAGCTATCCTTGGGAATGAGTGAAAAGGGGAGTCGGGTGATCTTGGTTCATCAATGAAGATCCTCTTCTAGAACGTGAGAGCTTTGGGCTGCCCTCATAGGCGGTCTCAAGTGAAGGAGATATGCTCTCGATCGAAAGCTAAGCTGATTGTCCTTGAGGGATCTAAATTGCAAGGCATCGATAGAGGTATTGTTAATTGAATTTCGGGTAAAAAAAAAGTAAGGCTTGGGAAGCTCTTGATGCAGTTGGCTCAGCAGGGGGGGAATCCTGGTTCTCTGGGATCCTTTCTGCTGGACTAAAAAAGATGGTTGGGCCTCTTCTCTGTTAGTATTTGTTTTGTGAAGTTACTTTTGGCTTTCGCTGGGTCTTTTCTGGAGTGTATGGCCCTTCCAGATCATCTTTTCGTAGTTCTTTTTAAGGAGTTATCTTCTGTTAAAGAAAAATGGCCTCTACCCTGGTGCATAGGAGGTGACTTTAATGTTTTTCGATTCATGCATGTAAAGTTGAATGGTTATAGGGTGACCACCTGTTTCTCCATTGCTCCTTCACTGCTGAGATCTGTTGGCACGCTCTGTCATTGGTTGGAGTTTTGTGGGTGATGCCTCCCTCTACAGATGATCTCTTTCGTGTGTGGCGTGCAGATGCAGGAGGGACTATAGGGAGAAAGAGGTGGAGAATCCTGCTCTTGGCTATTCTTTGGGCTGTCTGGTTAGAGAGGAATGATTGTTGTTTTCAGAACCTTCTAGTCTCCTCTGCGGGGGGGGGGGGGGGGGGGGGGGGGGGGGGGGGGGGGGGGGTGTGCGGGGGCGCTTTAGCAGGGTTTTACTGTATTTTAGAGATTGGGCGCTGTGACTTTGTTGGGTTTCTTGTGGGCTCCCTAGACTTGGCCTGGTTGTATTTATAGTCTTGTAGGTTTTTTTTTTTTAGTTCTGTGTTTTGTTTCTGTTTTTGGCTTTGTCTAATAAATTGCTTCTTCTTTAAAATAAATAAAAAAATCAGTCATGATGGTTTCTTAAGAGGACAGATATCAAGGGATGCTGATTAAAAAGTAAAAAAGATAGGCAATACAGAGTTTATATTTCCATTAAGTAGAGGCAATTGGCCATTAAGGCAAGGGATACTGATTGGTAACACAGCTCAGATTTAGACACACCCCTTAGCAAGAACATCTGCTAATGAATTAATCTCTTTAGGGGCGTTAGTAAAGACATTGGAAACAAGGGTGCTCTTGCCTTGATCTCACTTGCAAGAAAACTCCTCTGTGGAGCTATACAATCACCACCTTTGCACTAAGCATTTTTAGAATCACCTTCCACAATTAATGGGCCTTCTTCTCCAAATAAGGTGATCCCACCTTAATAACACATTAACTCAGCACAACTTGCATTCCCTCTCCTTAGCAGGCCAGAGAACAAATTTCTCATCATCCCTTTTTCATCTCTCAGTATAACTTGCATCCCCTCTCCCAACTGGGCCACAGAAGACAATTCTTATCCTCCCATTTTCTTCCCTGAAGACACCGCCAATTCTATAAAATCCCAGTCTTCCCATAGAACTTCCATCTACTTTTAACTTCCACCAATTTGGAACATTTCCGCTGTTTTGAATGACTGTTACACAGCTTCTATCCAGCTCCTTCACCAAAACACTGTTAAAATGAGTGGACGTGAGGCCCCGACATGTGTGATTGAACTATTCTCCTTCTACTTTTTGTAGAGGAGAAGGAGATTGTCAAAAAATCTACTTTCTTGAATTAAATCCTCCCCTTCAAAATGGTGCAAGGAAGGAAACTCTTATCATGGATGGATCAGAGATAGATTATTGTTTCTTTTTCTCTATTACCTTGTTATGATGAAAATTCCTCCATGTCATAAGTGGCTCCACCAGCAATCATGGTGGAGCATTTGATGGGAGGGGCTGGGTCAGCCGTAAGTTTCATGTGGCTCTAAAACCACCCAGATAAGAAGATCACAACTGTTTGATTAAGGGTCTGCAAAATAGACAGCATGGGCATTTTTCATTCTTACCATCATTTTTTTGCATGTCCTTAATCTGATGGCTGCGATCATCCAATATGCTGATTTTACAGCTATGTGCAATCTTCTGTGGTGTCCTATCCAATGGTTGTTGATGATCATGTGTGGGCCCACCTGGCCTCCACAGAGGAATAGAGGAATTTGAACTGTAACAAGGCATCAAGAATTCTTAGTGGATCATACCTCATGTTTTATACATGCTTGTTGCTTTTTTATCTGATGTATTTGTCAGCTTTTGGCCGCTTCTATCACTATCTTAGATTGTAGACTTGTCTCTGGCATACGCGAAAATTGTTGGGAGTTTCTGGTTGATAATTTTGCTACATTTTGGAATTGTCTCCAGTGCACAGTCTTGGAGGTCAAGGTTGTTGAAGGCCTTGGAACAACCATTGATGTTGTGTTGGTCAATGGTGTGCTTCATGAAGGAGATCAGATAATTGTTTGTGGCATGCAGGTAAGCGCTTGATCTTTAGCACTATTTGAAAAAATATCGTACGATGCTTCTAGATTCTTACATATACTCCCTTCTTCCATGTTAGGGGCCTATTGTTACCACAATTCGAGCTTTACTGACACCTCATCCAATGAAGGAACTTCGAGTAAAGGTGAGCAGTCCCACCTTTTTTTTTGCGTTCCATCTCTTCTTTCGATTGCCTGCATATTGTTTAGAAGAAATGATGAACTACTGCTGATGAATTATGCGACATGCGAAAGTTCTTTTTTTTTTTTTTTTTCTATAGGGAGACTGGAGACGTGAAATAGTTCTTCTTCGTCTTTTTTTTTTTCTTTGGGGAAACATGAAATAGTGTGTAAGTGGAAAACCAAAAAAGGATTCAAATGCCATTATGTTTTGGTGTATGGTTTAATTGTTGTGCTATTTTCGTCTACCTCAGTTCCTTGTTGTTTTCCTTAGTATTATTTCAGTTGATTTTCGTTCTAGTTTGTCCTGTCTATTTTATGCTCTATTGTTTTGGTGATTTTGCTTTATATTTGTGTTTATAAAATGGGGTTCAATTTCAGTTCTTTGCGCTGTTCCAAGTGATCAAGTGGGAGTTTTATGGACCCCAGTTTCTTTAAGGTGGTTCAGATTGCATTCTACATCAGCTTCTTATTTGTTTTGACCCTTGCGCAACATTATGATTTAGGGGTTACTGTTCATTCTTACCGGATGATAATAATTCCCCCCCCCCCCCCCCCAAAACAATGTATGATTACCTGAATTTGTTGAAATTTATTCAGTAGAGATGTTCAAGAATTTTGTTTCGCATGGTACACACACAAAAGTGGCAAATCTCTATTATACATAATGCTGGGAGCGGTGGACATTTCTACCCATGTAATTATGAGTCATGAGCTTTGGGTTTTAAGGGGACATGGCAAGGTATTTACACAAATATAAAGCGAGGGTAATTAGGCCATTTAGAAAAATTTGTGATTTTTATTAGCAAGAGGCTTTTCAATGGACTAGATTTTTACGCCACCCCCCGACATGCTCAAGATTCCACCCGCCGCCACAGAAGGCCTCTCTCTCTCTCTCTCTCTCTCTCTCTCTCTCTCTCTCTCTCTCTCTCTCTCTATTTGTTGCTCTCTTCAAACACTCTATCTACTGATCTCTCTCACTCAAACACATGCACCCCCTCCTCCCCCTTCTTTTCTGATTTTTTTTTTTTTTTTTTGGATTTTATTTATGATTTTTGGATCATCCATCTTGGACCCATTGTTCTGGTATTGCCAGTATTATCAATCATAATCAGGCCAATATTCTGTATTGCAGGCCAGTGATACAGATTCAAGGTCTAACGTAAAATTACACTTCATTGGCTGATATTATTGATAATATCCCTGATATCACAACATATTGTGAGATATCTGCCACTGCCTTTCACTATAAATGTGTAGTATCCACGATAATTTCATCAGTATCAATACAACATGCGAAAATACTGCAGAATTTGAGAGAAAATCAGGAAAAAAAAGAGAAAATCCAAACAATTTTTTTTTTTTTTTTTTTTTTTTTTTGAAATTTGTTTGTGGGATCTCTTCCTAGGGCTATTTCATCAACTCAATTTAAGTTGTTTGAAATAATCTCGGATTTGGAGGAGAAATCGTAACTCGAGAGCAGAAACGGGCCAAAACTCTAAGATGAGAAAATATGAGGAAAACGCAATTTATTTACACATTTTAGCATCGATTGTAATAGAAATCTATGTCTATACGTTGTTCTCGTGCGTCTCGATCTCATCCATTGGAGACGGAGTTGATTACTTCCAGCTACCTTGTAACTCTTATATGCTTTTGAGGTGAAGGTATATTCTGTTCTCTTTAGTTCTTAGATGTATTTTTGTGTTTTATTACTTGGAACGTATCATATTTGAACTGTATGAACTCATTTTGGATATATTGCACTACTTTTGTTTGACAACGCATAGTATAGGCCCTATAAAATGGAAACCTATTATGTATAGTTGATTTTTGTAATATTTCGAGTCCTATGAGTGTGTCTTTATCATCTCCTGTATCTACATCACCTGGTACCAGTGATATTATTAACAATATTTGAACTGTATGAACTCAGTTTGGATATATTGCACTACTTTTGTCTGACAACGCATAGTATAGGCCCTATAAAATGGAAACCTATTTTGTGTAGTTGATTTTTGTAATATTTCGAGTCCTATTAGTGTCTTTATCATCTCCTGTATCTGCGATACATCACCTGGTACCTGTGATATTATTGACAATATGGATATTGGATATGTGTTTCCATTTCCCAGATCATTGACATGTAATGATAATGGTGCTTTGAACACTATTTAGACCCATGGTCTATCCTTCTTAACCGTGTATTTGCTGACCAAGCATAGAATAATTTGGTCAAAGCACTTCAGATGTGGTGGGTGGAATTAATCATTTTTGGGGGATCAACTAACAATTTGCAGCAAGAAAGAATTCAATGGAAGTTGCTAATTACCTTTCTATGGAAGAAGCATCCATACACGCATCGCATCAAGACATTTTGTTTCCTTGCTTATGCTATATTCTCTCCTTTGAAACTTTGTTTAGTCTATTTTGCCATCAATGTGACCATGGACGTGGTACCACCCTCTTTTTAAGAGAAATGATCACATAGTTCTCTAACAACCATGTTTCATGTGTAGAATATCTGATCCATGCAAAATCAGGGCCAAAAACTTGATTATGACCGGTTACAAAAAATCAGGCAAATACACTTAGTTGGTGGGCCTTAGGCCAGGCCAGTATACTGAGCCATATATTGGATGTGAATAGCTCACATGTGAAAAAAAAGAACTATCTCATATGCGTGTAGCCCTCAAGATTTATTTCCTATATCTATGACTATAACTGGAACTAAACTCCCCCTCTCTGTGCATGGAGCCCTCATTCTCTCTCTCTCCGTTTGTAACAGCACCTTTCCCTACTCTCTTTTTCTCCCCCTCTTCCTCGGTCCACGTTTGTGCACCTGACATTCTCACCAGTATGTGTAATGTGAACACATCTGGTCAGTCATATATGGTAGGAGTCTAAAATTGATAATTAAGGAATGCTTGAAATTTTCTCAGAGCTGCTATATAAATTGAATTTCAGGTAATGACTGCTATTGATGACATCAAGGTAGAACTTGTGGAGTTGTTCTAAGGAGAAAAATATGGAAGCAAGGGAATTAAAGATGGGGAGCAAGGGAATTGAAGATGGTTCTGTGGAGTCTCACCTAAAAGATAACAACCCTAAGGAATCTCACCTTTAGGGGTTCTAGAAGAGTTAGCTCCTATTGTAGGAACCCCTCACCCACACACACTGGGAGTATTCAATGGAAACTTCTATTGTTTGTTGTATTTTCCTCTTGATCCACGTGTGCCCCACCTGGAGTTGATTACGGATATATTCTTTCTTGGTACTCTGCTGCTTCCATTTTGTAGTTGGTGTTCCTTGAGAGGGTTGCACCTCATGAAGTTGATTATGAAAGAAGGTGAGACAGTCAATTTTTTCTTGAAGGTGAAGGTAACTGTTAAATCTTCTAGAGCAAGAGATAAACCAAATGTCTCTCAACAAAATTGATGGATCACCTCTTTACTGGGTGTGAAGTTGCATGGATGATTTGGTTTATGTTTTTTGGGCTCCTTTGAAGTTGAGCCTCTCCACTCTGTTAATGGCTTGTTTCTAGGGGGCTCTCTATCTCAGCTCCTTTGGGAGTGGAAAGGATGCATTGACTAATATAGGTGTGAATTCCAAAAAAAAAAAGAAAAAAGAAAAAGAATTTCGAGTTTGGTCCCTCCTTGTGATGGTAGCTATAAGGTTCACATAGACGGTAGTTCATTAGCTAACCTTGGACAGTCAGGTAGCAGAGGGGTGGTTACAGATAATTTGTTTACCATCGGTTTTTGTTTCTTAGGTGAGACGGGGCAGTCCTAATAGAGCTGGAATTATGGTGATTAAAGTAGGGATTAAATTATCCTTAGATTGCTTTGAGCACCCACTTATTGTGGAAGGAGAGTCATTGGCAATTGCATGGGCCTTGAGAAAGATTCAGCCCTTGGGATGCTTTCTTTTGGCCTAATTGACATCAGAATGAATTGGTGCTGCTGCTTGAAAAAAAGGACAAAAAAAAGCCAAAGAGAGAAAAAAAAGAATGCACTAACACTCTTCATGTATTACTTCTAATCCAGTCCCAAGGGAAGCTAATTGAATTGCCAAAAGTGTTGTCAAAATCCTACAATTTACGATTTAAGTCGAATCACAAGCAAAACGATTTGAATCCCACAAGCAAAATGATTTACTTGTCAAAAGCCAAGTAAAACTTATATTAATCCTACAATTCTATGATTTGAACCCTACGATTTACGATTCAAATCCTGATTCACGAATCAAATTATACTTGTTCTCTTCTATTTTAAAGCTTTACTTGGCTTTCATTTTGTGTTTTTAAATTGGTGGGGCTTTAAGAATTGTTTAGAAAAAACCTTTCAAAAAGAAAAAAAAGGAAAAAAATCATTTAGAAAAGGTAAATTATTTTATTTTGTTCTTTATAGCACAGATTAAATGATATATATTCTCCTCAATGTTAAATCATAGACTTTAATTTTATTTTATTTTAAATTTCTTAATTCTTAACTGGTCGACACCAAATTGATGTTATGACTTATCTAAAATGTTTTTATGGATGGTCACGATCATGATGACTTTATATGTATTCTGGAATAATGGTTAGAAATCAAAATATCTTTTTCATTGGTCTACATAATCAAATGGTGCTTTTCCAATGTGATTCTACATTCAAGAAAGCTAACAAGAATATAATTATTAAGTCTCCTTGTAAGTTTTTATGGAAAATTTCTTGAAAGACCAAAAGAAAAAAAGAAGAAGGAAAGATAAGAATCATTTTGCACTATCATGACATGGTATTACTAGGTGCATATTGATGGCAAATGATGATTGATGAGTTTATTTTTCATATTTTTCCATTTTTTTAAAGAAAATCATAAAAAATCTTTTGATTTAAGATACAATTTGCGATTCAATACAATTTAACCCCTATTGCGCTTTGCGATATGATTATGATTTTGACAGCATTGATTGCCAATTCAGTCGCAAAGGGGTCCATGGAGATATCCTATGTCCCTGTACATGGGCACATGGCTTCGAAGTCTTGGTCCTCTGTCCAGGAAACTCCTTATCTTCCCCAAATTCGTCTCCCCGACCCTCTATCCACGAGCATGATAATGATCGTGAACTCTATTGATGCAAGACAACTAACCACTTGCTATAAAAGTTCGAACTAATAGAGCGTGGTGAATCAATCCCTTTATCTCATAGCTTAGGCTAAGCCAGACCCTCGGCCAAACCCTCCTTCATGGGTCCCACCTCACACAGTCCACCCGCCTCATGCAAGGGCATTTTCACACAGGCTACCCCACTCGAGCCCGGTGTGAAAATGCCCTTGCATTAATCACCCTCGGTGAGGAGTCTCGAGCACGAGACCTCCCTCTTTGATAACACTTTTGATGCAGAACAACTAATCACTTGCTTTAAAAGCTTGAACTAATAGAGTGTGGCGAATTAATCCCTTTATCTCATAGCTCAGGCCAGGCCCTTGGCCGAACCCTTCTTCGTGGGCCCCACTTCACATGGATCCCGCCTCATATGGTCCACCCGCCTCACACGAGTTGTCCCACCCTAAGTGTGCCCCTGCCTCACCCATGCCACCCCACTTGAGCTCGGTGTGAAAATGTCCCTGCATTATCTATGCCTTTAGAGAGAGATGAGAGGATGAACGTCTCATCTCGAGACAACATTTTGTAGTCTTCTCTCATCTCGACTCTCTCCCCTCCTGCATTAATTGAGGCACTGGGCTTAAGAGCTCCCTTGATCACAATGGAGGCCATATGTCATCAAGAGCTTATCCAAGGGCTTGTTATTTCTAGTGGGGCATTGGTTGAGGTGATATTGTCAATCCTCTCTTCCCTTGTAGGGCTTCGAAGTGCCAAGAGCCTTTATTAGTAGAGGAGACATGTCCTAATGAAGACGATGGTGGGACATATATAGGGACAATTGTTCCTTTTGAGTCAGTTGAGGTGACATGCATCGACCCTCTCTCCCAGCAAGGACCGACTGCATCAGGAGCCTTTATTACTAGGTGATGTGTCCTATTGAGATGGATGCTTGTAAAGCAAATGGGACTCAAATTTCTCAAGATTTGATTTCGAGTGACGTTCTGGGGGCTTCTTCTTTTGTCACATTTAAGAAAGGTGCTGTAGCTGTCCATTCGCCTTTAATAGAAACAGACACGTGTCAATGGTAGAGGACGCACGATTATCTCTCTCGAGACCAGCTAGTGAAGAAAACTTCAGTCAGCAAGTTACTATTTCGGGTTTTCCTCCAACTTTGATCGGGTTCGACAATCCTCTCTTAGATTTGAGCTCCTTTCTCTATCAGAGGATGATTAGTCAGTTAGCAGTGTGGGAGATGAGGTGTTATCTCTTGACACTTCCCTCTCCTTCGACGATCTCCCTTTGAACGTCCCTCTTCCTCGTATTAGGTCGAGTGTCGATGAGTGTGATTTTCTTCTGGCTCTGTTTCCCCCTTTGCCTGCTCCCTCGGCTGTGGAGGTCTTCCACACCCTACCTTCTTGGCCTATTTTCCAGGCCCCTTCTTCTGTTTCGGATCGTGGCCCTCCTTTAGTACAACCTCCCCTTTCGATTAGTCCTTGGCCCTTGTGGTCATCCCTCTTGAAGTCCCTTCCCTCCCTTCCCTACCTCTTCCTTTGATGGAGGATCCATTTGAGGTTATGTGTCCAGTAGGTCTGGCTCAAGATCCCCTGGTGGGCGCTCTGGAGGTCTCTGTGGGCTTCTTTTGCTCTGGACAATGAAAGGATCTTTCAGGACCTTGTTCTTGTTCCCCCGTTCACCATTCTGCAGGAGGTATTGGAAGGTCTTGTGGAATCGATCAAGAGAAAGAGATGGGTAAGGGATGTAATATGTCATGTTGAAAGGCTTTTAGGAGTGGTGGTTGAAAATCTGGATGAAGATTATATCACCCTTCTTAAGTTAGTGGCTGAAAGGGGTCTTCGAGTTTCGGTGATCGGGATTCCTGTGTTAGGATCCTTGAGATCTTTATCCCATAATGGAGAGCTTGTGAATCTAGGAGTGCATTCGGATTAGGTTGGAAGCTATTCTTAGGAACAAGAGAAAAGGGAGGGGCTACTCGGGTTCATCAATGAAGATCCTCTCCTGGAATGTGAGAGGCTTAGGTTGTCCTCGGAAGTGGTCTCAGGTGAAAGAGATCTGCTCTCGTTCTAAAGAAAAAGTTGATTGTCTTGTAGGAAACTTAGTTATAAGCTCTCGATAGAGGTATTGTTTATCATATTTCGGGGAGCAAAGGTAAGGATTGGGCAGCTCTGAATGATGTTGACTTGGTAGGGGGAATTTTGGTCCTTTGGGATTCCTCTTGTTGGGCCAAGGAAGAGTGCTGGTTGGGTCTATTTTCAGTTATTCTTAGAGATATCTCCTTTGGATTCTGGTGGGTCTTCTCCGGTAGGTATGGCCTAAACAAAAAAAAAAAAAGAAAAAAGAAAAAAAAAGAGAGAAAAAAAAGAGAATAAATACAACTAGCGCCAAGGTTAGAAAGAACCCCTAGGAGAGAAACCCAGTGAAAGAAAACTTGATTGCTCAAGGCACCCAATTCCTAAAAAACAATAACACCCTATTATGCACCATGACAATGGATCCTCGAATAGAGAAAGAACCCAACCTAGAAGTCCTCCATACTAGAGAATCTTCCGAATATAGAGAACGAAGGAAGTCCTTCTGTTGAGGCATAAATATTGCATATTTATCTCTTAATTAGCATTGATTTTATTGTACACATTAAGCTAATTAGTTCTAATTATGTGTGCAAGGAATGACTTGAGGATAAAGACTAAATTCATATTTAAAAGAAGAAATTAAAGCTAAAAAAGAATTATGAGGAAAAAGTGTGAAAAAAATCAAGTTACGAGACCTGAATTGTCCAGAAAAGTCAAAGTGCAAAGCCGTAGGGCCAAAAAAGCAAGATGCAAAAAGTTCAGAAAATGACAGTTAAAACTAGAAAATGCTCAAAGGCAGTTTTCTTGTGTTTCGTTGTTCTGGGGTTCTGAGTAATAGAGACATTCATAGACAATCACAAGCATTCACAAAGTATACACGAGGAAGCATTGTAAGGCGAATTTTATTCCAGAGATTCCAAGATTTTTTACATTCCAGGCTGTGATACTGGTCATGAACCCTTGATTACATCAATGGATGATCACCCTTGATTAAAAGGCAAAAATAAATGTTTGCATGTATCATAGATAGATTAAATAAAGCATTAAAAGAGCGTAAATGTAATTAAAACACACCACAAACAACACATAGATTTTTATGTGGAAACCCTTACGGGAGAAAACCATGGCACAAAGCGACAAGATTCCACTATAAATATAGTTGTACAATAGATGGAATGTTAGGGAGGAAGCCCGGATAGATCGACCAAGTAATTTAAATTGTCAGGGACTATAGTCTTGAGTTCACGGTTGTAGAGACCAAGTTTCGAGTTTCTTATGGACTGAGCCATCGTTTAGACAAGTTAAATGCTTGTCCCATGTTCTTTCGAGTATTCCTAGTTGCAACTAGGATTTTAACCGAGTCATGTATCACAGGGCCAATGACCATCGCCGAGGACAGGTGACCATAGGAAGACATGCTACGATTCCCATGTAGTGCAACACAGTGCCAGTAACCATTGCCAGTAACCATTGCCAAGGACGGGTGACCACCGAAATACACACCATGGTTGTCATGCTCAACATAGTGCTATTAATCGTTGCTGCGAACGGGTGACCACTGGGAGGCATATTACGGTTGCCATATGATACAACACAGTGTCATTGACCGTCTCCGTGGACGGGTGACTTTCAGGAAGATACATCATGGTTGCTAAATGTTACAACACAGCGCCATTGACCGTCTTTGTGGACGAGTGACTTTTAAGAAGACGCATCATAGGCTCATAGCTACCAAATTGTACGACAGTGTCATTGACTGTCGCCGTGGACGGGTGACCACTTGAAGACACATTATGGCTGCCAAATGGTACGACATAGTGTCATTGACCGTCACTGCGGAAGGGTGACCACATGAAGACACATTATGGTTATCGGGCGGTACATCACAGTATCATTAATTATCACTGTAGATGGGCGACTTTCAGGAAGACACATCGTGATTACCTTAGCTACTCAACTGACGGACCCCGCTTTAGATGGGAATTACATCAACTGGTTTTAGCGATAGTAGTTCATAATGAAGTATTTCAGATATTTTGAAACTCTTTTATTATGGTTTTCGATGATAACCATAGTCCCTTTGATTTAGTTTCATATCTTGATCAGGGATGAATAAAGTTCGTGTAATGGATACAAGGAGCACAAAGTAAATATACTTATTTGCATGCTTGAGAGAGGATTGCACTTATGCTTGATGTTTAATGCACTGGGTGAATTATGCACTTGATTTGGTTAATATGTTTTATGCATGTCTTTAATTCAACCACGTCATTGTTAATGATCGATGTCTTGAGCGATTGGCGATTGGGTCACTTGGATAGGCTGTGTCGAGCTATATTTCTTTAAGAAGTTCGAGTTCGATGAGCTAGATTGCACACTTATGGTGCTTGAAAATGTCCAAGTATCGGGGCTGATATATGCCTGTTTATGCTGATAATTGATCAACGATGGGGATTAGTGTTCCACAAGTGCTTGATTTAGTTACCTTATGATAGGAGGATGTTAAATCTGGTTTGGCGTTAGTGAGATTGCGCCTAATTTTACTTGGCGTTAGTCGATCCTCGAGCCAACAGGGTACTTCCCAGGGTTGAAAATGACTAAGTATTGGGCCCGTTTACCGCTTAATTAGGGTATTTGAGGGTCGTGAAAGCAGATAACCTCGTCGCGGTGCATTATTATGATGTGTCATATCATAGAGAAACTAAGTCTCTCTCTTGGTGTCGGTCAAATTCCACTCGGTTCTTCTTGATTTCGGCTGTTTCCTGTTCTTTTGGAAGGATTTCCGGGTTGCAAATTTGGCTAAGTGTTGGTCATTTTGATCAAATTGCTGATTTGGTCCACTTAACATCGACCGTTGGGAGATCCGGTCCGGGGGATGGATAGAGCTCAACAATGTGTGTCTAGAAGACATACTACGGTGAAGAGGCGGGCCACATTGAAGGCGGACCACACCACGGAGTCCCACGGTCAGAATGACCGTCCGGGTGTATGTAGGTGGAGTGGTGGGCGCATGTGTCCTGAGGTGGGTGCATGTGCCCCCCTCCCAAGCGCATGTGAGAGAGAGTGTGAGGAGAGAGAGTGAGTGCCTCCCTTCCGATGCATGTGCTATATAGCACATGCGCCTGGACTGATTTGATGGGCGCATGTGACTTTGCCTTGGAGTATTTTCACCCCACTTTAAAGGGGTAGGCGCATGTGGCAGGGGAGGTACGCGTATGTCCCCTCCCTTAGCCAATTTTTGTGGCTTTTCGAGCTCCGAAGAGATGAGTGCATGCAACCCTTTCTGGCGAAGGATTCCGGCAAGGGTGATGGGCGCATGTTACCCTCTCTGGCGAGGATTCCGGCAAGGGATTCCGACGAGGATTCTACCTCTTGTAGCGCTCTAGCGTCCTCTCGAATGAAGAAGTCTCTTCCTCTTAATAGGTGAGTGAGCTATTTATAGTAGGTTAATCGGGTCCCGGGTCCAAACAAATCAAAATTGTTGAGCACATGTATTTGGGAGAGGGGGGACCATGCGCATGTTGTAGGAGCATGAGCACATGTCTTTAGGTGTGGGCGCATGTGCCCCTGTGGTGGGCGCATGTGCCAACACTTAGCATTTTTGGAGTTTTGGTATTTTGGAAGAAGGGAAGTTAAGCTTCCATGCGCATGTGGTAGGGGCATGGGCGCATGTCTCCTTATGGTCTACGCATGTCCTTCTTGTGGTGTACGCATGTACCCAACACTTGAGAATATTTTTCAAACTTCAGGCTTTGACTGTCCAAAGGACAGGTACTTTTTCGGACACCGAAGTCACTGACGCCAAAGCACTTTAAGCCTCTCATCGGGCTATGGAATGAACGAGTCGGGGTACGGATGATCAACTGTTGTGAAATTTTGGTAGTTCCTTCCCAATTTAGACCCTCCCGATTAGCTCCAGACGGGCAAAACACACTTCGGTGCGCGCAGGTAAAAGTATACATCGTACGACATTCAAATTCAAGAGTTAAGGGGTTTTTGACAATTCGGATCATTTGGCGGCAATATGCATGTCCAGTTCCCTTCCGAAATAGCATTTGTAGGCTTTCAGACCCTTTCAGTCGGATCCAGACGGGCAAAACGTACTTCACGGTTCATAGGTAAAAGTATGCATCGTATGACATTCGAATTCTGGAGTTAAGGGGTTTTTGACATTTCGGATCATTTGGCGGCAATATGCATGTCCAGTTCCCTTCCGAAATAGCATTTATAGGCTTTCAGACCCTTTTAGTTGGATCCAAACAGGAGCAAAACGTACTTCACGGTTCACAGGTAAAAGTATACATCGTATGACATTCGAATTCTGGAGTTAAGGGGTTTTTGACATTTTGGATAATTTGGTGGCAATACGCATATCCAATTCCCTTCCGAAATAGCATTTATAGGCTTTCGGACCCTTTCAGTCAGATCCAAACAGGGGCAAAACGTACTTCAAGGTTCACAGGTAAAAGTATACATCGTATGCCGATCGAATTTTGGAGTTAAGGGGTTTTTGACATTTCGAATCATTTGGCGGCAATACGCATGTCCAGTTTCCTTCCGAAATAGCATTTATAGGCTTTCGAACCCTTTCAGTCGGATCCAAACAGGGGTAAAACGTACTTCAAGGTGCGTAGGTAAAGATATGCGCCGCGCGGCTTTCAAACTTGGTAGTTAAGGGTTTCTGGACATTTCATATCATTTGGCGGCAATACGCATGTCCAGTTTCCTTCCTGAAATAGCATTTATAGGCTTTCGGGTCTTTTCAGTCGGCTCCATATAGGGCAAAACGCATTTCGAGGTACGCAGGTAAAGATATGCACCGCGCGACTTTCAAACTTGGTAGTTAAGGGTTTCTGGACATTTCGGATCATTTGGCGGCAATACGCATGTCCAGTTCCCTTTTGAAATAGCATTCGTAGATTTTGGTCACGACTATGCAGGTTAGGGCTGCACTGGCATTCAATTGTGTTTTCTGGGTGTTTCCCGATCTTGAAATCGATCTGAATCATTGTAGATGGCCTGTCGTATGGTGTTTTATCATGGTGCGAATTTGAGGCCCAACAATGACCCTGAAAATTGAAATGCTGCTGGACTGAATTTCGATCTATCAAAAATTAGACCCATCGAAAATGACTTCGATCCATCGAAGTTTCATAGAATAAACCTGATTTTCTGCCGATTTTTGCTGAACTCTTATGACAAATGTTCAATTCCATCAAAGCCTGTTCGATCCATCGAAGCACCCATCAAAAGAGCGGTTTTTGTGAAAGTCGGTGGAATCTTCCAGATCTGCGAAATTTGGTGGATTTTTCCTATTTAAAGGCTTCTCCCAACACATCCTAAGACATCCAAGGAGTCTTAGAAGCTTGGGAGCAAGGAATCCTAGAAGCTTGGGACCTAGGAGGCTTCCTAGCCTTCTACTTCTAGGTTTTTTTTTTTTTTTTTTTCTTTTCTAGTTCTAGTTCTTTGTTTTCATGTTTCTTTTAGGTTAACTCTCAGCTAGAGCTGAGAGATGATACTTCTACGTTATTGATGATGTTATAGTTCTTTTGTTTTCAAAAGTTGGTTTAATTGGTAAATAATTCATTATTTAGTTTGAATAAAGTTGGTAATTTTAGAGAATTCTGAGGTTTCTTGTGCAATGTACATGGGATGCTTTTGAATTTCTGAGATTGATCAGAATAGTTTATAAGGTTTTGATTTGTGGAAACCCTAAGATTCATTGGATACGGTGAATGCTTTGAGTTCTCCATGAGTTGAAACGGTGGATTTCTATTAGAACTAATTGATGAAAGTTCATAATCTTTCGTTGAAGTCTGAATTAGACAGAATTGTTTATTGCTTAGTTTGATTGAAGTTCAAGTTATGGTTCTACTTTAATCTAGTGACAGAATTATAAGGAAGACCATATCTATGATCTTACATATTTTGCAAAGGACTAATCTGTATAATTCATAGAATTGGATTCCCTGCGTTTAGTACTTTGGTTCTTAATGAGGGAAATATATTAATGGATTTTCTATCTAATTTGGGTTGTTAAATTATGATTTAACCGCTCTATTATCTGGCTGGATAGAGGTAGGACTTGATTCTAATTGTTTTTGAATCGAATTAATAGAATTGGACATTGTTAGTAACTAAAAGTGGATCCTTGATGCCCTAGTATTTATTTTGCATTGTTTTTCCTTTAAATCTAAATTCATCCATACTTAATTCCAATCTCTGTTTAGATTTAGTTAGTTTAGTACTCAATCCTAGTTGCCTTGAGTGTTTGAACCTATATTCCTTCCCCGTGGATCGACCTTGATCTCACCGAGTTATTACTACATCGTGACCCTGCACTTGGGGTTGTGAACACCTGGGATGAGATAGAAGAGATGTGAGATCCGAAATCTCAAGGTCTGAGAGATTTCTCCTAAATGGGGGAAGTCGAACACCTACCACTCCCTATCTTGAAAAACACAAAACCACCGTAATGTCCAAAGAAGGGCATACAACAACCAAAGTAGGTAAGGAAGAAGTCGGGGAAGGACTTTTGCACCAAATATCCAACCAAAACCTAATCTTCGCACCATCATCCAAAGTAAAGACCTCCCCCTCAAACATTGAGGAAACAACCTTAGCAATCCCTTTCCAAATAAAGGAGGCTCGCTAAAGGGAAGAAGGTTTTACCCACAAACCATGAGGGGTTCGCCCATATTTAGCAGAGATAATTGATGTCCAGAGACTCTCCCTCTCTCCTCCAAACCTCCAAACCCATTTACCTATTAGGGCTTTCAAACCTCCAAACCCATTTACCAATTAGGGCTTCCAAACCTCCAAACCCATTTACCTATGAGGGCTTCATTAACCAAATCCAACCTTTTGATTCCCGCTCCACTTTTAGCATAAGGGCTGCAAACCTCCTTCCAATTTAGAAGCAAGAATTTCCTAGAGAGGGGAACTCCTTGCCAAAGGAACTCCCCTATGGAGTTCATCTATACGAAGGAGAACTAATTTGGGACACCGCAACAGAGATATATAATAAATAAGGAGATTGGAGAGGGAGTCCTAAATTAGGGTTATTCTACCTCCCAAAGAAAGGAGTTGGCTTTTCCATGGGGACAATTTTCGCCGTTCTCTCAAGAATTGTCCCAAAGGTACAAAGTAGGTTTATCAAAACAAAAAGAAAGAGCAAGATAATGAGGGACCCCACATTGCAACTGAAAGAATCTGCCAGAGAAGCAAGTACCTCCGAAGACAAATTTATCCCAAATAACTCACTTTTGGACAAATTTACCCTTAAATCTGACACCACTTCGAACCAGCATATACACATGCTCACGAAATTCACCATAGAATCATTAGCCTCAAAGAACAGCAGAGTATCATCAGCAAATTGGAGATGGCAGATTCAATGGGGAAAGTTCTCCACCTAAAAACCCTAAAAGAGACCCTCTTCCTAACCCCTGTAAAGCATGTGATTGGGCACTGTTAAGACAATCACAAACAAAAAAGGAGACAAGGGGTCACCGTGCCAGAGCCCTTCGAAAGCCCTGAAGAAGACAAAGGGTGAACCATTAATAAGGACTGAAAACGAGGCGAGGAAATACAAACACGGATCCAATTCTGCCATTTGCCCCCAAAACCCATCTTGAGCAGCATATTATCCAGAAAAGTCCAATCTACATGGTCGTAAGCCTTTTCGAGGTCAAGCTTATTGAGTACTCCCACCTTCCCGCTTTATGGCATGAGTCGATACATTCATTCACATTCATCACACTATCTAAAATCTGTCTCCCATGAACAAAAGCACTTTAGAAGGGAGAGATGATCTTTGGGATAACTATCCACAATCTCTGACGGCAGATCTTAGCTAGAATTTTATAGGGGCTACCAACCAAGCTAATAGGACAGAAATCTTTTAGGTTAACAACTCCCTCTAATTTAGGAATCAAAGCTAAGAAAGTGCTCTCCATTTCCAAAGGCAACCGGCTAGACTCGAAAAAGTCAGACACAAAATTGAACAGGTCAAACTTAACACGATCCTAGAAAACCTGGAAAAAAGCTAAGGGAAAGCCATCAGGTCCCGGTGATTTATCTTGCCCTAAGTCCATGATCGCGGCCCTAACTTCTTCAATGAGAATCGGCTTCTCTAAGGATTCCACATCTTCTCGGGAGGTACGAAGGAAATCAAGATTATCTAACAAGGGAAGAGGGACATTATCCAACGATAACAAAATAGAATAAAAACCTACAACAGATTTGCAAATTCCATCTTTATCTGAAGTCTTCTCGCCCTCAACGACTAGAGAGGATATACAGTTAGAGCACACGCCCTGACAGGCAATTCCATGAAAAAACTTTGTATTCCAATTTCCCTCTTTTAACCAAACAGCTTGGGATCGCTGACGCCACTTTATTTCCTCCTCTTTGAGCCTTGCACAGTAATCTGAGGATAATTATCTCTGGATGAGAGTTCTTCCTCCGAAAGTTGACCTCCTTCCTCTTTAACATCCTAAAGCTTGAATCGCACTGAGGAGAGTTGACATTTGAGATTCTCTTTTGCTAAAGAACTCCCGATGCCAAGCTTTTAACTTCAACATATGCTTCTTCTTAAAAAATTTAAAACCCAAGAGGCCCTCTATTTCAAAGGACCACCAACCTTCAACTAGAGAGTGGAAACCCTCCACCTCGAGCCATGCTAGCTCAAACTTGAATGGCCCCATCCCCCAGTTAATCTCATCAACTTCAAGAAGAACGGGACAATGATCAGAGACTGGTTTAAGCAAACCTCTTGGACGAGCAAACGGGAATTGTTGGACTCAATCTAGAGAAACCAGGAATCTGTCTAATAAACACTTAACTAGGGATGAATGACAATTCGACCAGGTGAATTTGACACCCCCCCATAGGAAGGTCCAACAAATCATGTTTGCTCACACACACACACACACACATATAATGTTGTATCGGATCATTGTTTGAGAATGTTGTTTATTGGCTTGTCAATCACATAGGCCCTAATTGAACACAAATCAAGCTACCATTCCCCCCCCCCTTCTCATTTTTCCATAATGATCCATTCTGCTTCAATTCATCGAATCCCATGCAAATCTTTTGTTTTGATCTCCAAAATAGAACTAGATCTAGTCTAAAATGACTTTATAAGCTTCCTTCATGGTTGAAATGAAAAAGAAGAGGGGGGAAAAAAAAATTCAAAGTTAGGCCTTTATGTTTGTATTAGTAATATCAAGCCCTTTCGATATGTCCGTAACAACTAATATAGCCTAAATTTTAGGTGTGGGCCGATTTGGCCATGCATTGCATCTTGTATCTGGCTGATACGGATATAATACAATTGTATCAGCTGATACGATTCCGATATTGGACTCTACACCATTTGCTGCTTGCTTCATCATCCTGACCCGATTACTACCAACACTTCGGACCCCATGTTAGTTGCTATGGCGGTGAAATTGGTGGCATGTTGAGAAATGAGGATTATGAGTCTGTGGCATTTCTTTCATTTAAGTAAATTTCAGGTGGTTTGCTCCCTCCTATTGATTTTCTTTTCCTTTTCTATTCCTCGGAAAAAAAAGAGTCTACAGCAGTTCTATATGACAATTTAAATGAATTAAATCATATTTCAAAGCCACTCAAATATTTTAGAAACCAAAAGTAAAGCCAAGCAATTAAGCAAATCATGCACCAAGCCATGTATTCGTCATACTGTCCATCACTGTGATGTGTGAAGATAAAGCTACTAATCTCTTAATAAGTTGTTTATAAGTTTAAGAACCAAGTTCATTAGTCATTCCAATTAAATCAATCATATTCTACAAAACCATTCAAAGGAATCAAATCGTGATTCTTAATCATTCAAATGAATATAACCCGGGATTTTTATTGGTTCACATTATAGAGAATAAAGAAATAAAATGACAGATGTCATCCAAAAAACTGCTTGCAGTTAGCACTTGCCTTTATGGTGGTCATAGGTTGAACCCTTTGCAGCTAAGTTTTACACTAAATTTTATTGAAAAAAGAATTAAGTAATGGCAACTCCTGTTGAGCCAAGTTACTGAGTCTCAATGAGTTTTGATGGTGACTTTGTTGAAATTGAGGTATAGTCAAAGCCACACATTGAAATTTGACTGGGTCGAGTTGACTAGAGACCGAGTTTTGAGTCAACTCATGATGTTTTAGAATTTATGTTGGCTACATTAGACAATTCACGTATTTTAATTTTTTATTGCTTTTGAGATTCTATGTGGATAGTGGCAGTGGGAACTGCTTTGCTAATTTATGTTAAGATACTTGCTCTTGCAATCATCTAGTTTGGGTTGGATTACATATGGAATTTTTACAATCATTCCATGCTGAACTTTTTGGCTGTGTGACTTCAGGGATCTTATCAGCATCATAAAGCGCTTAAAGCTGCACAGGGTATCAAGATTACTGCACAGGTAATGTATAATTTCCTGAGTACCTTCGAATTTTGCACCCATGTTTTTTCATCAGTATGTTTTTTGAGAATTGTTTTCTTCTGTGATATTTGGTTCCAGGGCCTCGAACATGCCATTGCAGGCACTGGGCTATATGTGGTAGGGTCTGAGGATGACTTGGAAGACATCAAGGAAGCAGCAATGCAAGATATGAAGACGGTTATGAGCAGGATTGACAAGAGTGGGGAGGGTGTATGTGTGCAAGCCTCTACCCTTGGTTCATTGGAAGCATTGTTAGAGTTCTTGAAGAGCCCAGCGGTGAACATCCCAGTCAGCGGTATAAACATAGGTCCTGTACACAAGAGGGATGTTATGAGGGCTAGTGTTATGCTTGAGAGGAAGAAGGAATATGCCACCATCCTGGCATTCGATGTCAAAGTAACGCCTGAGGCTCGAGAGCTTGCAGATGAGACTGGTGTGAAGATATTCATTGCCGATATTATCTATCACTTGTTCGATCAGTTCAAGGCTTACATTGACAATCTTAAGGAAGAAAAGAAGAAGGAAGCTGCAGAAGATGCAGTCTTCCCCTGTGTTCTGAAGATTATGCCAAACTGCATTTTCAACAAAAAGGATCCGATCGTTTTGGGTGTTGATGTCCTCGAAGGGATTGCGAAGGTATTTTATCTTATTTCTGCTTGTCTTTCTTTCAGTTCCAGTTTCTTGCTGAATTTAAGACATGGCACAGAAGCATCGCATAGACTATGTGTTAAGCCCCTGTGGGACTAGCTGAACTGGCGGCTTTTAAAGCAAGGGCTAGATTGCGGTGATAGTTCTTTACCACCTTGATATTAATGGTGACCCATAAGCTGTACAAGTGGAAAACAAGTACTTTAGTCCAGATCATCCAAATCATGAGTATGGATGGTCATGGATGGGGGCATAGTCAAAGTTGACTAATTGGACAATCTTAACCATCCTATTATTCTTAAACGGATCGTTATAGATCTTATGTTTTATGCCCAAATGTGATGGGTGATATCAGATGGTCAAGCTCATCTGATCAAGGGTGATTTTTGGCTATGCTACATCCAAGATGGACCTTGCGATTTGGACACTCCAGATCTCTCTAGTTGTTGCATTCTCCTTTATGGTGGATATGTCACCACCATTTTAATATGGCAATGAGTGCTGTCTACCCCTAAAACAGATTTTCTCAAGGCGGAGTAACTCTTTGGACATTAAATTTTGGATGGTAGACATTCTCACAAATGCCAAGCTTGGAACCTAGATTTGACAATGAAGAAAAGACCAATGCGATGATTCTATTTTGAGCTTTATAGCTGTGCGTGTAATAATGTATGCTATTTTCTGTCTGTTGAACTCAGGTGGGCACTCCAATCTGTATTCCTTCAAGGGATTTTATAGATATTGGACGAATAGCTTCCATTGAGATCAACCACAAACAGGTTGATATAGCAAAGAAAGGCCAAAAGGTGGCCATAAAGGTAATGTAGAGGAGCATAGGGTGTGGTATAAAAATGGAAAATTTATTTGTTTCACGAGTTGTGTAATTCCTGCTACGAGATGCTTTTGGCCTAATTGGCTTCTGTTTGCTGACTGCAGATTGCTAGCACCAACGCTGAAGAACAACAGAAGATGTACGGCAGACATTTTGAGATTGATGATGAGCTTGTTAGCCACATCTCGAGGAAATCTATCGACACACTTAAATCAAATTATCGGGTAACTTCACATAAAAATCCCACACAGACACAAACACTCCCACATTACCAAGTTCTTCTGTTAGCTGCTAGTGAGTGATTATAGGGTCCTGATGCAACAAAAGGGACAGTCTGCTGCTTCTTCATTAATCTTGTGGTCTCAACCATGGATGTCAGATTCTTATAAAGTTTTCCAGATTGAAAAATTGAGCCACAGTCTTCCAGATTTGAGGAGTCCTTACCTTGAACTCCTTTTCTCTTAACCATTATAGTATTTTTCTCTCATGTCTATCAGTTGGTCGATGACTGAAGGGTTTGGATCTTCAATTCTAATAGATCCCATGGGTGTCCAACGTATTGGGTTCCTAGTGTGTGTGTGTGTAGATACATACTAATGGAACAGAGACAATGTGTGAGAGAAAAAAATCAGGACACTATAATTTCTCAATGTTAGAAATGAATATTGTATTCCTAGTCTGTGTGTTGTGCATGCGTGTTAATTTAATTTTATTTTTTGATTCCTTGTGCATTATCTCTATCTATTGTCTGGGAATTTGGCTATTCGATCTGCTATCCTTTGTCCTCTGCTTCTCTTCCAAGGCCCTGTGTAACAGTAATGCTAATCATTGTGACAAATATCGCAGAGATTTTGAAAATCTCGTGATAAATAATTTTCAAGTAATATTATTGCTAGAATATTAGTTTTAAATTTTTTGCGATTTTATCAAAAAAAAAAAAAAAAGAAGCCATTTTGATGAAATCGATTATTTGAAAGTTTGAATCATTTCATTTTTACCCATAATTAAAATATTTAAAATTATTTATTGAGTCTATAGTGAATATTTTTTAATATTTTATTTCCAGCAAGATTTTCCTGATAATAAAATTGCAAGAAAAACGTCAAAATCTGAAAATCTCCTGAGAAATAGTGGAGAGCGAGATTGATTACTACGATGCTAATGGTGTAATGTGCAGGATGACTTGTCCATCGAAGAGTGGAAGCTGGTAGTGAAACTGAAGACTCTCTTCAAGATACAGTAAGCCAGAAAAGAAAAGAAAAAGAAACAGAAAAAGAAAAAAAAACAAGAAAAGGAGAAGAAAAAGCAGAAAGCAGAGTGAAGAATAATTACAACCCTTGTTCAGCTGTGGTGATGATAATGAAAATGTGGTGAAGGTTTCGCACGAGTTACAGCTTTAGATTGTGCCAGATTCTGATGTAATGTGTTGAAATTTTGGTTTTGGGAGAGTTTTGGTTGGTGAGGGAAGATTTTTTCTTTTCTTTTTCTTTTTTGTTCTCTGAGAATTGAGGGAGGGATCACTGGCAACAACAGCCTCGACAGAGAGCCGATCTGCTCACAGCCACCAACAGAAGGTTTCTTCATTTCCATTTTATTTTTATTTTATTTTATGTATGCTATTGCCTTTTGGTCTGAAAATAAACTATTTCATTTGGAATTTTTTAAATTTTTTTTTTTTATTGGGTCTGAGCCACCTATTCTAATGGTGGGTTTTTCATGTGCATGTTTTGGTTTCTCAGTTGATCATTGTAGCAAAGGAGTTGTCAATTAATTGATCAGGGCGCTAGTAGCCAACATAGATGTGACCTGTATCTTTTTTTTTTTTTTTTTTTTTTTTTTTGTGTTACAAGTAAAGAGTGACGGCATCTTTCAACAAAAAAGAAAAAAAAAAAAGGCTAGTAGCGAACATAAAATGTTTATTATAAGTAAAGAGCGATGTAATATTGGTACTGTCGGAATGCCACAGAAGCTGGCCAGATCATAGATGTGACCAGTGTTGCCGTGGATGATGGCGGGTGTATTTTAAATGTATTGGCCTGAAACAGCCTGATACAATGAATATGACTTGGCCAAAAAATAAAAGAAAACAAAGATAATAATCAGGCCTGAGATTGTGGATGGTTTGGTGAATTTCCTTATCTATCAGTTTCTGTTTTGCACGTGTGTGGTTGGCCTGATTATTAGGCTAAGGAATCTAGACATCGAGATCATCTTAATGAACACGGCTTGGATCCGCATCATGTCAGCTGCATTACCATTATTGAGAGCGAGTGCCAAAAAAGTGTAGTAAATATGGCATTTGATGCCATTGCCATGATGGAATGGCTCTATATTTCCCATGCATGCGTGACCCACCTGATGACTAAACCAGCATGATGAGGTCCACTGAAGAACTGTCTGGATGTTACTCACAGGTGCCACATGCCGTTGGACTTGTTAGAAGCTCAAGAAAGACTGGAAATCAAGTCTCCCCACCTTGCCTCTTCAATCTACATGCCCATATTTCTACAGTGATCACTAGCTTTAGTCAAGCGCTCCACTACACAAATATGAAGGTGGTCTGGTACCGTCCCCATATATTAAATGTCACCAATACGACAATGATAAGATTGGTAGATATATCGAATCAATATGGACCATTCAATGCGTAAGCCACCTCATTTGTTGGGTTAGCCCAATGTAAAAACTGACAGTACAGAGGTTTTTTTTTATTTTAATCCCTTTCCTGAGTGATCCATTTGACAGGCTCATTAGGAGAGATCACCGCTGATTGGACCGAGTTTATCTATCTCCATTAGCAATTCAATGGTTTTGATTTCCGCCATCAATGAGGTTCCAATTCTTCCAGTAAAACACATCGAACGCATCTCACCCAAGGCTTTGTGCAGTATGCGCGGGTTTCCAATTCTTACAAATGGAGTCCACCATTACAGGCTTCAACGTGGGCTTCCTACAAAAACATTACACAACTATCACCATTGGTTGATCCATCCATCATGTGGGCGACTAGTATAGCATTGTGGATAAGGTCTATTATATGCAGCCTACCTTGTTGCCTTTGCACGATTCAGTTCGAGTGAGCCCCACCATGATGATTGTTGTAGAATAAAGTTGGTCGAAGGTATTTGCGATGAAGTGGCTCTCGAGCAGCTTGATCTGGATGATACGACGTGCAAGCGCCTCCCGAGTATTATGAACTGCGAGCAAATAAATATGATACGCCATCTAGCGAGTCGAGTTGGGCGCATCTCATGATTTCAGGAGATCTCCTCGCAGGCCAATCGTCAGTCATATCCGAGCAGCCTTGTTCGCCAATCGTTTGGTGGGGACGTCTCCTGGGTCGTAGTCTCAGCAGCTCATATAGCTCATGAGTTGGCCCAGATTACAGGCCTGCTTGGGTTTGTTTCTACTCATAAGTCCTGGATCAAATGGGATCTCCATCAAAGAACATAATCACTTAGGTGTCTAATTTGATAAGATAACATCTTATCCCTTGAAGCCAGGAAGATTTCAACAGCCTACGTGAGAGACTACTCCATCTGGACCTAAATAAATAGTTGCCGATGGATGAGAAAGGTAGACAGCATCTTAATTCACGTTTCACACTTCATCTTACTTTCAAGCTTATCTCTAACTTAGGCATCGGAGGGCTAACGGTTGAGGACCGGCCACCCTTAATTTCTCTCTTTGATTTTCAGGTGAGGAGGAGGGATTCATCTTTGAAAAGATTGTGCATATGGGAAGAGGGAACCTGTGACTAGAATCTAACGTTAACAATGATGAGATGCCCCAAAACCCAGGTTTATCTAATTAGCAGGTAGTCCACACCATAGAAAGCAGCAGACAACCCCAAAAATCTCCAAATTCACGTGGTGGCCTTATGATGAATGGAAATGCATGATTTTAGTGCATATGCTTTCATAACATGTAGCCATAGATGGGTTGAATGGCATAGGCACACCATTTCATTCGTAGTTTTTTTTTTAGCAAAAATAATAGGTTTTCTATAGAATGGGCTTTTCTGTCATCTAGGGTTTGTTTGTATCACCAATTAACCCAGTATTGTAAAGTAAAAGTGTTATTATTATGATTTTACTACCAATGTGACAAACACGAGAATCATCAGTCAAATGCACAAGCATTCAGGAGTTACGTAAATGAATTTATAATCATTATACTTATAATGTAAAAATGTTATTATTATAATTTTACTACTAAATAAACCAAACAGGGAATCAATGGTTGAATGCAAATGTTCGTAAAGTAGTTTGTAATAATTGTATATTTCTTTTGCATTAATGTGGTAATTTGTGAAACAAATAGACCCTTGTGGAAAAAGCTCACGTGAATTACATAAAATCATCAATGAAAGTGGTGAGGTATTCCATGTTTCTATGAGTTTTTACATTAAGAGGACCACCAATATCTGAATATCCTACAAACAATAATTCTGATCCTCGTCTCCTTTAAGAAAAATGTTTTTTTTTTTTTTTTTTTTTAAATTGTACTAGACAAACAATGCTCACATTTTGGAATTCTATTTTGTTTATATCAGGTATCAATGTAGTGACCCAATTTTTTAAATAAAATTATATATAAAAAATAATGTACACAAACCCACACATGCATACCACAGACCCACCCCACACCCACCCCACACACGCACACCGCACACCACACACCACATGTGCATACCCACACACCAAATAGTATACGCACTCACACTCATGCACACATGCACAAATTACTCTGCATATGTATAAATTGATTGATATTTGGCGCGTTCGTGCCAGTCTTTTATTGCGGTATGTGCCCTGGATGGGACTGGGTTGATCCACTATGAATCCACTAGCCATGTAGATGGGACGGGGTTGATATTAGCTCTAGATCGTGTTGACCATGAGTCCCTCATGGATACCTTGATGTGCCTTAGTATTTAGTGTCACCCTGAACTAATAGGAATATGGGTTAGTTGAAAAGTGAGTCCCTGGGAACCAAAGATTGTGGACACAATGAGGTCTGGGAAAAATCATGGTCCATAGATCTCAATACTTTGTATATGCTATAACTATCATAGGTACGTAGGACACACATGCGAATATTCTATCATAAAATGTACAGCCATCCTATGTGGAGGATCTGACTTACGTCAGTATAGACGGTCTCCAGCATTAGGGATCTGACTTGGTGTCGGTGTACCTTCTCCCTTAACCCACATAGGAGTGTAAGTGTACCATAGATATAGGATACACGGTCAGACCTTTGGGACACTTACATTGGTTGGACTGTATTCAAGTCACTAATTTGGGGTTCTATTAGCCTGAATCAGGTGATCATGAAGATCTGGACTTGATATTGCATGAAATTGATTAATCCTTTGACCTGAGGATGTGTAAGACACAAGTATGATTAATAAGCTTTGATTTTTCTTACAAGGTTTCGTAGAGGCCATTAAAATGAATGTAGCTAGGTACTTTTATCAGGAATGTTTGATTCTTGCACGGGCCAACAAGGAGCCCGCTGGGTTTTATCTGGATCTATTAGATTAAGGACTCATTGAGTGGTTTTTCCGTTGTGTCCAGCACTTGAAATGTTTTAATTGACTTTTCAAAGATTTTTAACTATTTGAACTTTTTTTTAGAATATAAGAGCTCTTTATTTCCTCAAAAAGGGCACGCAGCCTAAAGAATATGAGAGGGGGCCCACACCTCGGGCTAGAGAAGAGGTAAAAAAGAAGAAAATAAAGGAAAAAAATAAAAAAGGAAGAAGATGACCACACCTTGGGCCAGGAAAAGAAAGGAGAACGCACATCTTAGGCCAGGGAAGGAAGAAGAATGGGAGAGAAGATGGAGCACCAAGCTCAAAGAAGCAAAGCTAATTCAATTTCAAGATAACATGAATGGAGAATTGGATAAATTTCAAGATAACATGAATGGAGAATTGGATAAATTTCAAGATAACATGAATGGAGAATTGGATAAGACATTAGCAAACTTAGAGATAAGCGCTTTCTTTCACTTATTAATGACTATCACCTCCTCTCGATGCCTCACTAATCATGGATGTCGGATTTCAGGAGAAGAGTTATGCTTAAAGAGGAAGAATCAAGCTTTGAAATCGCATGATAGCAGTCATCATGACTATTGACTTTTATTTTGATCGCACTGATTAGATCATGAATATATGCATGGATGAAGCAGATCGACGTACTTTCCTCACAATAGGTTACTATTGGGCAAACCCAAGTGCATGGCTGCACAATAGTATATATACTCGGTGAGACTGAGGTCGAATCCTCAGGGACTTATATTGTTACGTTCTTAAAACAATTTCGAACTAAAACTTGAATTAGGAACTAACTAGAATAAATTATTAAATATGAATTTTAATTAATGTGATGATGAAAATATGAGAATTTAAAAGGAAAATCAATAAGATGAAACACTAAAACGCCAAGGAACCACTTCTAATCATTCTTAATGCCTAGTTAACTTGATTCGATTCAATAACACAACTGGAATCGAAGTTCTATCCTATCTAGCCGGATGATAGAGCGGTTAATTTAAAAAATACAATCGCAAGACAAATATGAAGTTCAATTGATTTAATTCCCACACGAAGCACCAAGTTACTGATTATAGGGAATTTAAAGCATCTACTATGCTCGTATTCTTTGATAGATCAATAATTTTATAAATCAATCCCTTATAAAATAGATAAGAAAATAATCTTAGCCTTCTTAAGCATCCAATAAGCCCGGAGTCATCACTGGATCAAAGTAAACTAAAATTACCTCTTTATTCAAACCAAAATTAATGAATTGTTTATTAATCAAACCATAAACTTGAATTAAAGTAAACTAGAATAAAAAAATAAACGAGAAACTTCACATCTTAGCTCTAACTGAGAGATTTAGCGAACCATTAGCATGGTTGAACTAAACCCAAACAAAAACTAAAAACCAAAACTAAAATTGGAAGAAACGAGGAAAATTTGAAGTAGAACGCATCTACAGCCTATTTCCTATGATCCTTTACGTCTTAGATGTCTTTAAAACCCTAGAAGACACCTCCTTATATTGAAGATCGTGCTCTAACTTCAGATTTGCGTAACTTTTTTGCACCGCCATCGTCCATCGACCTGTCGAACATGAGTGTTGACCAATCGAAATGTCAAACCAATTATCCAACAATAGACTTTTGAATTTCATG
This sequence comes from Liriodendron chinense, assembly GCA_003013855.2. Taxonomy (NCBI): domain Eukaryota; kingdom Viridiplantae; phylum Streptophyta; class Magnoliopsida; order Magnoliales; family Magnoliaceae; genus Liriodendron; species Liriodendron chinense. The sequence continues at coordinate 1,029,306 of ML058395.1, read as the reverse complement.
CATCAGGTCGATGGTCGACCCGTCGAAATGGCAAAAAACAATCTAGCGTATTCCAACAATAAATCAGTGATTCTGGAGTTTTTCCTACCTGTCAACCATAATTGTCGATTGGTCGAATTCTTCTAATTTTCTACGCTTGTGATCAAAATGCCATTCAACTGCTCGAATTCTTCTGATTTTTTATACTTTGAACTTCAATTTTATTGATATTTTTTTAATGATTCTTCAATGTTTCTCAAGGCTGAATCTTATCTTTTTAAAGTCTCTAAACTATCTGAATTAACCTCGTTCTCTCACATCTCTCTTAATTCCTTGCAAACATGAAAACACTTGTAATCTGCTCACTTTAACCATATAATTCATGAATTATAGTGTGGAATTGGGTATAAATATGCACAATTCGATGCTCAACACACACCCAACTAGCATTTAATTTGCTATTCCTAAGCAAAACAAGCGAAGAAGTAAATCCATATCCCAAACTTCAAACTCCTTCCAGAAGAACAAGTTCTATATATTCCAAGGTATATATGTGATGGGGTTCAGAGATGCCAGTAATGAGATGTTGATAAGCCTAAATCCTAATTAACTACTAGAGTGCATTCAAACATCAATTTCCTAGTGTGCTTAGTGAATTCTAACTTAACATCATCAAGGTTAACATAAAGCCGTCCATGAAAACTACTCAAAAGCGGTCAGATCAACATGAGACATTGATTTTGAACCCAGTTCATTTTTCTTCATTTTTTAGCTTTTGATTTTTTCATTGGTGGCTTTCACATTATCACTCTTCTTTTCTTTCTTTTAATTTCCTCTTTTTAAGCTCTTTTCTTATTCCAGCATATGTAATATGTAGCCCTTTCGATTTAACTATTTTTTTCACTGGCTTTATTCTCATTCTTCTTTTCATAACAAGGTAGTCAGGGTTCTCCAGGTTTGGTTCCTAACACTTTCAAGTGACTGTCAAGCTAACCTTTATAGTTTTGGGTTTATCCTTAAAGAACAAAAGTTAGATGTGAATTGTGACCAGACTTGATCAATGTTTGAACATTCTATCAACCAATTCATAAAAAAAGGAACTCGTTTAAAAACTACTAATTAACTAGACTCTATGTTTTGCAAAAATCATATTGCCATGTATCTCATCATCTCATATCTATATGCACTCAGGTACACAGAAATTCAAACTTGCAAGAGAGTTTTGAAATCTGAAAAATAATTTTTTTTTTTTGAAAATTTATGCTCAGAATAGCAAAAATACTGATAATTCCACAGGAATCTCACCCCAACCTAAAATCTACATTGTCCTCAATGTAAAAAAGAAGAAGAAGATGTGTAATGCAACATAACATGAGAGCAACGAAAAATAAAAGAGTGTGAATAAGAGAGTACTTAAGAGAAATCAAACTGAATGTGCGACTTCTCCATCAAAGTAGGAAAGTTTTCCAAGTTGTTAAATAAACAAAAAGCAAACTAACCAAAAACAAAAGTAAACCTAATTTACTCTAACCTATCCGAAGAAAGCAAGGAAAGGAAAGGACCTCCATTAAGCTAGAAGTCACTCTTGATAAACAGGATCTGTCAGAGGGATGGACGTATCCTTTAAAGAAATTTTTTCCATATTGGCTTAAGACGTTGACTGTTCAGTTTAAAAATGTTGCCATTCGCAAGGTTCTTTATCTTGACAGCCCCATGAGTATAAACCATTTTGACTATAAAGGGGTCAGTCCATCAAGATCTTAACTTACTCGGAAACAAATGTATCCTCGAAGTATATAGGACTTTTTGATGTGGTTCAAAGTTCTTCCAAAGGATGTTCTTGCTCCAACTCCATGGGCAAGTGACAAGCTTTCCCATAGACAAGTCTATACTGGAGACATACCAATATGAGTCTTGTAAGCTGTACGGGAAGCCCATAGCGTGTCGGTTAGTCAGAGTGACGATTCCTTGTGATCTGGGTTCATCGTTTTCTCTAAAATATGTTTTACTTACCTCTTTGATATTTTAGCTTAACAGCTCGTTTATGGGTGATAAGGGGTACTTACTTTATACGTAATACCATATTTCGTCATTGAGATTTCAAATGACCTATTGTAAAATTGAGATTCTCCATCACTAATAATGGCTTGAGGTGTTCCGAACTTAGACAAGATATTTTTTTTTTCAAAAACCAAATGACCGTTTTATGATCAATATATCGGCTCAGAATTTCCTCAACTCATTTGGAAACATAATCGACAACAAGGAATATATTAATTTTCAAAGGATGGGGGGAATGGTCCTATAAAATCGATGCCCCAACAATCAAATACTTCAATGATCAAAATGGGATTCAACAACATCATATTCTGACAGGATATTCCTCTCAATTTCTGAGAATGCTCACATGCATTAGAAAACTCATTCGTGTCCTTGAATAAAAGCCGCACTGCAAAATTTTGGCGGTAGTCTTCTTAGTTGAAAAGTGGCCACCACACGTATATGAGTGACAAAATGAGATTACATTATGTTGCTCATGGTCTGGAACACATGTCCTTATAATCTGATTTGGGCAATATTTAAACAAGGATCATCCTAGAAAAACTTGCGTACCTCGACGAAATTTTTATTTTATCTTGCATAGTCCAATGGTAGGAATCATACCTGTAGCAAGATAATTAGTAATATCAGCGTACCAAGGTAATTGAAAAACTTTAAAAAGTTGTACATTGTTGACAACCCCAAGTATAGGGTTGCGACATACTAATAATTCGATCGTGAGACCGAGATCGTCCTTAGGGATTGTCGTAACAATTCTAAATTATATAATTAGGATTATCTAAATTAAGATCTGAATTGAATTTTAATAATATTAACTATCTACTTAAGGTAAATTTAGGAAACTAGCACTAGAGCACCAATGGTCCACTTATAATCAATTCATAATGCCAGTCCAACTATTCAAGCTGATAACTTAATTGGAAACGGAGTCCCATCCCTATTCAATTGCAAGATATAATCAATTCATAATAAGACATCTAACATTGATATATCATCCATTGATATAGTTCCCTCATAATAGCTCAGGCATTGGGCGCACTCAATTATACAGGCCAATCCTTTTACAAAACAACTAAGATCACATTCATGGTCTTCCTCAAATCCTGTCACTAGACCTAAGTAGAACCACGAATTTAAACTTTAATCAAAATAATATCAATAAATAAAACATCCATCTCAAATTAAACTAAAGATATGAACTTCTATAGTTCACTTCTAGATAAGAACTCAGGATATTTAACTTGTAAGATCACATAGCATCCTCCATATCATGATGGATATAAGATCTCCACAAATCAAATCCTCTTAAATACCCCATTGATCAATCTCAGTAAATCAAAACATCTAATGTAAACATATCATAAGAGATAGAAGATTAAACTAAAAATGTCTACTTTATTTCAAACTAGAGCTATGATTGTTCATCATTAAAGCTCAAAGTACTTGAATAGAATAGATTAAAGCATTGTAAACAACTATAAGCTTTTCCTTTTAGTCATAGCTAAGATGATTAAACTAAAACTTAAAAGAAAAACTAAGAAAACTATAACTTAGAAGAAGAACTTGAAGAACTTAGAGTTGTAGAAGTCCCCCCTTCAAATTTCTCCACCTCTAGCACGTCTAGAACCCTTTTATGATGATTTTGGAAGAGGGTGGAGGTGTCATTTTATAGCAAAAATTGCTTACCGACTTGGATTTGCGTAACTCTTTCGCACTTGGAAGGTGGTTTATGACCGGCCTTGGACCATTGCCGACCGGTCGTGGCTCAAAAGCAACAAACAAAATTGCTTTTTGGACTTCTTTTCTTCATGGGCACGACCGGTCTTGGCCTCCTAGCCGACCGGTCATGGATGCTTGAAAACAGTCCAGCAAGGTTGGACTTCAAATCGTCTCTTTATCTTCTTTATTCGACCGGTCCTGGCTCTGGTTGACCGGTCCTAGGATTTGGATGATCGGTCTTGGGTACACAAAAATTGTCTAGTAACAAGTCCTCCTGGCAGATGAAATTCGACCGGTTAGGCAACCGGTCTTGGGCAGCTGACGACTGGTCTTGGAAGACTTTTTTTTTTTTTTCCTGAAATTTTCTTTTCTTCTTTCCTTCCTTCCTTGCTTCTTTCCTTCACTTCTTGACTCCTCTTCCTTTGTTCTTTTGAGTGCTTCAAAGTAGTCCTTTTAATATGAAAATCATGAGGTCTCTCTTTCTCTCTCTTTCCTACAAATGCATATAAGTAAGTGACTTTATCAACTTAAACGATGTAAATGCATGATGAATTGGGGTCTAAATATGCACAATTCAGAGCTCAACACACCCCAACCAGCATTTTGCATTCTCGAGCAAAACATGCATTAAAATAATTCAATTTCTTCAACCTCAACTCTCTCTCAGAAACTAACTTCTTTAAAATCCAAGGTATGTGAAAGTGAAGTTTAAAAATACTTAATGAAGATATTGAAACCCTAATCTTCCAATGACATAGTGAGCATTTTAGATAGAGTCCCCACTGATTAATTGACAAATTGAAATCGTTCAAACATCCATGGTCTAATGTGTTAAGAGAATACTCATCATTTTTTAGGATTACCCTTCTTTTCACGGATCAATTGGATTACAAATCTAAGAAGTGTATAGATCAACAACAAGCCTATGACAAGAGTATGCCTTACCATTTTATTGACGACTTTCACACTAATTTTTGTTCCAATGTTTGCGTGATCAGCCCTCCCTAGTTGGTCATAGGTAGCCCTTTTCGATGTTTTTTTTTCTCTTTAAGTGATTTTCAATTCTACTCCTTTTCTTTTCTCTCTCTATTTTTCTTTCCAAATCAATAGCCGAAGATTCCAAAAGGCTTACTTTGTACTAAAGTATTAAGCACGTGATGGACAAACCTCCCTGGCTTGGTTCCTCAACACTTTCAAAATAACATAATCCAAAAAATAAAACATCATTTTTAATCCTTACAAATGAGAGATGTGTAATGCGTATTAGACTTCAATAATATTTAAACTTTCTATTGGTCAAATAAAGAGGGAACTCATATAGAAAAACTTCTAAATCAATAGAATTTTAGATTTTTTAAAAAGCAAATCACTTCATATCTTATCATCTCACAGAGACTCAATTCTATAGAAATTAAACTTTCCAAGAGAATTTTAAAGATGAAAAATCAAATTTTTTTTAAAAATTTGCTCGAATGTTGTAAATACTAGTAAATTTAGGAGGATGTTGCAAATACTAGTAGATTCAACATGAATCTCACCTCCCAACCTAAAGTTTACATTATCCCAAATGTATGAACATATGCAATATGCAACAACATGAGAGCAATGACAAAATAAAGGAGAGTGGGAAAGAGAGTACCTGAGAGAGATTCTAAATTTGTTCTTCTGATTCTTCAAACATCTATTCTACTAACGTAAAGCAAAACAAGAACAAAAACAATCCTAATCCTACTTTAAGAAAGAGAATCTCCTTCAAACAAGGAGATTAATCCTCCTGATACACTGGATCATCCAAAAGTATAAAATCAAGTAGGATCATCAGGTGGTGTAAAAGATTTTTCAGTAAAACTATCCACTATCTTGCTTTATAGTATATATGGGTGATAATGATCACTATTAACCATTGAAAATCCCACTGAAGACATTTAGCAGGTTTCACAAAATTATCACATGTATTGGAAAAGGAGATTTTCTTTAGTTGGGAATCATTAAATATGTGTCTCCTTTACATTTTTTCTGGGCAAAAGGTAATCCAGTAAGGATCATCCCAGATATGGTGCACTTCGGTTTGAATGTACCAAAGATGTGTGGACACTTGGATCACTTTTTCCTCACAAGTTGGTATAATTGAAATTACATTGGTAGTCTAACACGACACCCTACGCTTTACGTGTGAAAGCTTTCGGAGCTAGTAGAACTATGGTTAAGTTTTGGGGGGGGTGGGGGGGGGGGGGGGGGGGGTGTGTGATTAAGACCGTTTAAAAATTCCTTTTTAAAACCTCTTGCCTAATTAAACTACTTAGCAATTATAAACTAATTAAGCAAGAATGCTTAGCTTCCAAGCTGAAATGGGTCCAATATTGAGGTTAGCATATAATTAGCAATTAAACAACCTAGCCTAAGCATGCATATATTATCAAATGATTCAACTAATTAAGCACCTAATCTATGCAACCTAAGTAGACTATATGAGAGTGGATCATATAAGCTTAAGTCCACTCTACTTAGTGAAAGTACATCTTGTGTGTGGATGTGCCTAGCTATCTAGTGCCTAACATACATTCTAATCAAGCATGAATAATTAAGCAATTAAATCATACAAAGCTAGATTAATAATGTGCTCAACTCAATCATAAACACAAGCATGTACAGTGGTTCGGTCACCTTACTTCACTCCCGGTTCAAGTTCTCACCCTTATGAGTACATTGGCTTCACTAGGGAGTTTAAATCAAGTTCCTCCCAACCTAGGTGTTTAAACGGTTCCACCATACCGAAGACTTTAACAAGGTTCCTCCTAACCTATAATAGAGATTTTAAGGTTCATCTCTCAACTAGATGTTTACTGGTTCCATCTAACCCAGGAATTTGACAAGGATCCCCCCTATCCTTCGGTTCCAATCCAAGAACGTAGCGTATACTCCCGTCGGAGGCTCCTTACAGAGACTTATTCAAGCTTATAAATCCAAACTCTCACACCCAATCCTTATCGATAAGGAGTACAACCGGAATTTCAATATAACAACTTACTTGTTGGATGAGCCCCTTGTTCAGCGCCGCTTCGGGTTGCTTGATCTCTACTCTCCCGTGCTTAAATCAGCCCTCCTTTGCTCCCCCGATCGTGTTGTCGCTGCGTTGTCAATGCCTCAGCTACACTTGATCAATCACATTGCATGGATGCTTTTTGAGATGCCCAAGGTGATAGAGGGTAGGTTTGAGATCTCTATAACTAATGAGAATGGGTTGCCTAGAGTATCTCACTTACAAGGATCTCATCGTAGAGCTTTGGATAAGGATATAACTATGAAGTTTGATCCAAACTCTAGAGATTAAAGAGGGGTAAGAGCATCTTCTTCTTTGAACTTGGAATGGTCCATTCTTGTATTGAATCAGAAGGAAGATGCCCTTCTAGGGTTAGGATTTGAGCCTCTAATGGTCTCCGACAATGGTGACTTCAATCTCCTCAAAATCCCTCTACTTACCGAAAAAATTGAGCCTAGCCTTTATATAAATAACGTGCTAACTATAGGTATTTCTAGGGGACTCCTTTATTAAAGTTGCTTAAAATAACCCCTAGAGTAAGATGGATGACTTAGATTTTGAAAAAAAAAAATGATATTTTGTAATAATTACAAAAATGTCATTAGTTAAACTTAAGTTAAACCTGTGTTTTTAAGTGCGCTAGTTTTCCATGATCAATTTCTCGCAAAACTTTAGAATAAGCTATTGGACACATTTGAGCCGTACACGTTGAATTTCAACCCTCTGATAATTGTAGAAGTGCCCCAATCAGAAAATCGAGCTGTAGACAGGCCACTTGAACTCGAATCTACCTCATTTTTTGGAGGGGCACCCTAAAATCAACTTGCCTACATGATGGATGGGCTGGATTTCTCATGAGCATCATCGTGGGACCCGATGTGCATTGAGTGCACAATAAGTGTATGGTCAAACCATGTTTGACCGATCCTCCCACGTTAAAAATAAAAAAATAGAAATTTCTGTTTCTTCTTCTCTCCATGCATAACCGCTACCCTCACCACTTGATGCTGTGTGGACCCCAACATTTCAATCCAAACCGTCTATTCTCTTCAAGACTCACATAAACCCCCTCCCATGTAGCTGTTTTATAAACAACGCACCACACGCCCCGATCTAATGGCCCGATCAAACCGTATCTTTCTTGAAAACTTCATCCGGGCCATCCGCTATGCATGGGAAGCTATGATTCTTTCCCTAGGATCTAGTGGAACCCATCTAGCTAACCAACATGGCCTTTGTCATTAAAAATTGAGATTTCCATCTCTCTTGCAATCCACCACCAAATCTTTCTCTCGCGTGAACTAACAACTAAACCTTCATAGAGCTTGCATTTGTGGGCCCCACAAGCTTCCTAGGACTCATCTAAACCATTCCATGAAGTCTGATCATTAGATAAACCCCCCGTACGAAAAACACCATTCTCACCTCCATTTCTTCCTTGTTTTTCACCGAGATCGTTCATCCAAATGTAGACCCCACTCCCTGATCTACCACGACCATTTTGTAGCCCATCCTCACTATACCTAACCTCCAAAATATCTCAACCATACATCGTGTGTACAGTTTCCTAAATCGGCCCAAAAACTCACTTGAAAACCTTCCGTTGTACATCCATACGCATGTGTGCGTATGCATGGCCTCTTCCTTCGATCTAGAAATGTCCCCTCACCCCTATATAAACCCCCACAACAAAGGAACCAAGATCATTCACATTTTGGTGAGAGAGAGAGAGAGAGAGAGAGAGAGAGAGAGAGACGCGCCTTGGCAGATTTTCTAGTTTTCCCGATTCTCCAACAACCCATACACCCTCCAAACATGCCAATAAATGAGGACTTCTTTAAGTTTAGTATAATGGTTACATGTTTTGGTTGTTTATGTTTTTCATGTGTGTTATGATTTTTGAATATTTTTTTCTTCTCACATGGTTACATAGATGGTTTGGAATGCCTTATAACATTACTTGATGATGTGGTCATTTATTTGATATTAAAAATAGACAAAATAATGGAATGATTGTACACATATGGGGTTGTGTAATCACCTTTGAAGTAACTACCATCCCTTCCATGTAATGTTGAAAGTTGATTTGTATAGCCTAATGAAGATCTTTTTTATTATGTTATTATAGTGTTGGGGCTCAAATTCCCACCCATTATAAAACGACGTCCAACAGTTCATCTACGACAATTCGGACCAATTTTGAGATCAGAAATACCCGAAAAACACTAATGCAACCCTAACATATGCGTCGTGACCAAAACCTACAAATGTCATTTCGGAGTGAAATCGGACATGCAGATTACCGCCAAATGATATGGAACGCCCCAAAACCCTTAACCTGTAAGTTTTAAAGTCGCGTAACATGTATTATTGCCCACGCGCACGGAAATGCGTTTTACCCCTGTCTGAAGCTGACCAAAAGGGATCGAAAGCCTACAGGTACCATTTTAGAGCAAAATTTGACATCCGTGATGCCGCCAAATGTTTCGGAATACCCGAAAAACCTTAACTAGCAAGTTTGAAGTCTTTGCGGTGCATATTTCCATGAGCGCACTCCCGGAACAATATTCCTATGCAAAAAGTCGACCCGAAAGCTCCAAATTGGGAAGGAACTACCAAAATTCATGACAGATGGCCATCGGTACCCCCCTCGTTCATTCAGGAGGTTGATCCAGGCTTAAAAGTGGCTTGGCGTCAGTGACTTCGTTCTCTGAAAAGGTAGCTGTCCTCTGGAGGTCGCCCGTCGAAGCCTAAACTTGAAAAAAAAATTCTGCATGCCATGGGGGGACATGCGCCCACACCCATATAGCATGTGCATGAGAGCCCTCTTTCTCCGCCTTTCAACATTTTTTTTATATTTTAATATTTTTAAAATTTAAAATATGTGTAAGTGTGGCAACATGCGCCCACACCAGGGGCAACATGAGCCCACTGCATGGGCACATGTGCCTGGGAGCAATGGACATGGGCCCACCTCTCTTTAACATGCGCCTGTCCCCTCTTACAAGAACATGCGCCCACCTAATACCCAATTAGCTACCTAATTAAGTGCTATAAATACCCCTTCACTTGCTTGCTGAGAGAGACTGGATCATCACTGCCAAAGCACTCTGCAGAGGTAAAAATCCTCGCTGTATCCCCTCGCCGGAAAGGAATTTCTTCTGTCGGAAAGAGAGAATGATAAAATTCCCCAAGTCATGTAGTGACATGCGCCTGGGGAGAAAATCCTAAGATCCTCTTAAGTCCTTAGAGGACATGCGCCCATGGGGGAGGGTAGGCGCATGTGGATACCACATGCACCCACTTTTCCATTTCTCTCTAAATCTCTCTCCTCTCTTAGAATTTTAGGTATATGCGCATGTGTAAGGCCACATGCGCCCATCTCCCTTTCACCATCTCCCCCTCATCATCTCTTTGCCTTCTCTCTCTTACTTTAAAGGAAACTTGGGAAATCCTAAGTAGAAGAGGTACATGCGCCTGGAGGAGAGGGGACATGCGCCCACCTCCCTCTCATCATTTCTCTCTCCACATTCCTCATACCACATGCGCTCATGGGGATTTCTCCAAGTCCTTAGAGGACATGCGCCTGAGGGAGAGGGCACATGCGCCCACCTCAGCTACATGCACCCACATCACATAAGAGGTGGGCCCAAACGCTGATGGAGAGGTGAGACTTTCAATGGTGTGGCCCGCTTTCGATTTGGCCCGCCTCCCAATCGCTCCAGTGCTCCTGGACACACATCAACTTTCTCTATCCATCCCCCGGATCAGATTTGCCAAAGGTCAATATTAAGTGGGCCAAATCACGGATTCAATCAAAATGACCAACACTTAGTCAAAATTGCAAACCTCGAAAATCCTTCTGAAAGAGCCGGAGACGTCCGAAATCGAGAAGAATCGGGTGGAATTCGACTGACCCCGAGAGAGAGACTTCTCCTCATATCAATGACCTTTTAATGGACCGGTGGGTAACATGTTTAACTCTACTTGGAAGAACCACCCAAATTTCAGTTGTAAGAACAATCCCACGGGTAATCCTACCAACTCTTAAGGAGGGCCACCCATACAAAACATGGCCTAACCTCAATTTTCAATGGATGATACTCTAAAGGCGTTTATGCAAGGGCAAATGCAAATAAACCAAACGAACCAACAAATGTTCCAAGAACTTAAGTCTCGGTTGATGAGATTAAGGGATGCTTGAATGCTAGGGAAGGGACCTTTCCGGCCTAACCTCAACCCAATCCGAAGCAAGTACATGAAGTAAGCATCCCTAATCCCCGCAACCAACATGTGGAGTAAGCCAAATCCGTCACTACTCTTAGAAGTGGTAAGCAAATTGACAAATCTGTTCCTGTGAAGGCCGATAAGCCTAATGATCTGGTAAATTCTGAGGATAAGGATGGATCTAACTCAGTTCCACAAGAAACGAAACGCGTTTATAAGCCCGTAGCACTATTTCCTTTGAGATTGGATGCTCCAAAATCTCTTCCAAACTCTCATGATATTTTAGAGATTTCAGACAAGTCACGATAAACATTCCATTGCTTAATGCCATTAAACAAATCCCCTCTTATGCCAAGTTTTTAAAGGACTTATGCACAACCAAACGCAAATATAATGTGCAACAAAAGGCCTTTTTGAATGAGCAAGTGAGTGCCATTCTCACTCAAAAGACCCCCCAAAATTTAAGGATCCCGATAGTCCCACAATATCATGCATCATTGGTGACTATCGGATTGAACGTGCATTGCTAAACTTGGGGGCAAGCGTAAATTTAATCCCATACTTGGTATATGAGCAACTAGGCCTTGGTGAATTAAAACCCACCAAAACTACGTTGCAACTTGCTGATAGATCCATTCGTGTACCGAGAGGGATAGTTAAGGATATATTGGTCCAAGTCGATAAATTCTACCACCCGGTGGATTTTATCGTTTTGGACACACAACCGGTTATGAATACTAGCACTCAAATATCAGTGATTTTAGGCTGCCCATTCCTGGCTACATCAAACGCAATTATCAATTGCCGGAATGGGGTAATGCAATTGTTCTTTAGAAACATGACATTGGAGGTGAATGTGTTCCATTTGGGCAAAAGGCATAGGGATGATGATGATGAGCTCTTTGAGGTAAACATGCTCGAATCTTTTGAGGAAGAAGAACTCCTCCAACTTGAACCATTAGAAAGCTTGGAGACATGCTTAGCACATTTCAAGGATTTAAAAGATCCCATTATTAGTGAAATTGTGCAAGCATTGAATTTTGAGAAACCGGTAGTTGGTACTAGCCGGTGGAGGCCCCATGTTGAAAGATTGCCACCAACCACATCAAGGCCTTTACAGGCTAACATCAAACCACCAAAGCTTGACCTTAAACCATTACCATCCAAGCTGAAATATGTATATTTGGGTCAAGAAGAAACGTTCCCGGTAGTCATCGCCTCTCACCTAGGAAAAGACCAACAGCTCAATTTGATTAAGCTATTCAAAGAATATAGGGGAGACATAGGATGGACAACAGAGGACCTCAAAGGGAAAGATGCTTCGGTATGTACTCACCGTATACACCTCGAAGAGAACGCAAAAACGACTAGACAACCTCAAAGAAGGGTAAATCCAAATATGATGGAGGTTGTCAAAGTCGAGGTGTTAAAGCTACTAGATGTGGGTATCATCTACCCCATCTCGGATAGCCAATGGGTGAGTCTTACCCAAGTTGTCCTTAAGAAGTCCGGTATTAACATCATAGAAAACGCCAACAATGAGCTTATACTGACTAGATGATCACCGGTTGGTGTATGTGCATCGATTATTGGAAGCTAAACACGGTCAGTAGGAAGGACCACTTCCCTCTCCCATTCATGGATCAAATTTTGGAGAGGTTGTTTGCTTCCACAAGTGTAAGGTTGCGATGTAGTAATAATCTTGGTAAGACCGAGGTCAATCCACTGGGACTTGTTTGCTTCCCCAAGTGTAGGGTTGTAATGTATTAATAATCTCGGTAAGACCGAGGTCGATCCACAGGGAAGGAAGTAAACAGCTCGAACTATCTCAATAACTAGAATCTTAAGAGGTTTGTGAAATCAGTTTTGAATATGTAATAGGAAAAATCTGATAATGAAAAAATAACTAGAGCATCAAGGATCCACTTATAGCTCTCCTTAGATGCATAATTCGCATAGGTTTCTCAATTACTTAACTAGAATCGAAATCAAATCCTATCTAGCCGGATGATAGAACGGTTATATTATCAAAGCAATCCAACACATGTGTTGTTCATCAACATAATTTCCTCAATTCAAGTTAGGACTTGAGCACACTCAATTGCATAGGTTAATCCTAGTTCCAATAGATTAAGATCATAACCATAATAATCATCAAACCTTGTCACAAAGCTTAACTAATACTATGGTTTGAACTTGATTCAAATCACACAAACACCCAACACATATTTTAGAATTTCTAGAAAAGATAGAACTTTGGTTTGAAGTTCCCACATGAAGATCCAAGCTCTAGAGCGTCTTAAATCCGATTCCTCGAATCATACAGGTTTAGATCTTTGCAAAACAAGTAAGAAACTAATGTAATTCTTCCAAACATCCATGAGTCATCATAAGATTAAGAAAAACTACTTAGAACTTTATTCAAACTTAAGCAAAACCATTGTTCAACATTAAATTCAAACTTGAAACCTCAAAAACGAATTAAACAATCTAAGAAAACTATAAGGTTCACCTCTTAGCTCTAGCTAAGAGATTAGCTAATGAAAAGCATATTAAAAACTAGAACTACAACTAAGAAAATGAAGAAAAACTAGCTGGAGGAGGTTAGGAAGCCTCCTATGACTTGAACTCCTTGCTCCCCACGTCCTTGGTTGATTTAGAATAGAAGAGAGCACCTCCTTTTATAATACAACAAGAGTACCGCAACATAATAGATTTTGTTTCACTTCGTAGGGCTTAACCAATGGTCGGATTGCCTTCAAATTTGATTTGTAGCTTCCTTGTAATGTGATATTTCTCATAGATGATTTAGATTTCCAAGATTATCTTTTGAATGGGCCCACCAATCAGATCAGTGACCGCCTCTCAAAATCGCGCAATTCGGGTACCTTCAGAACCAGGCATCTTGCTTTCAACACTACAGAGTGTACAGAGGTCATATTGATCTAAAATTTTGAAATTGGTAGAAAACTTCCTCCTCTACATGATAGACGGTTTAGATTGTCCAAAAAAAATTCAGAATTAGGTGTGAAAATTATAACACTTAGGCCTTTTATAAAATCTGTGCAGTTAAATTTTTCTGGATGGTCCATCTTTCTTCAACCGGTACGATCAAACCACACATCCTTTTAATCTAAAACTTTGTGGTTATTCATATATAGATGTGATTTAGAAGAGGGTCAAAGTTGATTCTTCATATCATCAATGATGGGTCACCTGGACCGGCCCAGAGTTGAGTAGGCGGAATCTGGAACTTTCTGGACAATTCGTATTGTTTTGGCCACCACGGTCAATCCGTACCTCCGATCAACACAAAACCACTTGGGTTATTTCGGCGTCGAGCTCCTCTTCGACATGGATGTGTTGGATTTCTAAATTTCATCAATATGACCCTAAAAAACTGGGCCAAAAATCCAAAAATGGGAATAGCCTGCTATTTGAAATCTGAAAATCTGAAATTGTATGGCTGTCTGGTCTTGATCGGTCGGACAGGGCTGGCCGACCGGTCTTGACTGGTCTAGCCTGTTTGTTAGGTGTCCAGGGAGTGCAGCCGACTGGTCTTGACCGGTCGGTCCCATTTTCTGCATTCTTTTCTTCTTTCTTTTCTTCTCTCCTTCCTCTCTCTTTGCTTTCTTCTTTCTTTGGCCCACCTTGGGTCTTCATCCAAGGCTCTTAAATGTGCCCTTTTGGTCACCAATTGAGCAAAGCCACTCTCATTCCTACAATCACAAAACATGTATTAGATGGGTCTTTTAAACATGAAAACCATGCATATAATGTGATGTAATGGGTTAGATCATGTATAAATTGGAGGCTCAACAGAACTCACAAAACACTTCCAATAGTTTCTAATTGAGAACTAACTAAACAGGATTTTGGAATTTAATGTAGATAAATATTTTAAACTAAAAGAGAATGTAAACAATGTTAAAGAGCACTAGGGTTTCAAGGATCCGCTTGTAGCAATCCTTGATGCTTAATTCACTGTGGTTTCTCACTTATTCAACTATAATCAAAATTAAATCCTATTTAGCTGGATGATAGAGCAGTTAAAACAAACAATCTCTCATATGTGTGATTCAAGTACATGATTCCCTCAATTCAAGTTAGGACTTGAGCACACTCAATTGCATAGGTCAATCTTAGTTCCAATAGATTAAGATCACAATCATAATCATCATTAAACTCTGTCACAAAGCATAACTAGATTATGATTTGAACTTCATTCAAATCACATACACAATCACACATAAGCAGAAATTCTTGAAAATAGAACTCTTGGCATGAAGTTCCCACATGAGAATCCAAGTCTTAGAGCGTATTGAATCCGATTCCTCGGAGCGTATAGGTCTAGAACCATTCAAAATAATTAATAACTCAAGCAATTCTTCTAAACATCCATGAGCCATCATAAGATTAAAAAAACTACTTAGAACTTTATTCAAACTTCAAGCTATTGTTCTTCACTAATAATCCAACTTGAAACCAAAACAAACGAATTAACACATCTTAGATTCACTACAAGCTTCACCTCTTAGCCCTAGCTAAGAGATTTAGCCGCTCATGATCCAAGGAAACATGAAAGCAATTAGGAAAAACATAAAACTAGAAGAACAAACTAGGAGGAGTTGTAATACTCCGGATCCGACTTCCGCTGCCTCCCACTGTTGAGTGCTTAAATGTGTATATTCTAACCCCATTTCATCACTAACTATCAATGGTTTTCAAGCTTAAAGACTATTCTAATGCGTGGTTTTGTGATTTTAGGAATGAGAGAAAGTTCACTCGATCGATAGCTAAAAGATTGCATTTAAGAGCCTGGGATGAAGACCTAAGGTGGGCCATAGAAAGAAGAAAGCAAGGAGAGCGAAGAGAGAAGAAAGAAAGAAGAAAAATGAAGAAAATCAAGTCCGACCGGTCATGATCAGTCAGCGAAGAGGGACACGACCGGTCGGCCATGCTCCTCTGCCTCTCTGGACACCCAACATAAAAAGTCCGACCGGTCGGCCAGGGTCTGCCCCCCCACTCCTGCACGCTGGACGCTTCATAGAAAGGGTCTGATTGGTCAAGACCTGTCGGCTAGCCAAGTCCGATCGGTCTAGACCGATGTCCACTTGTATTTGGCGGGAATTCAGCAGCTTCTCATTGAAGCTGAGGCGGTAGAGCCTCTCCACTATAAAAGGGGATGTAGGAATTGTAGCTAAGGCATCCTAGAAGAGATCTACGAAGGTGGAAGGCGAAGAAGGATGGAATCGGAGTTCTACAACTCCCTCTAGTTTGTTGCTTTTTAGTTCATGTTTTTAGTTGTTTTCATGTTTCCTTGGATCATGAACGTCTAAACCTCTTAGCTAGGGCTAAGTGGTGAAGCTTGTAGTGAATCTGAGATGTTTTAATTCGTTTGTTTTGGTTTCAAGTTGGATTTATTGAAGAACAATGATTTTTAGAAGTTTGAATAAAGTTCTAAGTAGTTTTTCTTAATCTTATGATGGCCATGGATGTTTGGAAGAATTACGTTAATTCTTAATTGTTTTACACAGTTCTAGACCTGTACGCTTCGAGGAATCGGATGCAATACGCTCTAAGACTTGGATTCTCATGTGGGAACTTCAAACCAAAGTTCTACCTTTTGTTCTAAATTCTGAATTATGTGTTGATTGTGTATGTGCTTTGAATGAAGTTCAAATCATGATCTAATTATACTTTGTGACAGAGTTTAATGATGATTATGATTGTGATCTTAATTTATTGGAACTAGGATTGACCGGAGTACACAAACTCTCACAAAACTTCTAAAAAACCAAACTTTATTCAAACTAGAACTTGAAAATCCATAATTAAAGTAAATGGTACTTGAAGAAACGAATTAAAGCATTGAAACAAACTACAAACTTCACCTCTTAGCTTTAGCTAAGAGGTTAACTAGAAGAAAGCATTAAAAACTAGAAACTAGAACTAGAAGATGAAGAAAACTAGTTGTAGGAGGTTAGGAAGCCTCTTAGGTCTTGATCTCTTTGCTCCCCACATTAGCTTGGAGGCGTCACCTGCTTGGAAGAATCGCGAAACTACGGAGTCCTCCCGCACTTAGGAAACTAGGATTTCGAAATTAGAAAGTGAAACTTGTTGTTTGCATGTGGCCGATCGGTCTTGACCGGTCGGACTAGGTTGTGGGTTAGTCCAGAGAATGCTGTAGAGGGAAGCTTGGGAGGTCGACCGTTCTTGACCGGTTGGACTGGGTTGGCCAACTAGTCTTGACCGGTCGGACCCACCTGGTCCATTATCCAGTGTAACATCAAAGGGCAATGATAGCTGGCCGACCGATCTTAACCGGTTTGGCCTTCTTGGCTGACAGGTCTTGACCGGTCTGGCTCATATTTTTCTTCATTTTCCTTCTTTCAT
Organism: Liriodendron chinense; assembly: GCA_003013855.2. Lineage (NCBI taxonomy): Eukaryota > Viridiplantae > Streptophyta > Magnoliopsida > Magnoliales > Magnoliaceae > Liriodendron > Liriodendron chinense. The sequence continues at coordinate 1,011,884 of ML058395.1, read as the reverse complement.
TCTTCGTTTTCCTCCTCTCTTTCTTCACCATTCTTTGGCACTTGTTCTATTGATCTTCAATGCATACAAAGTGACTCTTTTATCCATGAATTGGTGAAATCTCCCTCTCATTCCTACAATCACAAAAACAAGTATTAGATTAGTCTTTAAACATGAAAACCATGCATATAATGTGATGTAATAGGTCGGAAAATGTATAAATTGGAGGCTCAACATCTGAGCTCGTGGACGACCGTTCGCACGACCGGTCATAAAAGGCAAAAAATCGTGCAGTGAGTTTTTGGAAAACTCGAACCCAATTTTTAATTCAATGGCCGATCTAATGACCGGTCTGAGTAGTGGACGACCGGTCGGACGATCGGTCGTGATTGGTCCAGCAATGTTGGCAGCAGGGGTCCTCCTGTTGAGCGTTCGGACCGGTTGGACGACTGGTCCTGGGCTATGGACGACCGGTCTTCAGTGTAATTTTTTGTACTTCCTTCTTCTCTCTCTCATTCCTTCTTCTCGCCTTTGCTTTCTTTCTTCCACCCTTTGGCACTTAGTCTTTTGATCTTCAATGCTTGTAAACAGCGTCTTTAAACCTTCAATTGATGAATTCTCTCTCTCATTCCTACAACCACAAAACCATGCATTAGTTGGGTCTTTAATCATGTATTTCAAGCATAGTTAGTGATGAAATGGGGTTAGAATATACACATTTAAGAGCTTAACACACCCCCAACCAGCATTTTGCTAGTCCTGAGCAAAAGATGCGTGAAACAAATTTCATTCTTTAAAACCCAACTCTCCTTTAGAAACTATACTTCTATACACTCATTGATATGCAAGCGTAAAATTTTTAAAATGCCCAGTGATAGAAGTTGAAACCTTGAACTTTTCAGAACATACCAAGTATTCATATGAAATTCCCGCTGATTGATTGATAAATAAAAAGTCCAAAATTTAACCTAGTGTGCTTAGTGAATGCTTATCTCATGGATTTTCGAGGTTACCTTCTTCATGAATTAGCTAAGGTATGGATTTGGTGGTGTACAGATCAACAACAAGTCTTTGACAGAAATTTTCCTTACCGTCCTTTCGACGGCTTTCACACTATATCCTATTTCCGGCTTTGGTTACGGGTAGACCATCCCCCAGGTTGGTAATAGGTAGCCCTTCTCAGAATTTCCACCATATTTTCAATCATTCCCATGTTTTCATCATTCCTTTCCTTTTCATATACATTAGACAGGATTTTTAGAAATCCATATCTTTCGTTATTTTTCCATGGACAAGGATGGACAAAATACCCCGGCTTGGTTTCTCAACACCTTAAATCCAAACCTAGCTAATTCACAATTCTACATAATCCCTTCAAAGCATGAGAATTGTGTAATGTGAACTAGGTGTAAAAGTGTTTAAAATTTCTATCAATCACAAAAATAGGAAAATTCGCATATAAAACTAGTATCTTAAAGATTGTTCAAGATATTCAACTTCACTTACTTCGCCTCTCCTTTTTCTTATACTTACACCATCCCAAATGCATAGAAACAAAGTTTTCCAATGGAGTTTTGAATTTGTAGAAAAAATCTGAAAAATGTTCTTCATATTGCTCGAGATGTTACAAAACACTAGATTCATCCTAGTGATCCCACACCCCCCCAACCAAATCTTGCATTGTCCTTAATGTAAAATATATGCAATGAGCAAAACATGAGAGCAATTATAAAATAAAGGGAGTGAGGGATGAGAGTACCTGAGAGAACAACAATTGGAATTCTACCTCCTTCTAACAATCCTATGAAAAAGCAAACCAAAAGCAACAAAATCCTAATCCTAACTACTCTATACCTCCATCAGACTAGGAGATCAAATATCTTGATACACAGGATCAGTCAGAGGTATGGACATACCTTCTGAAGGAAAACTCTCAAAGAACGACTTTAATCGCTGACTATTTGCTTTAAAGACATTACCATTCCTTGGATTCAACAACTCGATAGTCCCATATGGATAAACAGTTTTTACAATGAAGGGACCGGTCCATCGAGACCTCAATTTCCCCAGAAATAAAAATAACTGAGAATTATACATAAGGGCCTTTTGATTAATTGTGAAGGTCTTACGAAGGATGTTCTTATCATGGAACACCTTCATCTTGTCCTTGTAAATTCTCGCATTTTCATATGCCTCGTTCAGGAGTTTCGCAAGTTCATTCAATTGAAGTTTGCGCAACGAGCTTGCTTTGTCAGAATCAAAATTCATCTTCTTTATCGCCCAATATGCCCTATGTTCCAACTCCATGGGCAAGCAATAAGCTTTCCCACAGACAAGTTTATAGGGAGACATTCCAATGGGGGTCTTGAAAGCGGTACAGTAAGCCCAGAGTGCATCGGTAAGTCGAAGCGACCAATCTTTGCGACCAGGGTTCACTGTTTTCTCCAAAATATGTTTAATTTTCCTGTTGGATATCTCAGCTTGTCCACTTGTTTGTGGGTGATAGGGAGTGCTCACCTTGTGATTTATGCCATATTTCTTCATTAAAGCTTCAAACGGGCGGTCACAAAAATGAGATCATCCATCGCTTATAATGACTCGAGGTGTTCCAAACTGGGAAATGATATTTTCTTTTAAGAAATAAATGACTATTTTATGGTCATTATTCTGGCATGGAATCGCCTCGACCCACTTTGAAACATAATCGATGGCAAGCAAAATATATAAGTTTCCAAAAGAAGATGGGAATGGACCCATGAAGTCGATGCCCCAACAATAAAAAAACTTCGATCGGTAAGATGGGATTGAGTGGCATCATATTTCTAGAGGATATTCTTTCTAATTTCTGACAAGGCTCACACATTTTACAAAACTCATGGGTATCCGTGAACATGGTGGGCCAATAAAATCCACATTGCAGAATTTTGGCTATGGTCTTCTTAGCAGAAAGTGGCCACCACATGCCTGAGAATGACAAAAGGAGATGATACTTTGTTGTTCATCATCCGTCACACATCTCCTTATGATTTGATTGGGACAATACTTGAATAAGTATGGGTCGTCCCATAGGAATTTTCTCACCTCGTTGAAGAACTTATCCTTATCTTGCTTTTTCCAATGTGTTGGAATTGTAGCTGTAGCAAGATAGTTAGCAATGTCCGTTGTTCATCAGGAAATATGTCATTGATCGCGGTCGTCTAAGCGGAATCAGTGAGAACAAGTCTAGAGAGATGGTCAGCCACTACGTTTTCTACTCTTTTCTTATCATGTATTTCTATGTCAAATTCTTGGAGTAGGAGGATCCATCTTAACAAGCATGGCTTGGCATCCTTCTTTGAGAGAAGGTACTTAAGCGCGGACATGGTCGGTGAATATGATGATCTTGGATCCGATCAAGTAGGACCTAAACTTGTCTAAAGCAAAAACTACGGCTAAAAGTTCTTTATTTATAGTAGTGTAGTTTTCTTAAGCCGAGTTTAAAGTTCTACTTGTATAGTAGATGACGCATGGCTTTTTATCTTTTCTCTGGCCTAACACCGCCCCTAATAGCGTAGTCGCTTGTGTTGCACATAATTTCAAAATGAAGGCTCCAATCAGGTGGTTGCATTATGGGAGCACATGTCAACATACCTTTTAGTTTGTCAAAAGCATTTTGACAATCTTCAGTCCACTCAAATGAGTTTTCATTTTGAAGGAGGTTACATAAAGGACAAGAGAGTGAACTAAAGCCCTTTATGAACCGTCTATAGAATCCGGCATGTCCCAAAAAGGACCGCACATCTTGTACGCTCTTAGGTGGTGGAAGGTTAGAGATAAGATCGATTTTAGCTTTGTCCACCTCGATTCCATTTTGTGAGATGATGTGACCAAGTACTATTCCCTTGTGAACCATGAAGTGACATTTCTCCCAATTCAACACAAGGTTCTTTTCTTCACATCTTTTCAAAACAGTTTTTAAGTGCATAAGGCACTCATCAAAGTTACAATCAAATACTGAAAAATCGTCCATGAAGACTTCGAGAATCGTCCCCACCATATTAGAAAAAATACTCAACATACAACGCTGAAAAGTGGCAGGGGCATTGCACAGTCCAAACGGCATCCTTCGATAGGAAAAAGTGCCGAATAGGACATGTGAATCTTGTCTTCTCTTGGTCCTCTAGGGCAATCTCTATTTGGTTATACCCTGAATAGCCATCAAGGAAGCAAAAATGGAAATGACCCGCCAACCTTTCTAAAATTTGATCAACAAATGGTAAGGGGAAGTGGTCTTTCCTTATGACTGTGTTTAGCTTCCTGTAGTCAATGCACATTCTCCAACCAGTAGTGACTCTGGTTGGTATGAGTTCATTGTTGGCATTGGCTACGATGGTTATTCGGATTTCCTAGGAACCACTTGTGTTGGACTCACCCATTGACTATCGGATATTGGGTAGATACCCACATCCAATAGTTTCACCACTTCGGCCTTAACCACCTCCTTCATGTTTGGATTGAGGCGTCTTTGTGGTTGCTTAGATGTCTTGGCATTTTCCTCAAGGTATATGCGATGAGTACAAATCAGTGGGTCTATGCCTTTGAGATCCGCAATTGACCATCCAATGGCGCTCTTATGCTCTATTAGATTGGCTATTAACCTACTCTCTTGCTCCACATCCAAGTGGGAAGAAATCACCACCGGGATATGTCTCATCTCGACCTAAATATACATATTTCAAATCATTTGGTAATGGTTTTAGGTTGAGTTTCGGTGCCTTGATATTAGATGGAAGATGCTTGTTCTCGCTTAAGGGTAAAGGTTCAAATAGTGCCTTCTATCTTTTATTATCAAGTACTGGCATAACATCCAAAATGGCATCCATCTCTCGTATTGTGTCATCATTAATCTCATGAGAGTGGGCCAAACATGCCTCCAAAGGATCGGAATAGAATGCTAAGGGGGATGTATTTTCCACGAATGATTCAATTAGGTTTATTTCGTGGACTTCGTCATCAACTTCTCGTGGTTGTTTGCATAAATCAAATATATTCAACTCGAGTGTCATATTTTCAAAGGACATTTGTACAAGCCCGTTTTTACAATTGATAATCGCATTTGAAGTAGCTAGAAAGGGGCGGCCAAGTATGATGGGAATTTGAGCACCGGTACCCATTATGGGATGCGTATCTAAGACAATAAAGTCCACTGGGTAGTAGAATTTATCAACTTGGACCAAAACATCCTCAATCACTCCTCTCGGTATATGAATAGATCTATCAGTAAGTTGGAGTGTGGTTTTGGTGGGTTTCAATTCACCTAACCTAAGTTGTTCATAGACCAAGTATGGAATGAGGTTAACACTTGCCCCTAAATCGAGTAAGGCTTGTTTAATCTGGTAGTCACCTATGATGCATGAGATGGTTGGACTACCCAGATCCTTGTATTTTTGGGGCACCTCTTGTTTGATAATAGTGCTCAAATTCTCAGTCAAAAGTACTTTGTTGTGAACATTGTGTTTCTTTTTGACGGTACAGAATTCCTTTAGAAATTTGGCATAGGATGGTATTTTTTTTATAGCATCCAACAATGGAATGTTGATATTCACTTGCTTAAAAACCTTTAAAATTTTCAGGTTTTTGTCTAAAGGTTTGGGTAAAATCAACCTTTGGGGAAACGAGGCAACCGACTTGTATTGCCTTTCCGGTTCTTTCTCATGTGGAGTGTTGTTCGAGCTATCATCCTTTTTGAAAATTTTTGGATCATTAGGCTTTTGAGCCTTCACCGGATTAGATTTATCAATTATTTTTCCACTCCTCAAAATGGTGATAGCTTGAACATGCTCCGTATGTTGGGAGGATGAGCTTGTGTCTTGTATCTCAAATTGGGTTCTTGGGTTAGGGAGAGGTTGGGCAGGAAGTGTGCCTTTCTCCCTAATACTGAGATGAGATTCAACTCTAGCCATTGAGGTTTTTAAGTCATTAATGGCTTGAGATGAATTTTGATTAAATTTTAGTTGCTCTTGCATGAACCCATCAATTTTTAGAGAATTAGTCTTGTTATATTCAGCTTGAACCGATACGAATGCACCCAACATCTCCTCTAGCATAGCTTTTGGCGTGATTACTAGGGATGGACCTAGTAAAGGTTGAGCTTGGGGGGTGTTGTTTGCATTCGTAGTTGGTACATTCCTCCAACTGAAGTTGGGATGGTTCTTCCAACTAGAGTTATACGTGTTTGAGTTTGGAGCACTAAATGGGTGTTGATAACTGTTTATGGCATTTGATTGTTCTTGTAAGATATCTTGGAATGCAGAAATTATGGGACAATCCTGTGTTGCATGTTGATTTCTGGCACAAATTCCACAAACAATTTCAACGTCCTTTGAGTTAATCGTCTCTCCTTTCTTCAATTCCATGGCCTCGACTTTTCTTCTGAGGCTAGCCACACGTGCACTTATGTTATCTTCTTCTGAGAGAACATAAATTCCTCCTTTTCCTTTTGTTGGCTCGTCTTGGGATTTGTTGGTTTAGATGTATCCCAAGACTGTGCATTCTCAGTCAGGACATCAAAATAGTCCCATGCTTCCTCGGCCTCCTTATTCATGAATTCTCCATTGCACATCATCTCTACGAATTGGTGCATGGGTGAAGTTAGTCCTTCATAGAAAAAGCTTATTACCCGCCAAATTTCATAGCCATGATGTGGGCATACATTTAACAAGTCCTTGAACCTCTTCTAACATTGGAAGAAGGTCAAAATTCATTATAAGGTGCCTCAATATGATCGTTTTGTGAGTAGGAAAGAACTTTTTGATGAACTCCCTAGTCATCTCAGTCCATGTGCCAATTGATCTTGGCCTTAATGCATGAAGCCAAGCCTTAGCTTTCTCTTTAAGGGAAAAAGGAAATAATTTAAGTCTCACTACATCATCAGTTACATTTGCAAAGTGCATTGTGGCTATCACCTCATCAAATTCCTTAAGATGTTGATAGGCACTTTCACTGTGTAGTCCATGGAATTTGGGAAGGAGTTGGATTACTCTCGGTTTAAGATCTATGTTCCCTACATTATGTGGAAAAACTATGCATGAGGGAGTGCTTGCTCTTGTAGGTTGCAAGTAATCACGTAGTGTTCTAGGTCGGGGAACATTCTCAACTTCATTCTCTCCCGTTTCGGTTTGGCCCAGATTTTGATTGGCCATAGGGTTGGGTTGATTTCCAGCCATACTTTCAGACAAAATTGGAGAATCTAAATGTTTCTTAGCATATGGCTCCCTATCAATCCCTTCAACAATTTCCCCTTCACTAATGAGTTGGTTATTAGAATCCCGAAGCCAACGTGGCATGCAAATCTCAGAAAATTAAAAGAAAAAGGTTAGAAAAACCTGATTTGAAGTGACTACTTCGATTCCTAGAATTCTTGCAAAAATAAAACAAAGTAAACAAGCTAAGTTAGTAAAGGACTCCTAAAAATCTCAAATAGAAACTGTTTTCAGAAATTTTGTGAAAAACCGTCAAAGTCCCCGGCAACGGTGCCAAAAACTTGTTCGCTTCCCTAAGTGTAGGGTTGCGATGTAGTAATAATCTCGGTAAGACCGAGGTCGATCCACAGGGACTTGTGTAGGAACTCACAAAACACTTCCAATAGTTTCTAATTGAGAACTAACTAAATAGGATTTTATAATTAAATGTAAATAAATATTTTGAACTAAAAGTGAATGTAAACAATGTAAAAGAGCACTAGGGGTTCAAGGATCCACTTGTAACAATCCTTGATGCTTAATTCGTTGTGGTTTCTCACTTACTCAACTAGAATCGAAATTAAATCCTATCTAGCTGGATGATAGAGCAGTTAAAACAAACAATCTTGTTTACGTCGGATTTGGTAATAGGATCCTCCAGACGTTCACCCTCCTTCAAGCCAGCTTCCCTCCGAACCTGAAAGAATATAAGAGAAACTAAGGGTGGCTGGCGTCCAGCCGATGGCCCTCCGAAGCTTAAGTCAGATGGGACATGATTGTAAAATAAACAGCGGGATGAGAGCTTAGAGATTGTGTCCCTTTTCCTCTGTGGAGTCATCTATTTATACAGATCCAGGTGATCCAGCCTATTATGCAAGACGTTATGATTGCTGCTGATTTTCAGGGATAAGGTGTTTATCTTGTTCATCCTTAGATAAGGGGATGGCCTAATCCAGTTGGACATCTAGTTGATTACGCTCCCTGATGGTTCGGAGCCACGAACAGAGATAAGCCCAAAACCGGCCTATACGGGCTGCTGGTACTAGAAAAGCAGGGTACTCTGGTTCGGGGACAACTGCCTCTCGTGTTGAGATGCGACCCCTTCAACGACCACGAGCCAAGCTGCTCGCATGTTGAGATGCGACCCCTTTCAATGACCACGAGCTGAGCTGCTAGCATGTTAAGATGCGACCCCTTTCAACGACCACGAGCCGAGCTGCTCGCATGTTGAGATGCGACCCGTTTCAACGACCACAAGTCGAGCTGCTCTCATTCGATCGCATGGCCTGGATAGAGATCTAAGATGAACTATAAATGAAGAGGGCTCGGGTTTGGACAAACTGATCGTGACTTCTTTTAACCAATTTTCGATCATATGCCTCAACGACTAACTTTATCCTACAACAGATGCCCCCCAAATCCTTAGCGTTGAGAAGCTGCGCCAAGGATTTGTTTGTATATGTAACCGCCTGTGGGAGGAGAAAACGTACGTGACTTATCCGGAGTGACCCTGCATTTATGATTGCCAGCTTTCCACTACTTTTTCGGCCGAGAGAGGTGAAGCGACGCTCGCCACGTGCCCATGAATTTAATGCTCATGCTCGTTCGACTGTCGTGCCGGCAAATCAAACGGAATGATTGCTTATAAATATCGGATCTGCGGAGATTACCCCATTTTTAAAATTCTGTCGCAGAGTTCCAGAAACCCTTCTTCTTCTCTTCTCCTACCTTTAGTGTAAACTTCCTCTCTTCTCCTACTTACTCCTCTCCTGCCTTTGGTGTAAACCTCTTGCCAGAGGTATTCCTTTCTCTTACCTTTCTTTTTGTCCTTTTACTTTACCATGGCGGGGGTTTCTAATGAAGAAATCGTTCCTCTGGGAGATGACACTCCCGATTCTTCGGAATCAAATAACGCTCGAGTACCGGCGAGGAGATATTCTGCTAACGGTTATCCATCTATAATGACGGAAGAGCAACTCGTAAACTTACGAGAGAGGTATCGGATTCAGACTCCGTCACACTTAGGTTACTAAGAAGAGGAGAGACCGCAGATTCCCCGTCGCCTGGCTGTGTAGCCTTTTACGAATATTTTTTCGGCTTAGCGTGCTTCTTCCCCTTTATCCCTTCATCCGAAATTTCCTCCCGTACTTATATGATTGCCCCTGGCCAACTTATCTTAAATGTCTAGAGGGTGCTTATAAGTGCCTTCGTTCTCTGGAAACAAGCGGGTAATGAGGACCTGACCGTTGAGGAATTTTTAAGGATGTACCAACTGAAAAAGGCCCTAACCAGCGAGGGTTGGTACTATCCTCTGCTTCTAGGCACCGGGATAACTTTATCCTGGGGAACCCATCCTCCAATTATCCTGGGTGGAGGAAAAAATGGTTTTACGCCTCTGACAACTGGGAGTCTGATGTGGGCTTCGACCTTAAAGGCCACCATGTTAACCGCTTCTTCGGCGAAGGTGGGTTGGTTTTTTACCCCTTTTGCCGGAAGAAAAATGAGTTTTGCGTCGCTTTGACTAACTTGCCTTACTCTCCTTCTCGCAGGTATTTCGATTGGGGCTAGGCCGAACTTGCGAGGAGGGCTTAACGAGAAGCTCATCAAGGTTTTCAAGCTCTCAGTAGCTGCCCGCAACGTTAACACTGCCTTAGACCCTCGCTGCCTCTTTACTGTCGCTCTAATCTCCCAAGAAGAGATGGTGAACGCAGGGGACAAAAGGGGTACGCTAGGGGTGCTTCCTCGTCTGAAGGGCACGATCTCGAAGAGGCAAAAGAAGTCAATGGCTGGTCCTTGAGCTGCGCCCGCTCAACCAGAGGGGCCTGCTCGTGGCTCACAACCGCGTAATGCTCCTCAAGAGGGGGTTGCTGCGACCCCTCTGGCTGGCTCCCGCAGTCAGCCAATAATCGAGGTCATCGATAACTTGCCAAAAAGCAATTGGGCGGAGCTGTTCGCTTCCCCAAGTGTAGGGTTACGATGTAGTAATAATCTCGGTAAGACCGAGGTCGATCCATAGGGAAGGAAGTAAACAATTCTAACTACTCTAATAACTAGAATCTTAAGAGGTTTGTGAAATTGGTTTTGAACATAAAATAGAAAATCTGATAATGAAAAGATAACTAGAGCATCAAGGATCCACTTATAGATCTCCTTAGATGCATAATTCGCTGTGGTTTCTCAACACTCAACTAGAATCGAAATTAAGTCCTATCTAGCCGGATGATAGAGCGGTTATATTATCAAAGCAATCTTTCATATGTATGATTCATGTACATGATTCTCTCAATGCAAGTTAGGACTTGAGCACACTCAATTGCATAGGTCAGTCCTAATTCCAATAAGTTAAGATCACAACCATAATCATCATTAAATCCTGTCACAAGATAAAACTAGATCATGATTTGAACTTGATCCAAATCACATACACAATCTTACATAATCCAGAATTTCCAGAAAAAAAGACTTTTGGTATGAAGCTTCCACATGAGGATCATATGTCTAGAGCGTATTGAATCCAATTCCTCGGATCATACAGGTCTAGAATAACTCAACACAGTTAAGAACTCAAGCAATTCTTCTAAACATCCATGAGCCAGCATAAAATTAAGAAAAACTACTTAGAACTTTATTTAAACTTCAAACCATTGTTCTTCAATAGAAATCCAACTTGAAACCAATAAAACGAATTAAACAATCTAAGAAAACTATAAGGTTCACCTCTTAGCTCTAGCTAAGAGATTAGCTAATGAAAAGCATATTAAAAACAAAACTAGAACTAGAACTAAAAGAAGAAGAAAACTAGTTGTAGGAGGCTAGGAAGCCTCTTAGGTCTTGAATCCTTTGCTCCCCACGTTGCTAGATGCCTTAGGAAGAGAGTGGAGGTGGCCTTTTATAAGTTGGAGCGAAAGATTCCAGATTGCGCAAGAAATCATGCAATTACGCAGAGAAAATTGGAGCTTCATGGACAAGCTCTGTTACGCTGACGACCGGTCGCACGACCGGTCTAAGCTCATGAACGACCGGTCTCAAAACCTTAAAAACAGTCTAGTGAGTTTTGTGTTTCTGGACTCATCTCGACCTGTCTGGCGACCGGTCTAGCTGTGTAGACCTGTCTGGCGACCAGTCTTCGGGACAGGTCTTGAGACAGCTTTTCCATATTTTCTTCTCTTTCTTTCTTCTTCTTTCCTCCACCTTTTGTCACTTGTTATATTGATCTTCAATGCATATAAAGTGACTCTTTTAACCATGAATTGGTGAAGTCTCTTTCTCATTCTTACAATCACAAATCCATGCATTAGATTAGTATTTAAATCATGAAAAGCATGCATAATGAGTGATGAATTGGGGTTAGAATATGCACAATTAAGAGCTCCACAGGAGCCAAGTCTTCCTCCGAGAGAGGTGGCATGCGATCCCAATGCTGCTCGTGAATCGACCGCACCAGCCTTGGAGCCTGCGAGTGCTCGCGAGGCAAACTCTTCTGAGATGGTCGTAGCCCAACCTTCAGGGTTGGGAGTCTACGTCATCCCACCACACTTGCATCCGATATGCAAGTTTATATTCGAAAACATTGCCCCCAACTCCTTTGAGGGTCTCCCTGAACCAAGTCTAGAGGCTCTCTCCACTGATATCGGAGTGAGATTAGTTCAAGTGATAATCTTTTCTCCGTCTTTCTTCTTTGAATAGTTCATCTGATAGACCGCTTCTAATTCTTCTTTCGTTTTAATTTTTCTTGAACAGAGTCTGGACCTCACGCTGCGAACAAGGCGTGATATTGATGCTGCCCATCGCATCATCGATGAGTGGGAAAGAAGAAAAAGGCGATGGAGGGCGAGATCTAGGGAAGGGACCGCATAATAAAGTCCCAGGAAGCCCAAATCGCCAAGATAAATGAGGAGAAACAGATCCTCATTGCCAAGGTTCAATCTCTGACTAATCGTTATCAGTCATTGGCCCTCAATTTTGCGAGGCTCCAAGGAGTATATACCAAGAGCAAGAAGGAGAAGGAGATCTTTCGCCAGGATAAGATCTCCCTCGAGGAGCGACTCAAGGATTGTCAGACTCGTCTTGAAGATGCTGAGAAGACTCTTGCTCAGCTGAAAGATGATTCCATTCACTGGGAGGAGGAAAGAGTGGCCCTCGTCAAGATGGTGGCTGAAGAAGGTCCTCGTGCGGTTCTGGAGTTTCGAACCTCTCAACTCTACAACGAGGAGCGTTATGAGGCGTATATCGCTGGTCGTGACATTGCGGTCAGGGTTATGCAACAAATCGCTCCGTCCTTCAACGTCGAGGAGTTCGAAAGAGTGGCCTTTGAGGTCATAGCTAGAGAGCGAGCTGAAGCCGAGAATGAGGTCATAAGGGCTACAGATGCTGCACGCACTCCCGAGGCAGGTCCCGAGGCAGAAAGTGGTGAAGCTCCCCCAGATGAGGAATGACTGAGTTGCCCCCCTTCTTCTCTTTTTTTTAACACAAGTGTACTTTTCCTCCTTTGTAAATGATTCGACTATTTTAGTCAAATGAAATGAAAATCTTTTTGATACTATGACTCGTACCTTCTTTCCCTTCTCTTTTTTTTATCACATGTCAAATGCCTGGATACTCAACTCGTGAAAGAATGAGTTAGGCTCAATCCGGGGGTCATGATGACCATATCCGCGTTGAGATAGACAAGTCTATCGATTGAGGCTTTGACTCTACCGAGAGCAGAGGGTTTGGCCAAGGGAATACATATATTCCCTTCGGGGCTATTCGGGTCCAACTAATGGAGTAGCGACCAAAAGAAAAATCCATCTTTATTTGAATATCGTTTGGATTTACATCATGTTTAATTTAAATATATGAGTAGATGCTCTACGTGCCAAGGGCGACGTAAAGGCCTTCCTTGCATATCTTCGAGATAATATGTGCCGGGTCGCACAATTTTGATAACTCGGTAGGGGCCTTCCCAGTTTCGATCCAACGAGAGAGCAGGAAGTCCGAGGTTCTGTCTAAGGACTAAATCCCCGAACTAAAAAGCTCTGGGTCGGACCTTGGCATTGCAGTAATGGGAAATAAGCTGTTGATAGGCTGCTGCTCGGAGTTGTGATACGTCCCTTCGTTCTTCCAAGAGGTCGAGATGAAGCCTCAGACCTTCCTGATTACTAATGGAGTCGTACTGCTCGATCCGATATGATGGTACTTGGACTTCGACTGGGACAACTATGTCAGTGCCGAAAGCCAAAGAGAAAGGAGTTTCTCCAGTTGACGTGCGAGTTGTGGTCCTATAGGCCTATAAGACTTCCGGTAAGAGCTCTGGCCACATGCCTTTACATTCACCGAGCTTAGTCTTTAGAAGATGTTTGATGATTTTATTCATCGCTTCAACTTGCCCATTAGCTTGAGGATGATGCGAATAGTTCGTATCTTCCATTTTTCGCAAAACTCTGAGAACGCGGCGTTGTCGAATTGTTTTCCATTGTCGGTGATTAAAGTATGGGGGAGCCCATAATGACATATGATGTTTCTCCACATGAATCAAGTGGTCCACTTTTCAGTGATTCTGGTTAATGGTTCTGCACCCATTTGGTGAAATAATCGACTGCTACGATTGCAAACCTATTCTGACCTTTCCCGGTAGGTAAAGGCCCGATGATATCGACTCCCCATTGGGCGAAGGGCCAAGGACCATCCATCAGTGTCATTTGCTCGGAGGGCACATGGGGTATTGGAGAATATCGCTGGAATTTGTCACATTTTTTCAAAAATTCGATTGCATCGACCTTCATAGTGGGCCAGTAGTACCCGTGCCTCATTGCTTTATATGCTAAAGAACGTTCCTTAGGATGGTTACCACATGCCCCCTAGCTTATTTCATCAAGAAAGTGATGCGCCTCTTCTGGATGGAGACACCTTAAATATGGTAAAGCTTTTCGTGTTAGTGCACTGATTTGTGCATTGTATTGTCAATTGCGTGATCGTTGAGTCAGTCAAGTCTCGTGAGCCCCGATGAAGATTGAAGACTCAAGACTTGAAGACCATAGCAGCTTACCGCACTCAAGTTCAAGCCAAATCAAGCTCGGAAGGTAAGTTGCATATAGACAGCCTATAGGATCCCAAAACATCAAAGAATGGCGTAATGACTCACCTATCTTTTCCCATTCCCTCTCGACCCTTGCACAAGTTGATCAGACTTGTGGTCCATGGCTGGTGCGAATCGTAATTGAAATCATGTCCAAACATTGGACTTCTTGCACCATCTCCTCATGCTGAATATCCAGCCAAGATGCCATTGCCGACCGGTCTGGACTTATCAGACGGTCCATTGAAGATTGGTTACTGATGTGTTGAAGATCCCTTCCATCTTTCCAGCAGCCACTTCATGATTGTGCATGTCTTGCTGAATAGGCAGCCGACCGGTCCTGACTGGTCGGTCCAGCATTATAATTCAGTATAGCAACCTTGCTATAATAATAGCAGCAAGACAGCCGACCGGTCTTGACCGGTCGGCCAGGCACATCATATAAGACAGCAACCCTGCTGTGATGCATTTAGCTGGAAAGCCGACCGGTCTTGACCGGTCGGCCAGAAGATCTAGACCTGTCCAGCAGCCGTGCTGCATGAAGGCTGCCAAGACAGCCAACCGGTCTTGACCGGTCGGCTAGGAGCATCAAAAGTGGTTAGAGACCTTGCTGCGAGAAAAAACAACGGGACAGCCGACTGGTCTTGACCGGTCGAGCAGACCCCGATGTGGCCCAGTTTTTTGAATTGTGACCGGTTCGTCCGACCGGTTGAGACCCCTCTCTGACAGGTCGGACGTGACCGTTTGTGATTCGTTGGGGCCATCATTTGGGGCTCTATAGAGCCATAACTTGTGGTCTTTCTTGGTATGCATTCAACACCCTTCAAGAGCTAAGAAAGAGAGTCTTTACTCACATCCAAGTCCATGGCATTCGAATCGCATTTTATGTTTGCCAATTGATCCACGGACTTAAGGTCAAGATGATCAGTCTTGGACCTCCATTATGTAGGTGCCAATCAGTTGAAAAAGATAGGTATATCATCTCTATGTGCACCATTTAAGCTGAGGGAGTTCACCCCATTTCAGGCCAGGAAGTGAGCCTGAAGACCGGTCAGGGGACCGGTCGGCTGCAACAGATTTCAGATAGAAAAACTTTTCAAAGAAAAATAAAATCATCTGTCTGACTGAGGACCGGTCGCTGGTCTCCTAGGACCGGTCGCACGACCGGTCGCATATGGACAAAAAACGTCCAGCGACCAAAAAGGGAGAAAATGCTAAAGGGGAGACCGGTCGCAGACCTCCACGACCGATTGTTGACCTCCCATAACCGGTTGTACGACCGGTCGCAAATCGACCAAAAACGTCCAGAGACCTTGGGGAAAACATTTCATAGGAGAGACCGGTCGTCAAACCGGTCGGAGGCACAGTCAAGACCGGTCCTTGGGCTACATAGACATGTCGCATGTGACCGTTTTCTATCCGTTGGAGCCCGATTCTTGGAGCCTATAAAGGCATATTTCGAGGGTTTTGAGAGGATGACTTGCACACCCATTTAGAGTATTAAGAGAGGCTATTAAGACTTTCATCTAATCTCTTTTGCTCATCATAGTCTTGAGTTCATCCTTCAAACCTAGCCATTAATGGCACTACATTGACTATTCAAAGCTCGGTTTGAACAATGAACTCAAGCATGGCATTCATGGCTGTCCCTATCATTGAATGATCCAATTGATGGTTCCTTCATTATCCATTGCATTGTAATAGGCATATGGAACATCAATATCTTCTCCCACCTACCCGACACTAGTCTAGGAACATCATATGCATTGGTAGCTGATCGTGGGAGCTTGGAGAGAAGCTAAGGCATTCGTGGAATCTGAAGCTACTCATCAACGGCGCTGAATCGGGGCTCAATCGTCTAGGTATGTCTAGTATTTGAGAGTCCATTTATTAAATCACTATTCCCTGGATTGGGAAACTCCGGCAGGAGTGTACGTGACCGTCCTTGGATTAGGATTGGTGAGAGTTTGAGATCCAAACTCGTCAAGTCCCTGGATTGGGCCATCGGTGGATGGTAAACGCGGTCCTAGATTAAAGGATGTTAAGGTTAATGGTTAACCTGATTTAAAACCACGACTATAGTGAAATCCAGTGGTCTCATAGGTTGAGATCGTGAACCGGGAGTGGAGTAGACTTATCGTCGAACTACTATACATTGTGTGCAATGTGGTGAATGCATTTTGTCAATTATTGTTCCTTATTGATCAATCTTATAAGTGCTTAATTGTATGCCCATCTTGTGTTTGACAAAATGCTCATATGCCATCTTTGAATGATTGACATAAGCATGCATATGAACTGTTTGACTAAATGCTTCTCTTAGAATAGTTGTCAAATTGAGTTGGATCTTGGGTGATTAATTGCTATCATTTACATGTGCTTAATTGGTATATTATAGTATAAATGCAATTGAGCTTTTGAATTTGCAAGAAAAATTAAAAATTCCTATTCACCCCCCTCTAGGACATAAGCATACCTTCAAGCTTATCTCACTAGCGGTAAAACCGCAATTTCATTACGTAGTAAAATTTCATTTTCTAAGGTATACCTGGCAGCATGATAACGAATTTGCCGTGCAGATTTTTTATCATCTGGGAGTTGTCCATCTTTGAGGTAGAGGACGATGGGGTCCATCCAGCATGGGGAAGAATATACTGTGACTACTTGATCTGGGGTTGCTTGGCTAATACTCGGAGCATGGAGATGCTCGATGGGAACGGATCACAGTAGTTCAGACTCTGGTGTGGAGGCTAGCTTCGCCAAGGAATCTACGAGTTTGTTCTTCTCGCGAGGGATGTGAATTATTTCGTATTTCTTCAACTGCGTGAGCAGGATATGTCATGCCCCAAACCCGGGGACCGGGCTCACTAAATTCCCGATCGCCGACCTTGGTGCCAACAGCCTCTGTAGTACCCCATTCTCAGCTCCTAGCTTTCATATGACAGGTTCCGATCCTGAGATCCTACCAGGAGGATTTTCAGGGTAAATTTTTTTTGTACAGGAGCATAATCAAAACCATAAAACATCATTAAATGTCCACTATAAAGTTTGTTGAGTACAGTGCTAGAAGGGAAATACAAAATGTAACAAAAGCCCAACATATCAGGTACATGTACCACGCTCAACGCTGCTGATGTGCCCTAGTACCTGCAGTGTAAATAAACCCGCATGAGCTTCCTAAGAAGCTCAGTAAAGTGTGTGTGTGCGCGTGTGATGCATATGACAACTATGCAGATATTAGAGTAAGCGGAAGTAGTAGAGTGCTAAGTTACCAAGTTCATGAATGCTATCAGCCATCCTAAGGCTATGCAATGCAAGGGCCTACATGGTCGAGTGTTACATGCTAGAGATGCAATGCAACCACGTCAATCCTCAACTAATCCACATATCAAAATAGTTCTCATCTGGGACATCACCGGGGTCTAGTATACTCTAATACTGGCCGCCGCACATCGCCCGCATAACTAAGCGAGTAGAAAAGACCTCACTATCCGCCTCGTCAGTGGTATGCCAATGCCCACCCGGCTCACCGATAGCGGACCCATTCCATGAGCTGGTCAGACTCGACCTAGCTTACAGCCCACTGCACCGGGGCGGATAAGGTCACACCCCTTTCCAACCGACCTCGACACAGTGGGAGACGCGGCCTACTGGAAGTTGGCACACGGGCGCTCATGTTATCCACTCGGTCTCGACGCTGGAGCATCCTACTGGTACCACAGGGTTTATGGACTTTCACCCAAGGACATCCATAGCGCCCACGTACTAGAACAAGTTTTCGGTGTCCAATACTGCCAACCACGATGTGACTATGGTGGCCACCACCCCGATGCTGTTGGGGTGTGAAAGCGATCGTAACATACATAATGTAAAATGCATGAGTCATACAATCCATGTCATGCACCAAACTTACGCATACTGCGCAATCATGTGGGGCGACCCTGTCTCGCACGGGTCCCTTAAGTATAACAAGCCAACTAGCATATGCTATGGTTATTCATGATCTATAACAGGCATACAAATGATGCGTATGGGCATATGAATGAGCATGATATTCATTATACTAAGCATGTTATCAGTGTGACATATCAAGCAAAGTATACTATCATGTTACCAAATATATCATGTAATGTTGGCCTTAAAAGTCCCAATATATATACAGAGAGTGGGACCTGGACTGTGGGTCCCATTGGAAATGTAAAGGTCTTCGTGGCATAGCCCACTTGAGACCACATCGGCCCCATACTTGGGCCTGCACATACAAAGTAGGCCGACAAAATAGGTGTACGGCATGGATAAAAACATATGTATCAAAGGAAGGACCATGGTGGGCCCCGCCCACTGGTCGGATAGCAAACATATATCACCAGTCTTAGGAAGTTTCAGTGGTAGGTATACAAGCACCACCATTTTCTAAGTGAAGCCCATTTGAATCAGGTCCCACACGTCGATCAAGACGGGTGGCATGGTACACAATACCTCCACCAAGGTAGAACTCAAATATGGGTCCAAACCTTTGGTTGGATAGAAAGTCGAGTGGCCACAAGAAAGTTTCCAATGGTGGGCATCAATGACCACTATTCCCTGCGGGTGCGGTCCATCTAACGTCTGGATTTGCCTCATTGTTGGGGCCGTATCCTAAAACAATATGGAAAAGTAGATGGGCAGCCTGAATAGAACAGATACATCATGGTGGAGCTAATAGATACATCACGTTGGGACCCATAGAGTGGGCCACCTGCTGGGCAGCGTGGTACCCAGCTGGTTTTAATAAGTTTTTGAATCAAGCAGATACTTGTGTTTTCTCCTTCATCCATATCCATGTGATCTTATGAACAGGTTGGATGGCAAATAAACATCACTGTAGAACCTGGAAAGGTTTCAACGCTGGAAATCATTATCTCCCACTGTTTCCCGTGGCAGGGTCCCCTTGACATTTGGGTATGCTTAAATTTTGGGCTCGGTCACTTATGAAACAGGTTGGATGACAATTAAACATCACTGTAGGGCTGGGAAGGTTTCAACGGTGGAGATCATTATTCCCACTATTTCTCATGGCATGGTCCACTTGTCATTTGGATATACTTAAATTTTGGGCTCAGCTACTAAAATGAGCTGGAAAGACATATGGACGTAATAGATAAGGCACATACATTCTAGGTGGGCCCAACGAGTGGGGCCCATTGCCAACGCCCAAAGAGGGCTGCGCTGCTGGGCAGCAACGTCCCCTGGACGCTGTCTGTTCAGCGGCCACGTCCCTTTTTTTTGTTATGTTCTCATCAAGTGGGGCCCATAGAAGTTTTTGATCAAGCTGATATTTTTGCTCTCCCTTCTCCCATGCATGTGTGAACTTATAAACAGGTTGGATCTCAAATAAACATCATGGTGGGTGTCACGCCCCAAATTCGGTTCTCGACGTCCATTCGCTATAACCCGAATTCAGGGGTGGCAGCCTCCGTAGTACCCCGATCTCGGATCCTAACCCCACACGCCAGGTTCCGATCTTGGGATACCACAAGGAGGATTTTAGGGTCTGAATTTTTTTTTTAACATGAGCATCACAATATGAGTACCATCAAAGACAAACACAATATTTCCACTAAATCTTTTCGTTTATATACAGTACTGGAAAGTAAATATACAATGCGTAAATATAAAAACTGTGCACACTTCGGCACCTCCTGCTACTGCACTACAAACTCCAACTCAACGTTGCTGATATACTCTGGTAGAACTTGCAGCGTAACAAACGCGCATAAGCTTCGAACGAAGCTTCGTGAGTGCGTGTGTGCGTGCGCAATGCGTATGACAAACATGATAAATATCAGAGTAAGCAGTAAAGCATGATGAGAAGACTAAACCAACACTTAGCCTAATTAGGCTACACGATCATGTGATATGAACAACTAGTCTACCACGGCTATGCAAGCATGCAATACAGATAACTAGCCTACCATGGCTATGCAAGCATGCAATACAGGTAACCAGCCTACCAAGGCTATATACTCAAACTATGCGATGGCCTACAGGGCCTAATGTCGCATATAATGATCCAATGCATGTATGCAAATCACCACCTCTAAGTACAGTGGTCCAGATACGAACAGTCATAACGCAGTCACGTAAGCAATGCAGGACTCGGAACTGGTAGCTCGCCCAGGCTTACAGCCCCGCCCACATCACACCCGCCCACATCAGGACCGTCCCACACCATACAGAACATCAGTCACATCACTGATACCAATACCATCTCTGAAACGGAACATCACCGGGGTCTCACAGACCTCACTACTCACCAGTAGAATGCCAAAGCCTATCTGGTGCAATAGCGGACCTACTTACAGCTGGTCAAACTCAACCCCCTTTGCCAACACTCTTCCGGCAGGTTAGGTCAGACCTCCTTCCAAACTGACCACGTGAAGTGGAAAACACCGCCGTTTGGTATTCGGCATACTGGTGTATGATTAAACCACCCGGTCCTTGAATGGAGCACCCACCTTGGTACCAACGGGATCAGGGACTTTCACCCAGGGACATCTTTGGCATCCAGTTTAAAGATAACATATTTCCGGTGTTCCTGCAAACCACGATGGAGCTGTGGTTGCAACGTAGTAACCATGCTATATGCGGCACAAGCAGACGGTGCGAAATGCAACCATGCATACAAACGTGGGACGACATGCCCGTGCAAGTCTCCAAAGAGCACCATAAAACTATAAGGTCTCAAACACAATGTCACCGTCAGCTGGTAATAAACTGCACGACAATCACGACCGATATGGCCGGTTGATACAAGACAATCAGATGAGCCAAGCATTCATGATGCATGAGTCAAGTATACAGTATGAGTGCCAACAAGTAGTCCATCTACCACGATGGCAATAAATCAATCTAGTCCAACCTATTTGAGATATCATTAAGATGAGGGGACACATATGAATGATCGAGTCATAGTGCGGGATGTCGCTAGCCAGGGAATCTCGCACCAAGGGCTACAAGGTATGCTAAGCTATTCCTACCATACAGTGTAAGTCAGGATGATAGATTCCTGTCCTCGAATAGTCCCATACCTATTGGAGAGGTTTGCGATAGAGAGCACGTGAATTACATTTGCGCGACTACATCTCGAATGCTTTATGAATGCGTTTATGCCCTAGTGGTCCCCAACTAACAATGGTGATTCGGGATGCATACTCATTACACATGCATGGTGGTCGTCGAAGCATATAGTATAAAGATCACATATGAGTATTCTAAATAACACTACGTGTGGCAACAGACATACTAAAAATAGCATAAAAGATAATTCACTTATAATACAAAGAAACATAAAGAGATAAGACTCTAAATGGATGGTATACAACAACCCAGATGGTCCAATAACTGAACGGTGTGGATTAACCTTCAACATTCAGATAACCCAAATGGAAAGAAAATGATTGAAATACTCCCGACACATCAAAGGTAGAACCTACTTGAGTGGCAAGAGTGGAATACTCAAAATCATGCCGAGACCCATAATCCTGTAGTACAGTAGAGATGAACACAATAATGGTCCGTAAAAGGAATGTCATAGAAGGGTTTGTAAGATAGACATGTCATGACAGAGGATTATAAATGGTAGGGTAAACTGCGATAGATGGTCAATACAATGAGGTCCAAAAAGGGACGACAGGTCTAACCTCATACTACAAGATAGGCTCCATATAATGGATGGCCTAGATGACATACGAACGTCGAGGATGAGCCCCACACTCGCCCTAAAGGTAAACGGACGGTGTGGATGAGATATACACGATATGGTGGTCTTTAATAATTGGGTATAAGGGTAGAAGGGGTGAGTCATATGAGTATCCAAGCTGAGTTAACAAGATCAATCAACATGGTGAGTCAACAAGGTGAGTCAATAAGGCAGGTTGACAAGGCGGGTCAACATGGTGAGTTAACAAGGTGAATTGACAAGACGGTTCAACAGGGTGAGTTTAAGAAGGTAGCCCTGTGACTTGGATCGAGCAAACTCTAAGGATGACCTTTCAATAAGGATTTACACAACTAATCATCAAGGTGGATCTACGGGATGGACAATGCGGTCATTCGAACACACACACACAGTAAGGTGGTCCCAAAGCCATCCTGTACATAACATGCTAGGGTCCATTCATTTGGATGGTTTGGATCAAGCACAAAATTAAGGCGGTCCTAATCGATGGGCAACATACATATCGCACCATAGTGGCCAATGGCTGACGTGGATAGAACACATGCATAACAAGGTGGACCCGTGGTTGGGTGTAACAGTACAAAGGAATGGGGAAGCCACATACATTAATGGGCCCCAACAGTTTGGGATCAACTCAATATTTGTGCTTTCCCACTAATCAAGTGGGATGGCAAACAAACACCATGGTGGGGCCCGCACACCACACGTGTGGAACCCCACCTATGGCTGGGTGACTTATGAACAGGAAGGATGGCAAATAAACATAACAGATGGGTCCTGTAAAGTTTCCAATGGTAGGCATTCAATCACCCTTATTTCTACGTGTGGCCCACCCAAAACTGGGCCCCACGCCCCTGCCAAGGTGGACAACAATGTATACAACACATCTATCAAGGTGGGAGCCCAAGATGGGCCCCATGGCCTTTGGTTGGATGGAAAATTAAACATTACAATGGCCCCAAGGAAGGTTTCAAAGGTGGGCATCAATGACCACTGTTTCCTACAATGTGGTCCACCTGAGGTTGGGATTTACCTCATTATGAGGGCCCCCGGCCCTAAAATAATATAGAAAAACAGATGGGCGGCATACATAAAACAGATACATCGTGGTGGGACCCATAGAGCGTAGCACCCAAATGGGCCCCAAGCATTTTGAATCAAACTAATATTTTTGTTTTCCCATTAACCCATGTACATATGATCTTATGGACAGGTTGAACGACAAATAAACATGACTGTAGGGCTTGGAAGGTTTCAACGGTGGAGATCATTATTCCCACTATTTCCTGTGGCATGGCCCACTTGAGGTTTGGATATGCTTAACTTTTGGGCTCAGCCACTAAAATGAGCTGGAAAAACATGTGGGCGGAATAGATAAAGCGTATACATTTTAGGTGGGTCCCACGAGTGGGGCCCATGGAGTGGCGCCCACAAGGCTGCTGGGCAGCAGCGTCCCCTGGACGCTGCCTGTCCAGCTATGACTTTCTTTCTTCCTTCTTTTTTTTTTATATATATTTCTTTTTATTATTTTTTTATTACAAGCGGGGCCCACAGAAGTTCCCGATCAAACTGATATTTTTGTTTTTCCTTCCTCCATGTATGTGTGAACTTATGAATAGGTTGGATCTCAATTAAACATCATGGTGGGCCATTGGAAGGTTTCGGTGGTAGGGTCACTGTCCCTGCTGTTTCCTTTGGTGGGGCACCCTGGAGATTTGGATCTGTCTCATTCTTGAGGTCATGCCCTAAAATGATCTCCCCAATTGGATGGACGGTGAGGATATAGCACTTACATCGTGGTGGGACCCACGAGTGGGCCACCAGTTGGCCTCACGAGTCAGCGTCCACGGACGCTGGCACTCCAGCGCCAGAGACGCCTCACGCCTCTGCCCTTCATCTTTCCTTTCTTTCTTTTTTTTTTTTGTTTTCCATGGTTTTAGTTCAGTGGGGCCCACAAGAGGATGATCTACGCCATTCATCGGTTTCCTGGGCTCATAAGGAACGCATAGAGCCCTATATTGGATATGTGATTCCAGCTAGAAACTTAAAAGTGGGCTGAAGGATTTCTGACAGTAGAAATCATAATTTCCACTGTTTTACGCAGTGTGGTCCATTAAAAATTCGGATCGGCTTCATCTTTTGTCCCTGGCCCTAGAATGATCTGGGAAAACCGATGGACGGCGTGGATGGAACACAAACATCAAGGTGGGTCCCACGAGTGGGGACCCCATTAATCCCTCCAGCGTGCGCTGGACGTTTCGAGCGTCTCTGACGCTGGACGTCCAGCGTCCGTGTCTTTTCTCCCTTTTTTTTTTTTTTTTTTCTTTTCTTTTTCTTTGTTCGTATCAAGTGGGGTCCACTTGGAGACGATCCACTCCGCTCATTAGGTTTCCCAGCTCGTTGGGGACCTAATAAGCCCAATATTGGGCAGGTGATTCCGTCTACAAACATCACGGTGGGCCAAAGAGGTTTCGACAGTAGGCATCCTTGCCTTTGCTGTTTTCTATGGTGTGGTCCACCAGAGATCTGGATTTACTTCATTTTTGGCGTCCAACCCTAAAATGGGCGGGAGAAACGGATGGACGGCGTGGATCGAATACATGCATCAAGGTGGGTCCCACAAGTGGGAACCCACGGTCATGCCCAAAGGGCTTCGTCCCAGCGCTGCTGGGCAGCAGCGTCCTCTGGACGCTGGCTGTCCAGCGGCCATCTCTTTACTCCTTTTTTTTTCTTTTTTTTTTTTTTTAATTTCAAGTGGGGCCCACATGTGTAAGATCCACTCCATCTATCAGCTAGGCCATCACATGGTGGGCCCACATGGTGGACAGCGTGGATGAACAACATACGTCATGGTGGTATGTTGGCCACACTAAATATGCCACAAAATAGGCCCCCAAGTGGGATCCACACCATCAAAAGGTGGGACCCATTCATGGACGATCCAGCCCATCCATCTCATTGCCATCACAAGGTGGGACCAAGGAAAGAAAACGAAAGGTAAACGAGAAAAAAGGGGGAAAGGTGTGCACTCACAATGATGGTTGGACGGTTAGATTGCCGATCGGACGGTCCGGATGATGATCAGGGTCCTCCAAGCTTGATCTCCTCCTTCAACCTCTCTCTTTCTCTCTTGATCTCCCTCTAAATCTCTCTCTAAACTCACTCAATCTCTCAAATCTCTTTCTTCTCTCTCCTTTCTCTCTTTCTCTTTCTCTCTCCTTTCTCTTGCAAAATAGGAAAAATGAGAAGGCCACCCCCCCTACGTATGGCTCTTGTATGGGAAGAGGGGGGGTGCATGATGTCATGATGATGATGATGATGATGATGGGAGAGAGCATGAGAGGTATGGGTTGTGGTTGACTTTTGGTGAGAGAGGATGGGGTGGGTATGGTGATGATGGCTAGATAATGATGGGGGTATGGGTGAGGGTGATGGTGATAGATTTGACATGTTGTTGAGAATTGTGCAAGTGGGGCCCACGCCACACGCGCGTTGCGTGGCCCACCTCGAATTGCACGAACGTATGCATCTTACACACCGGGTATCGCAATGGGGCGTGCCGCGCGACGTTGGAATCGTGGCGCCGGCGCGGTCGCAAGGGTACAAGTCTTGGGTCGTTGTGGTACTAAATCAGGGTCGCGATCAAGGCTCTCTAATCTGGTCCGTCCGGGACGTACCGGTACCGGAAACTAAACGTACGGAGGGCAATTCAGGGTACGGGTCTTACAGTGGGCCATAGGATGGTTTCAATGGTAGGGTCACTGTCCCCACTGTTTTCAGTGGTGAGGCCCCCTTGAGACTTGGATCTGACTCATTCTTGAGATCATGCCCTAAAATGATCTCCCCAAATGGATGGACGGTGAGGATATAGCACATGCATCATGGTGGGACCCACGAGTGGGCCACCAGCTAGCCTCATGAGCCAGCGTCCGTGGACGCTGGTACGCCCAGCGTCAGAGACGCCTCTGATTCTTCTTTCCTTTCTTTTTTTTGTTGTTGTGTGGTTTTGATCGAGTGGGGCCCACATAAGGGTGATCTACTCCGTTCATCAGGTTCCTCGGCTCATGGGGGACCCAATGAGACCAATATTGGGTATGTAATTCGGTCTAGAAACATTAAGGTGGGCCAAAGATGGTCCAACACTAGGCACCATCCTCTTCACTGTTTCCTGTGGTGCGTTCCGCTTAAGATTTGGATCGCGCTTCATATTTGGGACTTGGCCCTAAAATGATCTGGGAAAACAGATGGATGGTGTGGATACAACATAAACATCAAGGTGGGTCCCACCCATTCACGCTGTCCTGTTCTTCCCTGGCGCTGGATCGTCCCAGCGTCCCTGACGCTGAGGACGTCCAGCGTCTCGTTCTTGTTCCTTTGTCTTTTTTTTTATTATAGATTATATCAAGTGGGGCCCTCTTAGGGACGATCCACCCCATTCATCATGTTCCCCAGCTCATTGGGGACCTAACAAGCCCGATATTGGGGAGGGGATTTGGTCCAGAAACTTCAAAGTGGGCCAAAGAAGTTTCAATAGTGGACATCATTATCTCCACTGTTTGCTATGGTGTGGTCCACCTGAGATCTGGATCTTCTTCATCTTTAGCATCCAGCCCTAAAATGGGCTGGAGAAACAGATGGACGGCATGGATCAAATACATGCAACAAGGTGGGTCCCACGAGTGGGGACCCTGCTCGTCGCCCAAAAGGGCTTTAGTTCACTCGCTGCTGGGCAGCAGCGTCCTCTAGACGCTGTCTGTCCAGCGGCACTCTCTCCTTTTTTTTAAATATAATAATTATTATTATTATCATTATCTAAGTTGTGGGGCCCATTCATGGATTATCCAATCCATCCATCTGATTGAACACCACCAGATGGGCCCAAAAGAAAAAAGAAAAATGAAAGAAAATCAAGAAAATGGGGGGTTTATGTCCCCCTTGCACTCACCTTGATGGTTGGACGGTTGGATTGGATTGGGTTGACGATCGGACGATCCGGACGGTAATCGGAGTCCTCTAAGCTTGATCTCCACCCTCAAACTCTCTAATCTCTCTCTTGATCACTCAAATCTCTCTCCTTTCAAATCTTTCTCTTTCTCTCTCCTCTCAAATCTCTTGTAAAATTTTAAAAAATGGGAACGCCTCTTCTCCCCCTACGTATGGACTTGTATGGGGGGGAGAGAGAGGAGGAAGCATGGGGGGGGTGATGATGGTGGTGGTGGTTAGCATGGGAGAGGGCTATGGGAGGTATGGGCCTTAGTTGACTTTGGAGGTGAGAGAGGGATGGGGGTATGGGGTGAGTAGAGTAGGGGTATGGGTGAGAGTGATTTGATTGATTTGACATGTACTTGAGATTTGTGCAAGTGGGGCCCACGCTACACGCGCGTTGCGCGGCCCACCTCGGATTACGCAAATGACATAACTTACACACCGGGTATCGCAATGGGGCGTGCGACGCGGCGTTGGAATCGCAGCGCCTACATGGTCGCCGAGGTATAGGTCTTGGGTCGATGCAGTACTAAAACAGGGTCGCGATCAAGGCTCGTTAATCTGGTCCATCCGGGACATACCGGCACCGAAAATTAAGCGTACGGAGGGCAAATAAGGGTACGGGTCTTACAGGATAAGTACTCGAGATTTGTATAAAGCCATCCGCTCTTCTTTCACCTTGAATTCGTCGAGCACTTGATTGACTATGAGTTGGGAGTCACTATGGATAAGTAAACTTCGGACTGCGAGAACGTTCGCTAATTCGAGGCCGACGATCAAAGCCTCATGTTCTGCTTCATTGTTTGAAACGTGAGTGTCAAATTGTAAAGCATACTGAAAATGTGACCCATCAGGAGCAATTAAGATTAAACCGGCTCCGCTACCCGTGGCGCATGAAGACCCATCCACAAAAAGCGACTAAGGGATCTGGCCAGAGGTCGCAGGGTCATTGTCGGAGGGAGAATATGTGAATTCAGTAATAAAATCAGCCACAGCTTGACCCTTAATGGCGGTTCTAGGGCAGAACGATATATCATGCTCACTGATCTCAATCGCCCATTTAGTTAATCGCCCTGTAACTTCATGTTTTTGAAGGACCTATCTTAATGGATGATTTGTTGGCACCAATATAGCGTGGGCTTGGAAATAGGGTCGCAATTTTTGAGCGGCAGTCACTAAGGCGAGAGCTAATTTCTCCATATCAGAATATCGAGTTTTGACATCCACCATCGCTCGGCTAATATAATAAACGGGCCTCTGAACCCTGGAATCTTCTCTTATTAATGCGGCACTAACAGTCGTAGAAGATACATATAAATAGAGAAGGAGCTGCTTGTGTAGAACAGGTTTTGATAAAATAGGAGGCGTGCTCATATATTGCTTCAGTTGTTGAAATACTTCTTCGCATTGCGGAGTCCACACCCAGTCAGTTTTTGCGGTAGCTCGAAGAAGCTTAAAGAAAGGTAGGCACTTATTAGAGGCGCGCGAAATAAACCTGTTCAATGATGCAATGTGACCAGGAAGTCGTTGGACGTCTTTGAGAGTGGACTGAGACTTCATTTCAATCAAAGCTTTTATTTTTTCAGGATTTGCCTCGATTCCTCGTTGCCCAACCATAAACCCAAGAAATTTTCCGGCGAAAACTCCGAAAGCACATTTTTCTGGGTTTAACTTCATCTGATACTTCTTCATCAAGTCAAAGGCTTCTCGAAGATCTGCGAGGTGGTCGTTTGCTACGACGATTTTCATGAGCATGTCGTCGACATAGACTTCCATATTCCTACCGATTTGTGCGGTGAATATTTTATTGACCAAGCGCTGGTAGGTGGCTCCTGCTTTCTTAAGACCAAAAGGCATTACCTTGTAACAATACAAGCCGCGGTCAGTGATGAAGGCAGTGTGTTGACAATATTACACACAATGAAGGCAGTGTGTTGAAGGCAGTGTGTTAACAATACAAGCCGCCGGTGCATCATAATTTGGTTATAACCAGAGTAGGCGTCCATAAAGCTAAGCAGGGCGTGCCCCGCTGTTAATCAACCAACTGGTCAATGCGCGGAGTCGGGAAACTATCCTTCGGGCAGGCTTTGTTCAAATCGGAGTAGTCCATGCACATTCTCCACTTGCCATTATCTTTTCGAACGAGGACCACGTTCGCGACCCATTCCGGGTAGTCAACTTCCTTTATGAAATTGACGGTCAGCAACTTCTCGACTTCAGTTTTAATCACCATTTGCCTTTCTGTGGTGAAGGCACGTCAACGCTGGTGAATAGGTTTATACTTCAGATCAACATTCAAGCGATGCGCTATGACACTGGGGTCAATACCTGGCATATCATTATAGGACCAAGCAAATACATCTTGGTATTCGGTGAGAAAACGAAGCAGATTTTCACGAAAGACGTTGCTTAAAGAAGATCCAATGTAGACCTTTTTGGAAGAATTTTCTTTAGATAAGTGGATTGCGACTGTCTCTTCCCCTAGATTACCTGATTGAAGAACACTCTCTCTTAGGTCCAACGTTGTAGCTATCGGAGGATCTGATGAATCTCTTGTAACCACCATAACCGGCGTTGCCTGGGCCTTCTTTCGATCTTGTACGACGATTTCGTAACATGTTCGTGGTTCCCTTTGATTTCCTCGTACAACGCCTACTCCGTTTGGAGTAGGGAATTTGATGCATAGGTACAGGGGGTGTAAAGCTGCCCCTATCTTGTTAAGCGAAGGTCGGCCCAAAATGGCATTATATGCTGATCTCCGATCCACCATGAAGAAATTAACGAAGATAGTAGTTTTTGCTGGGCTTTCTCCAAAGGTGACTGGAAGGTCGATGCTTCCTTCTGGTGTTACAACTTTGCCTTCGAAGCCGACGAGGGGAGTTGAGACCGGTTTGAGTAGGCTCCTGGCGATTGCCATTTTTTTGAAGGCTTCCAGGTAGAGAATGTCAGCGGAGCTACCTGTATCTAACATAATAGGATGAGTTAAATAATTTGATACCTTTAATGCGACCACAATGGAGTCCTCATGAGGGAAATGAATCCCTTCTGCATCTTCAAGAGAAAAAGAGATAAAATGATGGCCAGGATTCGATACATCAGGCGTCTTTTCTAACCAATAGGTATGCTAGGGCTTTTGAGACGCCTTGCGAGTGTATGCTTTTCTTGATGCTTGAGAATCTCCCCCGCAAGCTGGTCCTCCGGCGATGGTCCGGATCTCACCGGTGGGTTCAGCGTCTTCTTGCGAAGTATGATGTTGAGGTGACTTCTTCTGGTGTGATGGGGCTTCCGTCCTTTTCGGTGACCGACCCTGCCGGGTTACGTAATTCCGGAGATGACCTTTCCGAATAAAAGCTTCGATGTGATCTTTCAGAGATATATAATCTTGGGTGTTGTGCCCATGATCTTTGTGGAAATAAGAAAATTTACTCTTATCTCTTTTTTCAGGATCAGATTTGATCTTTGAACGTAAGGCTTGTGTTTGATCTCCATTAATACTTTCTCAGGAGATTGGCTAAGAGGGGTATAGTTATGATATTTACGAGAGTAAGGCTTCTTAGGGGAACGGTCCCGTCGATCACGCCGGTATTTCTTATCCGGAAGAGAGATCTCCTCAAATTTTCGCTTCTTGCCTTGTATGCCATGTCGGGCCAAAGTGACTTCTTCCGCATTGATGTATTTTTTAGCCTTGGCCTGGAATTCTGTCATAGTTTTAGGAGAGTTTTTATCCAGGGAAAATCAGAATTTTTTGCTTGTAATTCCGGCTATAAGGGCTGTGAGGCCTTTGTCTTCGGTATAAACTTCAGTTTGGACGGCTTCTGCAGTGAACCGAACTGTGAACTCTTTAATCGTCTCCCCATACTGTTGCTTCAAGTCCATCAAGTGAGATGCCGGCTTCTTGGTACGGACGCTCCCCATGAACTGAGAAAGGAAGAGCTCTAATAATTGAGAAAAGGACCTGATGGATCGGGGTTTTGTCCCTGGAACCATGTACGCGCCGCATCCTTTAGGGTTAGGGAAAAAGCCCTACACATGATTTTTTATCCATGTCCTTCCAGCTCCATGAGGGACTTATACGTCTCTAGATGTTCGAGAGGATCGCCGGTGCCTGTATATGGAGCGATGATAGGCGTGTGATATTTCTTAGGCAAGGGTGCCTCTATGACCTCGCGGATGAAGGGAGACTTGGATAGATGGATTGATGCAAGAGCAATAGGTGGAAGGTTGGACCAATACCATTGCTCCATATCATCGAAGCGATCCTGGATTCTCTTGAGATCTCCTTCCCATGGTAAGGTGTAGTTTGAAGTTTCGACGGTAGACCCCTGAGATTGCTGTTGCCCGGATGTACTGGAGTGTATAGAATGTGTGTGTGTGTGTGTGTGTGTTGGGGGGGGGGGGGGGGGGGGGGGGGGTACCGAGACTTGATTTTTGTGTGGCACTCAATTTGAAGGAGGAATTGGTTGAGCTCATGGCTCGCCTGCAGAATGTCTGGAAACAACTGGTATAGGTTGTACCGGCGGCCCTTCTGGAGGTTGCTGTTGTGGTTCCAGAAAGTGTTGATCAAATCGGTTAGATAAGGTTTGAAGCCCGGATTTGAGAATTAGAAGCGTGTTTCCGAGGAAACTCATAACATCTTCTTGACTGCCGGATACGTCGAAAAATGGGTTTTGTGATGGCATGTTAGACTCTCCCTAGGGTATGCCCGTCGAAGCAGTCTGAGGGAGATTTGGTGCTGGTTCAGTAATGTCAGGCGGAGGTAACGTCTGCCTTGAAGTGGAGGGATGAACTGTCTTTTTAGGGGGCATGGTGGGAGATAACGATCAATGATTAGAATGGCTAATTTAGTGACCTGTTCCCACAGACGGCTCCAATCTGTTTACGTCGGATTTGGTAACAGGATCCTCCAGACGTTCACCCTCCTTCAAGCCAGCTTCCCTCCGAACCTGAAAGAATATAAGAGAAACTAAGGGTGGCTGGCGTCCAGTCGATGGCCCTCTGAAGCTTAAGTCAGATGGGACATGATTGTAAAATAAACAGCGGGATGAGAGCTTAGAGATTGTGTCCCTTTATCCTCTGTGGAGTCATCTATTTATACAGATCCGGGTGATCCAGCCTGTTACGCAAAACGTTAAGATTACTGCTGATTTTCAGGGATAAGGTGTTTATCCTGTTCATCCTTAGATAAGGGGATGGCCTAATCCAGTTGGACATCTAATTGATTACGCTCCTTGATGGTTCGGAGCCACGAACAGAGATAAGCCCAAAATCGGCCTATACGGGCTACTGGTACTAGAAAAGCGGGGTACTCGGGCTCGGGGACAACTGCCTCGCGTGTTGAGATGCGACCCCTTTCAATGACCACGAGCCGAGCTGCTCGCATGTTGAGATGCGACCCCTTTCAACGACCACGAGCCGAGATGCTCGCATGTTGAGCTGTCGTCCGACCGGTCCGGACACTCAACAAAAAGGGCCTTCACTGCAATCTTCACTGGACCATCCACGACCAGTCATGCGATTGATCGTCCACTGCTTAGACCGGTCCTTGAATTAAAATTTTGAGTTCGGATTTCTGCAAAACTCACTGGACTATTTTTGCGTTTTTGAGACCGGTCGTGCGTAACAGAGGTTCTCCGTGAAGCTCCAATTTTCTCTGCGTAGTTCGGGATTTCTTGCGCAATCCGGAACCTTCCGTACTATACTATAAAGGGACACCTAGGGCTTCTTCCAGAGGCATCATAGAAGCTAAGGGACGTCGTGGGAGAGGAAGGAAGCCGTCGTGGAGCGTCTGCAACCCTCCAAACTCTGGTTTTTCTAGTTTTATGTTTTCTTTTATGAGTTCTAGTTAGAGTATGACAATGCTCAGCTAGAATCTCTCAGCTAAGGCTGAGAGGTGAAGCTTGCAGCTAATTTCATGTTTGATTCAGTTTAATTCAAGTAGTTCTATTTCAAGTTTGGATTTTTGCATATTCCAGTTCGTAAAATTGATAGTTTTAGATGTTTATAAGAGTTCATGTGCTCCGGACGTGGATTTCTCGCAATTCTCTGAGATTATCATGTTGTGCTTGTTTAGATTCGAATTATAGTAATCCTTGAGCAGGCCATAGTCCATAGGCATGGCTGTTACTCCGAAGGCTATGATTTCGAATTCTACATTGTTGAATGGGACTAGAACTTGGAAGTTCAACTTGAGTGGGATTGAATGCGTTTAATGCTTTATTTTCCAACTAGATGAGGGATAGGACTTCAAATCTAGTTGTGTATCTTGTTTGGATTGATTGGATCGACATGGGATTGCTACAAGTGGATCCTTGAATGCCTTAGTGCCTTTAAATTATTGTTTTCCATTAAGTTTCTGTTTTAGCATAATTGTTCCAATTAAATCTCTTATTTATTGAAAACTGAGTTGTTAGAATAGTTTGGAACTTGTTCTTCAATTCCCTGTGGATCGACCTCGGTCTTACCGAGATTTATTACTACATCGCCTTACACTTGAGGCGAGCGAACAGTGCATAGAAACAAAATTTTCTAAAAGAGTTTTGAATTTTCAGAAAAAAAATTGAAAAAAATTTGCCGCATATGATGCTCGAAATGTTACAAATTGCTAGATGAGGAATCTCATCTCACCCCCAGCCAAATCTTGCATTGTCCTCAATGTAAAAAGATATGCAATGAGCATGAACATGAGAGCAACGGTAAAATACAAGAAAGTGAGAACAATAGTACATGAGAGAATCGATCATAGAAGTTTACAAGTCCAACAACTAAATCCATTAAATCAGTAGAACTAACATAGAAAAACAACTAAACCTAATCTATGCTATACCTCCACCAGACTAGGAGATCAATATCCTGATACACAGGATCATTCAGAGTGATGGACATATCCTCTGAATCAAATTTCTCAAAAAATGGTTTAAGGCGTTGTCCATTCACTTTAAAACAATTACCATTTGTAGCATTCTCCATCTCGACGGCCCCATGAGGAAAAACTTCTTTAATAATATATGGGCCGGTCCATTGAGATCACAATTTTCTTGGAAAAAGATGAAGTCGGGAATTGTACAAGAGCACTTTCTGACCTTCATGGAAGGATTTTCTTAAGATATGTTTGTCATGAAAGGCCTTCATCCTACTCTTGTAAATCCTCGAGTTCTCATAAGCATCATTCCAGATCTCATCAAGCTCATTAAGTTGGAGTTTGTGAAGCAAGCTAGCCTTGTCAATGTCAAAATTCAATGCCCGAATTGCCCAATAGGCTTTGTGTTCAATTTCCACAGGCAAGTGGCAAGCTTTCCTATAGACAAGTCTATAAGGAGACATTCCAATGGGGGTCTTGTAAGCGGTACGGTGAGCCCAAAGCGCATCATCTAATCTCAGTGACCAATCTTTGCAATCTGGCCTCACCGTCTTTTTCAAAATCTGTTTAATTTTTCGATTGGAAATTTCAGCTTGCCTACTCGTCTATGGGTGGTATGGGGTACTCACTTTATGCCTAATGCCATATTTCTTCATTAAGGCTTCAAAATGCCTATTGCAAAAGTGAGAACCACCATCACTAATGATGGCTCGAGGCGTTCCAAATCTAGAAAGTATGTTTTTTTGAAGGAACTTTAGAACCGTACGATGATCGTTGGTTCTACATGGAATAGCCTTTATCTATTTAGACACATAGTCTATGGCAAGCAATATGTAGACATGTCAAAAGATTAGGGGAATGGTCCCATGAAATCGATGCCCCAACAATCAAAGACTTGAAGATGTTGAATTGGGGTAAGAGGCATCATATTTCAACGAAATAATCCTCCTAACTTTTGGCAACGCTCGCATGCTTTGCAAAACTCGTGGGTGTCTTTAAATAATGTGGGCCAATAAAACCCACACTGCAAAATTTTTGCAGTGCTTTTCTTGGCGGAAAAATGACCCCCACATGCTTAATCATGACGAAAAGAGATAACAGAATTATGTTCATCATCAGGGACACATCTCCTAATTATTTGATCTGGGCAATATTTAAAAAGTAAAGGTTCATCCCAGAAAAATCTGCGCACTTCCCTTAGAAATTTTCGTTTGTCCTGCGCAGTCCAATGACTCGGCATTGTACCTGTGGAAAGATAATTGGCTATGTCAGCGTACCATGGTGGATGCATAGCAATAAAGAGTTGCTCATCAGGGAATGAGTCCTCAATAGGTGACTCGTTAATGAAATTAGGTAGAACTAGGTGGGATAGATGATCCGCCACCACATTCTCTACTCCCTTCTTGTCTTTGATTTTCAAATCAAATTCTTGAAGGAGTAAGATCCATCTAAGCAAACGGGGCGTAGCATCCTTCTTAGAAAGAAGGTGTTTCAGTGCTGCATGATCTGTGTAAACAATGACCTTGGATCCTATTAAGTAAAGCCTGAATTTGTCCAAGGCAAAAATGACGGCTAAGAGCTCCTTCTCCGTAGTCGAATAATTGACTTGGGCGAGATTTAAGGTCCTACTCACATAGTAGATAATGTGGGGCTTCTTATCCTTCTTTTGGCCTAGCACTGCCCCAATATCATAATCGCTCGCATCGCACATCAACTCAAAAGGCACAGACCAATCTAGTGGTTGCAGGATAGGAGCGGTTATCAACATGTCTTTTAACTTTGAAAAAGCAAATTGACATTCGACAAACCACTCAAATTGGTTCTCCCTTTGGAGAATGTTACATAAGGGCCTTGAGATATGACTGAAATCCTTTATGAACCTTTTATAAAAGCCGGTGTGTCCAAGAATGGACCGCACATCGTGTATGCTTTTGGGTGGTGATAGATTAGAAATTATATCGATTTTGGCCCGGTCTACCTCTATTTCATTGGATGAGATGATATGTCCAAGGACTATTCCTCTCTGTACCATGAAATGACACTTTTCCTAGTTTAAAATGAGGTTCTTCTCCTCGCACCTTGTCAAGACCAACTTGAAGTGATTTAGGCACTCCTCAAAAGTACAACCGAAAACAGAGAATCGTCCAGGAATATCTCAAGAAATTCACCCACCATGTCTGAGAAAATACTCAACATGCATCGTTAGAATGTGGCGGGTGCATTACATAGTCCGAATGGCATTCTTCGGTATGTGAACGTACCAGACGGGCATGTAAAAGTGGTCTTCTCTTAGTCTTCTGAGGCTATCTCAATTTGATTGTAACCGGAATAGCCATTCAGGAAGCAATAATAGGAGTGACCCACTAACCTCTCCAAAATTTGATCCATGAATGGGAGAGGGAAGTGGTCGTTCCTAGTGACCGTGTTTAGCTTCCAATAATCTATGCACATTAGCCAACCGGTGGTCACTTTAGTCGGTATAAGCTCATTGTTGGCATTTTCTACAATGGTAATATCGGACTTCTTAGGGACAACTTGGGTAGGACTCACCCATTGGCTATCCGAGATGGGGTAAATAATACCCACATCTAGTAGCTTTAACACCTTGGCTTTGATAACCTCCATCATCTTTGGATTTAACCTTCTTTGAGGTTGTCTAGTCGTTTTTGCATTCTCTTCAAGGTGTATTCGGTGAGTACAGACTGAAGAGTCTATCCCCTTAAGGTCCGCTATCGTCCAACCTATTGCTCCCCTACGTTCTTTGAGTAGCTCAATCAACTAGCTGTTGGTCTTTTCCCAGGTGAGAGGCAATGATAACCGAGAATATTTCTTCTTGACCCAAATATACATATTTCAGCTCGGATGACAATGGTTTAAGGTCAAGCTTCGGCGGTTTGATATTAAACGGTAGAGGCCTTGATGTGGTTGGTGGCAATCTTTCAAAATGGGGCCTCCACTGGCTACTACCAACTACTGTTTTCTCAATATTCAATGCTTGCACAATTTCACTAATAATGGGGTCTTTGGAATTCTCGAAATGTGCCAAGCATATCTCTAAGCTTTCTAGTATTTCAAGTTGGAGGAGCTCTTCTTCTTCAAAAGATTTGAGCATGTTTACCTCGAAGAGCTCGTCGTTATCAACATCCTTATGCCTTTTGCCCATGTGGAACACATTCACCTCTAATGTCATGTTCCCAAAAGATACTTGCATCACCCCGTTCCAGCAATTTATGATTGCGTTTGATGTAGCAAGAAACGGGCGGCCTAAAATCACCGATATTTGAGTGCTAGCATCTATAACCGGTTGTGTGTCCAAGACGATAAAATACACCGAGTAGTAGAATTTGTCAACTTGGACTAATACATCCTCAACTATCCCTCTCGGTACACGGATGGATCTATCAACTAGTTGTAACGTGGTTTTGGTGGGTTTTAATTCACCAAGACTCAATTGCTCATATACCGAGTACGGGATCAAATTTACGCTTGCCCCCAAGTCTTGCATTGCACGCTCAATCCGGTAGTTGCCAATGATGCAGAAAATTATGGGACTACCAGGATCCTTGAATTTTGGGGGGGTCTTTTGAGTGAGAATGACACTTACTCGCTTATTCAAAAAGGCCTTCTATTGCACATTATATTTACGTTTAGTTGTGCATAGGTCCTTTAGAAACTTGGCATAAGAGGAGATTTGTTTGATGGCATCAAGCAACGGAATGTTGATCTTGACTTGTCTAAAAATATTTAAAATATCATGAGAGTTTAGAAGAATTTTGGAGCAACCAATCTCGAGGGGAATGGTGCTACCGGCTTGTAAACGCTTTCCGTTTCTTGTGGGGCTAAGTTAGATCCGTCCTCATCCTGAAAATTTTTCGGATCATTAGGCTTGTTGGCCTTCACCGGAATAGGTTTGTCAATTTTCTTACCACTTCTAAGAGTGGTGATGGATTTGGCTTGCTCCATGTGTTGATTAGAGAGATTAGGGATGCTTACTTCATGTACTTACTTTGGATTGGGCTGAAGTTAAGCCGAAAAGGTCCCTTCCCTAGCATTCAATCGTCCCTTAATCTCATCAACCGAGACTTTAAGCTCTTGGAACATTTATTGATTTGATTGATTGATTTGCGTTTGCTCTTGAATAAATGCCTTTAAAGTGTCCTCCATTGAGAATTGAGGTGAGGCCATATTTTGTATGGGTGGCCCTCCTTGAGAGTTGGTAGGATTGCCCGTGGGAGCATTCTTCCAACTGAAATTTGGGTGGTTCTTCCAAGTAGAGTTATACGTATTACCCACTGGTCCATTAAAAGGTCGTTGATAACCATATGTGGCATTTGTATGTTCTTGTAACACCTCTTGAAACGCAGGAATTGTAGGGCAATCTTGCGTAGCGTGTATATTGGTGAAACAAATCCCATACGTGTTCGCAATAGCTTCATTGGATTTGAAACTCCAGTCTTACTAAGTTCCATGGCCTTGATCTTCCTTGTGAGGCTGGCTAGCCTCGTATTCACATCATCTTCCTCCTTATGGATATAAATCCCTCCTTTCTCTTTTTCGTGAGGAGGCTTGAGGTTATTAGATTTGTCCGAGGTATCCCATGATTGGGCATTCTCGGCCAACATATCCAAATAACTCCAAGCTTCATTTGAATTTTTGCTCATAAACTCGCCGTTGCACATCATCTCTACAAATTGGCGCATATTGGAACTTAATCCATCATTGAAGAAGTTTATGATTCGCCAGCTTTCGTAGCCGTGATGTGGGCAAGCCAGTAGGAGGTCCTTAAACCTTTCCCAACATTGGAAGAATGATTCATTCTCTTTAACCGAAAAGTTCATTATGGCTCTTCGAAGGGTGTTTGTTTTATGAGCCAGGAAGAACTTTTTCAAGAATTCCCGGGTCATCTCATTCCATGACCCTATCAAGTGTGGTCTAAGAGAGTGGAGCCAACTCTTGGCTCTTTCTTTCAATGAAAAGGGAAAAAGTTTAAGTTTGATAGCATCTTCTGAGACATTCACATATTGTAAAGTAGCCACCACTTCTTCAAATTCCTTCAAGTGTAAGTATGGACACTCGGAGTCTAGCCCATGGAACCTTTGTATGAGTTGAATTACACCCAGCTTTATATCGATGTTTCCCCCGGTTGGTGGTAGGACCACACACGAGAGTGTAGTTGCATGGGTCGGTTGTAGGTGGTCCCGTAAAGATCTCATTGGAGGAGCATTGTGCACCTCATTATCTCATACTCTCTCTTGATTTGTGTTTGTGGTTGGAGTAGGTGGGGAGGATTCCCTAATGGAATTTAATCCATACTTCTCAAATTTTCACAATGTTCTATGGATTTTCGGACTCGTCTATGAATAGAGAGTGGTCCAACTAAACCACCTTCAGATTGGAGACGATTGTTGTGGTCACGTTCTCAACGGGACTAAACCACACAATCCAAAATCTAAATTAAACCTAAATCCTAAAAACTAAAAACTAAAAGAGTTCAAGTTGGAAGGATAGTACCCGATTTGCTTGAACTAGAAGAGCTTCCTCCAAAACAAAACAAACTTTGTTAGTTCTATAATTCAAAAAAACTAATCCTAAGAAAATAATAAAACCTAACTACTTCTACTCTATAGCCACTAAAATAATTTAGAACCGTTTAACCTAGCTTCCTCGGCAACGGCGCCAAAAACTTGTTCGCTTGCCTCAAGTGCAAGGCTGCGGTGTAGTAATAAATCTTGGTAAGACTGAGGTCGATCCACAGGGAATAAGGTAAACCAATTTAAATTGTTCCAGCAACTTCAAATTCAATGAATTAAGGATTTTAGGTTTATAAACTAACTTAAAATAGTAATTGTAAAAGTCTGTAATTAAAGGGAACTAAGGCTTTTGAGGATCCACTTGTGATAGCCCTCATGTGAATTCATTCATCCAAGCATAACACAACTAGAATTGAAGTTCTATCTCTCTTCTAGTTGGAAGATATGGCATTCAAACACAAACAATCTCTACTCAAGTTGAAGAGCAAGGTTCTAGTTCTAATGAAGCCCATAGAAGTCGAATATGTAGCCTTCGAAGTAACGACCATGCCAATGGACTATGGTACGCTCTAGGGTTACTACAATTCGAATCTAATCAATCCAAACATGATAATCTCAGAGAATTGCAAGGAACTCATGTCCGAAGCACATGAACTCTCATAAAACATCTAAAAATATCACTTTTATTCAAACTAGAATTTAAAAATCAAAGCTTTAAGCAAAGTACTTGAATTAGAACGAATCCAACATGATAACTACTCACAAGCTTCATCTCTTATCTTAGCTAAGAGGTTCTAGCCGAGCATTATCATGCTTCAACTAGAATTCAAAGAAAAACTACACAAAACATGAAAAACTAGAAAAAAAAACCCAAGTTGGAGGAGTTGCGGTCACTCCATGATGATCTCCCTTGCTCCCCACGAACTTAGAACTCTTCTAGGATACCATAACAAGAATGCCAATGTCTCAGGTTCGGACGGGTGACTTGCTGGAAGACACCTGTTCGCTCGCCTTAAGTGCAAGGCTGCAATGTAGTAATAAATCTCGGTAAGACCGAGGTCGATCCACGGCGAACTAGAAAATGAATTACAAACTATTCCAACAACTCAAGTTGTAATAAATAAGAAGTTCAATTGAGAGATTTGTATTAAAACAGTAACTTAATGAAAAACAATAATTTAAGTTACTAAGGCTTTCAAAGATCCACTTGTAGTAATCCCATGTCAATCCAATCAATCCAAGCATAGAACACAACTAGAATTGAAGTCCTATCTCTCATTTAGTTGGAAAATAAAGCATGAAAGCACATTCAATCTCACTTAAGCTGAACTTCCAAGTTCTAGTCTCATTCAACATATATAGAATTCGAATTCATAGCCTTCGGAGTAACAACCATGCCTATGGACTATGGCCTGCTCAAGGGTTACCATAATTCGAATCTAATCATGCACAACATGATAATCTCAGAGAATTGCAAGGAATCCATGTCCGGAGCAGATGAACTCTCATAAAACGTCTAAAACTATCAACTTTATAAGAACTAGAATATCATAATTCGAACTTGAAGTAGAACTACTTGAACTGAACTGAATCAAACATAAAATTGGCTACAAGCTTCACCTCTCAGCCTTAGCTGAGAGATTCTAGCCGAGCATTGTCATACTACAACTAGAACTCATAAAAGAAAACTAGAAAACATAAAAACCTGGAGTTTGAAGGGTTGCAAACGCTCCACGACGGCTTCCTTCCTCTCCCACGAAGTTCTTTAGCTTCTATGATGCCCTAGGAAGAGACCCTAGGTGTCCTTTTATAGTGGGGAAGCTCTCTTGCGTAGGAATCTTCCAGAACTTACATAAGGATTCGCACTACACAGGAATTTTCGAAGCT
Source organism: Liriodendron chinense (assembly GCA_003013855.2). Classification (NCBI taxonomy): domain Eukaryota; kingdom Viridiplantae; phylum Streptophyta; class Magnoliopsida; order Magnoliales; family Magnoliaceae; genus Liriodendron; species Liriodendron chinense. The sequence continues at coordinate 970,648 of ML058395.1, read as the reverse complement.
CAAATTGGAAACTACCCATTTTTACACATGGCGACTGGTCGGGACCGGTCGTACTGTGTAGTTTAAATGTCCAGAGAGTGAAGAATGGTGTCCGACCTGCTGGCCAACCGGTCTTGACCAGTCATACCAGACTGGTCTTAGTACAGGGAGTTCAGTAGAGGCTACCGACCCGTTGGCCAACCGGTCAAGACCAGTCGGACCAAACTGGTCCCTCGTCCAGCATCTTCCACAGTGGCCGGCAGGTCGGCCGACCGGTCAGGACCATTCAGACCTGCTTGTTTTCTTATTTTTCTTCTTTTCTTTTTTTCTTCTCTCTCTTCTACTTGATTCCTCCTTTCTTTGGTCCTTCTTCAATCTTCATCTAATGCATCAAATACGTTCTTTTGGTCTAATTGGGTGAAGTTTGCTCTCATTCCTACAATCACAAAACATGCATTAGATGGGCCTTTTAACGTGCAAACCATGCATATAATGTGATGTAATGGGCTATATCATGTATAAATTGGAGGTTCAACACACCCCCACCAGCTTTTTGCTAGTCCCAAGCAAAACATGCGTGAAACAAGTTCAAACCTCCAAAAATCAACTCTCTTTCAGAAACCATGTTTCTATCCATTCCAAGACATACAAGTATAAAATTTGAAAAAATTAGGTGATAGAATGTTGAAACCTCAAATTCTCAAAACATAATCAGTGTCTATATGAAATTCCCGCTGATTGATTGATGAATAGAAGAACTCGAACAAAATTCCTCCTAGTGTGCATAGTGAAAGTTCATCTCATAAGTTTCTAGGATTATCTTCTTCCTAGATCAACTGAACTATGGATCTCAAGGTGTACAGAGCAACAATAAGCCAATAACAGGAATTTGCCTTACCGTCCTTCCGATGGCTTTCACACTACGTCCCATTTCCGGCTTTGGTTACAGATAGACCATCCCCCGATTGGTAAATAGGTAGCCCTTTTCGAAATTTTCGACCATTTTTCCATCATTCCCAATTTCATCCTTCCTTTTCCTTTTTCTTTTAAATTAGATAGGATTTTTAGAAATCCATATCTTTCGTTATTTTTCCATGGACAAGTATGGACAAAGTACCCCGGCTTGGTATCTCAACACCTTAAATCTAAGTCTAGCTAACCCACAAATCATATAATCCCTTCAACCATGAAAATCGTGTAATGTGAACTAGGTGTAAGAGTGTTCAAATTTTCTATCAATCACATAAATAGGTGAATTCACATATAAAACCATTATATTAGGAGAAGTTCAAGACTTGCAACATCACACAATTCGTATCTCCTCTTCTTATGCTCGTATCATCTCGAATGCATAGAAATACGATTTTTTAAAAGAGTTTTGAAATTTTAGAAATTCAAAAAAAATTACACATATGATGCTCGAAATGTTGCAAACTGCTAGATGAGGAATCTCATCTCACCCCAACCAAATCTTCTATTGTCCTCAATGTAAAAAGATATGTAATGAGCATGAACATGAGAGCAATGGTGAAATATAAGAGAGTGAGAACAATAATACCTGAGAGAGTCGATCATGGAAGTCTACAGCCCAACAACTAAAGCTACTAAGCAAGCAAAACTAAAGCGACTAAACCTACCTATGCTATACCTCCGTCAGACTAGGAGATCAATCATCCTGATACACAGGATCATTCAGAGTGATGGACATGTCCTCTGAATCAAATTTCTCAAAAAATGGTTTAAGGCGTTGTCCATTAACTTTAAAACAGTTACCATTCGCTGCATTTTTTAATCTCGACAGCCCAATGAGAAAAGACTTCTTTAACAATATATGGGCCGGTCCATCGAGATCGCAATTTTCCCAGAAAAAGATGAAGTCGGGAATTGTACAAGAGTACTTTCTAACCCTCATGGAATGGTTTCCTAAATATATGTTTGTCATGAAAGGCCTTCATCTTACTCTTGTAAATCCTCGAGTTCTCATATGCATCGTTCTGGATCTCATCAAGCTCATTAAGTTGGAGTTTGCGAAGCGAGCTAGCCTTGTCAATGTCAAACTTTAATGCCCGAATTGCCCAATAGGCTTTGTGTTCAATTTCCATAGGCAAGTGGCAAGTGGCAAGCTTTCCTATAGACAAGTCTATAAGGAGACATTCCAATGGGGGTCTTGTAAGCAGTACGGTGAGCCCAAAGCGCGTCATCTAATCTTAGTGACCAATCTTTGCGATTCGACCTCACTGTCTTTTCCAAAATCTGTTTGATTTCCCGATTGGAGATTTCATCTTGCCCACTTATCTATGGGTGGTATGGGGTACTCACTTTATGCCTAATGCCATATTTCTTCATTAAGGCTTCAAACGGCCTATTGCAAAAGTGAGAACCACCATCACTAATGATGGCTCAAGGCGTTCCAAATCTGGAAAGTATGTTTTCTTTGAGGAACTTGAGAACCGTACGATGATCGTTGGTTCTACATGGAATAGCCTCTATCCATTTAGACACATAGTCTACGACAAGCAATATATAGACATGTCCAAAAGATGAGGGGAATGGTCCCAAGAAATCGATGCCCCAACAGTCAAAGACTTGAAGATGTTGAATTTGGGTAAGAGGCATCATATTTCGACGAGATAATCCTCCTAACTTTTAGCAACGCTCGCATGCTTTGCAAAACTCGTGGGTGTCCTTAAATAGCGTGGGCAAATAAAAACCACACTGCGGAATTTTTACAATGGTTTTCTTGGCGGAAAAATGACCCCCACATGCTTGATCATGGCAAAAGGAGATGGCAGAATTATGTTCATCATCAGGGACACATCTCCTTATAATTTGGTCTGGGCAATATTTAAACAGTAAAGGTTCATCCCAGAAAAATCTGCACACTTCCCTTAGAAATTTACTGTTTGTCCTACGTAGTCCAATGAATCGGCATCGCACCTGTGGAAAGATAATTGGCTATGTCAGTGTACCATAGTGGATGCATAGCAACAAAGAGTTGCTCATCAGGGAATGAGTCCTCAATAGGTGACTCGTCAATGAAATTAGGTAGGACTAGGGCGGGATAGATGATCCGCCACCACATTTTCTACTCCCTTCTTGTCCTTGATCTCCAAATCGAATTCTTGAAGGAGTAGGATCCATCTAAGCAAACGGCGCTTGCAATCCTTCTTAGAAAGAAGGTGTTTCAGCGCTCCATAATTTGTGTAAATGATGACCTTGGATCCTATTAAGTAAGGCCTGAATTTGTCCAAGGTAAAGATGACGGCTAGGAGCTCTTTCTCCGTAGTCGAGTAATTAACTTGGGCAGGATTCAAGGTCCTACTTACAAAGTAGATAACATGGGGCTTTTTATCCTTCTTTTGGCCTAACATTGCCCTAATAGCATAATTGCTGACATTGCACATCAACTCAAAAGGTATGGACCAATCCGGTGGTTGCATGATAGGAGCGGTTGTCAACATGTCTTTTAACTTTAGAAAAGCTAATTGACATTCGACACTCCACTCAAATTGGTTCTCCTTTTGGAGAAGGTTACATAAGGGCCTAGAGATATGACTAAAGTCCTTTATGAACCTTCTATAAAAACTGGCCTGTCCAAGGAAGGACCACACATCGTGTATGCTTTTAGGTGGTGGTAGATTGGAAATTATGTCAATTTTTGCCCAGTCTACCTCTATTCCATTGGACGAGATGATATGTCCAAGGACGATTCCTCTTTGTATCATGAAATGACACTTTTTCCAGTTTAAAACGAGGTTCTTCTCCTCACACCTCATAAAGACCAACTTCAAGTGATTGAGGCACTCATTAAAAGTACAACAAAAAATAAAAAAGTCATCCATGAAGACCTCAAGAAATTCACCCACCATGTCCGAAAAAATACTCAACATGCATCGTTGGAATGTGGCGGGTGCATTACATAGCCCGAATGGCATTCTTCGGTATGTGAAGGTACCAAACGGGCATGTAAATGTGGTTTTCTCTTGGTCCCCTGGGGCTATCTCATTTTGGTTGTAGCCAGAATAGCCATCTAGGAAGCAATAATAGGAATGACTCGCTAACCTCTCTAAAATTTTATCCATGAATGGGAGAGGGAAGTGGTCCTTCCTAGTGACCGTGTTTAGCTTTCGATAGTCAATGCACATATGCCAACCGGTGGTAACTCTAGTCGGTATAAGTTTGTAGTTGGCATTTTCTATTATGGTAATACCAGATTTTTTAGGGACAACTTGAGTAGGACTCACCCATTGGCTATCTGAGATGGGGTAGATGATACTCACATCTAGTAGTTTTAACACCCTGCTTTAACAACCTCCATCATGTTTGGATTTAACCTTCTTTGAGATTGTCTTATCATTTTTGCATTTTCTTCGAGGTGTATACAGTGAGTACAAACCGAAGAATCTATCCCTTTGAGATCCGCTATTGTCCAACCTATGGCTCCCCTATGTTCTTTGAGTACATCAATCAACTTGAGCTCTTGGTCTTTCTCTAGGTGAGAGGCAATGACCATCGGGAATGTTTCTTCTTGACCCAAGTATACATATTTAAGCTCGAATGGCAATGGTTTAAGGTCAAGCTTTGGTGGTTTGATGTTAGACGATAGAGGCCTTGATGTGGTTGGTGGCAATCTTTCAAAATGGGGCCTCCACTGGCTAGTACCAACTACCAGTCTCTCAATATTCAATGCTTGCACAATTTCACTAATGATGGGGTCTTTGGAATCCTCAAAATGTACCAAGCATGTCTCCAAGCTTTCTAATGGTTCAAGTTGGAGGAGCTCCTCTTCTTCAAAAGATTCGAGCATGTTTACCTCGAAGAGCTCATCATCATCAACATCCCTGTGCCTTTTGCCTAAGTGGAACACATTCACCTCTAATGTCATGTTCCCAAAGGATAATTGCATCACCCCAGTTCCGGTAATTGATGATTGTGTTTGATGTAGCAAGGAATGGGCGACTTAAAATCACCGGTATTTGAGTGCTAGCATCTAGAATCGGTTGTGTGTCCAAGACGATAAAATCTACCGGGTAGTAGAATTTGTCAACTTAGACCAGAACATCCTCAACTATCTCTCTCGATACACTGGATGGATCTATCAGTGAGTTGCAATGTGGTTTTGGTGGGTTTTAATTCGCCAAGACCCAATTGCTCATATACCGAGTACGGGATCAAGTTTACGCTTCCCCCCAAGTCTAGCAATGCGCGCTTAATCCGGTAGTCTCCAATGATACATGAGATTGTGGGACTACCGGGATCTTTAAATTTTGGGGGGGTCTTTTGAGTGAGAATTGCACTCACTTGCTCATTTAAGAAGGCCTTTTGCTAAACATTATATTTGCGTTTAGTTGTGCATAAGTCCTTTAGAAACTTGGCGTAAGAGGGGATTTGTTTGATGACATCAAGCAAGGGAATGTTTATCTTGACTTGTCAGAAAATCTCTAAAATATCATGAGAGTTTGGAAGAGATTTTGGAGCAACCAATCTCGAAGGGAATGGTGCTACGGGCTTATAAATGCGTTCCTTTTCTTGTGGGGCTAAGTTGGATCCGTCCTCATCTTCAGAATTTACCGGATCATTAGGCTTGTCGGCCTTCATCGGAATAGATTTGTCAATTTGTTTACCACTTCTAAGAGTGGTGACGGATTTGGCTTGCTCCATATGTTGGTTGAAAGGATCAAGAATGCTTACTTCATGTACTTGCTTTGGATCGGGTTGAGGTTGGGCCAGGAAAGGTCCCTTCCCTCACATTCAAGCGTCCCTTAATCTCATCAACCGAGACTTTAAGCTCTTGAAACATTTGCTGGTTCGTTTGGTTAATTTGCGTTTGCCCTTGTATAAACGCTTTTAAAGTATCCTCCATTGAGAATTGAGGTGGGACCATATTTTGCATGGGTGGCCCTCCTTGACAGTTAGTAGGATTGCCCGTGGGAGCATTCTTCCAACTGAAATTTGGGTGGTTCTTCCAAGTAGAATTGTACGTATTACCCACCGGTCCATTGAAAGGCCGTTGATAACCATATGTGGCATTTGCATATTCATGTAATACCTCTTGAAATGCAGGAATTGTAGGACAATCTTGTGTAGCTTGGAAGTTGGTAAAACAAATCCCACATATGGTCTCAGTAGCTTCATTGGACTTTGAAACTCCACTCTTACTAAGTTCCATGGCCTCGATCTTCCTTGTGAGGTTGGCTAACCTTGCATTCACGTCGTCTTCCTCCTTGAGGATATAGATCCCTCCTTTCTCTTTTTCTTGAGTAGGCTTGGGGTTATTATTAGATTTATTCGAGGTATCCCATAATTGGGCATTCTCGACCAAGATATCCAAATAATTCCAAGCTTCATCTGGATTTTTGCTCACGAACTCGCCGTTGCACATCATCTCTACAAAGTGGCGCATATTGGAACTTAATCCATCGTTGAAGAAGTTTATAATTTGCCAACTTTCGTAGCCATGATGTGGGCACGTAAGTAGGAGGTCCTTAAAGCTTTCCCAACATTGGAAGAAATATTCACCCTCTTTAGCCGAAAAATTCATTATGGCTCTTCGAAGGGTGTTCGTTTTATGAGCCGGGAAGAACTTTTCCAAGAATTTCTGGGTCATCTCGTTCCATGACCCTATCGAGTGTGGTCTAAGAGAATGCAGCCAAGTCTTGGCTCTTTCTTTCAATGAAAAGGGGAAGAATTTAAGTTTAATGGCATCTTCCGAAACATTAGTGTATTGCAAGGTAGCCACCACTTCTTCAAATTCTTTTAAGTACAAATATGGGTTGTCAGAATCTAGCCCATGGAACTTTGGTATAAGTTGAATGACACCCAGCTTTATATCAATGTTTCCCTCGGTTGGTGGTAAAACCACGCAAGAGGGTGTAGTTGTACGGGCCGGTTGTAGGTAGTCCTGTAGTGATCTCATTGGAGGAACATTGTGTACCTCATTCTCTCCAACTCCCTCTTAATTTACGTTTGTAGTTAGAGTAGGGGGAAGGATTCCTTAAAGGTGTTTGATCCATACTCCCCAAACTATCACAATGTTCTTGGTATTTCGGACTCGTCTATGGACTGACAATGGTCCAACTAGACCACCTTTGGATTGGAGACGATTTGAGTGGTCACGTTCCTAACGGGACATAAACCACTCAACTAAAAACTAAACTAATCCTAAGTCCTAAAATATGAAATAAATCTAAAAATTGAAAATCTTTAAAAAGCACTAAGTTAGAAGAATATTACCCGATTCACTTGAACTAGAAAAGAAATCCTACAAAACAAAACAATTTGTTAGTTCTAAGAAATCAGAAAAGCCTATCTACTTCTACTTCTACCGCCACTAAAGCAATCTAGAACCGTTATCTAAATTCCCCGGCAACGGCGACAAAAACTTGTTCGCTCGCCTTAATTTCAAGGCTGCGATGTAGTAATAAATCTCGATAAGACCGAGGTCGATCCACAGGGAACTAGAAAACGAATTCCAAACTATTCTAGCAACTCAAGTTGCAATAAATAAGAAGTTTAATTGAGAGATTTGTATTAAAATAGTAACTTAATGAAAAACAGTAATTTAAGGTACTAAGGCTTTCAAGGATCCACTTGTAGTAATCCCATGTCAATCTAATCAATCCAAGCATAGAACACAACTAGAATTGAAGTCCTATCTCTCATCTAGTTGGAAAATAAAGCATGAAAGCACATTCAATCTCACTTAAGCTGAACTTCCAAGTTCTAGTCTCATTCAACATATATAGAATTCGAATTCATAGCCTTCGGAGTAACAACCATGCCTATGGACTATGGCCTGCTCAAGGGTTACCATAATTCGAATCTAATCATGCACAACATGATAATCTCAGAGAATTGCAAGGAATCCATGTCCGGAGCAGATGAACTCTCATAAAACGTCTAAAACTATCAACTTTATAAGAACTAGAATATCATAATTCGAACTTGAAGTAGAACTACTTGAACTGAACTGAATCAAACATGAAATTGGCTACAAGCTTCACCTCTCAGCCTTAGCTGAGAGATTCTATCGAGCATTGTCATACTACAACTAGAACTCATAAAAGAAAACTAGAAAACATAAAAACCTGGAGTTTGAAGGGTTGCAAACACTCCACGACAGCTTCCTTCCTCTCCCACGAAGTTCCTTACCTTCCATGATGCCCTAGGAAGAGACCCTAGGTGTCCTTTTATAGTGGGCATGCTCTCTTGCGTAGGAATCTTCTAGAAATTGCGTAAGGATACGCACTGCGCAGGAATTTTCGGAGCTCAAATTGGAAACTGCCCGTTTTTACGCATGGCCGACCGGTCGGACTGGGCTGGTTAACCGGTCGGACTGTGTAGTTTGAATGTCCAAAGAGTGAAGAATGGTGTCAGACCTGCTGGCCGATCGGTCTTGACCAGTCATACCAGACTGGTCTTAGTCCAGAGAGTTCAGCAGAGGCCGCCAACCCGTTGGCCAGCCGGTCAAGACCAGTCGGACCAAACTGGTCCCTCGTCCAGCATCTTCCACAGTGGCTGGCAGGTCGGCTGACAGGTCAGGACCGTTCGGACCTGATTGTTTTCTTCTTTTTCTTCTTTTCTTTCTTCTTCTCTCTTTTCTACTTGGTTCCTCCTTTCTTTGGTCCTCCTTCAATATTCATCCAATGCATCTAAATACATTCTTTTGGTCTCTAATTGGGTGAAGTTTGCTCTCATTCCTAAAATCACAAAACATGCATTAGATGGGCCTTTTAATGTGCAAACCATGCATATAATGTGATGTAATGGGCTATATCATGTATAAATTGGAGGTTCAACAACACCTCATTGTTTCTTAGTGCAACCAGTGCTAGTGACCGTCTCGGGTTTGGATGGGTGACTTGCTGGAGGACACCCTATGTTTCTTAATGCAACTAGTGCAAGTGACCGTATTGGGTTCGGACGGGTGACTTGCGGGATGACACCCCATGTTTCTCAGTGCAACCAGTGCCAGTGACCGTCTCAGGTTCGGACAGGTGACTTTCAGGAATACACTCCACAGTTTCCATTTAGTGTAACCAGTGCCAGTGACCTTCTCAGGTTCGAACGGGTGTCTTGTGTTGAACCTCCAATTTATACATGATATAGCTCATTACAGCACACTATATGCGTGGTTTGCATGTTTAAAAGGCCTATCTAATATATGTTTTGTGATTATAGGAATGAGAGCGGACTTCACCCAATTGGAGACCAAAAGGATCCATTTAGAACCATTGGATGAAGATTGAAGGAGGACCAAAGAAAGAAAAAATCAAGTAGAAGAGAGAGAAGAAGAGGAAAGAAAGGAAGAAAAAGAAGAGAAAGAACAAGGACTGACCGGTCCTGACCGGTCGGCCGACCTGCCAGCCACCTTGAAGCTCATTGGACAGAGGATCAGGTTGGTCCGACCAGTCCTAACCGGTCGGCTAATGGGCCGGGCCCTCCATTTTACTCCCTGGACTAAGACCAGCCTAGTCCAACCGGTCAAGACCAGTCGGCCAACAAGTTGGATCTTCCTCTGTGCACGCTGGACGTTAAAGCCAACTAGTCCGACCGGTCAAGATCGGTCGGCCAACCCAGTTCGACCGGCCGTGATCGGTCGGCCATGTGTAAGAACAGATAGTTTCTAATTCGAAACTTCGATTTTCTCTGCGCATTGCGTAACCTTACACAAATTCTGGAAGATTTCGATGCAATAGAGCTTCCCCACTATAAAAAAAGACACCTAGGGTCTCTTCCTAGGAGAGGATAGAAGCCGAGGAACTTCGTGGGAGAGGAAGGAAGCCGTCGTGGAGCGTTTGCAACCCTCCAAACTCCGGGTTTTTATGTTTTCTTTTATGAATTCTAGTTATAGTATGACAATGCTCGGCTAGAATCTCTCAGCTAAGGCTGAGAGGTGAAGCTTGTAGCCAATTTCATGTTTGATTCAGTTTAATTCAAGTAGCTTTACTTCAAGTTTGAATTTTGAATATTCTAGTTCTTAAAGTTGATATTTTTAGAAGTTTTATGAGAGTTCAGGTGCTCCGGACATGGATTCCTTGCTATTCTCTGAGATTATCATGTTTTACTTGATTGGATTCGAATTATGGTAACCCTTGAGTATGCCATAGTCCATAGGCATGGCTGTTACTTCGAAGGCTATGATTTCGAATTCTACATGTGGTTGAATGGGACTAGAACTTGGAAGTTCAACTTAAGTGAGATTGAATGTGCTTTGATGCTTTATCTTCCAACTAGATGAGAGATAGGACTTCACATCTAGTTGAGTTTTATGCTTGGATTGATTGGATTGACGTGGGATTACTACAAGTGGATCCTTAAAAGCCTTAGTGCCTTTAATTACTGTTTTTCTTAAGTTACTGTTTTAGCATAATTCTATCAATTGAACCTTTAAAACTGTTGCAATCCTAGTTGCTGGAATAACCTAGAAGTTGTTCTCTAATTCCCTGTGGATCGACCTTGGTCTTATCGAGATTTATTACTACATCGCAACCTTACACTTGAGGCGAGTGAACAAGTTTTTGGCGCCATTGCCGGGGAATTTAGATAATGGTTCTAAATTGTTTTAGTGGCTATAGAGTAGAAGTAGTTTGAATGTATTGGTTTCTTAAAATTAGTTTTTTTGAATTCTAGAACTAACAAAGTTTGTTTTGTTTTATAGGAAGTTCTTCTAATTTAAGCAAATCGGTACTATCCTTCCAACTTGAACTCTTTTAGTTTTTTGTTTTTATTTTCAGATTTTAGGACTTAGGAATAGATCAGATTTTGGATTTTGTGGTTTATGTCCCGTTGGGAACGAGACCACAATAATCGTCTCCAATCCGAAGGTGGTTTAGTTGGACCACTATCCGTTCATAGACGAATCAGAACATCTGTAGAACATTGTGATACTTTGGGGAGTATGGATCAAACACCTTTAAGGAATCCTCCCCCCTACTCCAACGACAAATGCAAATCAAGAGGGAGTAGGAGAGAATGTGGTACATAACGTTCCTCCAATGAGATCATTACAGGACTACCTACAACCAGCCCGTGCAACTACACCCTCTTGAGTGGTCTTACCACCAACCGGGGGAAATATTGATATAAAGCCGGGTGTAATTCAACTTATACCAAAGTTCCAAGGGCTAGACTTTGATAGCCCATATTTGCACTTAAAGGAATTTGAAGAAGTGGTGGCTACCTTGCAATACACTAATGTTTCGAAAGATGCCATTAAACTTAAACTCTTTCCCTTTTCATTGAAAGAAATAGCCAAGACTTGGCTTCATTCTCTTAAACCACACTCGATAGGGTCATGGAACGAGATGACCCGGGAATTCTTGAAAAAGTTCTTCCCAGCACATAAAACGAACACCCTTCGAAGAGCCATAATGAATTTTTCGGCTAAAGAGGGTGAATCTTTCTTCCAATGTTGGGAAAGGTTTAAAGACCTCCTACTTGCTTGCCCACATCATGGCTACGAAAGTTGGTGAATCATAAACTTCTTCAACGATGGATTAAGTTCCAATATGCGCCAATTCGTAGAGATGATGTGCAACGGCGAGTTCATAAGCAAAAATCCAGATGAAGCTTGGAGTTATTTGGATATGTTGGCCGAGAATATCCAATCATGGGATACCTCGGATAAATCTAATAACCCAAAGCCTACTTAAGAAAAAGAGAAAGGAGGGATCTATATCCTCAAGGAGGAAGATGATGTGAATGCAAGGTTAGCCAACCTCACAAGGAAGATCGAGGCCATGGAACTTAGTAAGAGTGGAGTCTACTCAAGATTGTCATACAATTCCTGCATTTTAAGTGGTGTTACATGAACATGCAAATGCCACATATGGTTATCAGCGGCCTTTTAATGGACCGGTGGGTAATAAGTACAATTCTACTTGAAAGAACCACCCAAATTTCAGTTGGAAGAATGCTCCCACGGGCAATTCTACCAACTCTCAAGAAGGGCCACCCATGCAAAATATGGCCCCACCTCAATTCTCAATGGAGGATACTTTAAAAGCATTTATACAAGGGCAAATGCAAATTAACCAAACGAATCAGCAAATTTTCCAAGAGCTTAAAGTCTCGGTTGATGAGATTAAGGGACGCTTGAATGCTAGGGAAGGGACCTTTCCGGCCCAACCTCAGCCCAATCCAAAGCAAATACATGAAGTAAGCATTCCTGATCCCTTCAACCAACATATGGAGCAAGCCAAATCCCTCACCACTCTTAGAAGTGGTAAACAAATTGACAAATCTATTCCGGTGAAGGTCGACAAGCCTAATGATCCGGTAAATTCTGAGGATGAGGACGGATCCAACTTAGCCCCACAAGAAAAGGAATGCATTTATAATCCCGTAGCACCATTGCCTTCGAGATTGGTTGTTCCAAGATCTCTTCCAAACTCTCATGATATTTTAGAGATTTTTAGACAAGTCAAAATAAACATTCCATTGCTTGATGCCATCAAACAAATCCCCTCTTATGCCAAGTTTCTAAAGGACCTATGCACAACTAAACGCAAATATAATGTGCAGCAAAAGGCTTTCCTAAATGGGCAAGTGAGTGCCATTCTCAATCAAAAGACCCCCCCCCCCCCCCCCAAAAAAAAAAAATTCAAAGATCCTGCTAGTCCCACAATCTCATGTATTATTGGAGACTATCGGATTGAGCGTGCATTGCTAGACTTGGGGGCAAGCATAAACTTGATCCCGTACTCGGTATATGAGCAATTGGGTCTTGGCGAATTAAAACCCACCAAAACCACATTGCAACTCGCTGATAGATCCATCCGTGTACCGAGAGAGATAGTTGAGGATGTTCTAGTCTAAGTTGACAAATTCTACTACCCGGAAGATTTTATTGTCTTGGACACATAACCGGTTCTAGATGCTAGCACTCAAATACTGGTGATTTTAGGCCACCCGTTCCTTGCTGCATCAAACACAATCATCAATTGCCGGAATGAGGTGATGTAATTATCCTTTGGGAACATGACATTAGAGGTGAATATGTTCCACTTGGGCAAAAGGCATAGGGATGTTGATGATGACGAGCTCTTCGAGGTAAACATGCTTGAATCTTTTGAAGAAGAGGAGCTCCTTCAACTTGAACCACTAGAAAGCTTGGAGACATGCTTGGCACATTTCGAGGATTCCAAAGACCCCATCATTAGTGAAATTGTGCAAGCATTGAATATTGAGAGATCGAAAGTTGGTACTTGCCGGTGGAGGCCTCATTTTGAAAGATTGCCATCAACCACATCAAGGCTTCTACCTTCTAACATCAAACCATCGAAGCTTGACCTTAAACCATTGCCATTCAAGCTTAAATATGTATACTTGGGTCAAGAAGAAACATTCCCGGTTGTCATTGCCTCTCACCTAGAGAAAGACCAAGAGCTCAAGTTGATTGAGCTACTCAAATAACATAGGGGAGCCATAGGTTGGACAATAGCGGATCTCAAAGGGATAGATTCTTCGTTTTGTACTCACCGAATACACCTTGAAGAAAATGCAAAAACAACTAGATAACCTCAAAGAAGGTTAAATCCAAACATGATGGAGGTTGTCAAAGTTGAGGTGTTAAAGCTACTAGATGTGGGTATCATCTACCCCATCTCGGATAGCCAATGGGTGAGTCCTACTCAAGTTGTCCCTAAGAAATTCGGTATTACCATCATAGAAAACGCCAACAACGAACTTATACCGACTAGAGTTACCACCGGTTTGCGTATGTGAGTTGATTATCGGAAGCTAAACACAATCACTAGGAAGGACCACTTCCCTCTCCCATTCATGGATCAAATTTTGGAGAGATTAGAGGGTCATTCCTATTATTGCTTCCTTGATGGCTATTTCGACTACAACCAAATTAAGATAGCCCCAGAGGACCAAGAGAAAACCACATTTACATGCCCGTTTGGTAACTTCGCATACCGAAGAATGCCATTCGGGCTATGTAATGCACCCGCCACATTCCAACGATGCATGTTGAGTATTTTCTCGGACATGGTGGGTGAATTACTTGAGGTGTTCATGGATGATTTTTCTATTTTTGGTTGTACTTTTGATGAGTGCCTCAATCACTTGAAACTGGTCTTGATGAGGTGTGTTATAGCAGAAAAGCGGTGGTCGAAGATATCGAAGACTCAAGACCCGCGAGCGCCTTTTTTTACTTTCAGTGTTCAACCCGCGAGCCCTTATGGTCGAAGCTAGCAGATCGTGAAAGTGCGGTATACACTCCCGAGTCTGCGAGCTGCCTTGGTCTTGGTCATTGGATGAGGACATCTTATAATTTGCCTGCTTTTTCTCCCTGGTTACAAAATAAGGGTTTCACATGCAAGCAGTTTGACTCGTGGTCGTCGAAAGGGATCATACATCCACCTGCGAGCAGCCCACTTCAAGGTTGTTGAACGAAGTTATCTTTGAGGCGAATAATCGCTGCCTTTCAGTATCAGTCTGTACAGATCAGTTTTGGTTCATCCTCATCCATAACTCTTGAGCATCTCCATCAAAAGACGTAATCAGTTAGACATCCAAGGTTGTTAGGTCATCCCTCCATTTAAGGATTTACAGGATAAGCACCTATTCCCTTAAAATCAGCAGTGATCCTTCCGGCTTGCGTAAAAGATTGGATCACCTGGATCTATATAAATATATGGCCTCATAGATGATAAAGGTACACAATCTCTAAGCTCACATCCGGCTTTTCATTTTACAACCATGTCCCGTCTGACTTAAGCTTCAGAGGGCCAACGGTTAAACGCCGGCCACCCTTAGTTTTCTCTTTTATTCTTTCAGGTTTGGAGGGAAGCTTGACCGAAGGAAGGTGAACGTCTAGAGGATCCTATTACCAAATTCGACGTAAACAAATTGGCGCCGTCTGTGGGAACGCTTTCAGAATAAACCATTCTCATTGTTGATCGTTATCTCCCACTATGCCTCCCAAAAAGACGGTTCATCCTTCCACTTCAAGACAGACGTTACCTTCGCCTGACATCCCTGAACCAGCATCTAATCCCCCTCAGGCTGCCTCGACAGGGGTTCTCCTGGTAGAATCCAACTTGCCATCGCAAAATCCATTTCATGATATATCTGGCAATCAAGACGACATTATGCGTTTTGTCGGAAACACACTTCGTACTCTCAAAGCTGGGCTTCAAACCTTAACTAATCGGTTTGATCAACACTTTCCGGAACCACAATAGCAACCTCCAGAAGGGCTGCCAGTGCGGCCTATACCAGTAGCTTCCAGACATTCTGCAGGCGAGCCATGAGCCCAACCAAATCCTCCTTCAAATCGAATGCCACTCGGCAATCAAGTCCCGGTACCTCCTCCACATTCTATACACTCCAGTACCTCCCGGCAACAACAATCTCAGGGGTTTGCCGTCGAAACTTCAAGCTACACCTTACCATGAGAAGGAGATCTCAAGAATCGAGGATCGCTTCGATGATATGGAACAGCGATATTGGTCTAACCTCCCACCTATTGCTCTTGCATCAATCCATCGATCTGAATCTCCCTTTACCCGCAAGGTTATAGAGGCTCCCTTGCCTAAAAAATACCGAACGCCTATCATCCCCCTGTATACAGGCACCGACGATCCTCTCGAACATCTGGAGACGTATAAGTCTCTTATGGAGTTGGTGTTCGCTTCCCCAAGTGTAGGGTTGCGATGTAGTAATAATCTCGGTAAGACCGAGGTCGATCCACAGGGACTTGTATAGGAATTCACAAAATGCTTCTAATGGTTTCTACTGAAGAGCTAACTAACAGATTTTTAGTAATTTGATGAATATAACAATTTTGAACTAAACTGAAGGTAATCAATTAATAAAAAGGCACTAGGGGTTCAAGGATCCACTTGTAGCAATCCTTAATGCTCAATTCGCTGTGGTTTCTCAATTTCTCAACTAGAATCGAAATTAAGTTCTATCTAGCCGGATGATAGAGCAGTTAAACCGAACAATCTGTCATATGTGTGAATCATGTACATGATTCTCTCAATACAAGCTAGGACTTGAGCACACCCAATTGCATAGGTCAGTCGTAATTCCAATAGGTTAAGGTCACAACCATAATCATCATTAAATCCTGTCACAAGATAAAACTAGATCATGATTTGAACTTGATCCAAATCTCATACACAATCTCACATAATCTAGAATTTCCAGAAAAATAGAACTTTTGGTAAGAAGCTCCCACATGAAGATCATAGATCTAGAGCGTATTGAATCCAATTCCTCGGATCAGACAGGTCTAAACTACCTCAAAAGAATTAAGAACTCAAGCAATTCTTCTAAACATCCATGAGCCATCATAAGATTAAGAAAAACTACTTAGAACTTTATTTAAACTTCAAACCATTGTTCTTCACTAATAATTCAACTTGAAACTAAATCAACGAATTGAAACATCTTAGGTTCACTACAAGCTTTACCTCTTAGCCCTAGCTAAGAGGTTTAGCCGTTCATGATCCAAGGAAACATGAAACAAATTAAACAAAACATAAACTAAAATAACAAACTAGGAGGAGTTGTAGAACTCCGAATCCGACTTCCGCCGTCTTCCACCATGCTTAATCACTTCTAGGATGCCTTAGGAAGGAACCCTAGGTCCCCTTTTATAGAATAGTGGGGAAGGTTCCAGATTGCGCAAGAAATCCCAGACTGCGCAGAGAAAATCGGAGCTTGTGGAACACTCTGTTACGGAGACGATCGGTCGCACGACCGGTCTGAGCTCCTGGACGACCGCTCGTGCGACCGGTCTCAAAAGCGCAAAAATCATCCAGAGACTTTTCATAAATTCAGGACCCAACATTTTAATTCAAGGACCGGTTGCACGACCGGTCTGCGCAGTGGACGACTGGTCACGACGGGTCAGAACTGGTCTGGGACAGTCCAGTGTGCATACTGGCTTAAGGAATGCCCTGGCAGACCGGTCAAGACCGGTCCTGGCCCCTTGGTCGACCGGTCTCGACCGGTTAGACCGCATTTTTCTTAAGTTTTTCTTCTCTCTTTCCTTCTCTCTGTTAGTGCACTTTTTCGTGGCATACTAGTGCACCTTGTTTGTCAATCACCTCTGTCAGTGAGTCTAGTGTCGGTTGAGCCCAATGAAGACGAAGACCGAAGACTCAAGACGGACCGGCTGCATCAAGGTAGAAGACTCAGGTAAAAGTGATGCCTTGGTGCCTTAACCTTGACCAAAACCTATCCCCTTTGTATCTTTGATGACCTTGACCATATTGGAGTACATTTAGTCATCATAGATTGGCCCTAGGTGTCCCATTTGATCACCCTAAACTTGGCCAAAATTCCCAGGCTGAAGAAAGTAGAGTTCAGCACATATGTGGGGAGAACCAGGCTGGTCCGATCGGTCATGACCGGTCGGCTAGCAACCTTGCTGCTGTATGCTAGTGGACAGCCGACCGGTCATGACCGGTCGGCCTTTTCATGTCAAGTGGTCAGCAGGCACTGTCGACCGGTCAAGATCGGTCGGCCTGGAGGCTTAAGTATGGACAACAAGGGGGTCCGACCGGTCAAGACCGGTCGGCCAGCATTGTTTAGCCTGTCCAGCAAGGGGGTCCGACCGGTCATGACCGGTCGGCCCATGTATTTGGCCTGTGCTCTTGATAGTCTTCAGCAGGGGAGTCCGACCGGTCATGACCGGTCGGGACAGGTAAGCTCATAGCCGTTTTATGACCGTTGGAGCCACTTTTCTATATATATGAGGCTCCGTTTTTGGGCATGGGAAGAGGGATTTTTGAGGGAGTAAAGCCACTATTGAAGGAGATCTTTTGAGGCTCATTCCTTGACCTATGCAAGGCATCTTCCTTGTGCTTTAACACAAGATTAGAGCATTCCAAGCTCATGAAGAAGATGACCTCCATCCCCTCTTGATCTCTAGAGTTTGGAAGCTTCTTGATTGGCAAATCCTTGTCCAAAACTCGAAGATGAGATCGTTGTAGGTAAGAGACTCTAGGCAACCCATTCCCACTAAGTTGTAGAGTTCTCAAACCCATCCTCCTAGCACCTTGAGCATCTCAAAGGCATCGCATGCAAGGTGTTTGATCAAATGTGGCTGAGGCATTGGCGACGCAACGGCGACACGATCGTGGGAGCAAGGGAAGCTGATTGAAGCACGGGAGAGCGGAGATCAAGCAACCCAATCCGGCGCTAAATAAGGGGCTCATCCGACGAGTAGGTTGTCTTATTTGAGAGTCCATTTTAGAGTTTGTTTTTCGAACTCGACCTAGGGACGTTAGTCGTTCCTTGGCCCGTCAGCCGGGCCTAAACTAAGTCTCCAAGGGGGAGCCTCCGACACGGGAGTAAACGTGCGATTAGGTTGAGAGTTAGCCTATGTCTAAAACTCCGGATACGGTTGAGAGGTGAACTGATAAAACCTCCGTGTAAAGGTTGAGAGGTGAACCTCATTTAAAACCTCCTATAGTGAATGCCGGTGTGCTCAAAGGGGTTGAGTACTTGAACCGGGAGTGGAGTAGACACGTAGTCGAACCACTATACATCCGTGTGTTTGTGATTGTTCTTGAGCACATTATATCGTTACATTGTTAGTTAAATTGCTTAATTATGAATGCTTGATAGGAATGCATGCTAGGCACTTTTTAGGCATCCTCACACAAGATGTACCTTCACTACTTGTGTAGACTTGAGCTCATTGATCCACTCTCATAAGTCTACACAAGATGCATAGGCTAGGAGCTTGATTAGTTGAATATTTTCTTTACCTATGCATGCTTAGACTAGGATTATTTATTGCTTATTCTTTTGCTAGTCTTGTGATTGGACCCACCTAGGCTTGGTAGCCTAAGTGTTCTTGCTTACTTTATTATATTTGTTGAATTGTGCAAGTAGGCGAAAAGAATTTCAAAAAGGTCCATATCACCCCCTCTAGGTCCTTAGACATATCTCCGAGTATCTCTACAAGCGGTAAAACCGAAATTTCACTCTCTTCTCTCTCCTTTCTTTCTTCTTTCTTTGGCCCACCTTGGGTCTTCATCAAGGTTCTTAAGTAGAGCTTTTTGGTCTCCAATTGTTGAAGTTCACCCTCGTTCCTACAATCACAAAACATGCATTAGCTGGGCCTTTTAAACATGAAAACCATGCATATAATGTGATGTAATGGGCTATGCAATGCATAAATTGGAGGTTCAACAGCTGTAGGGACATGGTTCAAAAATTATGTGTAGGGCTTTCTCCTTAACTCTAAAGGATGCAGTGCGTACATGGTTTCGAGGCCTAAAACCTCGGTCTATCGGATCCTTCTCTCAATTATCAGAGCTCTTCCTCTCTTAGTTCATGGGGAGAATCCGTACCAAAATTTCGGCATCTCATTTAATGGATCTAAAGCAGCAGCATGGGGAGACAATTAAGGAGTTTACAGTTCGGTTCACTGCAGAAGCCGTCCAAACTGAAGGTTATTGTTCGCTCGCCTCAAGTGCAAGGCTGTGATGTAGTAATAATTCTCGATAAGACCGAGCTCGATCCACAGGGAATTGGAGAACAAGTTCTAAACTATTTCAGCAACTCAGTTTACAATAGATAAGAGATTCAATTGGAATAATTATGCTCAAATAGTAACTTAATGAAAAAGAGTAATTTAAGGTACTAAGGCATTCAAGGATCCACTTGTAGCAATCCCATGTCAATCCAATCAATCCAAGCATAGAGCACAACTAGATTTGAAGTCCTATCTCTCATCTAGTTAGTAAATAAAGCTTTGGAGCACATTCAATCCTACTCAAGTAGAACTTCGAAGTTCTAGTCCCATTCAACATATGTAGAATTCAAAATCATAGCCTTCGGAAGTAACAGCCATGCCTATGGACTATGGCCTGCTCAAGGATTACTATAATTCGAATCTAAACAAGCACAACATGATAATCTTAGAGAATTGCAAGGAATCCATGTCCGAAGCACATGAACTCTCATAAAACATCTAAAACTATCAACTTTAAGAACTAGAATATGCAAAAATCCAAACTTGAGATAGAACTACTTGAATTAAACTGAATCAAACATGAAATTGGCTACAAGCTTCACCTCTCAGCCTTAGCTGAGAGATTCTAGTTGAGCATTGTCATACTACAACTAGAACTCATAAAAGAAACTAGAAAACATAGAAAAATCGGAGTTTGGAGGGTTGCAGACGCTCCACGACGGCTTCCTTCCTCTCCCACGAAGTTCCCTTGCTTCTATGATGCCCTAGGAAGAGCCCCTAGGTGTCCTTTTCTAGTGGGGAAGCTCAATTGCGTCGGAATCTTCCAGAAATTGCGTAAGGATACGCACTGCGCAGAAGTTTTCGGAGTCCGGATTTGGAAAGGTTGCTGTTTTAACATGGCCGACCGGTCACGACCGGTCGGACCTGATCTGTTACACGTCCAGGGAGTACAAGATAGAGGATGACTTGCTGGCCGGCCGGTCTTGACCAGTCGGACTGGGTTAGCCAACCAGTCTTGACCGGTCGGACCCATCTATTCCATTGTCCAGCGTCCAAAACAAAAGGCAGTGGGGTGGCCGACCGGTCTTGACCGATCCGGCTCCTTTGGCTGACCGGTCACGACCGGTCGGACTTTTCTTCATTTCATATTTTCTTCCTTTCTTTCCTCCTCTCCTTGCTTTCTTCTTTCTTTGGTCCTCCTTTAACCTTCATCCAATGACTCTAAATGGCCCCTTTTGGTCTCCAATCGAGTGAAGTCCACTCTCATCCCTACAATCACAAAACATGCATTAGATGGGCCTTTTAAACATGAAAGCCATGCCTATAATGTGATGTAACGGGCTATGCAATGTATAAATTGGAGGTTCAACAGTTATACCGAAGATAAAGGCCTCACCGCCCTTATAGCCAGAATTACAAGCGAAAAATTCCGGTTCGCCTTGGACAAGAACCCTCCTAAAACTATGACGGAATTCCAAGCAAAGGCTTAAAAATACATTAATGTAGAAGAAGTCGCTTTGGCACATAACGGTATACAGGGCAAGAAGCGTAAGTCTGAGGAGATCTCTCCTCCTAATAAGAAATATCAACACGATCGACGGGATCGTTCCCCAAAGAAGCATAATCTGGTAAATATCATAACTATACACCTCTTAACCAATCCCCTGAGAAAGTATTAATGGAGATCAAGCACAAACCGTGTGTGAAGTGGCCTTCAAAGATCAAGTCCGATCTTGAGAAAAGAGACAAGAGAAAGTTTTGCTATTTCCACAAAGATCATGGGCACAACACATAAGATTGTATATCATTAAAAGATCACATTGAAGCCCTGATTCGAAAGGGTCATCTCCAAGATTACGTGGCACGACAGGGTCGGTCGCCTAAGAGAGCGGAAGCCCCGTCACAAAGGAAAAAGTCACCTCAGCATCACCCTTCGCAAGAAGATGCTGAACCCACTGGTGAGATCCGAACCATTGCTGGAGGTCCATCTTGTAGAGGAGATTCTCAAGCGTCAAGGAAAGCATATGCTCACAAGGCATCTCAAAAGCCCCAGCATATTTATTGGCTGGAAAAATCGTCCGATACGACAAATCCTAGCCATCATCCGATCTCTTTTTCTCTTGAAGATGTAGAAGGGATTCATTTCCCTCACGAGCACTCCATTGTGGTCGCATTAAAGGCATCGAATTATTTAACTCATCGTATTATGTTGGATACAAGTAGCTCCGCTGATGTTCTTTACCTAGAAGCTTTCAATAAAATGGCACTCGCCAGAAGTCTGCTCAAACCAGTCTCCACTCCCGTTGTCGACTTCGGGGGTGAAGTTGTAACACCAGAAGAAAGCATTGACCTTCCCGTCACTTTCGGAGAAAGTCCAGCCAAAACTACGGTCTTCGTTAATTTCCTCGTGGTAGATCGAAGATCAGCATACAACGCTATTTTGGGCCGACCTTCGCTCAACAAGATAGGAGCAGCTTTACACCCCTTATACTTATGCATCAAGTTCCCTACTCCATACGAAGTCGGGGTTGTACGAGGAAATCAAAAGGAAGCTCGAGCATGTTACGAAATCGCCGTATAAGATCGAAAGGAAGCCCAAGTAGCTCCTGTTATGGCGATTATAAGAGACTTATTGGATCTCCCGATAGCTACAACGTTGGACCCAAGAGAAAGCGCTCTTCAATCAGGTACCCTGGGGGAAGAGACAGTCGTAGTCCACTTATCTATAGAAAATTCGTCCAAAAATGTTTACATTAGATCTTCTTTGAGCGATGTCTTTCATGAAAATCTGACTCATTTTCTCACCGAATATCAAGATGTATTTGCTTGGTCTCATAGTGACATGCCAGGTATCAACCCCAACGTCAAAGTTCATCATCAGAAAGTTGATCTAAAGCACAAACTTATTCATCAGCGTCACGAGCGTTCACCGCAGAAAGGCAAATGGTGATTAAAACTGAGGTCGAAAAGTTGTTGACCGTCAATTTCATTGAGGAAGTTGACTACCCAGAATGGGTCGCGAACGTGGTCCTTGTTCGAAAAGCTAATGCTAAGTGGAGAATGTGTGTAAATTATTCTGATCTGAACAAAGCATGCCCGAAGGATAGTTTCTCGACTCCGCGCATCGACCAATTGGTTGATTCAACAGCAGGGCACGCCCTGCTCAGTTTTATGGATGCCTACTCTGGTTATAACCAAATTATGATGCACCAGCCCGATAGTCAACACACTGCCTTTATCATTGACCTCGGCTTGTATTGTTACAAGGTAATGCTTTTTTGTCTCAAGAATGCAGGAGCCACCTATCAACGCCTGGTCAATAAAATATTCACCGCGCAAATCGGTAGGAATATGGAAGTTTATGTCGATGACATGCTCGTGAAAAGCGTCGTAGCAAACAACCACCTCGCAGATCTTCGAGAAGCCTTCGACTTGATGAGGAAGTATCAAATGAAATTAAATTTAGAAAAATGTGCTTTCGGGGTTTCCGCCTGAAAATTTCTTGGGTTTATGGTTGGCCAACAAGGAATCGAGGCGAATCCCGAGAAAATAAAAGCCTTGATCAAAATGAAGTCTCCATCCACTCTCAAAGATGTCCAACGTTTGGCTGGTCACATTGCATCATTGGACAGGTTTATTTCGCGTGCCTCTGATAAGTGCCTTCCTTTTTTCAAGCTTCTTCGAGCTACTGCAAAAACCGACTGGGTGTGGACTCCGCAATGTGAAGAAGCATTTCAACAACTGAAGCAATATATGAGCACGCCTCCTATTTTATCAAAACTTGTTTTACATGAGCAGTTCCTTCTTTATTTATCTGTGTCTTCTATGGCTGTTAACGCCGCATTAACAAGAGAAGATTCCGGGGTACAAAGGCTCGTTTATTATATTAGTCGAGCGATGGTGGATGTCAAAACTTGATACTCTGATATGGAGAAATTAGCTCTCGCCTTAGTGACTGCTACTCGAAAACTGTGACCATATTTCCAAGCCCACGCTATATTGGTAACTACGAATCATCCATTAAGACAGGTCCTTCAAAAACCTGAGGTTTCAGGGCGATTGACTAAATGGGCATTTGAGATTAGTGAGCATGATATATAGTTCTGCCCAAGAACCGCCATTAAGGGTCAAGCCGTGACTGATTTCATTGCTGAATTCACATATTCTCCCTCCGACAATGACCTTGCGACCAGCGACCAGATTCCCTGGTCGCTCTTTGTGGATGGGTCTTCAGGCGCCATCGGTAGCGGAGCCGGCTTAATCTTAATTACTCCTGATGGGTCGCATTTTTAATATGCTTTATGATTTGACACTCACGTCTCTAACAATGAAGCAGAATATGAGGCTTTGATCGTCAGCCTCGAACTAGCGAACGTACTCACAATTCAGAGTTTACTTATTCATAGTGACTCTCAACTCATAGTCAATCAAGTGCTTGGCGAATTCGAGGCGAAAGAAGAGTGGATGACTTTATACAAATCCCGAGTACTTATCCTACTTGCGAAGCTAAACAAATATGAAATAATTCACATCCCTCGCGAGAAGAACAAGCTCGCAGATTCCTTGGCAAAGCTAGCCTCTGCACCAAAGTCTGAATTAATGCAATCTGTTCCCATCGAGCATCTTCATGCTCCGAGTATTAGTCAAACGACCCCAGCGCAAGTAGTCATAGTACATTCCTCCCCATGTTGGTTGGTCCCCATCATCCTTTACCTCAAATATGGGCAACTCCCAGATGATAAAAAATCTGCACGGTAAATTCGTCATCGTGCTGCCAGGTATACCTTACAAAATGGAATTTTACTACGTAAAAGTTTTACTTTAGCATACTTAAGGTGTCTTCATCCAAAAGAGGCGCATCGCGTTCTTGATGAAATTCACCAGGGGGCATGTGGTAACCATCCTAAGGGACGCTCTTTAGCATATAAAGCAATTAGGCAAGGGTACTACTGGCCCACCATGAAGGCGGACACAATCAAAATTTCTAAAAAATGTGACAAATGCCAGCGATATTCTCCAATACCTCATGTACCATCCGAGTAGATGACGCCGATGGACGGCCCCTAGCCCTTCGCCCAATGGGGAGTCGATATCATCAGACCCTTGCCCACCGAGAAAGGTCAAACAGGTTTGCAATTGTAGCAATCGATTATTTCACCAAATAGGTCGAGGCAGAACCGTTAACCACAATCACCGAAAAGCAAACCACTAGGTTCATGTGGAGAAACATCATATACCGTTATGG
Organism: Liriodendron chinense; assembly: GCA_003013855.2. Taxonomy (NCBI): domain Eukaryota; kingdom Viridiplantae; phylum Streptophyta; class Magnoliopsida; order Magnoliales; family Magnoliaceae; genus Liriodendron; species Liriodendron chinense. Next base: position 945,971 of record ML058395.1, on the reverse strand, counting down.
GCTCCCCCACACTATAAGCACCAACAACGGAAAGCAGTTCGATAATGCCGTGTTCTCAGAGTTTTGCGAAAAATGGAAGATACGAAGTATTCGTACCTCCCCATATCATCCCCAGGCTAATGGACAAGTTGAAGCAGTCAATAAGATCATCAAACATCATCTAAAGACCCAGCTCGATGATTGTAAAGGCATGTGGCCAGAGCTCCTACCTGAAGTCTTATGGGCCTATAGAACTACAACTCGCACGTCAACTGGAGAAAATCCATTCTCTTTGGCATTCGGCACCGACGCAGTTGTCCTCGTCGAAGTCCAAGTACCCTCGTATCGAATCGAGCAGTACGATTCCACGAATAATCAAGAGGGGTTGAGGCTTCATCTCGACCTCCTAGAAGAAAGAAGGGACGCATCCCAACTTCGAGCAGCAGCTTTTCAACAATATATTTCTCGCTATCCTCACGCCAAAGTCCGACCCAGAGCTTTCCAGTTTGGCGATTTGGTCCTTAGACAAAATCTTGGAATTCCTGCTCGCTCATTGGAATCGAATTGGGAAGGCCCTTACCGAGTTATCAAAATCGTGCGACCAGGTACATATTATCTCGAAGACATGCAAGGAAGGCCCTTATGTCGCCCTTGGCACGTAGAGCATCTACTCCGATATTTTCCTTAACTCAGATGTAATTCTGAATGATATTCAAATAAAGATGGATTGTCTTTTGGTCGCTACTCCATTAGTTGGACCCGAATAGCCCCGAAGGGAATACATACATTCTCTTGGCCAAATCTTCTGCCCTCGGCAGAGTCAAAGCCTCAATCGATAGATCAGTCTATCTCTACGTGGACATGGTCACCAAGACCCCCAGATTGAACCTAACTCATTATTTCATGAGTTAAGTACTCAGGCATTCAACATACGACCAAAAAAAATAAAAAGAAGGAGAAACAACATACAAGCCATAGTATCAAAAGGTTTTTCATTCATTCCATTGACTAAAATAGTCAGATCGCTTACAAAAGGAAAATGAATTTTTTTACATAAGATAGAAAAAGAGAAGAAAGGAGATGATCATCCTTACGCATCATTTGAAGGAGGAGCGTTACTTTCAACCTTAGGGCCCGCTTCTGAGACCCCTCCAGCTTGAGTAACCTCAGTGACCTCGTTCTCAGCTGCCGTCCTCTCCTCTGCAGCTATGATAGTCGTGACCTTCTCGAACTCTCCCATGTCAAAAGATGGAGATATCCGCTGCACCACTCGCAGTGCGAATTCGCGACCAGCATCGTACGATTCATATCTTTCATCGTCGTACAGTTGTGAAGTACGAAACTCCATGATAGTGCGGGGCCCCTCTTCGGAGAGCATCTTAACGAGGGCCACTCTCTCCTCCTCCCAATGGATAGAGTCGTCTTTAAGCTGCGGAAGGGTGGAGCGCTCTTTCTCTAAATTGTCACTGACTTCCTTTAGCCGCGACTTGCTTTCTGCGAGCTGCTCCTCCAGGTGAGATCTTATCTTGGCGAAAGATCTCTCTCTCTCTCTCTCTCTCTCTCTCTCTATCTTCTCCTTCATCTCCACGAGCTTGGCGAAGTTCGTGTCCAAGGCCTGATATCTGTCAGTCAGGACTTTGACCTTTTCAATGAGGATTTTCCTCTCCTCAGTCATCTTCGCGATTAAGGTCTCGCGAGATTTAATGACTTGGTCCCTCCCGTGGATTGCCTTCTCCAGGGCAACCCTCTTCCCTTCAGCCTCATCTATAATACGACAGGCGGCGAGGATGCCACGCCTCGTTCGTATGATGAGATCCAGGCCCTGTTCAAAGAGAACAAGGATTATGAGATGTTCACTTAAAAACCAATGAAGAAGGCAAACACAAGTTAAAGTCGGAGTATTTTTTACCTGGACCATCCTCACTCCTGCGTCTAAAGAGAGGTCTTCAGGACTTGGTTCAGGGAGAGTGCCGAAGGTCTGGGGGGAGATGTTGTCAAAAAGAAATTTACAGATCGGGTGTAGATGGCTCAAAACGGTAAACGTCCCAACTCCGGAAGGCTAGGCTAAGACTAGCCCAGCAGGGCTCGCATCTTGAGCAACAGGTTGCTCGCGAGCAAGAATCAACTCGCGAGCACCTTCAGGCTCGCGAGGTTCTTCAACTAGGGGGCAACTTGACCCCGCCCTATCGTTCCTCAAGGGGTTATCAACAATATCAATGACCGGTGGTTTGGGAGGAACCATCGGTGCAGAAACCACTGGTGCAGCTGCCGCAGTGTCATGGAGGGGTTCACGCGGCTGTGGGGTTTGGGTAAGCTCACCCGATCGATTAGACGGGTGAGATGGACCGACAGATGTCTTCTTTTGCCTCTTCGAGTTGGTGCCCTTTAAGCGAGGCAGCAATCCCCTCTTCTCTCCCACGTTCGTCATCGCGACCTCCTCACGAGATATCAACCCAGCAGCTGCGAGTCGGGAGGCTGACAGATAGGTCTCGATATGCTTGTAACAAGCTGGTAATTTGTAAACTCTTACAATCTTCTCGTGGATTCCTCCCCTCAGGCTCGGTTTCCCCACGGTCGGAATACCTGCAAATACGAGCACAAGTCAGATAAACAAAAAATTCAAAGTCTGTTTATAAATTGGGTCAGAGTGAAGTTTCACCCACCTTCACCGAAGAAGCGGCTCACATTATGGCCTCCAGGGGTGGATCCCGTTTTAGATTCCCAATTCCCGGAGGCAAAGAACCAGCACTTCCTCCATCCGGGATAATTTGAAGTGGATTTCCCCAAGACGTAATTATCCCGGTGCCAGTAACACAAATAATACCAGCCATCGCTGGAGGGAGCTTTCTTGACCTGGAACATTCTAAGGAACTCCTCGGTAGTTAAATCCCCATTGCTGGCTTGTTTCCAGAGAACGAACGCACTAAGAACTACCCTCCACCCATTGACAATAAGTTGTCCAGGGGCAATTTTATAGGTGCGAAGTACGTCACGAATAAAAGGGTGAAGGGGAAGACGTACTCCGAGGATGAAGAGATAATTGTATATGGCTACGCAACAGGGGGAAGGTGAATCCACAGTCTCTCCCTCTCTAGGCAACTGGAAAATGACGGAGTCGGGTGTTGGGTCTCAAATTTTCACCCATTGTAAAACAACATCCCGCGGTCTATCGACAATGATTTGAATAATTTTTTAGACTAGGAAAGCCCGATAAATGCCAGTACAACCCTAATCACTCGGTAGCGACCAAAATTCATGAACAGCATTTTGGAGCATAACTGGACATGCGAATCACCGCCAAATGGTCCGGAACATCCTAAAACCCTTGACCTGTAAGTTTTAAAGTCATTTGGTGCATATCTTTACCTGCGCACCTCGAAATGTGTTTCATCGCTACCCGGAGTTGACCAAAAAGGGTCTGTAAGCCTACAACTAGCATTTCAGAGTGGAACTGGACATCCACACCACCGTCAAATGATTTGAAGCACCCCAAAACCCTTAAATAACAAGATTGAAGTCCTTGCGGTGTGTATTTCCATGTGCGCACTACCTGGAACAACGTTCCTATATGATAAGCCCACCCGGAGGCTCCAAATTAGGAAGTACCAAAATTTGTAACATCTGGACTTCCACACCCCATCCCATTCATTCAGGAGGTCCATCCTAGCCTAGAAGTGGCTTGGCGACAGTGAGTGGATGTTCAGAAAAGGTAGCTGTCCTTTGGAGGTCTCCCGTCAAAGCTTGAAATCCTTAAATTTTTCTAAGTGCTGAAATCCTGAAATTTAGCTAAGTAGTGGAAAAAGCGCCTGTAAAGACATGCACCTGGGTTTCCACCACATGCGCCCACACCCTATGTATGAAAGGAATCACTTCGAACACTTTTTTCGGAAAGCGCTGGAAAATGCGCCGGAAAAGAACATGCGCCTGGACCTTGCACTTGGACATGCGCCCGGCCTTTTCTTACCACATGCGCCTGGTTTTCTGGCCACATGCGCCGAAAAATATCCTACGGGCTAGACCCGAACCCGATTACCTCCCTATAAATAGCAGAGTCACTTCATAACATCAGAGAGAAATCACATTCTTCTGACCTCAGAGCGATGCAAGAGGTACATGGGCCCGCTCCATTATCCCTGGCCGGATGCCTTGGCCTGAGTGGATTCCCTCGTTGGAATCCCTCGTCGGAAAGGGATTTCCTTGCCAGAATCCCAAGTTCAGAGAGAAATCCTAAAAATTTCTAAGTGCTGGGCACATGAGCCGGCTTTTCCCCACATGTGTTGGCTTGTTCTCTCCGGGAAAACCTGAAAATCACCAAGTCCCAAAGGGACATGTGCCCACTATTTGGGGCCAGGTGCATGTGCAGTGAGACATGCGCCCGGGACTTTGCTTCCCCTCCGTTTTTTCATAAAAAAAGGGCACATGCGCCGGGGAGATGGGCACATGCGCCCACCTCCCAACCACATGCGCCCACCAGCTGTTGCAGCCCCACATGTGCCTGTACCATCCCCTCCATGCGCCTGGATGCTGGTTGGAGGGGTGGACCTTCCATCGTGCGGCCTGCCTTCGTCCGAATCGGATTTCGATCAAACCGCCTCTCCTAGATTTGTCTCGATGAGATCTATCCATCCCCCGGATCAGATTCTCCAACGGTCAAAGATAAATGGCCCAAATTAGTGTTTTGATCCAAAATAGCCAACACTTGGCCAATTTGGCAACTCCGGAAATCCCTTCAAAAGAGTCGAAAACGGCCGAAACCGAGAAGAATCGGGCGGAATTGGACCGAGCCCGAGAGGGAAACTTTTCTTCTACATGACATGATATACCATAATCATGCATCGCGATGAGGTTATCCAATCTCAGGACCCTCGAATACCCTAATCAAGCGGTCGACAGGCCAGTTACTTAGTCATTTTCAGCCTTGGGAAGTGCCCTGTCGGCTCGGAAATCGACTTATGTTAAGCGAATCGAAACGCGATCCTCGTGGACATAATCCACCACTTTTCAAAGATGGTGATTGATGATATTCACCGATTTCCCTGATCAGACCGCAAACAGGTCCACAATTCAGTCATTTTCAGCCTTGGGAAGTGCCCTGTTGGCTCGAAAATTGACTTATGTTAAGCGAATCGAAACGCAATCGCACCGCAATCCTTGTGGACGTAATCCACCCTTGTTCAAAGATGGTTAACGATAATATTCACCGAATACCCTGATTAGACCGCGAACAGGTCCACTACTTAGTCATTTTCAGCCTTGGGAGGTGCCCTGTTGGCCCGAAAATCGACTGATGCCAAATGAAATCAACCACGATCTCAAGAACGCTGAGGAAAAACTAAAGCACTCAGGCTATCAAAAAGCTGAGTTAAACATTTACGGGGCACCGATCCCCATTATTCATCAGAAATTGGAATACGTGGGTACCCATCGGACCCTATACTTAACCATTTGCGGGCATCGAAAACAGCCGATCCAGCCTATTGAATTTAAATCTTCAAAATATCTTGGCTAGATAAAGCCTATTTGATCTCTAATAGATCATTGAAAATACCCAAAAGAAAGAGTGTTCTTGAAGACGAGTCGCCCGACTCCAGAAGAAACACATTTACTTTACTGTACAAAGCTCCATTCATTCCGGATAAAGGTCCGAGGCTAAACCTAAGGGGTTATGGTTACCACGAGAAATCACAAACAAAAGAGTTCTAACTAAGCTTGAAACATCCTTCTATGGATTACCATTATGAAAAAGACAGTCAATGCCCTACCCATTGACAACGGGTCCGTCGGTTGAGCTAATGAGGCAGTTGCGGATTGCTTTCCTAAGGTCACCTGTTCACAGTAACAGGCGTGGACTTTTAGTTATGCCGACCAACATTTTGATGTTCGTGTATTCCAGCGGTCACCTGTTCACAGAGCCCAGAGTTACACCACTCGAATCCTGACAGTCTCTCAACCCGGACAATCCAAAAGAAAATGGGACATAGACATCTGGCTTGTCTAAGAAATGTGGCTCAGTCCATAACAAGAAAACAAAGGTCTATACGACCATGAACTCAAGACCATAATCCCCGGCGGATTAGACTTTCGCCTTTTAATCAATGGTGATCAACCGTTGATGTAATTAAAGGCTCGTGACCCGTATCACAGCCTGGAATGTAAAAGATCTCAGAATCTCTGGAATAAAATTCACCTTGCAATATCTCTCTTGTGTGCACTTGGTGATTGCTTATGATTGTCTATGAATATCTCTATACTCAGAATTCCCCCAGAATAATGAAACATAGGAAAAAGACTGCTGACGAGCATCGATTTTTTCTAGTTTTAACAAACTGGCGACTCTGCTGGGGAATTATTCAATACTAGAACCTCTGGTTATTTCTGAGTAAATAGACATTCTGCGATAAATCATTTGCAAACACTGATGTGTATATGAGAAAGGCTACCGCAAGGAGAAATGTTCGGCTCCTTCACGGGCGTCAAATTGGTGACTCTCAAGGGGAACGTTCTTCCCTTTATCTTTAAGACAAAAGAATTTTGAGGCTTCACATAGCATGCATTTAGTTTGTACTTGTATGTTTCTGTCTATCCACTGTCGAGCCATACCGCGATTGGTAAGGTCGCATCCCCTCTCTTTTCCAAGTGCGCGGAATATTCTAATGCGTGTATGACTGTGCAGAGAGAGAGAGAGAGAGAAAGAGATAGAGAAAGAAAGAGAAAGACAGAGAAAGAAATAGAAAGACAAAAGAACCAACCAAATAGCGTCTACAATGATCTTCCTAGCATCCGGAGGATTCTACTTCCCCTATCTTGCAACAACCTCTGAAGCCGGATGGCAGGTTGTGCAAAAGCGCAGGACGGTCAAGAAGATCAAGAACAAGAAGGTTATTCCGGCAGAAACAGGAATGACAGCAAGGGTACAGGGCGGAATGAAGAAACAGTGGAAGCCAGTCTACAGGAACGAAGCCCGCGACACCAGCAGAACCACTGTGCCAGCCAGGCCAGAGTTCTCCTTTACCGTTATCGACTTCCCAGCGATACCGAAGATAGCACTGTCAGCCAAGATATCGAACAGATCCACTGTCTGACAATCAGCTGAGGCGACGATGAAGACAACCCCTACTAAAGCCGCCGTGACCAAGACAAGGCCGCAACGAGCATAAGTAATGATGGTGTAGGTCGCCGAAGGAGAGACGAGTGAGCGATATCCAGAGCTGCCTCCAATCCAAGAACAGAAAGATGAGATTATCCAGGTCCAAGAGGACACGGCCAAAGAGATGAGAAAGATGAAAGAAGCACTGATGGCTCTAGTTGCCCAGGGGGCAAACAGAAGCCCGGCGGTCCCTACTCGACAGTTTGTAGAAGAATGCCAAGGAGCAACAGGAGAACCACCTACCGTCGAACCACAAGCTCGCCCAAGAAACGTCGAGTTCAGACGTGTACCGCCATTGCCATCTCAAGCTACAAGAGAAGAGTGTCTGAGACAGTTGCGAACCTGATGCGTCAGGAAAGAGAAAAGGAGAAGAGAGGAAAATATATATACCGAGTGCCATATGTTGAGCTCTTAATTTTGCATATTCTAACCCCAATTCATTACTCATTATGCATGGATTTTATGTTTAAAGACTATTTTAATGCATGGTCTTGTGATTGCAGGAATGAGAGAGAGTTCACTCGATCAATAGCTAAAAGAAGCATATTTAGGAACCTTGGATGAAGACCCAAGGTGGGCCAAAGAATCATGAAGAAAGAAGAAAAGAAAAGAAAGAATGAAAAGGAGCCCCACAAGGTGGTCCGACCGGTCAAGACCGGTCGGCCAACTCTGCTGCCTTCTACAGAGGTTGCTGCACCAAACCAAACAGGTCACGACCGGTCAAGACCGGTCGGCCATGCAATTTCAGATTTCCAGATTTTAGACGACAGGCTATTCCCATTTTTGGATTTTCAGCACAGTTTTATGAAGCCATCTTGATGATATTTGGAAATCCAACACATCCATGTCGAAGAGGAGCTCGCCGCCGAAATAACGGTTTGGTGTCGATCGGAGCTACAGATTGACCGTGGTGGCCAAAACAATACGAACTATCCAGAAAGTTTCAGTTTCCGCCTACTCCACTCTGGGCCGGTCCAGGTGACCCATCATTGATGATATGAAGAATCTACTTTGAACATCTTCTAGACCACATCCATATATGAATAACCACAAAATTTTAGATCAAAAGGATGTGTGGTTTGATCGTACCGGTTGAAGAAAGATGGACCATCCAGAAAGATTCAACTGCGCAGATTTTATAAAAGGCCTGGGTGTTCTAATTTTTGGACCACATTTTAGAATTATTTTGGACAATATAATCAGTCTATCATGTAGAGGAGGAAGTTTTCTACCAATGATCAAAATTTGAGATCAATCCAACCTCTGTATACTCTGGAGCGTTGAAAGCAAGATGACTGGTTCTGAAGGTACCCGAATTGCGCGATTTTGAGAGGCGCTCGCTGATCTGATTGGTGGGCCCATTCAGAAGATAATCTTGGAAATCTAAATCATCTATGAGGAAGATCAAATTACAAGGAAGTTTCAAATCAAATTTGAAGGCAATCCGACCATTGGTTAAGCCATACGAAGCGAAACAAAATCTGCTATGTTGCTGTACTATTGCTGCACTATAAAAGGAGGTGCTCTCTTCTATTCCAAATCAAGCAAGGACGCGGGGAGCAAGGAGTTCAAGTCATAGGAAGCTTCCTAGCCTCCTCCAGCTAGTTTTTCTTCCTTTTCTTAGTTCTAGTTTTATTTTTAATATGCTTTTCATTGGCTAATCTCTTAGCTAGAGCTAAGAGGTGAACCTTATAGTTTTCTTAGATTGTTTAATTCATTTTATTGGTTTCAAGTTGGATTTCTATTGAAGAACAATGGTTTGAAGTTTAAATAAAGTTCTAAGTGGTTTTTCTTAATCTTATGATGGCTCATGGATGTTTGGAAGGATTGCTTTAGTTCTTAATTGTTTTTGCATGGTTCTAGACCTGTATACTCCGAGGAATCGGATTCAATACGCTCTAGACTTAGATTTCCATGTGGGAACTTAAACCAAAGTTCTACCTTTTTGTTCTAAATTCTGAATTATGTGTTGATTGTTCATATGACTTGAATGAAGCTCAAATAATGATATAGTTTAGCTTTGTGACATGGTTTGATGAATATCATGGTTATGATCTTAATCTATTGGAATTAGTATTGACCTATGCAATTGAGTGTGCTCAAGTCCTAACTTGAATTGAGGGAATCATGTTGATGAATAACACATATGACAAATTGATTTGATAATATAACCGCTCTATCATCCGGCTAGATAAGACTTATTTTCAATTCTAGTTGAAACAGTGAGAAACCATATGAATTATACATCTAAGGAGAGCTATAAGTGGATCCTTAATGCTTTAATTATCTTTTCATTATCAGATTTCTCTGTTTCATGTTCAAAACCAATTTCACAAACCTCTTAAGATTCTAGTTATTAGAATAGTTCGAATTGTTTACTTCCTTCCCTGTGGATCGACCTCGGTCTTACTGAGATTATTACTATATCGCAGCCTTGCACTTGAGGCGAGCGAACAAGTTTTTGGCACCGCTGCTGGGGAAAGAAGTTAAACAGTTCTAATTGTTCTATTAGCTATAGAGTAGTCTTAGTTAGGTAGGATTTTTAGTTCTTCTAGAAGTAGTTTTCTTTTTTTTTTTCTAGATTACTAACAATTTTCTGTTTTTGTGTTTTGTATGAACTTAGTTGCTGACATAGTTCTTACCTTCATGGGTAATATCTCCCCATCTCCCTTTCGTCTTTTTGTTCTTCTTCCTAGATTAGGGTAGTTTCAACTCTTTAAAATCTCATTATGACTGATTGGAAGTGTGATTCTTATGCATACCTTTTAGAAGATGAGATGTCAGACCAAGGAATAAAAAATCATTATGATTGAAACCATTACAAGCATGAATATTTTTCTAAGACTCAATCTACTTCTAATACTCCCCCACGTAAGACAATGGGAGACTATCGAAAAGAGATGAATAATGTTCCACCGGTTAGGACAATGTATGATCACTTGTATGGATACACATATCAACAACCATCTAAAAGCCCAACATATGACATGCATAATCCAAATTGGTGGGAGCATCAAAATTTCAACTTGGAAGATGAGCCAACCATGGATGCTAACAATTATCCTTAAGAGTTTCTTTCTCATGATCCGCAACCGACACGAACTCTTGAGGATACGCTACAAGAGTTTATGAAAATAACTGAGCAATGCATACAAAACCTCTCACCATCTCAAAATCCTGAACCTGACATTGGGAACACCGAATCAATCCCCAACATAGAGGAGGATGTGGCTATCCAAGCCTAGCCGTCTTCCGATTTGATGACTAAACTTTTAGAGGATGTCGATTTCAGTGATCCCAACATTACCATCGATTATGGTGAATCGACTATCTCTTTTAGGTATTCCGATTTGAACGATGAAAAGATTTCAAGGACGGTTGACGAACCCGAGGAATCTACAAAATCTGAAAGTGATAAGTTGATTACCTATAATGAGGATTTGGAGGATGATTGCGAGTCCATGATTTCTTCTTCCAAAGGGCCGAATGCTTATGAGTCACCAGAAGATATTCTTGCTAGAGAGATGCCCGAAGTCGATATTTTTGAGTCCTTCCACCAACATAACATGACCAATTCTATTGTAGAAGAACTCCCTTGGGTTGAAAATTCTGTTTCTTTGGATGACAGGGTGGCACAATCTAAAATTTCAAAAGATCAACCAATGCTACATGATGTGCTTACCAATGAATCTGAAAAAATTTCTTTGGAAGACCTCCCCTCTATAGAGGAGGAATTCCTTACCCTTGAAACAGAATTTCCTCAATCAGTTAGGGAGAACGAAGACCCTTTATCCGACTCTCTCGATTTCCTAGAGGAATGCATGACCTACCCCTATGATCTTAATGATGAGATGATTATGGAGTTGGATAGTTTGTTAGACATGATGTCGGTGCATGAAGAACACCATTCCACTGATTTACACTCTTTATCATTGTTTGTGGAAGCACCATGCAATTCTGACATTGTGGAGAAGACAACTTGAACTGAAGAATACTTGATAAACGTCTCTCCACCATCATGGGTTCTTCAACCTACTGAAAATTCTGATTGGGAGGACCCGTTTTTAATCAATTACAACCCAATTCAGAACTTGAGGAGATATCTTTTTACTGCTCTTATCCCCTCATTACACGCTTGTGGTGCATACTATGATTGGACCTTAATGAAGAAACGCACCCATGCGTACATTCGAGCAGGACTTTGGATGGTCCTCATGAGAAACTTATTGAAATTCATGAAGATCCTGCTCAAATGTGATCATGTAGTCGATCGGACTAATCAAAGGTAGGAAGGTAGGTTAGGATTTCCTTTTGCATTTAAGATTGAATAAGTCTCCTCGAGACAATGGAAGATGCTAGAATTGATCTACTTGCTACCTCAAGTACTCTCGTTCTCACTCTCCTTTGTTTTATGTCATTGCTCTCATGTTATGCATTTTGCATATCTTATTACATTGAGGACAATGTAAGATTTTGGTTAGGGGGTGAGATTCCTTAGATAAATTTACTAGCTTTTGTGACATCGCGAGCAATTATGTAGAAATTTTTTGACTTTTCTAAAATTCAAAACTCTTTTAAACAACTTTATTTCTATGCATTCGGGATGATACGAGTATAAGAAAAAGAGATACGAAGTGAGTGATGTTGCAAGTCTTGAACTACTTTTAATATAATGGTTTTATATGTGAATTCCCCTATTTATATGATTGATAGAAAATTTGAACATTTTTACACCTAGTTCACATTACAAGATTTTCATGATTTGAAAGGATTATGTGATTTGTGGATTGGCTAGACTTAGATTTAAGGTGTTGAGGAACCAAGCCGGGGTACTTTGTCCATCCTTGTCCATGGGAAAATAACAAAAGATATGGATTTCTAAAAATCCTATCTAATGTAAAAGAAAAAGGAAAAAGGAAGGATGAAATTGGGAATGATGGAGAATATGGTGGAAAATTTTGAAAAGGGCTACCTATTATTACCAACCGGGGGATGGTCTACCCATAACCAAAGCCGGAAATGGGACATAGTGTGAAAGCCGTCGGAAGGACGTTAAGGCAAATTCCTTTCATAGGCTTGTTGTTGATCTGTGCACCTTAAGATTCATAGTTTAATTGATTTATGAAGAAAATAATCCTGGAAAATCATGAGATGAACATTCACTATGCACACTAGGTTGAATTTGTTCAAGTTCTTCTATTTATCAATCAATCAGTGGGGATTTCATATGAACACTTATTATGTTTTGAGAGTTTAAGGTTTCAACCTCTATCACCTACTTTTTCTGACTTTTATACTTGTGTGTCTTGGGATATATAGAAGAACGAAATAGGGTGATGCAATTGTCTTTGGGATCATGACATTAGAGGTGAACATGTTCCATATGTGCAAAAAGTAAAAGAATGAGGACGATGATGAGCTCTTCGAGGTAAACATGTTAGAATACTTTGAAGAAGAGGAGCTCCTCCAACTTGAACCACTCGAAACTTTGGAGACATGCTTTGTACATTTTGAGGATTTCAATGATCTCATCTATGTGACATTGTGCAAGCATTAAGTAATGAGAAGCCGGTAGTTGATACTAGCCAATGGAGGCCTCACTTTGAAAAATTGCCACCAACCACATTAAAACCTCTACCGTCTAATATCCAACCACCGAAGCTTGACCTAAAACCATTGTCATTCGAGCTTAAATACGTATATTTGGGTTAAGAGAAAACATTCCATATTGTTATAGCCTCTCACCTAGGAAAGGACTAAGAGCTCAAGTTGATTGAGCTACTCAAAGAACATAGGGGAGCTATTGAGCTCTTAATTGTGCATATTCTAACCCCAATTCATCACTCATAATGCAAGGTTTTCATGATTTACAGACTAATCTAATGAATGATTTTATGATTGCAGGAATGAGAGGGACTTCACCCAATAGGAGAACAAAAGGATCTATATTAGAGCCTTGGATGAAGACCCAAGGTGGGCCGAAGAAAGAAGGAAGCAGAAAAAGAAGAAAAGAAGAAAGAAATGAAGAAACATAGGGCAAGACCGGTCGTGACTGGTCGGCCAGGAGGGCCACGACCGGTCGGCCATCTTCCCTTGATCCTGCTGAACCATCTGGACACCCAAGCAACATGGTCCGACCGGTCTTGACCGGTCGGCCAACAGGCCCTGTGCACGCTGGACATGTGATAAGCTAGTCCGACCGGTCTTGACCGGTTGGCCATCAACTCAGGAAACCTCCAGAGCACTCTGGACTGTCAAACAGAGAGGTCTGACCGGTTGTGACCGGTCGCCAGCCCAATCCGACCAGTCCAGACCGGTCGTCCATGCGTAAGACAACATTGTTTCTATTTCGGGCTCCGAATTTCTCTGCGCACTGCGTAACCTTACGCAATGTCTGGAAGATTCCGAAGCTGCGGAGCTTCCCCACTATAAAAGGACACCTAGGGGCTCTTCCTAGGGCATCGAAGGACGGATTAAGCATGGTGGGAGACGGCGGAAGTGGATTTCGGAGTTCCACAACTCCTCCTAGTTTGTTTGCTGTTTTTATGTTTTCTTTGTTTGTTTCATGTTTCCTTGGATCATGAACGGCTAAACCTCTTAGCTAGGGCTAAGAGGTGAAGCTTGTAGTGAATCTAAGATGTTTCAATTCGTTTGATGTGGTTTTAAGTTGGATTTCATGTTTAAGAACAATGGTTTAAAGTTTAATTCAAGTTCTAAGTAGTTTTTCTTAGTCTTATGATGACTCATAGATGTTTGAAAGAAGTACTTGAGTTCTTAATTGTTGTGTGTTAGTCTAGACCTGTATAATCTGAGGAATTGGAGTACGCTCTAGTACTATGATCTTCATGTGGGAATTTCCTACCAAAGTTCTATTTTTTATGGATTTCTGAAGTATGTTTGAGACTGTGTATGTGATTTGAATCAAGTTCAAGTCATAATTTAGTTTTATCTTGTGACAGGATTCAATGATAGTTATGATTGTGATCTTAGCCTATTGGAATTGGGACTGACCTATGCACTTGAGTATGCTCGTCCTAGCTTGCATTGAGTGAATCATACACATGGCTCTTACATATGGCAGATTGTTTGGTTTAACTGCTCTATCATCCGACTAGATAGATCTTAATTTCGATTCTAGTTGAGAAAGTAAGAAACCACAGCGGATTGAGCATCAAGGATTGCTACAAGTGGATCCTTGAACCCCTAGTGCCTTTTTATTAATTGATTACTTCAGTTTAGTTCAAAATTGCTATTTACATCAATCTTCTCAAAATCTGGTTGTTAGCTTTTCAATAGAAACTATTGGAAGTATTTGTGAATTCCTACATAAGTCCCTGTGGATCGATCTCGATCTTACCGAGTTTATTACTACATCGCAACCCTACACTTGGGGAAGTGAACAGGAGCCACAGGATGGACAATAGCAGACCTCAAGGGGGTTGACTCTTGGTTTGTACTCACCATATACACCTCAAAGAGAATGCAAAAATAACTAGACAACCTCAAAGATGATTGAATCTAAACATGATGGAGGTCGTCAAGGTCAAGGTGTTAAAGCTACTAGATGTGAGTATCATCTACCCCATCTCGGATAGCCAATGGGTGAGTCCTACCCAAGTTGTCCATAAGAAGTTCGGTATTACCGTTGTAGAGAATGCCAACAATGTGCTTATACCAACTAGAGTAACCTTCGGTTGGCCTATGTGCATAGATTATCGGAAGCTAAACATGGTCACTAGGAAAGACCACTTCCTTTTTCCATTCATGGATCAAATTTTGAAGAGGCTATCGGGTCATTCCTATTATCGCTTCCTAGATGGTTATTCCGACTACAACTAAAAAGATATAGTAGCCCCAGAAGACTAAGAGAAAACCACCTTTACATGCCTGTACGACACCTTCACATACCGAAGGATGCCATTCGGATTATGTAATGCACCCGCCACATTCCAACAATGCATGTTGAGTACTCGGACATGGTGGGTGAATTTCTTGAGGTATTCATGGATAATTTTTCTATTTTTTACTGTACTTTTAATGAGTGCCTATATCATTTGAGATTAATCTTAACTAGGTGTGAGGAGAAGAACCTTGTCTTAAACTGGGAAAAGTGTCATTTCATGTTACAAAGAGAAATAGTCATTGGACATATTATCTCGTCCAATGGAATAGAGGTAGATCGAGCCAAAATCGACATTATTGCTAATCTACCACCACCCAAAAGCATACACGATATGCGGTCCTTCCTTGGATACACCGAATTTTATCGAAGGTTCATAAAGGATTTCAGCTATATTTCTAGGCCTTTATGTAACCTTCTCCAAAAGGAAAACTAATTCAAGTGGAGTGGCAAATGTCAATTAGCTTTTTCAAAGCTAAAGGACATGTTGACAACCGCATCTATCATGCAACCACCGGATTGGTCCGTCCCTTTTGAGTTGATGTGCGATGCGAGCGATTATGTTATTGGGTTAGTGTTAGGACAAAAGAAAGATAAGAAGCCTCACGTTATCTACTACACGAGTAGGACCTTAAATCTCGCCTAAGTCAATTACTCGACTACGGAGAAGGAGCTCCTAGCTATTGTTTTTGTTAGTACACTTTATTTTGTCAATTGACGTGTTGGTTGGTCGCGTCTTGTCATGTGAGCCCCGGTCGAAGATTTGAAGTTCAAGACTTGAAGATTATGCTTCTTCCATTGCTTAAACTCAAGTTGAAACAAGATCTCAGGTAAGTTGCATATAGATCGATCATAAGAAACCTAAAACATCAAAGAATGGCGTAATAACTCATCTATCTTATCCCATTCCCTCTCGACCCTTACACAAGTTGATCAGACTTGTGGTCCATGGCTGGTGTGAATCATAATTGAAGATATGTCCAAACATTGGACCCCATGCACCTTATCACTTCATGCTTGAAAGTGATCCGCTGCTGTGTTGAAGGCCAGAACTTCAACAGTTCCAGCAAACTTGTTGTAACAACATTGTCTAGACAGCCAACCGGTCTTGACCGGTCGGCCAAGCTCCTCAACACAAGTCAACAACCCTGTTGTGATGCATTCAATTGGACAGCCGACCGGTCTTGACCGGTCGGCCAGAAGATCTAGACCTGTCCAGTAGCTGTGCTGCATGAAGGCTGCCAAGACAGCCGACCGGTCTTGACCGGTCGGCTAGGAGCATCAAATGTGGTCAGTGACTTATTGTGAGTAATTCAGCTGGACTGCCGACCGGTCTTGACTGGTCAGCCAGCAATTCAGAAACTATCCAGCAGCTTTGCTGCATTATCCAGAAAGGCAGCCAACCGGTCTTGACCGATTGGCCTGCACATTTCAAGCAGTCCAGCAAGCATAGCCGACCGGTCTTGACCGGTCGGACTACATATAGCAGTTAGTCCAGCAAGGTGAGCCGACCGGTCTTGACCGGTCGGTCAGACCCAGATGTGGCCCTTCCTTTTTGAATTACGACCGGTCTGTCCAACCAGTTGAGTCCCCTCTCTGACAAGTCGGACATGACCGTTTTTTATCCATTGGGGCCATCATTTGGGGCTCTATATAGCCATAACTTGTGGTCTTTCATGGCAGGCATTCAACACCCTTCAAGAGCCAAGAGAGAGAGTCTTTACTCACATCCTCCTACCCTCTTTGCTCTTAACTCCCTTGAGTTCATCATTCAAACCTAGCCATTAATGGCTTGTCATTGAGTATTCAAAGCTCGGTTTGAAGTATGAACTCAAGATCTTCATTCATGGCTGACCTACCTTCGGAATATCTTTATGAGGTCGTTTATAGCCATTGAATGCTTGAAGTTTGGTAGTTCCCTCATAACCATAGCATTGAATAGGCAAGAGGAACTGGACCAACTCTCTCGCAACTACCCAGCATAATCATAATCACATCATTTGCATCGGTAGCTGATCTTGGGAGCACAAAGAGAAGCTGAAGCACGTGGAGCTGAAGCTACTCATCAAAGGCATCGAATCGGGGCTCAATCGTCTAGGTATGTCTAGTATTTGAGAGTCCATTTATGGAATCACAATTCCCTGGATTGGGAAACTCCGGCGGGAGTGTACGTGACCGTCCTTGGATTAGGATTGGTGAGAGTTTGAGATCCAAACTCGTCAAGTCCCTGGATTGGGCCATCGGCTAATGGTAAACGCAGTCCTAGATCAAAGGATGTCAAGGTTGATGGTTAACCTGATTTAAAACCAAGACTATAGTGAAATCTGGTGGTCTCATAGGTTGAGATTGTGAACCAAGAGTGGAGTAGGGAAACCGAACCACTATAAATCGTTGTGCATTGTGAGATTGAATGATTGCTATGTGTTGAATGGTTTAGTCAATCATGAATGCTAATTATTTGATGAAATGCCTATGATAGTCTTTGCTTGCAAATTCAACATATAATTGCCTTGAATGTTATTGTGATAACCTTGGTTGATAAGATTGACTTGATTAGTTTTTAATTGTAATTGGAAATTCAAAAAGACCTATTCACCCCCCTCTAGGACATTAGGCAAATCTCCAATTATCTCTACAAGCGGTAAAATCGCAATATCAGTTTTTTCTTTGGACAAATTTAGGCCTTACTTGATAGGATTCAAGGTTATTATCTACATGGATCATGCGGCACTGAAACACCTTCTTTCTAAGAATGATGCTAAGCCCTGTTTGCTTAGATGGATCATGCTCCAAGAAATCAACTTGGAGATTAAAGATAAGAAGGGAGTAGAGAATGTGGTGACGGATCATCTATCCCGCCTAGTTTTACTCAATCCCATTGATGAGTCACCTATTGAGGACTCATTCCCTGATGAGCAACTCTTTGTTGTTATGCATCCACTGTAGTACAATGATAGAGCAAACTATCTTTCCACAGGTGCGATGCTGACTCATTAGACTGTGCAAGATAAATGAAAATTTCTAAGGGAAGTGCGCAGGTTTTTCTAGGATGAATCATTACTCTTTAAATATTGCTCAGATCAAATAATAAGGAGATGTGTTCTTGATGACGAACAAAATTTTGTTATCTCCTTTTATCATAGTCAAGTATGTGGGGTCATTTTTCCGCTAAGAAAACCACTGCAAAAAATTCTGCAGTGTGGTTTTTATTGGACTACCTTATTTAGAAACACCCATGAGTTTTGCAAAGCATGTGAGCGCTGTCAAAAGCTAGGAAGATTGTCCTGTAGGAATATGATGCATCTCAACCCAATTCAACATCTCGAAGTCTTTAATTGTTGGGGCATCAATTTCATGGGACCATTCCCCTTATCTTTCGGATATGTCTACATATTGCTTGCCGTAGACTATGTGTCCAAGTGGGTAGAGGCGATTCCATGTAGAACCAATGATCACCGAACAGTTCTATGGTTCCTCAAAGAAAACATATTATCTAGATTTGGAACACCTAGAGTCATCATAAGTGATAGTGGCACTCACTTTTGCAATAGGCCTTTTAAAGCATTAATGAAGAAGTATGGCATTTTGCATAAAGTGAGTACCTCATACCACCCACAAACAAGTAGGTAAGCTGAAATTTTTAATCGAGAAATCAAACAGATTTTGGAGAAGACGGTGAGGCTGGTGAAATTGCGCCTTTTGGATGAATCACTTGTAAAGGCGGTTGTGCGTGCGGAAGCTTGGAGTAGCTAGAATTATGGCTAAGTCCTAGAGGGGGGTGATTAGGACCTTTTAAAATCTTTTTGCCTTCTTAACAATTTTAACAAATTAAACTAAGTAAACTATTAATACTTCGACTTCTAAGCCTAAGTGGGTCCAATCACAAGGCTAGCATATAATTAACAATTAAACAACATAACCTAAGCACGCATAGATAATCAAATGATTTAAATAAATTAAGTTCCTAATCTATGCAACCTATGTAGACTTATGAGAATGGATCAATAAGCTCAAGTCTACACAACTTAGTGAAAGTATATCTTGTGTGCAGATGTGCCTATCTAGAGCATAGCATACATTCCTATCAAACATTCATAATTAACAATTAAACATATAATGCTAAGATAACAATGTGCTTAAATCAATTACAAACACAAGCATGTATAGTGGTTCGACTTTGGGTCTACTCCACTCCCGGTTCAAGTACTCATCCCTTTGAGCACACCGGCATTCAGTAAGGAGTTTAAATATGGTTCCTCTCAACCAAGGAGTTTTAAGTTAGATCCGCCCAACTAAAAAGTTTACAGGTTCCTTCAAACGTACATGTACACACCCGTATTGGTGGCTTCCCTTAAAGACTTGTTTAGGCTCTACAACCAAGCCAAGGACTTATAACCGAACCTCAATTTAGACTTCACTCATGAGTCAAGGTACTACAACCGAACCTCAATGGTTTTAGGCTCTACAACTGAGCCAAGGTCCTACAACCGAACCTCGTGTTTACTCCCCTGAAGGCTCCCCCTTGGAGACTCAATTCGACCCTACAACCGGGTTTAGGTCCTACAACCGAACCTATCGAGTTTGAAGACAAACTCTACACTCAATTCCAACAAGGAAAAGAGTGGAACCGGACTCTTACAATTGACAACTTACTTGTCGGATTGAGCCCATTTGATGCGCTACTTCGGGTTGCTTGATCTCCACTCTCCCGTGCTTCAATCAGCTACCCTTATGCTCCTCTGATCTTTGATGTCATTGCGTCGCTAATGCTCCAGCTCCAAGATCAGTCACCTTGCATATCATGCTCCAACGGAGATGCCCAAGGTGCTAAGAGGTAGGTTTGAGATCTCTACAACTAATGGGAATGGGTTGCCTAGAGAGTCTCACCTATAAAGATCTCATCATAGAGTATTGGATAGGAATATCACTATCAAGGACAATCCAATCTCTAAATATCAATATAGGGACAAGTCGATCTTCATCATGAGCTTGGAATGCTCATTCTTATGATGAATCACAAGGAAGATCACTTGCTAGGGTTAGGAATACAGCTCTTAAAGATCTTCAACAATGGTGGCTTTTATCTCCTTCCTTTTATAAGTTTTCTTCAAACAGTAAAAAAAGGTCAAATTCGCGTATCTCCGATTAATCGAAAAAAGGTTGGATTGATCAGAGGTCACTTCCGATTGATCGAATACTTATCCAATTGATCAAAAAATTGTTTAGAGAGTTATTTGGAATAAATTTCGATTGATCGGAACAAGGTCCGATTGATCAGAAGGACCTCATCCGATTGATCGAAGACACTGTCCAATTGATCGAAAATCTGTCTAGTGAATATTTCAAATCCTCTGGAACAAATTTGGATTGATTGGGACCTGTGTCCGATGAATCGAAGTCCTATCGGAACCACTGTCTGATTAATCTATTGTTTGTGTTGTTTTGTTTATAGCAGCTTCCACCTCTTTTATTAGTCTTACTTATTATGTTTTTAAAGGTGTTTTAAGAATAATGATGATGACTAAGGGTATTCCTAATTGGTCCAAGTCATCTAAAAGGTTTTGGATGTTTTGGTTCAAAGGGCTAAGGCCACCAAGGCATCTCATTTACCTGATCTTCTTCCTTAATGCTTCTTGTCTACTTGAATCTTCGATCTTCAACTTGTCAAGGCTCAACCAACATTACAACTCATGGACACACGTGATTGACAAATAAGGTATACTAGTATGCCACAAAAAAGTGCACTAACAGCCAGATCGTAAAAATTGATCGCTAGATTAGTCGATGCTCTTTGGGCTCACCATACCGTTTATAAGACCCCGATTAGAATGTCTCCCTATAGACTTGTTTATGGGAAAGCTTGTCACTTGCCCGTGGATCTTGAACACAAAGCCTATTGGGCAATTTGGGCATTAAACTTCAATGTTAACAAAGTTAGCTCGCTTCACAGAATCCAATTAAATGAGCTTGACGAGATCCGGAATGATGCCTATGAGAACTCGAGAATTTGCAAGAGTAAGATAAAAGCCTTCTATGACAAACACATTTTCAAGAAATCTTTCCATGAAGGCCAAAAAGTACTCTTGTACAATTTTCGACTTCATCTTTTTCGAAAAAATTGAGATCTCGATGGACCGGCCCATACATTGTCAAAGAAGTTTTTCCTCATGGGGCTGTCGAGATAGAGAATGCGGTGAATGGTAACTGTTTTAAAGTGAACGGACAATGTCTTAAACCATTTGTTGAGAAGTTTGATTCAAAGGATATGTCCATCCCTCTGAAGGATCCTGTGTATCGGGATGATTGATCTCGTAATCTGATAGAGATTGTCTAAAAGGAAAATTGGGATTAGTTTAGTTTCTATTTTATGTTTTATTTTTTTAGTAGATTTAGATGTCGGAGGTAGAATTTCCATGATCGACTCTCTTAGGTACTCTCGTTCTCATCCTCTTTTGTTTTTATCTTTGCTCTCATGTTATTGCTCATTGTATATCTTTTTACATTGAGGACAATGCAAGATTTTGGTTGGGGGTGAGATTCTTAGATAAATCTAGTTTTTTGTTACATTTCGAGCAATCTTTGTAGGAAATTTTTTAATTTTTTCTGAAAATTCAAAACTCTTTTGGAAAACTTTGTTTCTATGCACTTGGGATACTATATGTATGAAAGGATGAGAGATGAATTGATATGATTTTAGGATCTCTAAATTATCTTAAATATATTAGTTTTCTATATGAATTCCCCTATTTATATGATCGGTAGAAAATTTGAACACTTTTGAGTCTAGTTCACATTACACGATTCTCATAATTGGTGGGATTATGTAAATTTGTAGATTGGTTAGACTAAAGATTCCATCCTTGTTCATGAGAAAAAGAGAAAAGAATGGAAGATATGGATTTCTAAAAGAGAAAAGAATGATGATGACTAAGGATATTCCTAATTGGTCCAAGTCATCTAAGAGGTTTTGGGTGTTTTGGTTCAAAGGGCTAAGGTCACCAAGGCATCTCATTTACCTGATCTTCTTCCTTAATGCTTCTTGTCCACTTGAATCTTCGGTCTTCAGCTTGCCAAGGCTCAACCGACATTACAACTCATGGACACACGTGATTGACAAATAAGGTATACTAGTATGCCACAAAAAAGTGCACTAACAGCCAGATCGTAAAAATTGATCGCTAGATTAGTCGATGCTCTTTGGGCTCACCATACCGTTTATAAGACCCCGATTAGAATGTCTCCCTATAGACTTGTTTATGGGAAAGCTTGTCACTTGCCCGTGGATCTTGAACACAAAGCCTATTGGGCAATTTGGGCATTAAACTTCAATGTTAACAAAGTTAGCTCGCTTCACAGAATCCAATTAAATGAGCTTGACGAGATCCGGAATGATGCCTATGAGAACTCGAGAATTTGCAAGAGTAAGATAAAAGCCTTCTATGACAAACACATTTTCAAGAAATCTTTCCATGAAGGCCAAAAAGTACTCTTGTACAATTTTCGACTTCATCTTTTTTGAAAAAATTGAGATCTCGATGGACTGGCCCATACATTGTCAAAGAAGTTTTTCCTCATGGGGCTGTCGAGATAGAGAATGCGGCGAATGGTAGTGTTTTAAAGTGAACGGACAATGTCTTAAACCATTTGTTGAGAAGTTTGATTCAAAGGATACGTCCATCACTCTGAAGGATCCTGTGTATCGGGATGATTGATCTCGTAATCTGATAGAGATTGTCTAAAAGGAAAATTAGGATTAGTTTAGTTTCTGTTTTAGGTTTTATTTTTTTAGTAGATTTAGATGTTGGAGGTAGAATTTCCATGATCGACTCTCTTAGGTACTCTCGTTCTCATCCTCTTTTGTTTTTATCATTGCTCTCATGTTATTACTCATTGTATATCTTTTTACATTGAGGACAATGCAAGATTTTGGTTGGGGTGAGATTCTTAGATAAATCTAGTTTTTTGTTACATTTCGAGCAATCTTTGTAGGAAATTTTTTAACTTTTTCTGAAAATTCAAAACTCTTTTGGAAAACTCTGTTTCTATGCACTTGGGATACTATATGTATGAAAGGATGAGAGATGAATTGATATGATTTTAGGATCTCTAAATTATCTTAAATATATTAGTTTTCTATATGAATTCCCCTATTTATATGATCGGTAAAAAATTTGAACACTTTTGAGTCTAGTTCACATTACACGATTCTCATAATTGATGGGATTATGTAAATTTGTAGATTGGTTAGACTAAAGATTCCATCCTTGTTCATGAGAAAAAGAGAAAAGAATGGAAGATATGGATTTCTAAAAATCCTATCTCATGTATATGAAAAGAAAGAAAGTATGGTTATTCTTGAATATATGTTGTAAAATTTTTGGAAAGGGCTACCTATTACCAACCAGGGGAAGGTCTACCTGTAACCTTAGCTGGAAATGGGAGGTAGTGTGAAAGCTGTTGAAGGAACGGTTAGACAAATTCTTGTCATAAGCACGTGGTTGATCTGTACACTTTTTCTTTAGTTTCACTAATCTATGAAGAAGGTAATCCTGGAAATTCATGAGGTGAACATTCATTATGTACACTAGACTGTACTTATTTGGATTTTTTTATTTGTCAATCAATCGGTGGGGATTCAACGTGAAACATTTATTATGTTTAGGGAGTTTAGGATTTCAGTTTTATATCACTAATTTTCTCTGAATTTTGTACTTGTATGTCTTTAAGTTTATAGAAGTATAGTTTCCAAAAGAGAGTTAAGTTTTTAGAGAAGTGATATTGTTTCATGCATGTTTTTCTTGGGACTAGCAAAATACTGGTGGGGGTGTGTTGAGCCTTATATACATATTCTAAACCCATTTCATCACATAATTTGCATGATTGTTATGTTTAAAGACTTATCTAATGTATGTTTTTATGTTTGTAGGAATGAAAGAGTGAACTTTATTTGGTACTAAAAGACCACCTTAAAACACCTTTGAGGATGATAGAAGATGAGCCAAGAAAGGAGAGAAGAAGCAAGGAGAAGAGAAGAATGAAGAAAGAAGAAATTGACCAAGATCCGGTGGTCCTACTGGTCATGACCAGTCGGCCAAGGGGCTGACCGATCGGCCACACATGGCAGCACCTTGTTGCACTTGCTGAACACGTTGGACATGCACTAGACCGGTCGGCCACTCTTAATTGCAAATTTCCAGTGACTT
Organism: Liriodendron chinense; assembly: GCA_003013855.2. NCBI lineage: Eukaryota > Viridiplantae > Streptophyta > Magnoliopsida > Magnoliales > Magnoliaceae > Liriodendron > Liriodendron chinense. The sequence continues at coordinate 921,742 of ML058395.1, read as the reverse complement.
CTCCTTCAAGCTTCGAAATTGTTTGCACAACTGCATAAGTTGCTACGCAAATCTTGAAAGTTCTGAGGTGGTGGAGTGTGAAATCTATAATAATCATAAAATGACTTGGAAGTCATGGGAGGTGACGAGGATCATCGTGGATCATCTGTAACTCCTCCGAATCTGATTTTTTATGTTTTTCTGTAGTTTATTTTTCTAGTTGAAGTATAATAATGCTCGCTGTTGGGGATCAAATTTGCACCCATCATAAAACAGTATTCAACGGTCCATCTACGACGATTCGGACCAATTTCGAGATCAGAAATACCTGAAAATGCCAGTGCAAGCTAACATGCGCGATCGCGACCAAAACCTACGAATGCTATTTCAGAGCGAAATAGGACATGCGAATAACCACCAAATGATCCAGAACACCCTAAAACCCTTAGCCTGCAAGTTTCAAAGTCACGTGACGCGTATCTTTACCTGCGCGCACCAAAACGTATTTTACCCCTATCCGTAGCTGACTGAAAGGGCACGAAAGCCTATAGGTACCATTTGGGAGTGAAACTAGACATCCATATTACCGTAAAATGATCCGGAATGACCGAAAAATCTTAAGTAGCAAGTTTGAAGTCCTTGCGGTGCATATTTCTATGTGCGTGCTTCCCGGAACAATATTCATATGTAAAGAACCGATCGAGAGGGTCCAACTTGGGAAGGAACTACTAAAATTCACGACAGATGACCATCGGTACCCCACCCCATTCATTCATGAGGTCGATCACGGCTTAAAAGTGGCTTGGCGTCAGTGACTTCGATCCCCGAAAGAGTAGCTGTCCTCTGGAGGTCGCTCGTCGAAGCCTAAACTCGAAAAATTTCTAAGTGTTGGAATATGCATACACCACTCTCTCTCCACATGCGGCTGCCATGAGGAGACATTCGACCATGCCTCCACCACATGCGCATGTGAACCTTTTTTTTTCCTTTTTCCTTTTTTCCTTTTTAAGTTGTTAAAAATACAAACAATATCAAAATTAATCGAAATGATGCTAAGTGTGGCCACATGCGCCCATACCAGGGGCACATGCGCCCACCTCTATTCCACATGCGCATGGCTCCCCTCTTGCTTTCACATGCGCCCGGCCAATTTTGGACCTGATTAGATACCCGACAAACTTACTATAAATAGAACTTCATTCGCTGATACAAGGACGACATCACCACTAGAGCACTCTGCAGAGGTAAAATTCCTCACCTGAAACCCTCGCCGGAAAGGATTTCCTTCACTGATTCGTGCATTGTATTGTCAATTGCGTGATCATTGAGTCAGTCAAGTCTAGCGAGCCCCGATGAAGATTGACGACTCAAGACTTGAAGACCAAAGCAGCTTTCCGCACTCAAATTCAAGCCAGATTAAGCTTGGAAGGTAAGTTGCATATAGACAGCCTATAGGATCCCAAAACTTTCTAGTCCATGGCATTCAAATCACATTCTTTGTTTGCCAGTTGATCCACGGACTTAAGGTCAAGGTGATCAGTCTTGGACCTCCATTATGTAGGTGCCAATCAGTTGAAAAAGATAGGAATACCATCTCCTTGTGCACCGTTAATATCGAGGGAGTTCACCCCATTTCAGGCAGCGAAATTAAGGCCTGACGACAGGTCGGACGACCGGTCGGGTGAAGCAGGGTTGAAGACAGCACCTTCTGAAGTAAATCTCTTTCTTCCCTAAGACCGGTCGTTGGACTTCTAGGACCGGTCGCACGACCGGTCGTATTTGGACGAAATCTGTCCAGCAACCAATGGGAAAAATAGGTTAAAGGGAGACCGGTCGCATGACCGGTCGTTGACCTCCCACGACCGGTCGTACGACCGGTCGCAAATGCTAAAAAACTGTCCAGAGACTTCAGGGTTTTCTTTTCAAAAGGAAGACCGGTCTCAAGACCGGTCATCAGACCGGTCGGAGGCACAATCAAGACCGGTCGTTGGGCTTTTTAGACAGGTCGCACGTGACTGTTTTCTATCCATTGGAGCCCGATTCTTGGAGCCTATAAAGGCATATTTCGAGGGCTTTGAGGAAAGAACTTGCACACCCATTTAGAGCATTAAGAGAGGCTATTAAGACTTTCATCTAATCTCTTTTGCTCATCATAGTCTTGAGTTCATCCTTCAAACCTAGCCATTAATGGCACTACATTGAGTATTCAAAGCTCAGTTTGAACGATGAACTCAAGCATGGCATTCATGTCTGTCCCTATCATTTAATCTTCATCTTGAAGTCATTTATAGCCATTGAATGATCCAATTGATGGTTCCTTCATTATCCATTGCATTGTAATAGGCATATGGAACATCAATACCTTCTCCCACCTACCCGGCACTAGTCTAGGAACATCATATGCATTGGTAGCTGATCGTGGGAGCTTGGAGAGGAGCTAAGGCATTCGTGGAAGCTGAAGCTACTCATCAACGGTGCTAAATTGGGGCTCAATCGTCTAGGTATGTCTAGTATTTGAGAGTCCATTTATTGAATCACTATTCCCCGGATTGGAAAACTCCGGTGAGAGTGTACGTGACCGTCCTTGGATTAGGATTGGTGAGAGTTTGAGATCCAAACTCGTCAAGTCCCTGGATTGGGCCATCGGCGGATGGTAAACGCAGTCCTAGATCAAAGGATGTTAAGGCTGATGGTTAACCTGATTTAAAACCACGACTATAGTGAAATCCGGTGGTCTCATAGGTTGAGATTGTGAACCGGGAGTGGAGTAGGGAAACCGAACCACTATACATTGTGTGCAATGTGGTGAATGCATTTTGTCTATTTTGTTCCTTGTTGATCAATCTTATAAGTGCTTAACTGTATGCCCATCTTATGTTTGACAAAATGCTCATATGCCATCCTTGAATGATTAATACAAGAATGCATATAAACTGTTTGATGAAATCTTCTCTTAGTAAAGTTGTCAATCGAGTTAGATCTTGGGTGATCAATTGCTATCATTTACATGCACTTAATTGGAAAATTATGGTATAAATGCAATTGAGCTTTTGAATTTGTAAGAAAAATTAAAAAGTCCTATTCCCCCCCCCCCCCCCCCCCCCCCCCCCCTAGGACATAAGCATACCTTCAAGCTTATCTCACAAGCGGTAAAACCGCAATTTCAATTGGTATCAGAGCGGGTTCCTCTTTAAGGGCTTAATTGCCTAGAGGTAGATCCTAAGTGAGCTTGTAAGTATGTCCAACTCCGAGGCAAGTTTGATTTCTAGTCCTCCACACTTTGATGGATCCGATTATACATATTGGAAGGCTAGAATGAGCATATTTTTAATGTCACTAGATCCAGCTATATGTGACATAATTGAGAAAGGTTGGGCGGTCCCTATTGTTCAAACTAAAAGTAAGGGTACGACCACTTCCACTCCAAAAGATGAATCAAAATAGAGTAAAGAAGAAAGGGCCAATTCTATGAGCAATATTAACGCCCTTGATGTAATCCGTTGTGCCCTCTCCCAAGAAGAACAAAATAGAATATCTACTTGCGAATCCGCTAAGCAAGCTTGGGAGAAGTTGGAATCTATTTATGAACATTCTTGCACAATTGATTCATCCATGCCCATCCCTTCTACTGAAAGAGTTGTAAGTATCAATTTAAGGGAGAATATGAGCAATGATGAGACATCCTCTAGTAGTGAAGAGGAATATAATGATGAGGATGACCAATTACAAGATGTCTATAATGAGCTCTATTGTGAAAATTTAAAAGTTATGAAAGAGCTCAATAAAGAAAAGATTGAAAAGCAAAAGTTGTAAATTGACCATGTCTCTCTAACTAAAGAAAAGGAAAATGTTCAAAATAAATTGAGAAAGGCAGTAAAAAGAATTGAAGAGCTTGAGCTTGAACTTAAAACAGTTAAATATGAAAATCAAGCTCTAAAACTTGAGGTCAACCAACTTAAGACCTACACCAATGAGAATAAGGACCAAGAAACCCAAAATGCACAAATAAGTAAATCTTGTATTATGGGTAAAGATTTGGGAGAAAAATGGGGTTACAAATATGTCAAGAAAACCCCTTCTCTGGTATTTGTGGAGGTTGAGTCTTCTTCACTTGAGAGCAAACCTAAGTCGGCTCTCTCATGCCACTTTTGTGGAGAGGCGGGACACTTTAAATTTGAATGCCCAATTGTAAAACGACCGCCATGCACCTCAGTCCGACCTCAAATAGTTAAATCAATTGTGACTGAAAGAGTGACTCAAGAAAAGAAGAGCCAACATGGGAAGGCTCCAAAAATTGTGAAGAACTCAACCAAAGTTGAGAATAAGGAAAAATCTCGCAAGGTTGGCAAGAAAAGGAAAGTTTCACCCCCTTCTAAAAGATATGATTATGTGGGGGAGATGCTAAAGCAGGTTGCCCATTTGAACCAGAAAATTCAGAATATGGTTAAGGGCAAACAACAAGGGGTTTTTGGGAATCATATTGGCAATTCATATACCCAAAACCAATATTATGCGCCAACCAAGATGAGACAGCTAGTTGACATCTTTAGACCTTTGGATTTTAGGAAATCCAGGGGTAGCCTTGTGTGCTAGTCAGGTAGTTAGCTATATGTGCATATTGGTAAATTTAATGACTAAGCCTCATTCTCTTTTGATTAGTCTAACTCCTGTGTATCATGCTCAGATCATTTTGAGTTGAACTAATTGCTTTTGGATTAGCTTGGATTGATTGTGTGCTTTGTTAATCCCTATTGTGGTCAATTTTGCTCAATAGTTAAAATTCATTTGTGACCATATATATGTTGCATGCTTCATGTGTAGTATGTGACATTCTCGGCTAAGTTTGTGTATCTTGAATTGATTGAATATCATTAAAGCTTAATTGTTTAATCTTGCCGAGAAAATTCTGTTAATTGTGCTTTATAAGTAAACTTGAGGAAATCTAGCCTCTTTAAACATTTTCTATCTATCGAACTTATCCTTGTATGCATAATTAGCATAACTAATCTTGAGTTCTTTAGTTAGCCATCTCATATGCAGTTATTTGTTTGTCTTTATGTCTGAGATGATGTGGTTTGATGAATTTATTGTGGCATGTGTAATCATATGAAAATTCTTCAATTAAACATCTTTGCCACATTTAGATGGTTATGGTCATGCTTCCTCCTCATGCTTTATTATAACATATTGGGAGTAATCTGGTAGAAAAATGGGATAACTAGATTCTAAATCCCGTGGTGATAAAGAGCGAGATATCATGCAAACCTTGACAATCTCCAACACCCTTCTCTCCCTACATCTATACATTTGGGAGAAAGCTCTTGACCATAACACCTTGAGCTTTAAAGAAGCATACTCCAATTATGAAGACAGAGATTATTACCAAGAGGGTCATGAATGGCAAGTAATCTCATAGCCCTATGCCAGCCCCATGAACTTGATCATTCTGTAATATCATGGAAATTCATTGGTGGCTGTGCATTGGGGATTGGCTAACAAATTATCTGTTTTGCAGGTTGTTAGCCTTTAGATAAATGTGGTTTATCATTTTATAGTAAAATCTAAGGTTCTTACCCTCATCATTTATGAGCATAAATAGGTATATCTGGATATAAGATCCATCATCACAGTATGCTTAAAATTTGTTCATTTTTGGCATCAAAATTCGTAAAATTATATGGCCAAACCTACGCTTTTGATATGATCTGATGATGGACCGTTTGTCATCCTAAATTGCATAATTTCATAACAAACAAACCAGGTTTGAAGAATAAAAATAAAAATAAAATAAAAAAATAAAATAAAATAAAATAAACCAGTTGTGCAAAGTTTCAAAAATTGCACAGAATATGCAAATCGGGCCTACGACCGGTCGTTCGACCGGTCTGGCGACCAGTCCTGGACGGTACAGCGGGCGCGGGTTGGGTGTTTTAAAGGGCAAAAGGGCTGCCCCAAATCATTTCTATTCCAATTCCTTCTCCTCTTGTTTCATCCTAGAGGTCTCACCTGCCCTCCTCAAGCTTCCCTAGGTCTCCAATCAAAGATTAAAGCCCTCCTACATGGTACATTGTCTTCCAATCATCATCTTCTTCATTGGTAAGGGTTTTAGTATTGTTCTTCCTTGTTGTATCCTTCTCTTTTGATTCTTAGGGCATATTTGTGTGGATTATTCGACTCCACTATGTCTTCTCGTGGGAGAAAAGATGCATCCCCTCCTCGGTGTGAACGCCGCTCGAAAATCCAACATGATGAGGGGCCCCCACAACCCACCTCCAAGAAGACGGTTTCCAAAGGAAAAAGGGTTGCTTCATCGTCTAAATCTCCTTCCAAACCCCGTCCTACTGCATTAGACACATCACATTTTGCCAATTGGTACAATTTCAAAAATCGTGATGTGCTTTGTGAAAAATCCGCCAAACTTGTGGACTTGGAACCTTATCGGGTGGTCCATCTTTTAGATGCAATAGGTTGGGAGCCTGTGCTCCATATGGGGGGTCCTGTTCAGAAAGCAGTAGTCAGAAAATTCTATTCCTGTTGTCGCATCATTCCCGATGACTCTTCTTCTTTCGAAGTCCATTTCGCTGACGGGATTTGGACATTCGGTCTTCCTGCCATAGCTGAGGCTACTAGAGTGTCTATTATTGATGAGGATGAGCTTTCTGATGATGAGGAGACCGAACCCACCTCTCGAGACACCATGACTCGAGCTTTATGCAATGGAGCGTGCCCTAGATGGGTTAACAACAATGCTCTTCGTGCATCGTCAATGTCTTGGGATTATCGTCTTATTCATAACATATTCTTCAAAAACGTATTCCCAAGGAAGAGCAACAAGGCCGACCTTCCCGAAGACATGGTCACTATTCTTTATAATGTCAGTCAGGGCCGTAGAATGTGTCTTCCCTCGCATATTATGAAAGCCATTCGGTCCGCCATCTTGGTGTCTGATGGTCTGTCGGCGGGTCTTCCTTTTGGGTATCTCATCTGTAGGTTGGCCAAAACCGTAGGACTTGTTGATCCCTCAGATGTGATCGTAAAACCTCCCATTCTAAATTGCTCTATTATAACCAAAATGCGCAAGACACAAGAGGATCTCCAGCGTCGACTTCAGGTGGCTCAGCTGCAGTGTGAGGCCCCTCCAGGTTCCTCTGAGCCATCACAGCCTGGAGCAGCAGCGACATCATCCGATCCGTCCATCGATCCTTGTTTCGCTCCTAGACACTTCAGTACACCCCCACGGGCGTTCTCTCGACGTAGCTCCCCTACAGCGGACTCTTCAGCTTATACTGTTAAGCTACGCCAGCTTCAGGACCATCTTACACGGATTGAGCAGAGGATGGATCGGACCGAGTCTCAGCTGTTTCAGGGACAGGCCACTCTACTCGTGCAACATGAGGCTATTATGGCTCGCCTTGACCAGATTGATAGGCGTTTGGAGGCTTGGGAGCGAGCTGCTCGTGGCGATGCACCGCCACCAGATCTAGGTGACGGGACTGATTTTTAGCATCATTGTACGTGTCTTGGTCAGGAGTATCTTTTTGGGTGACCAAGACACTTGTCGCTTGTCATGTTATGTATTTATACATTTTAGATGACTGTTAGACCCTTGGATGATTGCGCTTTATAGTTATATCTATTGATGTCATCACTTGTTTGGATCCTCTTTTTTGAGCTTTATTGATTCATCTTTTGAAGATAGTGGTATTCTCTATGCTTTGTAGTGCTATATTTATGAGTCTATTGCTTTTTCTTGGTATATTGATAGGGGGAGGTTGGATGGTTTGGGCATTAAGCCCTTATGGCTCATGGTTCTGTTTAATATAACTTAAATGTGTTTCATTGTTCTTGATATACATGCCAGTTGGGGTGGTTGGTTGATTGGGCGAAAGGCCCTTTTGTGCGTAATGATTATTGTATATCAGGTTTCTATATATTGCTTCTATTCTCCCATATGTTTCATGATCTATCTCTCCTAATTCATAGTTTAGTTTCGTTGCTCTTATAGGCAAATTTTTTTAAGCTAACCCTTGTCAATGACTGACAAAAAGGGGGAGAACTATATCCCACCAAGAAGCCAATTTGTTTTGTAGGCCTTCTTAGGTGCAGATGTTAAGGGGGAGAAATTAAAGATGTTTCGTGTCAGTACATGTCACTTTGTGAAGTTTTTATTATAAATTATGTTCTTACATGTAATTGGGTGTAAGTGTTTTTTCTGTTTTGGGATGTTCATGATATGGAGTAAAAAGGGAAATCTATGTTGCCTCATGTTGAACTATAAGTAAAATGATTAGTTGAGGTCAACAATAACTAGGGTAGGAACTATTGTCATATCCCCTACCAAACATTGCTCTCCAACTTGGAATGAACCTAAGGGAAAAAAATCTAGGATAAATGAATTCCCTCCCAACAAGCATGTTGGGTCCTATTTATCATACCCAAGGGGGTTGTGATCTAGGTTAGGTGACCTTAGGAGACCATATTGAGCTCAAATACATATCTGAGGATCAAGCCTCATTTTGAGCAAATTGATGAACTTGAGGAATTTAGCCTCTTTAGAACAATAGGAAAATCTGAGGTTTTCAGCCTCATGTTTGTTCTTATGGGCAAATCAGAGGATTCAAGCCTCATTAGTCCAAATTCGGTAGTTTAGCATTGCTTAAATTTGTATATTTGCTTACTAGCTATCATCCGGCTTAGATTAGCTAATCATCTTGAGTCATATGCTTCATTGAATGCTAATCTTTGTTTAGTTTTGGTCCTGATATACCATTAGGGCAAGTGGGTTGATTGGGCTATAAGCCCTTTGTGCTTTCATTGCAAATGTATATCCTTGACCAATTTTGCATGATTAACCTTGTCTAGATAGTTACATTTTCTTGTTAATCATGTACCTTAGCATGCTCCATGGTTTTATGAGTCATGCACCCTATACTCTCCTTGTTAGCATATGCTTATAGTTATAACTGCGACATACTATCTACTCTTACCTTAGCCTTATTGATATATCATTAAGGGGGAGAGAATAGTTTGTCAATTGCTAACAAAAAGGGGGAGAAAGGTCAAGTCCCACCAAAACTAGTTTGCTATGTTTTGTGATGCAGGGATTGACAGGATATGGGGGGGCAAACTGAAGAAGAGCAGCTTAGACTAGGCATGTCAAGAGTCTTATATTTAATGCTTTATCAATGTAATATCTTGAACATATATTTTGTTTTGGTAGGTTAGGTTTTATCACGTAATTGACAAAGGGGGAGATTGTTACTGCACTGATTTGTGCATTGTATTGTCAATTGCGTGATCATTGAGTTAGTCAAGTCTAGTGAGCCCCGATGAAGATCGAAGACTCAAGACTTGAAGACCAAAGCAGCTTTCCACACTCAAATTCAAGCCAGATCAAGCTCGGAAGGTAAGTTGCATATAAACAGCCTATAGGATCCCAAAAATTCCTAGTCCATGGCATTCAAATCACATTCTTTGTTTGCCAGTTGATCCACGGACTTAAGGTCAAGATGATCAGTCTTGGACCTCCATTATGTAGGTGCCAATCAATTGAAAAAGATAGGAATACCATCTCCTTGTGCACCATTAATATTGAGGGAGTTCACCCCATTTCAGGCAACGAAATTAAGGCCTGACGATCGGTCGGGTGAAGCAGGGTTAAAGACAGCACCTTCTGAAGTAAATCTCTGTCTTCCTTAAGACCGGTCTGAAGACCGGTCGTTGGACTTCTAGGATAGGTCGCACGACCGGTCGTATTTGGACGAAATCTATCCAGCAACCAATGGGAAAAATAGGTTAAAGGGAGACCGTCGCACGACTGGTCGCAAATGCTAAAAAACTGTCCAGAGACTTCAGGGTTTTCTTTTCAAAAGGAAGACCGGTCTCAAGACCGGTCGTCAGACCGGTCGGAGGCACAATCAAGACCGGTCGTTGGGCTTTTTAGACAGGTCGCACGTGATTGTTTTCTATCCGTTGGAGCCCGATTCTTGGAGCCTATAAAGGCATATTTCGAGGGCTTTGAGGAAAGAACTTGCACACCCATTTAGAGCATTAAGAGAGGCTATTAAGACTTTCATCTAATCTCTTTTGCTCATCATAGTCTTGAGTTCATCCTTCAAACCTAGCCATTAATGGCACTACATTGAGTATTCAAAGCTCGGTTTGAACAATGAACTCAAGCATGGCATTCATGGCTGTCCCTATCATTCAATCTTCATCTTGAAGTCATTTATAGCCATTGAATGATCCAATTGATGGTTCCTTCATTATCCATTGCATTGTAATAGGCATATGGAACATCAATACCTTCTCCCACCTACCCGGCACTAGTCTAGGAACATCATATGCATTGGTAGCTGATCGTGGGAGCTTGGAGAGGAGCTAAGGCATTCGTGGAAGCTGAAGCTACTCATCAACGGCGCTGAATCGGGGCTCAATCGTCTAGATATGTCTAGTATTTGAGAGTCCATTTATTGAATCACTATTCCCTGGATTGAAAAACTTCGGCGGGAGTGTACATGACCGTCCTTGGATTAGGATTGGTGAGAGTTTAAGATCTAAACTCGTCAAGTCCCTGGATTGGGCCATCGGCGGATAGTAAACGCGGTCCTAAATCAAAGGATGTTAAGGTTGAAGGTTAACCTGATTTAAAACCACGACTATAGTGAAATTCGGTGGTCTCATAGGTTGAGATCGTGAACCGGGAGTGGAGTAGGGAAACCGAACCACTATACATCTTGTGCAATGTGGTGAATGCATTTTGTCTATTTTGTTCCTTGTTGATCAATCTTATAAGTGCTTAACTGTATGCCCATCTTATGTTTGACAAAATGCTCATATGCCATCCTTGAATGATTAATACAAGAATGCATATAAACTGTCTGATGAAATACTTCTCTTAGTAAAGTTGTCAATCGAGTTAGATCTTGGGTAATCAATTGCTATCATTTACATGCACTTAATTGGAAAATTATGGTATAAATGCAATTGAGCTTTTGAATTTGCAAGAAAAATTAAAAAGTCATATTCACTAGCTTTAGGACATATGCATACCTTTAAGCTTATCTCACTAGCGGTAAAACCGCAATTTCACTCTCTATATAGCAACATGCGCTCACTCTCTTATGCGAAGAAAAGTGTGGAAATTACACTAAGTCACAAGCCGCATGCACCCACCATCTTTATAGTTGAAGAATGCTCCAAATACTCTAAGTGATAAAGTCACATCTGCATGCCAAGTTTAGCCAAGCGCATGTGGCATTCCACATGCGCCCAGAGATGATTTTCTCTTTCTCTCTCCCCTTTCCCTCTCCACATGCGCCTGGGGTGGGGCAACATGCGCCCACCTCAAGACTACATGCGCCCATGCTAACATTAACATGCGCCCACCATCTCTCCCATGCACCTGGACGCTGATAGGGAGGTGGGGCCTTCCATGGTGTGGCCCGCCATCAGTCTGGATCGCCTTTCGATCAAACCAATCCTCCTGGACACACATCAATGCCCTCTATCCATCCTCCCGACTGGATTCGCCAATGGTCAATGTTAAGTGGGTCAAATCAGCAATTTGATCAGAAAGGCCAACACTTAGCCAATTTTGCGAACCTCAGAAACCCCTCCGGAAAAGTTAGAAACGGCCGAAATCGAGAGGAATCGGGCGGAATTTGACCAACCCCGAGAGGGAAACTTCTCTCCACCATAACATGATACATCATAATCATGCACTGCGACGAGGTTATCCAAACTCAGGAGCCCCGAATACCCTAATTAAGCGGTCAGCAGGCCCAATATTAGTCACTTTCAGCCTTGGGAAGTGCCTTGTCGGCTCGAAAATCGACTGGCGCTAAGCAAATCGAAATGTGATCGCATTGCGACCTTCGTAGACATGATCTGTCCTTATTCAAAGACGATCATCGATGGTATCCATCGAATGCCCCGATCGGACCACAAACAGGTCTACTACTTAGTCATTTTCAGCCCTGGGAAGTGCCCTGATGGCCCGAAAACCAACTAATGCCAAATGAAATCAATTGACAAAAATATCAATGACACAAAGATATACACGAAGCAGATCAATCAAATCAAATGCATAATTTTTCTGATACACCAAACATCTAGCATAAATGCAATCCTCTCTCGAGCATGCATAAAGCATATTTACTTTGTACTGTACTCATTTGCATCCATTGCATGAATTTATTTCATCCCAGATCGAGATACGAAACTAAATCAAAGGGGACTATGGTTATCATCGAAAACCGTAATCAAAGAGTTCTAAAACGTATGAAATACTTCATCGTTAAGACTAGTTGATGTGCGTCCTGTCCAAAGAAGGATCCGTCAGTTGAGTAGCTAAGGTAATGAGTGCTCTCTAGTAAGTCACCCGTCCAACCCGAGACGGTCACTAGACCTGGTTGCGCTAAGAAACCATGGAGTGCCTTCCAGCAAGTCACCTGTCCAAACACGAGATGGTCACTGTTAGTGCACTTTTCTGTAGTATACTAGTGCACCTTGTTTGTCAATTACTTAAGTCAGTGAGTCTAGTGTCGGTTGAGCTTAATGAAGATGAAGACCGAAGACTCAAGACAGATCGGCTACATCAAGGAAGATGAAACAGGTAAAAGTGATGCCTTGGTGTGCCTTGCCTTGACCAAAACCTAACCCATAACCTCTTAGATGACTTGGACCAACTAGGTATACCCTTAGTCATCATCATTAGTCTTAGAACTTCATGAAAAACATGATAAGTTAGACTAATTTAAGAGGTGGAAGCTGCTGTAAACAAAACAGCTCAAAACTGCAGTTTTCGATTGATCTCCGATCAATCGGACGTTGGTTCCGATAGGACTCCGATCAATCGGACAGAAGCTCCGATCAATCGAAAATTTTTCCAGCAACCTTGAAAATCCACTGGACATATTTCCGATCAATCGGACAGTCTTTCGATCCATCGGAAGGGGTCCGTCCGATCAATCGGACAGTGTTCCGATCAATCAGAATATCTTCCAGAGACTTCACTGGATAGATTTTCGATCAATCGGACTTGTCTCCGATCAATCGGACAGGTCTCCGATCCATCGGACCTTCTTCTGATCAATCGGAGATGCGCGAATCTACCCTTTTTTTACCGTTGGAAGAAAATCTATTTAAGATGGGGGATTCGTTTTTTAGCTGAAAGAGGGGATTTTGAGGAGATAGAAGCCACCATTGCTAGAGATCATTAGAGGCTCTATCCCAAACCTAAAGCAAGTCATTCTCCTTGTGTTTTCATCACAAGCTTGGGCCATTCAATGGCATCTTGAGAATGGACTTGTTCCCTCTTGATTCCTAGGGTTTAGACACCTTGATGATAGTTAAATCCTTTGTCTAAACACTACCTAGGAGTCCATTTAAGTGCATTCCTCTAGGAAACCCATTTCCTTCCATTTGTAGAGGTTTCACCATTCCCTAGCACCTTGGGCATCTCCAATGGAGCATCACATGCAAGGTAGCTGATCTTGGAGCTAAAGCCTTGGCAAAGCAACGGCGTCAACGATCGGGGGAGCACAAGGGGAGCTGATTCAAGCACTGGAGAGCGAGAAGAAGCAACCCAAGACAGCACAACAAGGGGCTCAATCCGACAAGTAAGGTTGTCTTGTTAAGAGTTCATCCACTCAACTCCCTATGGGAGTTGAGTGTAGAGTTTGTTTGACAAACTCGCCCCGGGGTCGTAGGCCTATTACTTGGGCCTAAAATCTAGGGACGTCAGCCGTTCCTTGGCACGTTAGTCGGGCCTAAAACAAAGTCTCCAAGGGGGAGCCACCAACACGGGTACAAACGTGTAGGTTGGGAGGAACCTGTAAACTCCCCGGTTGGGTGGATCCGAGTTTAAACACCTTGGTTGGGAGGAACCAGATTTAAACTCCTCAGTGAATGCCGGTGTGCTTAAAGGGGTTGAGTACTTGAACCGGGAGTGGAGTAGACAAGTAGTCGAACCACTATACATCCTTGTGTTTGTGATTGTATTGGAGCACATTTCTCTTTAATGCATTGCATTTAATTGGTTAATTATGAATGCTTAGTTAGGAATGTATGCTAGGCACTTGATAGGCATCCACACTCACAAGATGTACCTTCACTACCTCATGTTGACTTGAGCATTTCTTAATCTATCCTCTATAGTTCACATGAGTCACTTAGACTAGGTTGCTTATTGCTCTTATCTCTTGCTAGTCTTTTAATTGGACCCACTTAGGCTTGGAAGCCGAAGTGTTAATCGCTTACGTATTTTAATTTGCTGATTTGTTAAAGTAGGCGAAAAGATTTTTTAAAAGGTCCTAATCACCCCCTCCTATAGGTTTAGCCATAATTCTAGTTGCTCCTCAAGCTTCCGCACGCGTATGCGTAGGGTGTCGTGTTAGGCTACCCGACGCAATTTCAATTGGTTTCAGAGAGGGTTGCTCTTCAAGGACGTAACCGTCTAGAGTAAGATCCGATACCGGAATACTAACATCATGTCTAACCGAGATGGGAGTACCACCAACCGTCCACCTTTCTTTGACGGGTCCAACTATGCTTATTGGAAGGCGAGAATGAGAATTTTTCTCCAATCCATGGACCGTCCGGTGTGGCTTAGCACACAAACTGGATATACCTTGCCCACCGAGCAAGTGGAGGTTGATGGGAAAAATATTGTCATTCCCAAAGATGATTCCAAATGGGATGACATAGAGAGAGCTCAATACATGGCAAATGCCAAAGCTCTCAATGCGATTTGCTGTGCGGTTTCCCCAGAAGAATTTCAGCGCATTCTCACATGCGCAACTGCAAAAGAAGCGTGGGATATACTTGAGGTTACCCACGAGGGAACTAGCACAGTAAGACGCTCGAAGCTTCAGCTCTTAACCACCAAATTTGAAAACATTAGGATGGAAGAGACTGAAACTTTCATGGAGTTTTATACTAAATTGTCAGATATTTGCAACTCCATGTTTGTCTTGGGGGATTGGGTTCCGAAAGGAAGGATTTGTAGAAAAATACTTAGGTCCCTCCCGGAAAGATTTGACTCCAAGATAGTTGCCTTAGAGGAGTGTAGAGACATAGATAACATGAAAGTAGAAGAACTCATAGGTTCCCTACAAACTCATGAACTACACTTTAAGGCCACCTCTAGGAAGAAAAACATCGCCCTAAAATCCTCTCACAAACATAAGAAAATTAAGAGTGAGTCGGAGGAAGATAGCGATGATGAGGATGATGAGGAAGAAAAATTAAACAAAAAATTCAAAAGATTCCTCAAATTTGATAGAGGGAATAGCCGTGACAAGAAGGACAAGAAGGGTGATAAACATAAAGGGAAATCATCCAAACCTTCATCCGTCCGATGTTACGGTTGCGGTCAACGTGGCCATATTGCGCCGGACTGTCCGAAAATGCCTAAACCGAAAGGTAAAAAGGCGATGGCTACCACGTGGGATAATACGGAGGAGTCGGACTCCAAATCCGATGACTCTGCTAGTGATGGGAGCCAACATAATGATCTAGCTCTCTCGGCTTCTACCACTACCCCTCTTCCCGCTTATCTAAGAGGGGATCCCAACCGCTATCCCTTCTAGGAGTAGAAGGAGTTCCCAACCCCTCACCTCATGCTACATTTTATGAGGGTGTTGAGGAAATTAGTTACCCTTTGGCTTATCAAACTAAACATGTTAGTGAGGGTAGCTAGAAATGCTTATATAGGTAAATCTGAGGATTTCAGCCTCATTTCTGTGTGTATGGGCAAATAAGAGGATTCAAGCCTCATTAGCCCAATTTTTGATAATTTAGCCTTACTTTTAATTAATATATTTGCTTGCTAGATTATCACCATGCTTAGATTAGCTAATCATCTTGAGTTTTATGCTTCATTGTATGCTAATCTTTGCTTAGTATTGGTCTTGATATACCAATAGGGGAGGTTGGTTGATTGGGCTATAAGCCCTTGAGCTTTAATGCTTAGTGTATTCATAGATGACCGATTATGCATGATTAACTATGCTTAGATAGATACATTTCTTGTTAATCATGTTCCTTAGCATGCTCCATGTATTTATGTATCATGCACCCTATACTCTCCTTGTTAGCATGTGTTTATAGTTATAATTGTGACATACTATCTTCTCTTACCTTGACCTTAATTGTTGCATCATTAAGGGGGAGAGAATAGCTTGTCAATTGCTAACAAAAAGTGGGAGAAAGATCAAGTCCCACCAAAACTAGTTTGCTATGTTTTGTGATACAGGGATTGACAGGTTATGGGGGAGCAAACTGAAGAGGAGCTGCTTAGATTAGGCATGTCAAGAGTCTTGTATTTCATTTTATATCAATGTAATCTCTTGTACATGTATTTGTTTTGGTAGGTTAAGTTTTTGTAAGTAATTGACAAAGGGGGAGATTGTTAGTGCACTTTTCTGTAGTATACTAGTGCACCTTGTTTGTCAATTACTTAAGTCAGTGAGTCTAGTGTCGGTTGAGCTTAATGAAGATGAAGACCGAAGACTCAAGACGGATCGGCTACATCAAGGAAGATGAAACAGGTAAAAGTGATGCCTTGGTGTGCCTTGCCTTGACCAAAACCTAACCCATAACCTCTTAGATGACTTGGACCAACTAGGTATACCCTTAGTCATCATCATTAGTCTTAGAACTCCATGAAAAACATGATAAGTTAGACTAATTTAAGAGGTGGAAGCTGCTGTAAACAAAACAGCTCAAAAAAGCAGTTTCCGATTGATCTCCGATCAATCGGACGTTGGTTCCGATAGGACTCCGATCAATCGGAAATTTTTTCAGCAACCTTGAAAATCCACTGGACATATTTCCGATCAAACGGACAGTCTTCCGATCCATCGGAAGGGGTCCGTCCGATCAATCGGACAGTGTTCCGATCAATCGGAATATCTTCCAGAGACTTCACTGGATAGATTTTCGATCAATCGGACTTGTCTCCGATCAATCGTACAAGTCTCCGATCCATCGGACCTTCTTCTGATCAATCGGAGATGCGCGGATCTGCCCGTTTTTTTACCGTTGGAAAAAAATCTATTTAAGATGGGGGATTCGTTTTTGAGCTGAGAGAGGAGATTTTGAGGAGATAGAAGCCACCATTGCTAGAGATCATTAGAGGCTCTATCCCAAACCTAAAGCAAGTCATTCTCCTTGTGTTTTCATCACAAGCTTGGGCCATTCAATGGCATCTTGAGAATGGACTTGTTCCCTCTTGATTCCTAGGGTTTAGACACCTTGATGATAGTTAAATCCTTTGTCTAAACACTACCTAGGAGTCCATTTAAGTGTATTCCTCTAGGAAACCCATTTCCTACCATTTGTAGAGGTTTCACCATTCCCTAGCACCTTGGGCATCTCCAATGGAGCATCACATGCAAGGTAGCTGATCTTGGAGCTGAAGCCTTGGCAAAGCAATGGCATTAACGATCGGGGGAGCACAAGGGGAGCTGATTCAAGCACGGGAGAGCAAGAAGAAGCAACCCAAGATGGCGCAACAAGGGGCTCAATCCGACAAGTAAGGTTGTCTTGTTAAGAGTTCATCCACTCAATTCCCTGTGGGAGTTGAGTGTAGAGTTTGTTTGACAAACTCGCCCCGGGGTCGTAGGCCGATCCTTGGCCTATTACTTGGGCCTAAAATTTAGGGATGTCAGCCGTTCCTTGGCACGTTAGTTGGGCCTAAAACAAAGTCTCCAAGGGGGAGCCACCAACACGGGTGCAAACGTGTAGGTTGGGAGGAACCTGTAAACTCCCCGGTTGGGTGGATCCGAGTTAAAACACCTTGGTTGGGAGGAACCAGATTTAAACTCCCCAGTGCATGTCGGTGTGCTCAAAGGAGTTGAGTACTTGAACCGGGAGTGGAGTAGACAAGTAGTCGAACCACTATACATCCTTGTGTTTGTGATTGTATTGGAGCACATTTCTCTTTAATGCATTGCATTTAATTGGTTAATTATGAATGCTTAGTTAGGAATGTATGCTAGGCACTTGATAGGCATCCACACTCACAAGATGTACCTTCACTACCTCATGTTGACTTGAGCATTTCTTAATCTATCCTCTATAGTTCACATGAGTCACTTAGACTAGGTTGCTTATTGCTTTTATCTCTTGCTAGTCTTTTAATTGGACCCACTTAGGCTTGGAAGCCGAAGTGTTAATCGCTTACGTATTTTAATTTGCTGATTTGTTAAAGTAGGCGAAAAGATTTTTTAAAAGGTCCTAATCACCCCCTCCTATAGGTTTAGCCATAATTCTAGTTACTCCTCAAGCTTTCGCACGCGTATGCGTAGGGTGTCGTGTTAGGCTACCAGACGCAATTTCAGTCACTAGCCCTGGTTGCACTAAGAAACCATGGAGTGCCTTCCAGCAAGTCACTCGTCCAAACACGAGACAGTCATTGGCCCTGGTTGCACTAAGAAACCATGGAGTGCCTTCTAGCAAGTCATCAGTCCAAACACGAGACGGTCACTAGCCCTGGTTGCACTAAGAAATCATGGAGTGCCTTCTAGCAAGTCACCCCTCCAAACACGAGACGGTCACTGGCCTTGGTTGCACTAAGAAACCATGGAGTGCCTTCCAGCAAGTCACCCGTCCAAACACGAGACAGTCACTAGCCCTGGTTGCACTAAATGGAAACTGTGGAGTATATTCCTGAAAGTTATTTCATCCACAGAGATGCGATGACATTGAGATATACGACTCAGTTAAAATCCTGGTTGCTACTCAACTAGGAACGCTCGAAAGAGCATAGGACCAACATCTAACTAATCTTATCAATGGCTCGGTCCATAAGAAATCCTAAACTTAGTCTCCACGACCATGAACTCAAGACTATAATCCCTGACGATTTAAATTACTTGCTCGATCTATCCGGGCTTCATCCCTTTGGTATTCCATCTATTGTATAACTGCAATTCATAGTGGAATCTTATCGCTTTGTGCCGTGGTTTTCTCCCGTAAGGGTTTCCACATAAAAATCTCTATGTTGTCTATGTTGTGCTTTATTTATATTTATGCTCTTTTAACGCTTTCTTTAATTCATTTATGATACATGCATACATTTACTTTTGCCTTTTAATCAAGGGTGATCATCCATTGATGTAATTAAGGGTTCGTGACCAGTTCACAGCCTGAAATGTAAAAGACCTCGGGATCCCTGGAATAAAATTCACCTCGCGGTGCTTTCTTGTGTATACTTTGTGATTGCTTGTGATTGTCTATGAATGTCTCTATACTCAAAACCCCAGAATAATGAAACACAGGAAAAAATGCTGACGAGCAAGATTTTTCTAGTTCTAACACTTGCCTAAAACCTTTTATCTAGGGCTAAGAGGTGAACTTGTAGCTAATTCAATGTTGAATTCATTAGTTCAAGTACGATTTACTTAAAGTTTGGATTTTTAATTTCTAGTTTGAATAAAGTTTGGAAATTTAGATGTTTTATAAGAGTTCATGTACTTCGGACATGAGTTCCTTGCAATTCTCTGAGATTGCCATAAATGGTTTGATTCGATTCGAATTGTAGTAACCCTAAAGCATGTTATAATCTCTTGGTATGGTTGTTACTTCAAAGGCTACAAGTTTGAATGTTATGTGCTTCATTAGAGCTAGAATCTGAATTTTCTGACTTAAGTGGGATTGTTTGTGATTGAATGATTAATCTTCCAATTAGATGAGAGATAGAATTTCAATTCTAGTTGTGTTTGTGCTTAAATGAATGAATTTACATTGAACTACTACAAGTGGATCCTTAAACCCTTAGTTCACTTTAAATTCTCAAATTTTCTTCTAACTTAATTATTATTTTTACTTAGATCTTAAAACTAAATTCCAAAACTGTTCAGATTGAAGCTATTAGAATAAGTTGGGATTGTTTACCCTAATTCCCTGTGGATCAACCTTGGTCTTACCAAGATTATTACTACATCGCAGCCTTGCACTTGAGGCTAGCGAACACGTGAGCCACATGTCGACAGTTGTGCATCTTTTGGGCCATGATTAGGGACACAGTCGGATTTACCCATAACAATTTCTATTATAGATTTTCATTAATCTATATATATGAATGCATAAGAAGGAAGGAAAAATGGAATTCTTTTCATTTTCCCAATTCTATTTCACGAAAATAAGAATCCACTTTTTTTCTCTTTTGTGTGTGTGCGTTCCCTAATTAATTGGGATGACACTTAAATGATATATGTATACATGTATGTGTTTACGTCGAATTTTGTAACAGGGTCCTCCGAACGATCACCTTCTCTCCAAGAGATTTCTTCTTTGGACCTGAAAGGAAACAAAATGCAACTAAGGGTGGCTGGGGCCCAGCCGTTAGCCCTCCAATGCTTAAATTAGATAGGATGAGGTTGAAAAGAGAAGGATTGATCAATCGGGCTTAAAGATTGAGTATTGTGTACCTTTTAATGATAAAACCATCCATTTATATAGACTCGAATGTCCCACTCTATTACGTTAGATGCCGAGATCATCTACTGATTTCATGGGATAGGATGTTTATCCTACTTATCCTCGGAACAATCTAATCCAATTAGTCACCCGGTCAACTACGTTCCTTGATAACGATCCCTTGAGACTCGGAGCCATAAACGAAGATAAGCCCAAAATCGGCCTATACGGGCTGCTGGTACTAAAGGATGAAGGACGTCATCGCTGATCATCAATAAAAGCTGTTCGCACGACGGAAGATGCTCATGAGACCAGGTGCTCGCATATTGGGATGTAACTCCTTTTAACGACTTGCAAGAAGGACTGCTCGCGGGTCGAGAAGGAAATTTCCTGCCTCGTAATATTCGACTATCGACCATAAGAGCTCGAAGCCTCGATAACTGTGTTCTGTATTTATCCAATCTGCGAGCCTAGAGCAGATGATCTCGAGAGTCGAATAAATGTGCTCGCAGAACCAGGACATCGTGGGAATATCGAGCCGAGAATAGCTGATCTCTGCCATTTTGACTATAACAGATGCCCCCCAAGTCCTTACCGCCAAGAATTCTAAGGGAAGGACTTACTTGCTATCATGCGTAGCTGCCTGCTGCCTTTATTGAGTAAGAAGCCGTACATGATTGGGCTAGAATTAATGAGCGCCAGCCTTTTGCAGCCTTTCCGCAGACAGGAAATGAAGAGACGCTCGCCACGTGTCTCGAAAATTAATGGGCGTGCTTGCTCGACTGCAGTGCCGAACGAAAGGCAGCCACGTGTCACCATATACGGCGGAATAATTGCCTATAAATATATGGAGTCCACCATATCTCCAGATTTTCACAGAAGTTTTCAAAAAGAAATTCTTCCTTCAGTCATCTTCCTCAGTGATTTCTGGTGTCCTTCCCTCTCCTTCTCTCGTACTTGGTATACCCTTTTTCCTTCTTTTTTCTTCTTAAATACCCTCATGGCTGGAGATTCTGACGAGACCACCGTCTCCCTGGGAGATGCTACCCCGGAATCCTCTGCCTCCAGTAACGCGAGGGTTCCGGCAGGTAGATACACAGCGGCCGGGTATCCCTCCATTTTATCGGAGGATCGGCTGCTTGAGCTACGGGAGAGATATTTAATCCCGACTCAATCGCTCTCCGGCTACCCGAAGATGGAGAGACACCGGATTCCCCTCCCCCAGGGTGTGTGGCCTTCTATGAGTACCAACTCATTCTGGGGGTACGCCTTCCTCTCCATCCCTTCGTCTGCGATGTTCTCCGGTGCTATAAGATTGCCCCCGGGCAACTCATCGTGAATGGATGGAGGGTGGTTCTGAGCTCATTCGACCTCTGGGCTCAGGCCGGCAACGGGGAGCTCACAGCTGAGGAGTTCCTCTGTATGTTCCGTTTGAAGAAGGCACCCTCCAGCGAAGGCTGGTACTACCTGTGCTATTGGCACCGGGATAATTTCATGCTGGGGAAACCCTCTTCGAATTATCCCGGCTGGAGGAAACGCTGGTTCTATGCTTCAGGGAACTAGGAGTCTGCTTCCTCCAGGGGCCCAGGAGTGAACCGTATTTTCTGTGAAGGTAGGCACAATTCCACACTATACGTTTTTCTCCAGTCAAGACTTAGGGTTTGTACGTTTGTTTTTTAACTCCTGTTTGTGTTCGCAGGTATCCCGGCTTTGACGAAGCCAAATTTAAAGGGCGGATTCACGAGAAGATCGTGAAAGTATATAAGCCGCCTGCTCGCGACAGGCATATCGAAGCTTGTCTATCCTCCTCGCATCTCGCGGCGGCAGGGCTAATACCCAACGAGGAGATAGAAATGACGAAGGCCGGGGAGAAGAGGGGTCTGTTACCTTGACTCAAGGGTACGAACCAGAAAAGGCAGAAGAAAACATCTGCCGGGCCTTCCCAACCATCCACCCGTAAGGGTGCCGACCAACCCACCCATCTCGCGAGCACGGTGGGGGCGCCAGCAGCTCCTGCGCCTGTCATTCCCTCGCTGGTGGTCGCACCTGGACCACCAGTGATTAACATTACTGACAACTCCCCGAGGGATGATGGAGTAGGGTCCAGCTGCCCCCCAGCCAAAGAAACTTGCGAGCCGACAGGACCTCAGGAGTCGGCACCTGCTGGCGAAATGGCTTCTGCTCGTGACGTGGCGCCTGCTCGCGAGTCGGCTGCCGCCCCTGTCGCGAGCACGGCGGGGCTGGTCATCGCCCAGCCGTCTGGCAGTGGATCATTCACTGTCCCTCGCCACCTTCATCCAATATGCAAGTTCCTCTTCGACAACATCTCCCCCCAAACCTTCGGCACCCTCCCCGAGCCAAGCCCTAAGAACCTCTTCCTTGAGGCGGGAGTTAGAATGGTTCAGGTAACATGGTCTTCCGATGTTCATTTTAACTTGATATCTTTTTGTAAGTTTTTATCTCACTATCTTCCATACTGCAGGGCTTAGACCTCATCTTGCGGACGAGGCGTGATATTGTTGCCGCCCGTCGCGTGATTGATGAGGCGGACGGGAAGAGGATCGCTTTGGAGAAGGCAGTCCAGGGAAGGGATCAGCTCCTCAAGTCCCGCGAGGCGCTGATCTCGAAGAGAGATGAGGAGAAGAAGATCCTCATAGAGAAAGTCCAAGTCCTGACCGATACGTATCAGGCTCTGGACTCCAACTTCGCCAAGGTCGCGGAGTTGAAGGAGAAAGCAGAGAGAGAGAGAGAGAGAGAGAGAGAGTGATCTTCTGTCAAGACAAGATCTCACTGGAGGAGCGGCTCGTGGAGGCCAGGTCGCAGCTCAAGGAAGTCAACGAGAGTCTGGATAAAGAGCGCTCCACTCTCGTGCAGCTCAAGGACGACTCGATTCATTGGGACGAGGAGAGGGTCGCCCTTGTCAAAATGCTCTCTGAAGAAGGAACTCAGGCCATCATCGAGTTTCGAACTTCGCCGCTGTATGACGAAGAAAGATACGAGTCATACGATGCTGGTCGCGACTTCGCATTGAGAGTGGTGCAACGGATGATCCCATCTTTCGACATGGGAGAATTCGAACGGGTCGCGACCATTATAGCTGCGGAAGAGCAAGCAGCTGCTGAGAACGAGGTGACCGAAGTCACTCAAGGTGGAGGGGTTCCCGATGCGGGCCCTGAAGTCGAGAGTGCGGCTCCTCCTCCAAGAGATTAATTTTCCTCTCTTGTATCTTTTGTACTTGTGATCAAATTCTTGTAAACAATTACTCATTAATGAAAAAGAAACCTTTTGATGATGATGTTTGTCCTTTGCTTGTTTTTGCTTTCATTATGCTTTGGATGCCTTCATATTTAGGTCAGCAGTAATGATCTATATTTAATCCGGGGGGTCGTGATGACAATGCCCTCATGGAGATAGACTGATCCATCGATTGAGACTTTAATTCTACCAAGGTTAGACATTCAATCCGGGGGGTCATGGTGACCATACCCTCGTGGAGATAGACTAATCTATCGATTGAAACTTTAATTCTACCAAGGGTAGGCATTCAATCCGGGGGGTCATGGTGACCATAACCTCGTGGAGATAGACTAATCTATTGATTGAAACTTTAATTCTACCAAGGGTAGAAGATTGGTCAAGAGAACACATGTTCTCTTCAGGGCTATTCATGATCCACAAAATGGAAAAGCGACCAACAAGGATGATTTTAACCCTACCAAAGGTAGGCAATTGGCCAAGAGAATGTATGTATTCTCTTCGGGGCTATTCGAGTCTAAGTAAATGGAGTAGCGACCAAAAGACTTCTTCCGTCCTTTGTTATTTGAATGTTGTTAAGAGACACATCGAATCAAGGAAAATATTGTAGCAAGTGTTCCACGTGCCAAGGGCGGCGTACGGGTCTTCCCTACATGTCTTCAAGATAGTAAGTGCTAGGTCGCACAATTTTAACGACTCGATATGGGCCTTCCCAATTTGGATCAAGCGACCGAGCAGGAACCCCGACGTTCTGTCTGAGGACTAAGTCACCGAGCTGGAAAGATCTAGGTCGAACTTTAGCATTTCGGTAGCGAGCAATACGTTGTTGATATGCGGCTGCTCGCATCTGGGAGGCATTTCTCCATTCTTCCAAGAGATAGAGATGAAGTCGAAGACTTTCCTGGTTGCACGCGAGGTCATACTGCTCGATTCGATACGAGGGTACTTGAATTTCAACTGGTACTACTGCGTCGGCACCAAATGCTAAAAAGAAAGGAGTTTCGCCTGTTGATGTACGAGTTGTAGTTCTATATGCCCATAATATTTCTGGCAGAAGTTCTGGCCATATACCTTTACATTCACCAAGCTTAGTCTTTAGGTAGTGCTTAATGATTTTATTCACTGCCTCAACTTGCCCATTTGCCTGAGGATGATATGGAGAGGTGCGGATGTTGCGTATCTTCCACTTCTCACAAAATTCATCGAAAGCTGCGTTGTCGAATTGGGTTCCGTTGTCAGTGATTATAGTATGGGGGAGTCCATAACGGCATATGATATTTCTCCATATGAACTTAGTAGTTTGTTTCTCAGTAATTTTGGCTAATGGTTCTGCCTCGGCCCATTTGGTGAAATAATCGACCTCCACTATCGCGAACTTATTTTGTCCTTTTCCAGTAGGCAAGGGCCCGATGATATCGACCCCCCATTGCGCGAAAGGCCAAGGGCTATCAACTGGAGTCATTTGCTCGGACAGTATATGAGGTATAGGAGAGTATCGCTGGCATTTGTCACATTTTTTGGAGAATTCAATTGCGTCTACCTTCATAGTGAGCCAATAGTATCCTTGTCTCATCGCCTTATATGCTAAGGATCGCCGCCTTGGGTGGTTACCACATGCCCCCTGATGTATTTCATCTAGAATACGATGTGCTTCTTCTGGGTGAAGACACCTTAAATAAGGCAAGGAAAAACTCTTACGTAACAATATTCTATCTTGTCCTTACTTGGCAGCTCGATAACGAATTTGTCGTACGGTTTTCATGTCGTCTGGAAGAACTCCATCTCTAAGATAAAAAGTGATGGGATCCATCCAACATGGATATGGATGTATCGTAACCACCTGCTCGAGAGTTGCTTGGTCGATACTCGAGTTTTGAAGATACTCGATAGGAATCGAATATGATAACTCAGATTCTGGTGCAGAGGCGAGTTTTGCCAACGAATCAGCGAGTTTATTCTCCTTGCGGGGAATGTGGATTATTTCGTAATTCTTCAATTTTGCAAGCAGAATGAGCACTCGAGATTTATATAAGGCCATCCTTTCTTCTTTTGCTTCGAATTCGCCAAGTACTTGATTGACTATGAGCTGAGAATCACTGTGAATGAGTAGATTTTGAATTGAAAGGACGTTTGCCAGTTCGAGACCAACGATCAAGGCCTCATATTCTGCTTCATCATTTGAGATGCGAGAATCGAAACGTAAAGCGTATTGAAAACGCGACCCGTCTGGGGCGACTAGAATAAGGCCCGCTCCACTACCAGTGGCCCGTGAGGACCCGTCCACGAAGAGTGACCAGGAAAGCTGGTCGCTAATCGCGATATTTTCATCGGAAGAAGAATATGTGAATTCGGCGATAAAATCAGCTACAGCCTGGCCCTTGATTGCAGTGCTGGGGCTGAACGATATGTCGTGCTCGCTGAGCTTGACCGCCCATTTAGTCAACCGTCCGGAAGCCTCAGGTTTTTGAAGGATCTGCCGTAGCGGATGATTTGTTGGCACTAAAATAGCGTGGGCTTGAAAATATGGTCACAGTTTTCGAGCTGCCGTGACCAAAGCCAAAGCCAGCTTTTCCATATCAGAATACCGAGTTTCAGCGTCTATCATTGCTCGACTAATATAATAAACGGGCCTTTGTATCCCGGAGTCTTCTCTTATTAAAGCGGCGCTAACGGCCGTGGAGGATACAGATAAATAAAGGAAGAGTTGTTCGTGTAGCACAGGTTTAGATAAAACAGGGGGTGTACTCATATATTGCTTCAGTTGTTGAAAAGCTTCTTCGCACTGTGATGTCCACTCCCAATTAGACTTGGCTATGGTACGGAGGAGCTTGAAGAAGGGTAAGCACTTGTCAGATGCTCGCGAGATGAACATATTCAATGATGCGATGCGACTAGCCAGACGTTGGACGTCCTTAAGAGTGGTCGGAGATTTCATCTCTATCAGTGCTTTTATTTTTTCAGGATTCGCCTCAATTCCTCGCTGGCCGACCATAAATCCAAGAAATTTTCCAGCAGACACTCTGAATGCGCATTTTTCTGGGTTCAGCTTCATCTGATATTTCCTCATCAAGTCGAAGGCTTCTCGAAGATCTGAAAGGTGATCGTCTTCTACAACACTTTTCACGAGCATGTCATCCACATATACTTCCATATTCCTGCCAATTTGCGCGGCGAATATCTTGTTGACGAGACGCTGATAGGTGGCCCCTGCATTCTTAAGACCAAACGGCATTACCTGGTAACAATATAGACCTCGGTCAGTGATGAAGACAGTATGCTAGCTATTGGGCGGATGCATCATGACTGATTATACCCAGAATAAGCGTCCATAAAACTGAGCAGAGCATTGCCCAGCTGTTAAATCAACTAACTGGTCGATTCGGGGGGTCGGGAAGCTATCTTTGGGGCACGCTTTGTTTAGATCTGAATAATCGACGCACATTCTCCATTTGCCATTGGATTTTCGAACGAGAACTACATTCACGACCCATTCTGGGTAGTCAGCTTCTTTTATGAAATTGACCGTAAGCAGCTTCTCGACTTCGGCCTTGATCACCATTTGCCTTTCTACAGTGAAGGCACGTCGGCGCTGGTGGACATGTTTATACTTTGGGTCGATGTTCAGACGGTGTGCGATGACACTAGGGTCAATGCCAGGCATGTCTCGATGAGACCAGGCAAACACATCTTGATATTCAGAAAGGAGGCAAATCAAATCTGCTCGAATGGCATTTCTCAAGGAGGATCCCACACAAACAACTTTGGATGGGTCATCTTCATTCAAGCGAATCGATACTGTCTCTTCCCCGGGAGTTCCTGATTGGAGAGCATCCTCTCTTGGGTCCAGCGAGGTATCTGCTGGGGATTGGATGAATCTTGTGCCACCATCATAACTGGCGTCGCTTGTCCTTTCTTCCGATCTTGTAAGGCTATCTCATAACAGGACCGAGCCTCTTTCTGGTTCCCTCGTACGACCCCAACGCCACTCGATGTAGGAAATTTGACGCACAAATATAAAGGATGTAAAGCTGCCCCAACCTTATTAAGAGATGGCCGCCCCAAAATGGCGTTATATGCTGATTTTCAGTCCACCACGAGAAAATTTATGAAGATAGTCGTCTTCGCTGGACTCTCCCCAAAGGTGACCGGAAGGTCAATGCTTCCTTCAGGCATCACCACCTCGCCCCCAAAACCGATGAGGGGAGTTGAGACTGGCTTGAATAGGCTTCTGGCAAGTGCCATTTTGTTGAAAGCCTCCAGGTATAGAATATCAACAGAACTACCTGTATCCACCATAATACGATGAGTCAAATAATTAGATACCTTTAGTGCGACTACGATGGAGTCTTCGTGAGGGAAGTGAATTCCTCAGCGTCTTCGAGGGAGAAGGAAATTGGAGGATGACTGGTTTTTTATGCGTTGGGTGTCTGTTCTAGCCATAAATGTGCTGGGGCTTCTTGGATGCCTTACGAGCGTATGCTTTTCTTGAAGCTCGAGAATCTCCCCCGCAAGCAGGTCCCCCAACGATGGTCCGTATCTCACCGGTGGGCTCAGCGTCTTCTTGCGGAGTATGTCGATGAGGTGATTTCTTCCGTTGTTGTGATGTTTCCCCCCTTTTTAGCGAGTGACCTTGCCGGACAACATAATCTTGAAGATGACCTTTTCGAATAAGAGCCTTGATGTGGTCACGCAAAGTTATACAGTCTTGGGTAGTGTGCCCATGATCTTTATGAAAATAGCAAAACTTGCTCTTGTCTCTTTTCTCAGGGTCAGATTTTATTTTTGCGGGCCATTTCACATATGGTTTATGCTTATTCTCCATTAGCACCTTTTCTGGAGGCCGATTAAGGGGGGTGTAGTTACGGTACTTACCAGAGTAAACTTTCTTGGGAGATCGATCTCGCCGATCGCGCCTATACTTCTTATCCGAAGAAGAGACTTCCTCCGGCTTGCGTTTCTTACCTTGTATACCATGACATGCTAATGCCACCTCTTTTGCATTGATATATTTCTGAGCTTTAGCTTGGAATTCTATCATAGTTTTGGGAGGATTCTTATCCAAAGCGAATCTGAATTTTTCGCTGGTGATCCCAGCTATTAGGACGGTGAGGCCTTTCTCCTCAATATAACCTTCAGTTTGGACTGCTTCGGTTGTGAACCGTACTATAAACTCCTTTATTGTTTCCTCCCCATGCTGCTATTTCAAATCCATTAGGTGAGACGCCGATTTTTGGTATGGATGCTTCCTATAAATTGGGACAGGAACAGCTCCGATAGCTGTGAGAAGGAACCGATAGATCGAGGTTTTAACCCCCAGAACCAAGTACGGGCTGCTTCCTTTAAGGTTAGGGAAAAAGCCTTACACATGATTTCCGATCCATGTCCCTCCAGCTCCATAAGAGACCTATAAGTTTCCAGATGTTCGAGAGGATCGCCGGTACCTGTATAGGGGGTGATGACGGGTGTACGATACTTTTTCGGTAGAGGTGCTTCCATGACTTCGCTGGTGAAAGGGGACTCGGATCGATGTATCGACGCCACAAGCGGCTGATGGTTGATTCGCCTGGTATCGTTGCTCCATATCATCAAACGATCATGGATCTTCTTGATATCTCCTTCCCATGGTAGAGTATAACCGGATGCTTCAATGGTGGACTCATGAGATTGTTGTTGGCGAGAAGTACTGGAATGTACGGAATGTGGGGGTAATACGGGGGGTTGGTTGCCAATTGGCGCTTGGTTCGATGGAGGATGATTTGGTTGAACCTGTGGTTCGTCCACAGAGTGTCTGGAAGCCATCGGTATGGACTGTGCCGGTAACCCCCCGGAAGGTGGCTTCTGAGGCTCCAGGAAATGTTGATCAAGTCGGTTAGACAAGGCTTGAAACCCAGCATTGAGAGTTAGAAGTGTGTTTCCCAAGAAAACGCATGACATCTTCTTGACTTCCGGAAGCCTCAAGTATCGGGTTCGCCGATGGCAAGTTTGGAGCTCCTTGAGGGATGTTTATTGAAGCGGTTTGAGGAACAGGAACTGATTCCGTAACGTCAGGTAGAGGTAATGTTTGCCTTGATGTGGCAGGATGAACTGTCTTCTTAGGAGGCATGGTGGAAGAATTTTGATCAGTGGTAGAACGATTGACTGTGATGATCAAATCGTTCCCACAGACGACGCCAAACTGTTTACGTCGAATTTTGTAACAGGGTCCTCCGAACGATCACCTTCTCTCCAACAGATTTCTTCTTTGGACTTGAAAGGAAACAAAATGCAACTAAGGGTGGCTGGGGTCCTGCCGTTAGCCCTCCGATGCTTAAATTAGATAGGATGAGGTTGAAAAGAGAAGGACTGATCAATCGAGCTTAAAGATTGAGTATTGTGGTACCTTTTAATGATAAAATCATCCATTTATATAGACTCGAATGTCCCACTCTATTACGTTAGATGCCGAGATCATCTACTGATTTCATGGGATAGGATGTTTATCCTACTTATCCTCGGAAAAATCTAATCCAATTAGTCCACCCCGGTCAACTACGTTCCTTGATAACAATCCCTTGAGACTCGGAGCCATAACGAAGATAAGCCCAAATCGCCTATACGGGTTGCTGGTACTAAAGGATGAAGGACGTCATCGCTATCATCAATAAAAGCTGCTCGCACGACGGAAGATGCTCGCGAGACCAGGTGCTCGCATATTGGGATGTAACTCCTTTTAACGACTCGCGAGAAGGACTGCTCGCGGGTCCTTTTCCTTTAAAGGACGGAGCATTATAGGCTGTAGCTGGTATTCTCGAGCTTCGGAGCTATTG